>CM032336.1:42175984-42775984 GCA_019022515.1 Quercus aquifolioides | reverse complement strand
GTTTCGGAGCAATAGCGCCTACATAACCCAGGGACTTGGGCTTTGTAGGTAGCTGCTGTCTCAGCTGCCCCGGCAGTGAAGGCTGCCTCCTCAGCCTCCTGCTTAGTGGCCCAGGCTTCCTCCCTGCCATGCTCGGCCTCAAGCTTGGCCCTCTCAGCCTCCTCTTTGGCCCTCTCAGCCACCCTCTTGGCCTCCTCGGCAGCTGCCACTTTCTTCGCCAGGCCAGCTATCTGATCCTCGGCGAGCTTCAACTGCTTCTCTGCCTCACCCAGACGCTTTGTCTGAGTCTCGGCCTGCCTTTGGGCACCCTCGAGGCCCGAGGTTGCGCTCTCCTTGGCCTGGGTCATTGCCTTCAGCTCCTCCCTAGCCTTGGCAAGGTCCTCCTCCGACTTCTTGAGGGTCCTGGTGGCCACCATGCGCCTATCGCGCTCCTGATCCAGGGCCTTCCCATGTTCAGAGGCCGTCTCTTCCAGCCTGAAGGTGGCCTGTACAGCCTGCCAAACGAAACAGACAAGTTGCAATTAACCGAGCTCAAAAGAAATGAAGGCAGGAAAAAGGCAAGAAAAGCACAAGTGTTAAAGTCTTACCATCCCCAAATACCGCTTAAGGCAAAGGAAGACGTCCCTACTCCTCATGGTCCCGAGCTCCGTCATGTCCGCAGGCAGGAGCAGGCACCTCTCCACAGCGTCGGCAACGTACGCGCCCTCACCTTCTTTAAAGTCCCTGAGGGAGGAGTCATCCCTCAAGGGAGCCCCGTGGAGCATCGGGGCGGGAAGCCAGGCCTGAACCTCAGGCGGGGCAGCGACCTGTTTCTCCTGAGTTGAGGGGCCTATCCTCAACTGCTTCGGTGGCCGCTGATTGCCCTCGCCCTCCCGCGTGGGCCCAGATTTGTCCTCTATGGTCCTCTTACCCTTATCCTTCTTCTGCTTAGGGTCAACGGGCTCGGGCCTGGACGACGGGCTCGCCTGAGGTGAAGGAGGAGGAAGCTTGGGCTGTGTTGAAGCTGACCTGGTCTGAACAGGTCGATTCTTCGGAGATGGGGGAGGGAGCTTCGGCTTGGACCTCCCCGACGGCCCTTCCAGTAGCTCGGATAGGCTTGGCTGGTACTTCTTCTTGTAGCCCATCCTGCGCCGAGAAGACTTCTGTGCCGCGAAGAGGTCTGCCTCGGTTAGACGAGGATCACCCAAGTCACCAGGTGGGTCCTCGGACTGATTGAGTTGCTCAAAAACGCTGAAATCCTCCTCGGCAGCACCAAAGTCTCCAGGCTCCCCTTCCCTCTCTAAGTTCTCTTCTGTGGCCTCTGGGAACGAATGGGAAGACGAGGGGACTGCTACCGTGACGCCTTCTGAAGTGGAGGTGTCCTCGGGAAACTCAAACCCGTCCTCGGTCACCAGTATTTTCTGTAGCCGAGGATCGTTTGCTCTGATTACGTACTTCGGGGCCGCGAATGACTTCTGGAGCGGAGTGTACCCCAGAATCTTGTGCGCAGCTCTGACTTGGTGATCTTCCTCTTCCTCGAAATCCGCCGACCTGAGCGCCTTCTGCAAGTCCTCCCTATTGATCAAGTTATAATGGCGCGCATAGGAGTGCAGATCTGCAAAAAAAAAGGGGGTACAAGTCCGTGGTTAGAGGCCAAACAGTATAGGAAAAAAATGACGCAAAGAAAGAAGCTAGAATCTACAAATCCCCTTTCATTCCCCTTGCCCCACCTGGTTCTCCCTCCTCCGTCGGGCAGTGAAGGCCATCGTGCCACGCCCCGGACACGATGAGGAAATCCTCATTCATCCCCTTGTTGGACTCGGGGAGGCACTGGATAAGCCGGACCCTGTCGTCCCTCGTCCTCATGTAATAGGACTTGTTCCTCAAATGCTGAAGATTGTAGCAGTAGTTGACATCATGATGGGTCAGCCTCAGACCCATTTTTTCGTTAAGGGCGTCCACGCTGCCCAGGATCCTGAACATGTTGGAGGCGCACTGGGTGGGGGTCAACCGGAAGTAGGTGAGGTAACCCCTCATCACTGGCCCCATGGGGATCGTCATCCCCCCTTCAAGGAAAGCGATGATAGGAATCGCCACTTCGCCCTCTCGCCTCATGAGGTACCACTCCCCCTCCCTACAATACCTCAAGCCCACATTGGCCGGTATCTTGTAATCGGCGATGAACTTCTCCATCGCCTCCTCAGTGTCAACAAACCTCTTAAGTCTACCCATCCTAGATGACGCCTAAGTGGACTAAAAGATGAACAAATGAAAGAGAAGGACAGAGAGACTTACAGAAATGAGGAGGAGACCTCGGACTGGCTTTTTGTGCTGGAGGTGGAGGTTTGGCTGGACTCAGAGTAAAGACGCAGGAGCTCTCGATTGCAAATGAAGAGTGAAGAAGCGGTTCTAATGGGTACTTATACCCTAGAAAGGAGAGCTGCGCAAGTTTTCCCGCCCACAAATGCCAAACGCATCCCCACCGTTAGATTGTCATCTGTCCGTTGAACGTGGGAAACATAAAGCCGCCCGAATTTAATGCGAGACACGTTACGCACATCGAAGCGCCAGTAACGCACCTTGGGCAGTTGAAAAGGCGCCAACGCTGACGAGGGATAAGACTTGATTAGACGCGGAGCAGGTCCGGGGATATCAAAATCCTCCTTCCGCCCGAGGATGCGGACAGCACGATTTTGAGGGGCTATTGTGGGGCCAGAATAAGTCAGCAGCCCCGGCCCACTCCAGGCCCAGCCCAGCGGCCCATGCCGAGGACGCCTCGACGATCCGAGGTCCGAGGACCAAAGTTTGGAGCCCAGTACCCAAGGAGCTTTGCCGAGGATGGTTACATCCTCGGCATGCCGAGGACAGAAAGAGGGCACACGTCACACCTTTAAGGGGGGTCTCCCCAAGCATCCAAGGAGCAAATAACGAGAACCAATGGCCGGACATTGGTGCATGGCGGAGGAGCAAGTCCCAGGTGAACTGTCACCTCCACATTAAATGTCCTCAACTAACGCTCTGGCCGCATTAATGAGGACAGGACCTCTGAACAGTGCCGCCTGGGGCGCTGCAACCCACTGGAGGTATGGGAATGCGGCTGATGGGACAGACACTCGAGTAGAAGCCGGATTGATCAACAAATGTAGGGCTAGGATCAACTGAGTGAGGAGTATATAATGTAAAAATCCCTCTTATGAGGGGGGACGGACAAAAAACCAGGGAAAAAGGAATACTGTAGCAGAGTATTCTCTCCCAACTCTTGTAACCCTTCTGAAAAGAGATAATAGTAGTTTCCAGCTCCATAAGGCACGTCCGAGGAGCCCCATGGTGTGTTTAAGCCCACGTTCTAGTTATTGGCAACCACGTACTACCATGCATGGCCGTTGCCTTCCTTACTGAGGCCTAGCTCTTGAGTCCACAACTCTACAAATTTATTGAAGGGTTAGTTGGGCTTGGGCCCACTCTCTCGATCCTTAGAGAGCGCTCGAATCCACCCCCTACAGTATATATATGCACCAATGGTTTTTTTGCAGAATCCCTCTTATACCCTGTGTGTGTGTGTGTGTGTGTGTTTTTTTTTTTCAAGTTGCAACTTATGCATATGTATTTGTATTGGAAGGATATACATGTTGTATAGATTCATAGGAATTGATAAATTTATATGATACTCTCTCCCTCTCTGTGTGGAACAATTTTTTCCCTAACAAACAACTACTCTCATTAATTATTAAATTAATTATTTATTAATTGTTAGAATATATTTCCTCAAATTAAGGGATAAAATTAACAATAGTTTAATTTACGTAAAACTTTATCATTTTTTTTCCTCAAAAAAAACCTTTTTCATTTAAATTTTAACAAATTTAAATTCTATTCAAACTAAAAGTCTATTATAACTTTTTTTTTTTTAACTTCCTTCCCTAGATACTAATAAAAATAAATAAATTCTAAACTGAAATTCGGAACCTCACACAACCCCCCATGCTTTTCTTCCCCTCAAGTTGCATCTTACGTTTATTAATTATTTTAAAATTTTATTTTATTAATTGTTAGAATATATTTCCTTGAATCGAGGGATGGGATTTAATTATAATTTAATTTAGCTAAAAATTTATCATCTAAGTTTTATAAATTTATATCCTACTCCAAACTAGAAATCTATTATCAAAATTTCAAAACTTATGTATATTTACGAATGGTTTTTCCATAGAATCCCTCTTGCATGCACCTCGCGTTTTTTATTTTTTGTTGAAACTTATGCATATGTATTTGTATATAATAGTTTTGATTAAATATATTTATCTTATTTATTGTTATTTGTTTCTAAATTTGCGTGTATGGATATCAATATCATATGTATATCAAATACATATGCATATATGATCAGTTTACTACTCGAGTGTATATTACACAAAAGTGTAGGTACGGTAGGTAAAATTTGTACGTTTGGCAATTCTCTTAGGTAAGTTTTTTATTATTTTTTAAACTCTCAACTTTTGAACTATTTTGTGTGTTTTTAGGTTTTGGTTATTCTATGTATTTAGTTTGTAAGTGTTTTGATTTTTTTCAATTAACTATCACCACGAAAAATATGGTTCAAGCATGACTTTCATGTGTTGCACTGCAATATGATTTCAGGTTACTTTTACTTATTGATTGTTAAGACTTTATCAATATTGGTCTATTTTTTTTTATATTTTAAAATTCTGTTTGTGCTTTGTGTTAATTTCTTAGTATGTGGAATGCCTCTGATATCCTTTTAGATCATATATTTAAGATTCCTGTGAACTTTTTCATGATTGTATTTCTTCGAAAGTCTAAATAAATTCAATTTAGAATTCCTCCTGTATCCTTTTAGATCATAGATAATATAGCTAAATTAGATCCATTGGTCCAAATTCCTATGTAAGTCTATCTTTACTTAACTTCTTTTTCTTCTTTAAGACCTTCTCCCCTCTCCCCGTGTGTGTATGTTAAAAATATTTAGTGATGGTGCAATATAACGTACCAACTCCAAACTCGTCCATTGAGGTCGTCCAAAGGGAAGAAGGACAAACGGAACAAATGGGCTGCATTATGATATGCTCATCCGTCTATGAGGTCGTCCATGAAAAGAATAACCTCCCTGCGTTCCTGACGCCCCTCCTCAAATTTGCTTGGGACGAGCTTCTCATTTAGCACGGAGCACTAAGGTCAAGGTTCATTACCATAGTCAGTTTCCAATGGCGGTTATGGAGAATAGCCCAAATAAGGTAACTTCCATGGCAGTTATGGAAGTTACCTCTGAATCTTTCGAGTTCCTCAATGATAGGGGTAGTTACTAAACGAGTAACTGTCCCAAAGCGTGTGCTATATAAGCATTCATCTATGAGAAGGTAAGGCATTCAGACACTTCCATAAAAATTGGAATCCCAGAAATACTAACTTTACCATCGGAGGATTCTTAGCCGGTCTTCCCCAATCGCCTTTGATTTTGTGTTTGCTTTTTCAGGACTATCAAGTGCTCTTTAATCATTGACACCCGAGACATTCAGCCTACTGATTTCTGTGATCATCATTTAGTATTCTCAAAAAAAAAAAAAAAAAAAAACTTCTTTTTCTTTTTTATAAAAAGTTTGGAAATTTGGATTGTTTTTCATTAATGAATTGGGATCTTCGCTTAATTTTGTTTTCAAGTGTTTTAATTATTAAATTTATTATTTTTTTATGTGTAATATTAATATGTGTTCTTAAAGGCTAAAGCACAATATAATTAGAGGCATTACTCATGTTGTATAAGTTACAGTGTTAACCATTTGAATAAAATCAACACTTTTTTATGTGTACGAATACAATTGAGTTTTTTAATCTTAAATTTGGAATTAATTATTTTAGGATAACTTTATATATGCAAGTATTAGAAAAGATTTAATTGCTTGAGTTCAAATCACCCTCCTTATGAATAAATAAGGAACTATAAAAAAAAATCAGAAAAGTTTTTATTGATCATTTTTATTAGAGATATTATATATAATGACAAATATACAAAATTATGCATTTTATATAATAATAATCATTCATTTAGTTAGAAACGAGTTCTAAAATTATGTAATAATAACTTATTTAATTATTATTTCTCAAAAAAAAAAAAAAAAAATTCATGACTAAAGTCATGCAACTCACAGGACTTTCACTAGTTAGAAAGAAGATAAATGGAAAATTGAAGTGTAATAATAGCAAGAAGATACCAAAAAGTATTGAATACAGTCAATTCAAATAAGAACTATTCGTATGCAACTGAAACTACCATCTATGCTAATTAGGAAATGCTATTATAGTTAACTCATTCACAATGAAGATTGGTTTTATCTCAATAATAATAATAATAATAATATAAAAGAGGATTAGACATAAATATAACTCTCCAACTCAGTGTGTCTAACTCTTCCTAGTTCTAAGCCCAATTTTTATTTTATTAATTTTTATTTATTTATGGACGGGTTTTTTTTTTCTTAACTTTGGAGAGGTAGGATTGGTTGGCCTTGCAATAACACATTGTCAATGAAAAAAAAACGATATTGTAGTAGTTGATAAGAACAAATAAGTTGTTTTTATCTAAAAATCTATTGTTTTTATCTAAAAATTTGTTGCAATTTGATACTACCACTTGGCGTAACCACAACTTTTAAGCCCAATTTTTATTCTAATTTTTTTATAGTCAATTTCTTTTCTTAACTTATAGACGGTTTATTTTCTTCACTTTGGAGAGGTAGAATTGGTTGGCCTTGCAATAACATGTCATCAATAGAAAAACGATAAAATAGTAGTTGATAAGGACAAATAAGTTGTTTTTATCTAAAAAAATTGTTGTTTTTTTCTAACACTTTGTTGAAATTTCATGCCACCATTTGATGCAACCACAACTTCTAAACCCTAACTTAGTCATTTGGTGCAACCATAATTTTTAAGTTCAATTTTTATTACATAGTATATGATATGGTTATGAGAGAAAAAATAGTATTAATATTAAGTACTAACTCCGAATAAAATATTCTTACACCCAACCCCAAAAGAAGTGTCCTTATCAATCTTATCAATTTTATTTTCGATGAATTAAGATTTTATTTATTTTATTTTTTAAAAGAATCGATGACTTAAGATATTATTGAACCAACGAAAATGACATCTGTGTAATCAGGTCCACTTACAAGTTTTCTTTATATCAACCATGTCCATTTGAAGGGTTTTTCTCTAAAAGCGACTTATTGTGTATTAAATTTAAGAAAAAAAAAATTGTCTTGATGTGGATTGGTAAGAGAATTTCAGAGACAATCTATTTTTTTTTTTTTTTTTTTTTGGTTTCTCACAGTGTTTCCTCAAGTCTTTCAACCAGAGAGTAATCACTGTTCGCGCCGGGTGGGCCCACGAAGGGGTAAAGCGCTGGCCTAAGAAATTCTTTTCAAAGTGCAGGTAGCAGGATCCATGCGAATCTTATTAGAATCAGCCTGAATAAAATTCCAAATATAGATTGAATTAATAAGATAAGTAAATAAATAAATCATGCTAAAAAAATAAAAATAAAAAACTAAAAGTTTTTAAGCTCTTTTTCTTGGTCATTACTTAATTTAGTTTTTGGATCCTTTGATTTAGGGGATTGCCCTGATGATTTTGTTAATATAATTATGGAGGAGGTTGGCCATCGTGTAAGGCTGTGCCTTTATTGTTTGTCTCGAAGTACGTATATTGTAAAATAGTGTATTTCCACGCACATTTACGGTGAATCTCACCATTTCATTATAAATGAAGAAAAAACATCATTTATCGCGCTCCGAACAAACCTAAAAATTACTCAGTTTTTGTCTTTCTAGCTTCAATAAAGTTTTCTATTCATCAAAAAATAAAAGCTTGGGATAATTACAATTTACCAACCTGTGGTTTGCCTCTAATTCTAAGTGCCTACCTGTGGTTCAAATTTTGACACTTTACCCACCTGTGATTTCCTCCGTTACTGAGCCGTAACCCACCTATCCTTCAACCGTTACTCTAACACATGATATGTCAAAAACAAAAGCCTAAACGGATCAAAACACTCCTCACATGAAGAACATACACAAATATGAAGAACATTAACCCAGCAAACTAATACAAATCAAATCAAGCAATATCATCCAACTTGCTCACCAAATTAAGATCCTAGATCCAAGGCAGTAAATTTATAAAAAAAAAAGCAGATTGCAACAGCACCCAAAAACAAAAAGTAATTTCCAAACCCCATTTCAAAAACCATACATTACAGCACAGAGAAAGAGCGAGAGACACACAGAGAAAGAGCGAGCGCGAGAGAGAGAGAGAGTGATCTGCAAAACTAAACCCAAGCATAGACCGCCTCTCAGAGAGAGACAGAAGAAGCAGGCGCACCAGAGACGATCGTGACCGAGACCACAAGCACCGATCGTCTCACCACCACCACTCTTCTTCTTCTTCTTCTTCTTCTCACCGCCACCGATCTGGTCGAGGGCGCTCTCACGAGGATCGAGAAGGAAGCAGAGACCGCGATTCGAAGCGCGGGAACGAGAGGGAAGGGAGTAGAGAGAGGGACAGGACTAAGCATCGCGACGCAAAACGCGAGCTGTCCGATGATGAGGAGCTCGAGAGACTGTACGATAGGGATGGGTTCGTGGAGAGGCGGCATTCTTCATCACACAAGAGGAAAGAGAGAGGCGCGAGCGAGGAGAGAGGCGATGGAGTTGATAAAAGAGAGAGGCGCTTCAGACCCATTTCCGTACAGGTCCAAGACTCTGATTACTCTAAAGTCTCCGTAGGCGACATTGTTTGCGCCTCCTTTGCTTTCCGTGAAGACGATGTTCGCTTCTATGATGCTCTCGTTGATGGGGTCTTCTTCTCTCTCTGTCTCTCTCTTTCTAGCTGGGATTGTTGTGTTTTGTGATTTTTTGAAATGGGGTTTGGGAATTACTTATGTTTTTTTTTAATGTTTTTGGGTTTTTTAAGGAAAGTAATGGGATGGAATTCTGGCTATCAGTTTTTAATGATGAATGCTTGAAAAGTTAACTGAGATTGCTGTAATCTATGATTTTTGAAATGGGGTTTGGAAATTACTTTTTGTTTTTGGGTGCTGATCCAATCTGCTTTGTTTTTGTAGATTTACTGCCTTGGATCTAGGATCTTAGTTTGGTGAGCAAGTTGGATGATAATGCTTGATTTAATTTGTATTAGTTTTCTGGGTTAATGTTCTTCATATTTGTGTATGTTCTTCATGTGAGGAGTGTTTTGATCCGTTTAGGCTTTTGTTTTTGACATATTATGTGTTAGAGTAACGGCTGAAGGAGAGGTGGGTTACGGCTCAGTAACGGAGGAAATCACAGGTGGGTAAAGTGTCAAAATTTGAACCACAGGTAGGCACTTAGAATTAGAGGTAAACCATAAGTGGGTAAATTGTAATTATCCCTAAAAGCTTTTAAGCTTAGAAAAGAAGTACAGGTGACAAGCGAGAGCAACCTAACAACTGTTGCAACGCAGGTCAATGTTTTCCAATACAAAAGGAAGAGTCGTACAAACTACAATGAACAGGTTCTCAAAGAAGAAAAAGAAAAACGTCAAAAACCCACAAAGCACAAGTTCCAGTTCCAGTTTCAACAGGCAATTGGCAATGACCAAACCAGATATGGATCCTGAAATATGGAGCCGAATGCCTGAAGAACTTCTCGAGAAAATCCTATCTTTTCTTCCTCTAAAGGCCTTCTTGAATCTGAGATCAACCTGTAAGAATTTCAAGTCCCTTATATTCTCTCCATCTTTTATATCTAGACACTCTTCTGGTTCTTCTTTGCCTTTTTCTTCGTTTCTTTTGCTGTCTCATCCTCAGTGTTACAATCAATTCCCTTTGTATGACTCTGGCCTTGGAGCCTGGCGCAGCGTAGCTCTTTCCCACTCTGATTTGCTACCAGCAGCATCTACAGCACCTTCTTTCTCTCTTCTCTCAATCTCCAATGGACTATTTTGTTTCTCTCTTCCCAGCTCGTCCTCTTTTCTTGTGTGCAATCTTTTGGCTAGGACCTCAAGAATCATCAAGTTCCCAGCTTTCCCTTTTGCTTTTGAGCTTCTCACTTTGGTTTCCACGCCTGTTGGGTGCAAATTATTCATGCTCTCAACTGGGTCCTCTTCGAATTTTTCTGCTTTTGTTTATGACTCAAATGATCCGTCTTGGAGAAAATTCGATGGCTTTGATCCGATTCTGAGTGATAATTATCACCAGGAGGGTGTTTTCTTTAATGGGTGTTTGTACTTTTCGACCCCAGAGCCATTTTCAGTGGTGAGTTTTGATTTGGAGAGTGGGAAGTGGGAGACGCTTAATAGGGAATTGCCTGGGGATCTCACTTTTGTGAGGTTGGTTTGTGGTGAAGGGAAATTGTATTTGATTGGTGGAGTTGGGAGCAATGGGATCTCGAGGGCTATCAAGATGTGGGAATTGGACCAAGCAAGGAATTGGGAGGAGGTGGAGAATTTGCCAGAGATGATCTGTAGGAAATTCTTGTCTGTTTGTTACCATAATTATGAGCATGTTTATTGCTTTTGGCATCAGGGGATGATCTGTGTTTGTTGCAATACATGGCCTGAGATTTTGTATTACAAAATGTCAAGGAGGACTTGGCATTGGCTGCCCAAATGCCCTTCTTTGCCTGTCAAATGTAATTGTGGCTTCAGGTGGTTTTCTTTTGTTCCAGCATTGTATGCTCCAGTTTAACAGTCATTTTCTCCTTGTCTTTTGCTTTCACGTCTGTATTTTATTTGATGGTTTTCACTTTTGTTTATATAATAAAGTGTGATAGATATGTCATTTGTTAATAGAGCTTTGAAAAAAATCCCTTTGTTTCAGATTGGATTCTGTTTTACAGAAATCAGTTTTTTATGATTCTAGACTATTTTTTTGGTTACTGGAATTGGGATTTCAGGCCCACCCAAAAAAAAAAAAAAAAAAACCAACCATAAAACAAGAATAAAATTTAGTTACAATTCCTTGAGAAAGACAGTATATTTTTGAATTTGTTCGCATTTACCGGTCACAGGGGTGGACTTGGAAACCCGTCTATTATTTGCTGTAAGTTCATATATACCGCAACTGATAAATATCTAACAAAATTAGAATTCAAAGTCGAGCATTCTAGAAAAGCAGGCCAACTTTACATGACTATTCCTTTTTTTACACCATGCCAATAGGCCATGAAGATAGAAATTTGCAAGCGTCCTTCATTCCAAATCTATAAAGTTATAAACAGAGGACTTTTCATAGACGTCTTGGCCAATCAGAGACAACTCTGAAGCTTATAGTTGTGGAATATTTTAACTCAGAAAGAAAATCAAAGAAAAACCTGCATTCCACCATCCATTCATTTTGTGCTAAATAATTGAGTGTCCCTCTCACGCGTCATTCATAACTACGTTTTCAGCTTGAGCTAGGATAATAATATAACAACAACAACAAATATAATAACAACAGCAATAATAGTTAAATGAGAGCTTCCTAAGATCAAACTGACCGGCAAGATAACCCAAGAACTCGACTGGGGCTGTCTGTTTCAACTTTCAATCAATCCAATGACAAACATGAGTAACAGATTTGACTTTTATTCATATTATTACCTCATCATTCTATCTTTAAGCCTTAAGTAACAGATTTTCCTGTTAATGGTCTTTGAAATTTTTTATTAGGTCATCCCTGCATTAAAGTTCAAAGCATTTTGTTTCCTTTTGGCTAAGCGAGAGATTGACATTTACAAGAGAATTATAGGCCCAAACCGAGAAGGTAACATGCGATATCCCAGTCACTTTTGATGGAATCCAGGCAATTGTTTATTGCATCAACAATTTGATGATAGTGAAAGACGAAGAATCAAATATATTCTTCCACAATAAGTTGAATAAGAACTATTCCAATGCAAGATGACAAGCAAATTCCTCATGAGAGAGAGAGAGAGAGAGAGAGAGCTGGAAAAAGAGAGAGGGTATGAAAATTGTGACTCAAGCATCTAATTGAGCCATCAAGAAAACAAAAATATCTATAACACTAGTAATTCAATCTTTTCATTCTAAACCACATCAACAAATCATAACTGTACGAAACTAACCAAATTGCAATACCCCTATCTCAAATCAATATATCAGTTCAAGGCTTCAGAGAGAGTGCCAACCCAAACTTGGGGTTTTTCTCTAAGGCTTTGGTGTCAAATGCACCAGAAATTGTTAGGGAGGACTTGCGTGTAAGCTCGTGTCGTAAAAGAGCCCCAAGATTGCCATGGTTGTTGAGCTTTGTCTTCACTACTGTGTGACGATCAACCACATACGAACATCCAACTGTTAAAGTGTTCTCATTAGAGGAGAACCTTCTACTAACCTCTCCCACTACAGCTCCTCCATTTAGCTTTTTTAGATGGTGCAAGTATGACACCCTTAATGAATCTCCTTTGTCCGCCCTGCAAAAAGAAATGAGAGCAGTCATCTACCACACCATAAAACCTGACTGGCTTCCAAGTTGTGCTCTAATATATTTTAAATTTAAAATATAAGTACAAATAGTGTTATTTGGTGTCATTACATTTAAGCACATTCTAATGCTATAACATAAATATAGAAAATATCCATAGAAATGTGGTCTCCTTAGTCCTATACTATAACCCAAGTTCCTTCCAAGTAATTTCAACTTCTGGAAGTAATTACAAACCATATATATGGATCACTTTAAAAAAATGCATCAAGGGTTAAATTGTTAGTGACAAATTTTCAGTTAATGACCTCACAGAGTGACTTAACAGAACTACTCAAACAATGAATTTGGCTCAGTAACACAGGGAACTTACAATATAACTGAAGCTGTGGAATCTGGCTTTGCCAAGCTCACACCAGCATTATACTTTGCAAAGTTGCCAGAAGCTGTCAAGTACCTAGCTTCAGCTCCGAAGGCAATGCTGGGGGTACCAATGGTAGCCGAAAAATCTACAGAAGGGGACTGGTTGAAACGAACAGCTGTAGTGAAAGTCGCATGTTCATTAAGATACTGAACCTCTAACTGCCAAAGAAAGGATGTACAGCTATAAAATCTTTAGAGTTGCAGAAATTGTGTATTCACATCCTGTCCACATGCCAAGGAAATTGGTACCTTGCCAGACTTGTAATCAGGAAATTTTAATGAAGCAATAGTTTTTGTGGATGGAAGGATATCTGTCACAATGAAGGTTGTTGAGACCTGCTAAACCAAAGAGACTATTATTAGAAACAACACAAATTGTAATTCAAATTTCGAAGAGAGAAAGAAGGTGAGGATAAATACATTTGATGCTGTATCAACTTTGACATCAAGTGCAGCATTCTTATGTTTGTATTGCGCTCCTACGTCACCAGAAGAGAGACTTCCCTTCTTTGCCACAGTTGAATGAAGGGCCTGTAGTTAAAGAAATAAGATAATCACTATCAACTGATATCAACGCAAAAGGGGATATTAGAAAATAACACATTCAAGGTATGACTCTAGTTAATGTAAAGCTCAAGGAAAATACAATGTAACAGTTATCTAAAGTAGGAAATCTTTAAGCACATTAAATAGACACAATTCACAATTAAAGTTATGCAAATCCACAACTGAATAGTGTTTGCTAAGAACATTGTTTTGACCAACAATCTCATTACATGATTTTGGAGATGTAATTTCCAGAACCAGCCCAGAATAGCTTTAGAACAATATCAATTAAAAGAAAATGTCAGACGGAGTGGACAATCTGATCATCTATTCTTTTCAACAAACATAATAATTTGTCAAACCCATTCATTGTAGCCAGAGAACATAAATTTTCTGCACTAAGCATTGATCAAACCAATTCAAAGTGAGCAACATCAAAAGCTTTGCTGTGTCACTGATACAGTTTGGAAATGCGCTATTCTATTTATAGTTCGCACTAACCATCAAATTTTATAATGATGCACTCTTTCCCCTATCAAAGTGACTCTATATGTGCATGACCAACCTTACTGCTTGTTGAAGACCCAATTATCATATACACAAAATTGAAACCAAGACAACCACATCCTTCAAAGTTAAAATGTTTAAGAATCTTAAAGAAGAAAGTGAAAAGTGAGCCAGTAACAAATTAGTCGGTCATCAAATTGAGTCTAATTCACATGGCCACAAAGTTTTTATCCATTTAACAATATCTAGGGCCACAATATATTTTCTCAAAGCCTCTTTTTTTTTTTTGGGGGGGGGGGGGGGGGGGGGGGTGTTGTGTTGGGGGACTTCATCTTCTACATAAACCTCATTTGAATTCCTGTTTAGTGATTTATATAACAATTCCTCGCAGGGTAAACACTAAAAATGTGAGTTTTTTTTTTTGTTTCTGTGAATGTTAGTACCTACCCCACTCCCCTTGCCCTCCCCCTAACCCGGCCACCCCTCCTAACCAAAAAAAAAACTAGTTAAAAACCAAGTATATTTTGAAAATTCATGGCTTATCTAACAGGTAGGCACTAAAAATGTTAGTTATTTGTTTCTGTGAATGTTAGTTCCTACCCCACTCCCCTTCCACCCCCAACCACCAAAAGGAAAAACTAGTTAAACCAAGTCTATTTTGAAAATTCATGGCATATCTAACATGATTCAGACTTTTGGATATATAAGCTATAAATATGTATATATATATAAACATACACACCTTTTTTGGGGCAAAATTACATTATAAACTCTATTTTAGGGCTGGATTCAAATCAAACCTTGAACTTTTGAAATCATATTAATTTAATTTTTTTTAATTTTAAAACCCAATTAAATCTGAAAATCAAACCCCCAAATCAAATCCAAAACAGTCCAGGGCTTAAAAGTTCAGGGTTCAGTTTGAAAGAAACTGTAATGCATAAGCAACAGTCTTAAACTTGTAAGTTTCATTTGTAAGTTTGTAACTGCACCTAAAATATAAAGTTTAAAAATGTAATTTAACCCCTTTTTTAAAGAATGACATCAATACATAGATACATGCATACATATAATATTCTAATCAATGCATCACCCAATTTGCTTTCAGTGGTAGCGTTTGCAATGTGGCCCCATGAACTTTTTTTGATAAGTCGATAATTGAGGTGAGAGGATTTGAACACTGAATGTCTTCATTGGAAACACCATGAGGTGCCAATTGAGCTACAAGGCTCTTGGTGGCCCCATGAACTTTGACCAAATACTTATTCAATAATACTCATATGTTAGTCTTGCCATTTAAAAAAAAAAAAAAGCTCTTAGTACTGAAATTCATACTCATTTCCAAATTCCACTCTTCTCTCAGTCTCTCTATTCAAATCATAAGATCAGTAAGTTTTGGCCACAATGGAAATGGGAAATGGGCGATTCAAACTAGTGACCTTCCCTTCTTAAGTGGTTGCAAACAAAAAAGGCTCCATGATGTTCCAAAAAAACAATTCAGGATCCATGAATGCAATTCACATAAATCCAGTAATGTTGTAATAACCAAACAGTCATAAGCATGACCAAAGCAACAAATCCAACAGACACTCAAATGTACTAAACCAAAGCAGAACAATATCAAACAAATTCTGTAACCACAACGTGTATATAATACTAACAATCAAGTAATCGGGTTAACAATTAAAACCAACCAAAAAAAATGGCAGCGATCAAGAACAATAGTAATTCATATAAGAAACATATTAAAAATAACATCTTTTAAAGAAAAATGAAAGAGTGAGATGAATAGAGGAGGAAGTGGGTGTACCAGTCCCGAGTCACTTTTGGAGGAGATAGTAAATTTCAGGTCAGAGCCATAGTCCTTGTTGAGCAAGTCTGCAATTCAGAGCTAATATCACTAACTTGTAACGCCATTAGAGAGAGAGAGAGAGAGATAAACCTTTGGCTTTCTTGCCAATATCGGTGAAGAGTGCAGGTCCCTTGGTCGCCATATTTGCAGAGAGAGAGAGAGAGAGAGAGGAAAATGGATTTTGGGTTTAAAGAGGGTTTTTGTACACACAGTCTTGGGTTTATATAAACCCTTAATTTTGATTTGGCTTTCAGGGTTTAACAAAAAACAAGAAACAAAAAAAGTTCTTGCAACGAAAGAAACATTTCAGAAAGAGAAACGACATCGTACGAGGATGTCCAAAAACCAAAAGAAAAATTGCTCTCGTTGAGAGTCGAACTCAAGACCTCCCGCTTACTAAACGGGTGCTCTAACCAACTGAGCTACGAGAGCTTTTGTTTAAGGTGATCAATTATTATTAATATGTACGTAGCTAATTGTTAAGAATTTGGAATCCAGTGTAAACAAATTTCAGATGAAAAAAAAAAAAAAAAAAAACAGCTGAAAATGAATATTTTGTGAGAAAATGCTAAGACCACAACATACTCACTTGACAAATCATGAATGGTAAAATAAAAATGGTGGATCTACAACTCCATCACTTACGACTTGCCGCGTGAGCAAATTGTGGTAAAAATTGTGATTTTAACGTTACTCTTATTTATGAGATAATGTTCTCACTTGTTTGTTTAGTGATGTTTCATACTGGCTTAGCTGAAATTTCCCTACATGAAATTGAACCCTTTAAATTGATGACTATAGTTTTATTTTATTTTTAATAAAATGATTGAATTGATGACACTATATTTAACACAATGCACGGTACTGCAAATCCACCTAAAATCTAAATAAGGTGGACCTGAAGATGAGCATGTAAAAAGGTTGCTCAATAATTTGATGAGAGCCAGCTTGTGATTATTGTCATTATTGTATCCCGAAGAAACTACAAATCCGGAGGCTGTTCCTTCCAGTACCTCTCAAAGCTTTCATAATTCATATAGGCTGCTCTCATCTTTTTGGCAAGTGCCTAATCGCAATAATTCATATACTTATACCTATTGTGATACATTGTTCGAATATACTCTTTTTTTTTTTCTTTTTTTTTTTTGAGAAGGTTGTTCGAATATACATTATATACTTGTATTTATTAATTGTGCTTCTTCTTCTTCATAACTTTCCTTCTTTTTCTTTATGCGCTTCGTCACATATTAATTTTTTTGTGCCCGTTTGATATAACTTCTTTTATTTAACTATGTAAAAATGAATGTTTGAATAAATTTACCTAAAACAAAAGAAAGTAAAGTTAAATATATAAAATAAAATAAAAAGTGTGTTCTGAATTCAAACCAATTTGTTGAATTTTCATATAAGACAAATTCAAACAACAAATCAGGAAATGGTTAATATATAATAAATTGGAAATAGTTCTTGCACATGGGAAAATGAGGACTTTGAAACATTTTAATTTGTACAAAGTTGATCTTCCGTTGAGAAATGTATTACTAACTAGCTTTTTTAAGGGCAGTGGCCCAGTGTTTTTATTTCACATATATCTACTCTATGATGTTTTTTTTATAAATTTCATGATTCTTTCATATTTTAAGTTTTGAATATTAAAGCTGGTAAGAATATTCTGGTTAGGACTAAGGAATAAAAGTCGGTTTTTATGGAGGAAAAATGTGTCAGGGTTAAGTGTGAAGGCTGTGACATGAAAAATAAATTTCTTTGGTTAGTTGGGAAGTACCCATTTGACATTAACAGCTACTTTTTTCCATTGAGTAGTGAGTACCCATTCTTTTATTTGGCATTATAAATTATAATCTTCTATGGAAAATTTTTGAATTTATTAATATATTTCATGGATTTTACTAGAGAGAAATATTTTTCTAGACAACAAAATGTCATGACTACAATAGGCAGCAAAATGGCAACTGATGAAACGTAAATTCGTCAGTCAAAATATACAGACTAGAATAGACTCCGGTCTGCAGAGTAGTGTGTTCTCAAGGATGGTCACCGGTGTGGTGCCTGCCACAAAGCCTCCGATGCCAAAGTCAGTATCAATTGCTATTTAGAGAGTAAGCAATGTAAAGATAATAGAAAGAATAATCTCTTAGTGTGTATATGAAAATGTACCTCCTCCTTGGCAGTGTGGGGGCTATATATATATGTGTTGGTTCAGCTTCTAGCCGTTTGAGGTAGTTATGGTGGCTTCAATGGCCTCATAATGTGGCTTTAACTTCCTCCAACGGTCTGTATAGCTGGCTTTTGTAACCGTCCGAGGAGCTTACTGGCAGCATTTAATGGGATTTTTGTCCTCGTCAGTAAGGTAAATCATCGTCAGCATGATGGATACTCGTCATCAAGGGATGGTCTCGTCAACACACTTTGCCTCGTCCATACTTGATTTCGTCAGTCCCATCAGCAACCATGTAAACAAAAATGTATATCTAAAGGAGACGTAGCTCTCTTTTCTTTTCTTTTTTCTTTTTTTAATGAATAAGAGTCCTAGCTTCATGGTTTGGTCCAAATGTCCATTACTAGTTAGTCTAATTTTATTGGTGCTCACTTCTTCTTGCATTATTTTACATGCGACATTATCTCCCAAAGTAGATGCGGAATGAGTTTAATATTCACTGATTTACAAGTATGGCAGTTATCGTTGGAACTTTAATTTCATTATTTATGTACATTAAACTATGTACTTGTTAGCCAATCAATTGTAGGTTAGGTCTATGTTCAGAATTAAATTTGCATTTGCGTTTTGTTGCTACATCAAACTCCATATAAAAAACCTCACTTATTTGGTGAGCTGCAATTGCTGTGAGTAAAAACTGCTGTACTGTTATCGTGGACCATCCTGTATGAAAATGCATATATGGAAGGCAGTACAATGGGACTTGTCCTACAAATTACAATCAATGGATTTGAAAATTATTCTATATAAAAAAAAAAAGGATAAGAAAAAAAAAATTGGAAGACCACAAATGAGTTACAGGTTAGATGATGTAGCACAACATTTTTTCATCACAATTGCAATGTAGTATGTAGAAAGAGCATTCATATTAGCGAGTGCATTTCTCCCTTTCCACTAAAATTTTACAAAATTTATTGCAAACTTTACAGCATCAAATTAGGTACACGGTAACACCCTGTTTGATGCCTCTCCAACATTATGATGAAGCTCACATCATATATATCATATTAAAGTTGAAGCATAATTATAATCAAAATCAAATCCAAATTAATTTTGAATTGCAATTGTGGGGCCAGAATAAGTCAGCAACCCCGGCCCATTCCAAACCAGGCCCAGAGGCCCAAGCCGAGGACGCCTCCAATGTCCGAGGTCCGAGGACGAAAGTTTAGAGCTCAGGGCCCAAGTAGCATAGCCGAGGATGGTTACATCCTCGGGAGACCGAGGTCAGAGAATGGACAAACAGCATACTTTTAAGGGGAGCCTCCCCAAGCATCCAAGGAGCAGATAGCAAGAACCAAGCACCGGACATTGAAGCATGGTGGAGGAACAAGTCCCAGGTGAACTGTCACCTCCACATTAAATGCCCTCAACTAACGCCCTGGCCGCATTAATGAGGATAGGACCTCTGAACAGTGCCGTCTGGGGCGCTGCAACCCACTGGAGGTATGGGAATGCGGCTGATGGGACAGGCTCTCAAGTGGAAACCGGGATGATCAACAAGTGTAGGGCTAGGATCAACTGAGAGGAGAGTATATAATGTAAAAAGTCCCTCTTGTGAAGGGGACGGAGGGAAAACCAGAAAAAGAGAAATATTGTAGCATTGTGTTGTCTCTCTACCATTGTAACCTTACTCGAAAGAAATAAGAACAACTTCGACCTCTATAAACCTGTCCGAGGAGCTTTATTGTGTTTTCCAACCCATTTTTAGGACACCAGCATTCACGTACAACCATGCATGGCCGTTGCATTCTTTACTAAGGCCTAGCTCTAGAGCCTATACTCTATAAATTTATTGGAGGGTTAGCTGGGCTTGGGTCCACTCTCTCAATCCGGGGAGAGCGCTCGAAACCGATCCCTACAATTGGCGCCGTCTGTGGGAAGAGCTTGTGCGTTAGTAAGGACAACAGTCGAACATGGTAGGATCAGGCCCTCACCAAAGGACTCCCAATCGACCAGAACCGGCGAAGTCACGGCCTCAAGGTCACTATGCGACCCCGGGGGCGGTCAGAACGACAACAGACGTCTTCGAGAAGGAAGCGTGCGCACTTCAACGGCGAGCGAAAGCCAGGGGGACGGGTACATTCCCCAGAAGCGTGACGATGGCCAGGCCACGCGGTCGCAAGAGGCCCATAGCCACGCCTCCCAGAGAAAGGATGATAAGGTGGCCATGCAGCGCGAGATAGACGATCTGAAGAGGAAGCTACGCCGTGCGCAGCGGAGACAGTCCGAACTCAGCCCTGACCTGCCCTCCGATGACGAGAGCGATGACGAATACAGGCAAAGGTCAAGAACGCCCCCCAGCGAGACTTTCTCCCACGAGGAGGAGCGCTACCAGAGGCATAGGCGTGCCAACCCAACCCCTAGGGGCTTAGGAGGCGATGCCATGAGTAGGGCGCTGGATCAGCTCTCCAGGTCGCCCTTCACGCGTCGTATAGAAGAGGCAGAGCTTCCTCGGCGGTTCCAGCAGCCAACCTTCATCGCTTACAATGGCAAGACAGACCCCGTGGAGCACGTGAGCCAGTTCAACCAGAGGATGGCTGTCCACTCCAAGAATGAGGCGCTGATGTGCAAAGTCTTCCCATCCAGCTTGGGACCCGTGGCGATGAGGTGGTTCAACGGTCTAAGGATGAATTCCATAGACTCATACAGACAGCTGACCCAGGCCTTTGGTTCTCGCTTTGTCACGAACAGCAGGCCCCCTCGGCCCATGAGTGCATTGCTGTCCCTTTCTATGCATGACGGGGAGACCCTCAAGGCTTATTCGGACAAGTACTGAGAGATCTACAACGAGCTGGACGGCAAATATGACGCCGTCGCCATCAGTACATTCCAGAATGGGCTACCATTGGGGCACGACCTGAGGAAGTCTCTGACCGGAACGCCCGTCACCAGCGTGCGGCAGCTGATGGATCGGATCGACACATACAAGCGGGTGGAAGAAGATATGCTGCAAGGCAAAGGCAAGTAGAAGGTTATCCCTCAGGAGAGGAGGGATTTTAGGTCGGACAAGTACAACCACGCCCGTCCGAGGAGGGATTTCGGTGGGCAATCCGGGGCAACCAACGCCCAGACTGTCGGCGCAGTATTCCGAGAACCTGTGCACAAGGTTCTGGAAAAGATAAAGAACGAGCCATACTTCAGATGGCCGGCTAAGATGATGGGGGAGCCTGGTAGGCGCAACCAAGATAGTTACTGCCAATACCACCAGGACCATGGACATGCCACGGAGGATTGCAGGAACCTCTGGGACCACCTGGACCAACTAGCCCAGGAGGGAAGGCTGAAGCACCTTCTGCACCATTCCAGCGACCAGCGGGGCCGAGCCTACCACGAGCCGCGGAGGGACGCCGCCATGGGGCAGCCCACCGGGACGATCAATATAATCCTGGCCGCGCCAGGAAGAACAGGCACACTTCCTCTGCGAGTGTTGTCTGTGGCCCAACTGCCCGCCGAGGACCCTCGGACGGGGCCAAAGAGGTCCAGGAGGAATCCTCCCCCAGCCCTGAGTTTCTCGGAGGAGGACAAGATTGGGACCATCCAACCACACGAGGACGCCCTAATCGTCACCCTCAGAATAGGAGGATACGACGTGAAAAGGGTGATGGTGGACGGTGGCAGCGCAGCCGAGGTCATGTGTCCAGACCTCTACAAGGGGTTGGGGCTAAAACAGGAAGACCTCACACCCTATAGCTCCCCCCTAATGAGCTTCGACGGGAAACTCGTCATCCTAAAGGGCATGATCAGACTGCCCGTACAGACAGGCCCAGTGGTGGTGGAGGCGAACTTCATAGTGGTGGACACATACTCCCCCTACACAGCCATCGTAGGGAGGCCCTGGCAACACGCCTTGGATGGCGTAGCCTCCACCTTGCACCAGAAGTTGAAGTTCCTGTCAGGGGACCAGGTTCTGGAGATCCGAGGCTGCCAATCCACGGCTAGGCATTGCACAGTGGCTGCCATATCCCATCGGATTGATGCACAGTCCTCGGCAGCAGCCGAGGAAAACTCATAGCAATCAAAGACCCAGGTGGCGCCTCCGGATGCACCTGCCGAGGATGCTAAATGCGAAAACCTGGAGAAGGTGGTAATTGGCGATGATCCGGAGAAGTTCTTCCAAGTGGGAACCCAGCTGCCTCCACAGGAAAAGGGGGAGTTGCTTGAGTTCCTCAAGAGGAACCTTGACGTGTTCGCATGGGACCCCTGCGATGCCCCTGGGATTGATCCCTCTTTCATCTGTCACCACCTTAACGTCAACCCATCTGCGATCCCCAAGCAGCAGCCACCTCGGCGCCCATCGAAGGAGCACGCTGATGCGATCAGGGAAGAGGTCGATAAGCTTAAGCACGCGGGGGCCATCAAGGAGAACTTTTTCCCCAAATGGTTGGCCAACACTGTGGTGGTCAAGAAGAAAAGTGGGAAATGGAGGGTTTGTGTAGACTTCACAGACCTGAACAAAGCATGCCCAAAAGACCCCTTCCCAATGCCACGAATAGACCAGCTAGTAGATGCGACTGCAGGCCATCCTCGGATGAGCTTCCTGGATGCCTTTCAGGGTTATCACCAAATCCCCCTAGCCTTGGAGGACCAAGAGAAGACAGCATTTGTGACACCCATAGGGAACTACCACTACAAGGTTATGCCCTTTGGCCTGAAAAACGCCGGATCCACCTACCAGAGGATGATGACGAGAATGTTTGAGCCGATGCTGGGCAAGAGCATCGAGGTCTATGTTGACGATATGGTGGTGAAGAGCAAGCTGGTGTCCGAGCACTTGGAGGACCTCGGCCGCACATTTGGCGTCCTGAGAGAGCACAAGCTCCGCCTTAATGCCTCAAAATGCTCGTTCGGCGTAAGCTCTGGCAAATTCTTGGGGTACATGATCACCCATCGTGGGATCGAGGTCAACCCTGACCAGATCAAGGCCATTCACAACTTGAAGCCTCTGCAGAACCCCAAGGAGATCCAAAAGCTTATTGGGATGATCGCGGCGCTGAACCGGTTCATTTCCAGGTCGGCCGACAGATGCAGGCCCTTTTATCTCCTGATCAACAAATGGAAAGGATTTGAGTGGTCCGAGGATTGTGCCAAAGCTTTCCAGCAACTCAAGGAGTATCTATCACGGCCGCCTATCATGTCCAATCCTGAGCCCGACGAGGTCTTATACGCCTACCTGGCGGTGGCAGCCCACGCAGTGAGTTTAGTGCTGATACGGGAAGACAATGGCGTTTAGAAGCCAGTTTATTACGTCAGCAAGTCGCTGCATGAAGCAGAGATCAGATACCTACCCCTGGAGAAAGCCATACTGGCAGTGGTCCACGCCACGAGAAAGCTCCCCCACTACTTCCAAGCTCACACGGTGGTTGTCCTAACCCAATTGCCCTTGAAGGCTGTACTCTGGGCCGCCGATTACACGGGTCGAGTCGCGAAATGGAACACAATTCTGGGGGCTTTTGACGTCAAGTACATGCCCCGGACTTCCATAAAAGGCCAGGTATTGGCGGATTTGACGGCTGAGTTCGCTGAACCAGTCGTAGAAGTGACAGCCGAGGATAAGAGCCGTGATGAGAAATCGGTTGGGGCAATCCTCATCCCAAAGTCACCATGTTGGAAAGTATACGTGGATGGCGCAGCAAACCAAAGGAGGTCCGGAGTGGGGCTGGTCCTAGTATCCCCTGAAGACCATGTCATCGAGAAGTCCCTGAGGCTCGGATTCACGGCCACAAACAACGAGACCGAGTATGAGGCATTACTACAAGGGATGATCATGGTGCAAAAGATGGGAGGAAAGTCGATAGAGATGTTCTCAGACTCCAGATTAGTGGTAGGGCAGGTGAAGGGGGAGATGGAAGCCAGGGATTCGAGAATGCAGGAATAGCTTAGCCAAGTCAAGCGCTTGCAGTCAGAGTTTCGCCCCTTCAGCTTGTCCCATATTCCTAGGAATGGGAACAGTCATACCGATTCACTTGCCACACTCGCAACCTCCTTGGCAGGGGCTTTGCCTCGGATCATACTTGTAGAGCACCTAGAGAGGGCAAGTGAAGTCCCAAAGGGAGTAATCCCCGTCCATCAAATCGTGATGGTCCCAGCTGGATGGACCCCATAGTGAGATTCCTCAAAGATGACGTCCTGCCTGAGGAAAGGTCAGAGGCAGAAAAGATACGAAGGAAAACTCCTCGGTTCTGGTTGTCCGAGGATCACAAGCTATACAGGCGGTCCTACTCTGGGCCATACCTTCTTTGTGTCCACCCCGAGGCGGCAGAATCCTTGCTCGAAGAGCTGCACGAAGGAATTTGCGGGAGCCATACAGGGGGGAGGTCCCTGGCTCACCGAGCCGTCACTCAAGGATACTGGTGGCCGGGAATGCAGCAAGAGGCCCAGGAGTATGTCACGAAGTGTGACCAATGCCAGAGATTCGCCCCAAACATCCATCAGCCAGGAGGGGTCCTCAACCCGTTATCCAGCCCATGGCCATTCGCTCAATGGGGCTTGGACATTGTGGGACCTTTCCCCAAGGCACCAGGGAACAAGAGGTATCTGTTGGTGGCCACGGACTACTTCACCAAGTGGGTCGAGGCCGAGCCACTAGCCAACATCAGGGACGTAGACGTGAAGAAATTCCTTTGGAGGAACATAGTTACACGGTTCGGGGTCCCTCATACACTCATCTCAGATAATGGGCTCCAGTTCGATAGTAAAGCCTTCAGGAGGTACTGTTGTGAACTTGGGATCACAAATAGGTACTCAACGCCGGCCTACCCTCAGGGGAACGGACAGGCCGAGGCTGTCAACAAGGTCATCGTCAACGGGCTTAAGAAGAGGCTGGATGATGCCAAGGGGAAATGGGTAGAAGAGCTGCCCCACGTCCTCTGGACGTACCGGACTACGCCCCGGCGCTCAACGGGGGAAACACCTTTTGCCATGACTTATGGTGCGGAGGCAGTGATCCCCGTGGAAACTAATTTCCCAACGCTAAGGACGAGCTCCTTCACCCTGAACAGCAATGATGAACTGCTGGGGCGGAGCCTGGACATGGTAGATGAACGAAGAGAGCAGGCAATGATCCAGCTGGCCTGCTACCAGCAAAAGCTCAAGCAAGGATATGACGCCAACGTAAAGATCAGACCACTAGCACCGGGAGACCTGGTACTTAGAAAGGTCGTAGGGGCTGCCAAGAACCTTTCTTGGGGAAAGCTCGGACCCAACTGGGAGGGCCCCTACCGAATCACCTCAGTGGCAGGGATAGGAGCATACTATTTAGAAGATTTAGATGATAAACCTGCACCTCGTCCATGGAATGTAAATAACCTGAAAAGGTATTACTATTAATAAAGAAGTTCTTTTTGATCCAGATGTTCTGCCTGTCATTATCACGCATCTCGCGTCCCAACGCCACTTATATCTGGGTGCTAGACAGAACCTAGGTCTTGCATGGTCTAAGGACTCAAGCCTATGGGGAAACTAGTTACTTACAGCCAACTGAAGGCAGCAACTGTACCTGGGTCTTGCGCGTCCTCGGACCCAAACCTATGGGGAGCTAGCCACTTATCTTGAAGGCAGCAACTGTACCTAGGTCTTGCATGGTCTAAGGACTCAAGCCTATGGGGAGCTAGCCACATATCTTGAAGGCAGCAACTGTACCTGGGTCTTGCGCGTCCTCGGACCCAAGCCTATGGGGAGCTAGCCACTTATCTTGAAGGCAGCAACTGTACCTAGGTCTTGCATGGTCTAAGGACTCAAGCCTATGGGGAGCTAGCCACTTATCTTGAAGGCAGCAACTGTACCTAGGTCTTGCATGGTCTAAGGACTCAAGCCTATGGGGAGCTAGCCACTTATCTTGAAGGCAGCAACTGTACCTAGGTCTTGCATGGTCTAAGGACTCAAGCCTATGGGGAGCTAGCCACTTATCTTGAAGGCAGCAACTGTACCTGGGTCTTGCGCGTCCTCGGACCCAAGCCTATGGGGAGCTAGCCACTTATCTTGAAGGCAGCAACTGTACCTGGGTCTTGCGCGTCCTCGGACCCAAGCCTATGGGGAGCTAGCCACTTATCTTGAAGGCAGCAACTGTACCTAGGTCTTGCATGGTCTAAGGACTCAAGCCTATGGGGAGCTAGCCACTTATCTTGAAGGCAGCAATTGTACCTAGGTCTTGCATGGTCTAAGGACTCAAGCCTATGGGGAGCTAGCCACTTATCTTGAAGGCAGCAACTGTACCTGGGTCTTGCGCGTCCTCGGACCCAAGCCTATGGGGAGCTAGCCACTTATCTTGAAGGCAGCAACTGTACCTGGGTCTTGCGCGTCCTCGGACCCAAGCCTATGGGGAGCTAGCCACTTATCTTGAAGGCAGCAACTGTACCTGGGTTTTGCGCGTCCTCGGACCCAAACCTATGGGGAGCTAGCCATTTATCTTGAAGGCAGCAACTGTACCTAGGTCTTGCATGGTCTAAGGACTCAAGCCTATGGGGAGCTAGCCACTTATCTTGAAGGCAGCAACTGTACCTAGGTCTTGCATGGTCTAAGGACTCAAGCCTATGGGGAGCTAGCCACTTATCCTGAAGGCAGCAACTGTACCTGGGTCTTGTGCGTCCTCGGACCCAAACCTATGGGGAGCTAGCCACTTATCTTGAAGGTAGCAACTGTACCTAGGTCTTGCATGGTCTAAGGACTCAAGCCTATGGGGAGCTAACCACTTATATATGGGTGCTAGACAGAACCTAGGTCTTGCATGGTCCAAAGACTCAAACCTATGGGGAAACTAGTTACTTACAGCCAAACTCAAGTATAAGGCACTATTCGCCTCAAGAAACTAAGTATCAAGCACTATCTACCTCAAGAAGCTAAGTATCAAGCAGGACCAAGGCTCTGCATGGTCCTCGGACTCAGGCCTAAAGAGAAGCCAACTACACTGAAGAAACACTAAGTGTCTACCCGAAGAAATTCTATCTGGTCCTTAGGAAATGAAGAGTGCATCAGGGCATACACGCCCTCTCATTATAATAACTGATGCCACGATTGGCCGAGATGCAATTGAAGCTAAAACCGCGCAAGTAAAGAAGAAGCAGATAATGTGCAAGTAAATAGCCACAACAAACAGAAAAGGAGATAAAGTTCTCATTTCATTAAATTCAAGGGAATTACATCAGAGGAGTTACATTACAAGTAAAAGGAAAAGAAGAAGAAAGAGACGCAAAAATGAAGTCCATCATGCAGAAGCACCAAGGAGCCTAGTTGCCCGCTTCGGTGGGTGGCTGGCATGCAGCTGCCTCAGGGTCCTCCGAGCCCTGACCAAGGGGGATGGCCTGCAGAGGCACAGCAGGAATAGCTGCCCCCTCGGCAGAAGAAACCTGGGCATCGAGGGAAGGTTCTGCAGCCTGCTGAGGCGCATCCTCGTTGGAGCCATCACTCAGTTCAACCGCCGAGGAGGGAGTACTCCCTTGGAATGGCTCGTCAGTGGCCCCAGCATCCGAGGCCCCCTCGCCCGGGGTGGCAGCAGCTTCCGCAGTAGCCTCCTCGGCCTCTGAGCCATCTAGGGCAGCCTCGCGGATAACAGGAGGGTAGTACACATTCTCCTCCTTCCACAAGTCAGAAGAAGCTTCCACCCCAGCCTGTCTGAGGGCTTCACTCCAAGTCTCGGAGCAATAGCGCCTACATACCCTAGGGACTTGGGATTTGTAGGCAGCTGCTATCTCAGTTGCCCCGGCAGTGTAGGCTACCTCCTCAGCTTCCTGCTTGGTGGCCCAGGCTTCCTCCCTGCCCTGCTCGGCCTCAAACTTGGCCCTCTCAGCCTCCCCTTTGGCCCATTCGGCCAACCTCTTGGCCTCCTCGGCATCTGCCACTTTCTTCACCAGGCCAGCTATCAGCTCCTCGGCAAGCTTCAACAACTTCTCTGCCTCACCCAGACGCTTTGTCTGAGTTTCGGCCTGCCTTTGGGCACCCTCAAGGCCTGACATTGCGCTATCCCTAGCCTAGGTCATGGCCTTCAGCTCCTCCCTGGCCTTGACAAGGTCCTCCTCGGACGTCTTGAGGGTCCGAGTAGCTGCCAGGCGCCTATCGCGCTCTAAATCCATGGCCTTCCCATGCTCGTTGGCCGCCTCTTCCAGCCTGAAGGTGGCCTGTACAGCCTGCCAAACGAAACAGATAAGTTATGATTAGCCGAGCTCAAAAAAGAAATGAAAGCAAAAAAAAAAAACAGAGGCAAGAAAAAGCACAAGTGTTGAGGCCTTACCATCCCCAAATACCGCTTGAGGCAGAGGAAGACGTCCTTACTCTTCATGATCCCCAGCTCTGCCATGTCCGCGGGGAGGAGCAGACATCTCTCCACAGCGTCGGCCACATACGCGCCTTCGCCATCCTTAAAGTCCCTGAGGGAGGAGTCATCCCTCAGAGGTGCCCCATGGAGCATTGGGGCGGGGAGCCAGGCCTGGACCTCGGGCGGTGGAGCGACCTGTTTTTCCTGCGTTGAGGAGCCTATCCTCAATTGCTTCGATGGCCGACGAGTGGCATCGCCCTCCCGCAGGGGCCCAGTATTGTCCTCAAGGGTCCTCTTGCCCTTGTCCTTCTTCTGCTTGGGGTCAGCAGGCTCGTGCCTAGACGGCGGGCTCGCCTGAGGCGGATGAGGAGGAAGCCGGGACTGTGTTGAGGCCGACCTGGTCTGAGCAGGACGAGCCTTTGGAGGAGGAGGAGGAAGCTTCGGTTTGGACTTCCCCGGCTGACCTTCGATTAGGTCGAGTAGGGGGGGTTGGGCTTTCTTCTTGTAGCCCATTTCAAGCCGAGCAGATTTATCCGACGCTAAGAAGTCTGCCTCGGTTAGACGAGGATCACCCAAGTCTCCAGAAGGGTCCTCGGACTGATGCAGTTGCTCGAAAACGCTGAAATCGTCCTCGGTAGGACCACAATCTGCAGCGTCCCCTTCCCTCTCTAAGTCCTTTTCCGCAGCCTCTGGGAATGTACGGGAAGACGAGGGGACTGCTACTGTGACGCCTTCTGAGGTGGAGGTGCCCTCGGGAAACTCGAAACCGTCCTCGGTCACTTTTATTTTCCACAGCCGAGGATCCTTAGCTCTGATCACGTACTTTGGGGCCGCAAATGACTTTTGGAGCGGAGTGTACCCCAAAATCTTGTGCGCAACTCTGACTTGGTGGTCTGCTTCGTTCTCAAATTCCGCAGACCTGAGCACCTTCTGCAAGTCTTCCCTGTTGACCAAGCTGAAATGGCGCGCAAAAGAGTGCGGATCTGCAAAGGGAAAACACATCCATGGTTAGGAGCCAAACTGTACAAGAAGAAATGATGCGGAAAAGAAGTCAGAATATTTGAATCCCCTCCTATTCCCACTGTCCCACCTGGCGTTCCCTCTGTCGTCGGGCAATGGAGGCCATCGTGCCACGCTCCAGACACGATGAGGAAATCCTCATTCATCCCCTTGTTGGACTCGGGGAGGCACTGGATGAGCCGGACCCTGTCGTCCCTCGTCCTCATGTAGTAGGACTTGTTCTTCAAATGTTGAAGATTGTAACAGTAGTTGACATCATGATAGGTCAGCCTCAGACCCATCTTTTCATTAAGGGCGTCCACACTGCCCAGAATTCTGAACATGTTGGAGGCGCATTGGGTAGGGGTCAACCGAAAGTAGGTGAGGTAACCCCTCATCACCGGCCCCATGGGGATCCTCATCCCCCCTTCAACGAAAGCGATGACAGGAATCACCACCTCGCCCTCCTGCTTCAGGAGGTGCCACTCCCCCTCCTCACAATACCTGAAGCCAACGTTGGCCGGTATCTTGTAATCGACGATGAATTTCTCCATCGCCTCCTCGGTGCCAACATACTTCTTAAGTCTACCCATCCCAAATGACGCCTAAGCAAACTAAAGGAGGAACGAATGAAAGAGAAGGACGAGTATAGAGGAAAAGAAGCTCAGAGAGGGATAGAGAGACTTACAGAAATGAGGAGAAGCTCCTCGGACTGGCTTTTTGTGCTGGAGATGGAGATGGAAGTTTGGCTGGACTCAGAATAGAGGCGCAGGAGCTCTTGATTGTAAATGAAAAAAGGAGGAGGCGGTCCCAATGGGTATTTATACCCTAGGTAGAAGAGCCGCGCGAGTTTTCCCGCCCATAAATGCCAGACACATCCCCACCGTTGGATTGTCATCTGCCCGTTGAACGTGGGGAGCATAAAGCCGCCCGAATTTAATGCAGGACATGTTACGCGCATCGAAGCGCCAGTAACGCACCTTAGGCAGTTGAAAAGGCTCCAGTGCTGACGAGGGACAAGACTCGATTGGACGTGAAGCAGGTCCGAGGATGTCAAAATCCTCCTTTCTGCCCGAGGATGCGGACAGCAAGATTTTGAGGGGCTATTGTGGGGCCAGAATAAGTCAGCAACCTCGGCCCATTCCAAACCAGGCCCAGAGGCCCAAGCCGAGGACGCCTCCAATGTCCGAGGTCCGAGGACGAAAGTTTAGAGCCCAGGGCCCAAGTAGCATAGCCGAGGATGGTTACATCCTCGGGAGACCGAGGTCAGAGAATGGACAAACAGCATACCTTTAAGGGGAGCCTCCCCAAGCATCCAAGGAGCAGATAGCAAGAACCAAGCACCGGACATTGAAGCATGGTGGAGGAACAAGTCCCAGGTGAACTGTCACCTCCACATTAAATGTCCTCAACTAACGCCCTGGCCGCATTAATGAGGATAGGACCTCTGAACAGTGCCGTCTGGGGCGCTGCAACCCACTGGAGGTATGGGAATGCGGCTGATGGGACAGGCTCTCAAGTGGAAACCGGGATGATCAACAAGTGTAGGGATAGGATCAACTGAGAGGAGAGTATATAATGTAAAAAGTCCCTCTTGTGAAGGGGACGGAGGGAAAACCAGAAAAAGAGAAATACTGTAGCATTGTGTTGTCTCTCTACCATTGTAACCTTACTCGAAAGAAATAAGAACAACTTCGACCTCTGTAAACCTGTCCGAGGAGCTTTATTGTGTTTTCCAACCCATTTTTAGGATACCAGCATTCACGTACAACCATGCATGGCCGTTGCATTCTTTACTAAGGCCTAGCTCTAGAGCCCATACTCTATAAATTTATTGGAGGGTTAGCTGGGCTTGGGTCCACTCTCTCAATCCGGGGAGAGCGCTCTAAACCGGTCCCTACAGCAATAAATCTAGTATCACAACAAAGTCCACAACTTACCACGTGGTGAGTTTTGGGAGGTAGAGAAATTATCTACTAGTCACGACTTGCGACATGACAAGAGTTGTGGTAGTAGACTTTTTGTTATAATTGTTGTCTAATTTTGTACTATATGTCTAATTTTTGTTATGCCAAGCATGAAAGCCAGTGAGACTACAATAATAAAGAATATTTAACCATTTCTTTGAGATTAAGTGGTTTTAACTTATTAAATATCTATAGTGGGAGGGAAGGATCCAAATACAATATAGAGCCCATGGGCCCAGTCTGAGGATAGGAAAAGGCCCATTTGTGCACCAATCCAGATCCGACACGCGGACTAAAGTCCAACGAGGGAAGACATAGAGACCACACTAGTCCAGACCCAACACGTGGACTAAGGTCCAAGGATGGAAAATGCAGAGACCAATCGTCTGAAGAGCCCGAGGAACGAATGCACCTTGAGAATACCTCAGTTGGCCACCTGCACCAAAAAACAAGGCACTGTGGAAGATATCAGAGACGTGCAAGTAAAGAAGAGATGAAATATCTAGGAAAAGTAGTTATCACCTCCACATTCAATGCACTGCAATAACTCAGTTGATCGCATTAATTAGGAAATTACACCTGAACAGTAGTTTCACAACTCACAACACTCTCTACCACCTCTAGCAGAGTCTTGATGGGACAACCATCCCAATTGCTACCCAGAGACGTACAGGTGGAGGCCTCAGATGCAATAGAGGGACTATATAAAGGAAATGAATCCCTCTAGGAAAGGGGCTAGACGATAGAACTTAAATTAGAAGGAAGAGAGCATCAGCTTATACCAAGACTTAAGCAAATTGTATATGAACATTGCCTCCTCGGCCTTGGTCGAGGGTGTGTTTTATACCTTTTTTGTGTTTCTCTTTATCATATTTCGAGCCTTAACTCCATTAATTTCATATCTGGATCACACAGAGCATTATAGTTGACCTATCAAGCTCATTCTCTCATAAATTAATTGTATTAGGCCAAAAATACTTGGCATCACTACTCTAAGTGGGCTTAGGGCTGTTTTTGAGTTCTTACATCTATAATCTTTTTTTTTTTTTGGATAAACCTATAATATAATTTATTTATTTATTTTTGATTCGGGATAATCTAATATTTTTATTTGTCTTTGTATGCTTCATAAGGTAGTATGAAGAATTTATTATTTATGCTACCACTAGGTAGCTTTTAATAAATCACTGATCAAAAGTTTTGACTAGTTATTGTCGCTAACCGCTGCAGACAAGATCATTTGGTCTCTAGATAGTTTGATAAATAATTTTAAAGCTATCGTGTAAAAGTTAAATTAAAATAATGTATTTATTTGTGGGGCCCGAGTGCCTGGAATTTTCGGCCCATCTCTAGACTGGCCCAAGGCCCATGCCGAGGATCAATGGCTATCCCAGGCAGCTGCCTAGGGACTTTTCGGCCCTCTGGGCCGCGCCGAGGACAACCCCGTCCTCGGCATACCTATCCTGATCCCAGTACAGGCGGTCACATCCACACTTAATGCGTCTACCTAACTCCCCTGGCAATCTCAGTGTTGAGAGGACTCCTGGACGGCGGAACTTTGGGTGCCGCGATCCACAGTACGGTGGGAATCGTGGCTGATGGGACAAGTCCTTAAGCAGTGGTCTGGATGACTGACAGTTGGAAGGCTAGGATTGGCCAAAGAGGGTATATAAATGCAAGGAGCCCTTCAGAGTAAGGGGCTCCTCGGCCATCCGAGGAGCAACCCCCAGGACGATAAGAACAAAGAAAAAGCCCCCAAGAGGGAGGAACACTTCAGGCGAGCCGGTGGCTAGCCTGTTGGCGCCGAACCCTACGACCCACTCTCTAAACAAATTTATTGCTGGGGGATCTACGACGAAACGAGCCCCTACAATTGGCGCCGTCTGTGGGGAGGGTTGGTGCGCTGACCGGCGCAACCGGCGGTCTTTTCAGAGCAAATGCCATGCAAAGAGGTGGCGGTGCAAAAGAAAGAAGAAAAAAGAAAAATTCTGCAGCAAACAAAAAAAAAAGAAACTCAACATCAAACGGAAAGGATTCTTTATCATTTCATAGAAAAAGTTACAGATACAATCGGAGGCTCAGGCAGGCTTGTTTTACAAGCTTTATTACAAGCTAATCCTACAATCGGAAGCTCAGGCGGTCCGATCCTACAACTAGCTAGGGGAGAGGGAAGTGTCAACCCGTGCTTTTATTGGCATCAGCAGAACGGGAGAGCTTGACAATAAAAGCGGGGAAGGGGGGCTGAGGCTGGCTTGCTTCAAAGCGGAAGCTTGAACAAAGTGAGGAGCAGATGCAGGGGCACCGGAACGTCCTCCCCCGTGATGTTCCCTTGATGCTCTCCAATCCTCCCAAGCGCCGGCCGTTGGAGACGGCAACACTCGGGCGCCAGACACGACGTAAGTTCGCGTATCTTCTCCACCGAAGGTGCGCTCCGGGGAAAGATGTTAGGTACTCCAACAATGTCCCACCTGGCCACCGCGTGCAACACTGCCGGTGTTACGCCGAGGCTCAGCCGCACCAGAAACCCAGTGGGGGCTGCGGCCACGGCAGCCCTTAACTCCATATCTCCTAACTCCGGTCACAATCCCGACGGGGTTATTAAAGGGGCATGGGGAGTGGAAAGATGGTTTTCTTTCTGTTCGAGTTGGGAAGCTCATGGGGTATGAAGAAACCATCCCCCCAGAAAGCCTTATATAGAGGGGGAGAGTTGGTGACAATCAATTCGCGCAGAATTCGAAGAGTGAGTTACCGAGGCGGCGGGCAATAATGAAGCCACCAAATTCCAAGGGGGCTGCAGACCGTTGTACTTCCGCCGATTTACGAGACCATTAATGAAGGCGCGTCTCGCGCACCGAAGCGTCAGGCGCAGAACACGAACGGCCAAGAAACGCTTCCCCGATAGAAGATGGGGAAACTAATTACTTCAGAAGACCAAGTGTTAGACAGAACCAAGGCCCTGCATGGTCCTCGGACTCAGGCCTATGGGGAAACTAATTACTTCAGAAGACCAAGTGTTAGACAGAACCAAGGCCCTGCATGGTCCTCGGACTCAGGCCTATGGGGAAACTAATTACTTCAGAAGACCAAGTGTTAGACAGAACCAAGGCCCTGCATGGTCCTCGGACTCAGGCCTATGGGGAAACTAGCCACTACTTATGAAGGCAGCACCTGTGCCTAGGTCTTGCATGGTCCTCGGACCCAAGCCTACGGAGAGCTAGCCACTACTTATGAAGGCAGCACCTGTGCCTAGGTCTTGCATGGTCCTCGGACCCAAGCCTACGGAGAGCTAGCCACTACTTATGAAGGCAGCACCTGTGCCTAGGTCTTGCATGGTCCTCGGACCCAAGCCTACGGAGAGCTAGCCACTACTTATGAAGGCAGCACCTGTGCCTAGGTCTTGCATGGTCCTCGGACCCAAGCCTACGGAGAGCTAGCCACTACTTATGAAGGCAGCACCTGTGCCTAGGTCTTGCATGGTCCTCGGACCCAAGCCTACGGAGAGCTAGCCACTACTTATGAAGGCAGCACCTGTGCCTAGGTCTTGCATGGTCCTCGGACCCAAGCCTACGGAGAGCTAGCCACTACTTATGAAGGCAGCACCTGTGCCTAGGTCTTGCATGGTCCTCGGACCCAAGCCTACGGAGAGCTAGCCACTACTTATGAAGGCAGCACCTGTGCCTAGGTCTTGCATGGTCCTCGGACCCAAGCCTACGGGGAGCTTGCCACTATCTTTAAAGCAGCAACAGAATCTTCTATAAGAGGCTAATCACTTGCCGGAGGATTGAAGCGCTGAGCTAACTATTTGGGAAAGACCAACCAGCGGAAGGCCTTGGGGGGAATGAGGGCCGTGGGTGTCAAAACCCTCCTCCCCGTTCAAGGGAACGTGCAGCAGGATTTTGAGGGGCTATTGTGGGGCCCGAGTGCCTGGAATTTTCGGCCCATCTCTAGACTGGCCCAAGGCCCATGCCGAGGATCAATGGCTATCCCAGGCAGCTGCCTAGGGACTTTTCGGCCCTCTGGGCCGCGCCGAGGACAACCCCGTCCTCGGCATACCTATCCTGATCCCAGTACAGGCGGTCACATCCACACTTAATGCGTCTACCTAACTCCCCTGGCAATCTCAGTGTTGAGAGGACTCCTGGACGGCGGAACTTTGGGTGCCGCGATCCACAGTACGGTGGGAATCGTGGCTGATGGGACAAGTCCTTAAGCAGTGGTCTGGATGACTGACAGTTGGAAGGCTAGGATTGGCCAAAGAGGGTATATAAATGCAAGGAGCCCTTCAGAGTAAGGGGCTCCTCGGCCATCCGAGGAGCAACCCCCAGGACGATAAGAACAAAGAAAAAGCCCCCAAGAGGGAGGAACACTTCAGGCGAGCCGGTGGCTAGCCTGTTGGCGCCGAACCCTACGACCCACTCTCTAAACAAATTTATTGCTGGGGGATCTACGACGAAACGAGCCCCTACATTATTTATTTAATTTAGTATGTAATTGACTTTTTACTCGCAATTGTTGTTTCTAATATACACCAAATTTAGCCCCACATTAAAAAAAATTAAAAAAATTTAATAACTATTAATCTTACTGGCTTCTAGCCTTTTGAGTACTTGGTAGTTGGTACACCAAATGATGTCTTCACGAGTTAGATGGCTTGCTAAACCATAGGTAATTAAGATTGATAAATAACATTCGGTTCTCTTATATGATTGACCGACAAAAGAGATTCAAAATTATTGACTAAGTTTAAAAATATTTCTTTTAAATTTATTGCCTTAAACCTTAAATTTGAGAAGGAATACCCTAATAAGTACCAATATAGCCAATTATGAGACAAAAACTCCAAGATACCTTAAGCAATTTCACACACAAACATAAATACATGAAGTACATATATGTGCATTGTGTGGTAGTACATGACTATAATTCAGCTTACTTTGTAAGTTTGTATTATCACCTGCACCGGGCGTGGCCTGAGCTGTAGATGCTCATGATTGACGGCAGCATGTGCAGCAGATTCAGCACGATACGATAAAACAAAATAACTAACATCGACAACATAAACATATACATTTACGTGGCACAATAGCTAACAAGCGGGAGTACCGAAGAGTACCACGCTACTGTTTAATGTACCAAATCCTTTCTTTTTTAGTCCAAAATTGAAAAATCCAAAATCAATACTATTTTCATACAAAGAGCAAGAATAAAAAAAAGACCCAGTCAGTCAGTCAGTCAGTCCACTACACCATTACACAACACAACTTCGAAAATGCCTTTTTATCGTAGAGCGAAACTTCTATGCACGCGTTTAAAGAGAAATTTCGCACGTGCTCTGACAACTAGGTTCGTTGCACGTGTCAGCCCCAACGCCTTTGTCCAGGTGTGTGTGTGTGTCTGTTTCTCTCTTCTCATATATAATTATCTCCAACTTTGCTTCTCTTTTTACAGTCCCCAATCTAAACACGAATTTTACTGATGCTCTGAGAATAGGAATTTTCAGCCATGGAAACCGAGAATCGGCCGAGTTTTTCGTACATGGGGAGGAATTTCAGTGATTTGAGTGTTAACGAGGACTCTTCAGCTTTTAGCGAATGTAACAGCGATAGATCCGGCGAGTTTCCGACGACTTCTTCGCAGAGCCGGCAGCTCGTCATGGCCTGCGCGTCGGAGAACTCGGACGAGTTGATCCAACAACTCGTCTCTGACCTACAGTCCTGTTCGATTGAGGAGCAAAAGCAAGCGGCCATGGAGATCAGACTCATCGCGAAGAACAAGCCGGAAAACCGGCTCAAAATCGCGAAAGCCGGCGCGGTTAAGCCGTTAATCTCGTTGATTTCCTCGGCCGATCCTCAGCTCCAAGAGTACGGCGTCACGGCGATTTTGAATCTCTCGCTCTGCGACGAGAACAAGGAGATCATAGCCTCCTCCGGCGCGATTAAGCCACTGGTTCGAGCTTTGAGACTGGGAAATCCGACGGCGAAAGAGAACTCGGCTTGCGCTCTGCTTCGACTCTCTCAGGTAGACGAGAACAAATCCGCAATCGGACGGTCAGGAGCGATTCCGCTGCTGGTGAATCTTCTAGAAATCGGCGGTATTCGCGGGAAAAAGGACGCATCGACGGCTCTGTACTCTTTGTGCTCTGTAAAGGAAAACAAGATCAGAGCCGTCCAAGCTGGAATCATGAAGCCGTTGGTGGAATTAATGGCTGATTTCGGGTCAAACATGGTGGACAAGTCAGCGTACGTACTGAGCCTACTGGTTTCAGTAGCGGACGCGAGAGCGGCCTTGGTTGAAGAAGGTGGAATTCCCGTGTTGGTCGAGATTGTGGAGGTCGGTTCCCAGAGGCAAAAGGAGATCGCGGTGGCGATATTGTTACAGGTCTGTGAGGACAGTGTGGTGTACCGTACTATGGTGGCTCGCGAAGGAGCGATTCCTCCCCTCGTGGCCTTGTCTCAGTCCGGCACCAATCGCGCCAAGCAAAAGGTAAGAGAGAATGCTATGCTTACATCTCATGCCTCGTCGCCGCTGACGTGGCACGGCACGGCACGGCATTTTTAATTATTTTTTAAATTTTATTTTCAAAATTACTTGCATGGATATGGGTCTTTTGAATATTTTCGCTATTGCCATTGTCATGGAAATTTACAAGAACCATGTTTTGCCACGTCAGTTGCCTTGCGATGTCGACCTTTTTTTTTTTTTTTTTTTTTGGACTGTCTTTTTCTTTAAGTTTCTTTATTGATAATTTTTTTTATTATAAATGGGATTCTGGGTTCATTGGTCCGAGTCATAACCTCAACTTGGAGGTGTCAAGTTTCATCCGTTAAGGCTTGTGCTCAGTGTATCAATTTTTACACTTTTGGGCACATGTCCGTGTCCTAACGAATTCAACACAAACTCTTCCCATAATAAAATACCAATTTCTTATGTTAAAAAAGAAAAAGTTGGGACAGAATAAGTTTTTTTTCAGTGGAGTGGTTATTATAACAATCACATCTATCATATTTGTTTTTCTTAATATTAATTATGTTATTAAGTTTTTTTTTTTATAGTATGTTGTATATGATGGGATGGAGGTTTTATTTATCATTTTGTGTGTGACTTTATGGGGACAGGCGGAGACATTGATAGAGCTTCTACGGCAACCGAGATCCGGCAACGTCGCTACCACTTCCAAAACATCAGCGGTGTCAGTATAAGAGGCCCCACAAATGCTTGCGCTTTGTACACAAACGGCTAAAAAGAGTAACGCAGGAAGAGAGAGAAACCAAAAAAAAATGTAAATATCTGTGTAACGTGAGAGCTTTGTAAAGATTGTGATAAAAAAAAAAAAAAAAAAAAAAGAGATCTGAATTTGGTTTCTATTTCGGTTTGATCTGTTTCTTTTTTTTTTTTTTTTTTGGATTTGAAAATGTCTCACAGTAAATTTTATTTGGTGTGATTTCATCTTGCATTTTGATTTGAATAGTTGAAATTAAATCATTTGAAAATAATATATAACAATTTTGAGTTATGAGGATTTTGCTTCAATAAATGTACTTGCAATATTGTGGATTTGAATTTCTAATATTTTATCAAAACAACAACAAAATATTATGGATTTAGATAAATATATCCACTCCTCAATTTCATCTGAAGAAAAAAAGAGTGTAAAATTTTCCTCCAGATGAGATTAGAATAACCCATAGACCATAGTAATCATTTTCGTTTATTTCATTATATGACTCATTATCTAAACTAATCAAAAATTGTGTATCTAAAATTAAACATGTACACTCGTACTCATTAACCTATTTAAACCCTATTACTTTTGGTATCAATGTGATTATTAACTACATCGGTGACTTAATTAAGTATCAATAAACTTATCCAAGGAAGGAAAAAAGAAACTTATCCAAGACCTTTTAACTTATAATTTGAACTGAAAAGATGTGAGTTCGTTTTATCTTAATGAAGAGGACTTTTGGCTTATCAAAGCTAAGATGTTGAATTAAACTACAACAATTATCAAAGTAATTGACAAGTAACAACTAAATTGAAGGAAAACACTAAACTACGAAATAAAAGGAAATTAAAATGATCCATAAATCTGAAAATCTAAGAATCTTAATAAGTTGCAAACTACATTGCATAAAGAAAAAGAATAGCAATTTTTTTTTTGGTGCAAAAAAAGAATAGCAATTACAATTGAACTACTTAATTGCATCAATGTCTTACGTCATATCCTAATCTAGAGTTTGACAAATAAAATAACAAGTGAGAGATGTGTTGAATGAGTGTCTTGCTTCAAGAAATGAGTTTTTTGTTTATACTTGAGGTCATGATGGTTATTGATGATTACTCTTACCATGTGGTGCTTCGTCCTTAATTTCATAACACTTGTCATTAAATCAAGTATGTTATCTTTGTCAATTTATATTTTTGTAACAACAACAATCTTCATGCTTCAATTATTCTTTTGCATTTTGTTGCTACCACTTTATCTACGCATTTTAAATATGTTGTGTACTTAATATTCCTCTTTTACACGTGTTAACCACTTACAACACCACTTGTAATTGCCTTGCACATTCTTTTTGAAAATTAAACATATCACCGACAAAAAGTATGATTAATAGGAATTACAATCCATGTTTGTCTAACTCATACACAAATTTTGACTTGTCTACCATCCTAAATCTCTAGCATCTTTTGTGATGCTATGTTTGTGATTTGAACCCTACATCATCGTCTCCTACTATCTATCTATCCAGAAAATAAATTGCTACTTGAAGAACAATTATGTCCATGATATTTTGAAAAGTCCAAATAGTTCTCTTTGAAAAATTTGATCCAACTTTTTAGGTAATGGATTGATAAAATTTTCCTTTAAAGGTAAACATGTTTTTTATTTTTTTAAATGGATACATGTACCTAAAATTAAATTCAAGAAGTGACAAAAGCATAATGGACAGGTGTAAGAACAGACTGCCACAAAAACTAAAAGTGATTACTATTCACTCCTTATTCCTTAAGGCGACAAATGAACAGCAAATATCAAAGTTCAATTGGGATAAAAGAAAAAAAAAAACGATTTTAAAAATAAGAGATGAGGAATTTTGAATCTTTTCGGCCCATGTGTTTCGCGTGGGAAGCCAATAGATTGGGTTAAGAAAAGGGAGTCGTAAGCAAATTTTTGTTCGTGTTAAGTAAAATACCAACCTTCGATCTTCTTTTGAAGGCTTGAATTTGAAAGTTGAAACCATCAATTCATCTACCGACTGTCCTATAAATCAGTTATTGATTGCAGTTATAGGCGTTTAGTCCAACAATCTTTATGTCGTTGTCTGGGTCCCTTCTTTGACGGCTAATGTCCCATCTTTTTCTCCAATTTCTCTCTCTCTCTATCTGTACATTTTTTTTCTCTAATATTCGTGGATTTTCAAATAAAATGGTGACAGGTAGCAATTGCTTTGATTATTTGTAACGAATATTTTGAATTTCGAAATTCGAAGTACTCAATTATTGGCATTCCCTTGATTTACTAACAATTTGTATACCTATTATCGCGGAATGATGTTCTGTGGTTGAAAGTAGTAAAAAATATCAAGAGAAAAGAATCTATTGGAATATTCTATAAAAAATATAGGACGGTTTTTTCTCTCTTATTGATAATCACAATCTTAACAACCTCGTGAATTCACCATACTTGGGTGGTAGACTTCTAGTTCGAGGCGTGACAAAAACTTAAAGGTCTAAGATTTAATTCATAATACTACTGGGTCAAAAGGTTTTCGAAGTATTTCATAGTTAGAGTTTAGAGAGTAAAATAGTCTGACTAAAGGTTTAGACACCATTTCCTTATATTAAAAAAAGAAAAAAAAATTATTAGTTTTTAGAAATATTTGTTACTTTTAGGGTGTGGGATTAGCAAGTATTTGTTATAGGGTGATGATGCAAAAAATCAACAGTTGAGCTTCTCGTTGTAGCGGATGGACGATGCTGAGAAAGGGGCCGTCTCTGTGGATGATAATCCTGCAAAATGAACTAAGGGAAAGAGTAACACGCCAGTGTGGCGTCAGCCAAACTGCCTCCGATGTTTAAGTCAGTAAGTGAGAAGGATTCTAGAGAAAAAAATGAGTTGAGAGTGACTTCGTAGAGTATTTGTGCGTACCTTTGGCTTCTGTTATCTTCTCTTTTATAGTTGTATGCCTCATTAATGGGTAATAATGTGCTGCATATATGCTAAATGGCTAGTGCGTTACAGAATCTTTGTCTAGAGGCCACAACTCATTCTGTGACCGTTGGTTCTTCAGTTACGTTTTGTCATCAATGATCATAATAAATGAGTAACGTCTTCCCTGGGTGAATGACGACCTTTGTTTAATGACAACCATAAATTTTTGGTTCATCAGCTGCCCCCTTTGTTCGTTATCACGTCTTTTAGACGAGATAAAAACAAATTCATCTGACGCTTTGTATTCCATGTGCTGCACATTTATGACGGTTTGATGTCTGGGTGGTTGAGTGCCATGTGTACGGCTAGGATGTGTTCGACGTGCGAACATGTCTTGGTTTTCCCTCGTGAGTTTTGGCCACTTGTTTTGCGTTTTTCCCTCCTCTTTCCTTTCTTTTGTGTTTTTCCTTATTCAGTTCTCCATTCTAGGGTTTGTTTCTCCTCTGAGCCTCCTTTCTCTGTTCAGCGTTTCCTGGTAAGTCCTTCGTACTTCTTCTTCTTGAAGGGGTTAGTTCTTTCTTAGGGAAGGACTATCCGTATACTTCTATTCTTTCTTCCTTGTTTCCTTTAGTTTCTCGTTCTGCTAAGGTAGCTAGATTGTTGAGGATGCCCGAGGTAAGGTGAAGTGACCTGGAGACGGGGTTATCCTCGTCCGATGACCGTGTGGTCTCGGAGGCCACTTCTGCTTCTACCTCCTATAACGCTTGGAACATCTCGTGTTCTCTTTTCGAAAAGGACGAGAAACGGATTAGGGACAGATTTTAGTTCACTGATTTCATAAAAATTAGGATCCCGAGTGACGAAGAAAGAGCTTGTCACTCATATGCTTATAAGGTTTGTTTCTACGAGGCCGATTTTACTAATGGTCTTCGTTTTCCTGTTCATCCCTTTGTTAGGGAACTTTTTTCCTATTTGCATCTTGCTCTGACGCAGTTGGTGCGTAACTCTTGGCGAATCCTTGTTTCTTGCATGGTGGTATGGATGTCTGCCAATGAGAGTGATGTCATTAAAAGGGATGAATTCCTCCATTTTTATTGTCTAAGGAAGTCTAAGGACCCTAGCTATTATGAGTTTAAGCCGTGGGATAGGGCTTCTAGGTTAATCCTTGATTACCCCTCGTCTCACCGAAACTGGAAGCCAAATTTCTTTTTTATCTCTGGAAATAGTTGGGAGTTCGTCCTTGGTGAGGACTTGGACGAAGTCCCCAAGTTTTTTCGTAGTTGGGGAGTTCTCATGTCTATGCGTCTTCCTCGTCTTTTCAACTGTTTCTTCCTTTTTCTAGGAGTGACAGTGATAGGTAACTTACTCGTTTTCTTGTTTTGCAGTTGCCCAGTGTCCTCATCTGAAGAAGAGGTATCAGCTACGTGTGGAAAAGGTAAGGGAATACTTGGAAACCATCAAGGATTTTGAGGAGCTTGTCTCTCCTTAATCTTTATTTCTTCATTTTTTGGGTTCGGAACTGTCTACTAAGGTTCGAAAGGACTTGGAAGTTGTGAAAAAGAGTAAGTGCCCCCTTTTCCTTTTGTCTTCTTCTCCCTTTATAAAAAAAAAAAAAAAAAAAACATTTTCTTCGTTCTTTTAGGAATGATGAATAGGTTTAGCAAGCAAAAGATAGCCAAGGTTCAAGAAAAGAAGGCCAAAGGTGGAACCATCAGTGGCCTTTTTTCCAAGAAGAAAGTTGGTGATGTTGTTAAGAAGGAATCCATGAAAACGCCTCCTTTTGCCAAGCGTCTTGCCTCTCCTACTTTGTCATTGGAGATGATTGCCTCTGGTGGAAAGGAGAGTAGGAAGAAGAAGAAATAGGTGGTAAATCTTTCCTTCCTACTTTCTAGGACGATGCTGATGCAGTGGCTCTGAAGGCCCATGAGGCACTTTCTGTGGACGATCTGAGTCCTCTAATGGCGAAATCGTCCAGTGAGGTGATGTCGTCTCACATTCAGAAGCTTGTACAGGTAAGCATTGTAGGCCATTTACTTTTACTTCTTCTTTTCCTTTGCTTTATTTCTGCTAAGGGAGGTTTCTTGCACGCTTTGGGGGAGTCTCTGTTTGCCTCTGGGAAGTTCTTGGACTTGGAAAAGAATGTGGCTTTGTCGGAGCCTCTGATCAAGGCTTTATTTGCTGAGAACAAGACGTTTAAGAATAAGGCAGCCATCCTTGCCACCGAAGCTGAGAATGACAAGGAGCGCATGACAACCCTGGAGAAAAGCCTACAAGTGGAGAAGGACTTCTGCAAGCTAAAGGACAAGCAGATTGGTGACCTGGAGCTGAGGCTACAGAACGTCAGGGCCACGGCGGTACAGGATTTTAAGGACTTTGACGAGTACTCTATTGAACTATGCAAGTACTACGTGGAGGGCATTGATCTTCTTGTGAAATGGATGGCAAAATATCACCCTGGTTTGGACCTCTTTGGCTTGGTTGTCGAGGACGTTGAAAAAGGGCTTATGTCTAATTGTCCTTCTAAGGCTACAACAGAGAATGTGACGGAGGAGGCCACAAATGTTGCTAAAGGAGTGAAGGAGGCCACGGTTGTAACCCCAACAGACCCTGTCCCTGAAGATCAGTAATATTTTTTTTTCCTTGCAAGGCAAGAACAATATTTCTCTTTTGGGCCCGTTGTAGTAAACAACTCTTTTATGCTTGGACAACCCTTTATGACGATGTTGGTTGTGTTGAGACAACTCTTATGTTTAGCTTGCATTTGAGCAGCTTTTTACTTTCAGTCGCAATGGGATGATTTTTTATTAAGTCATATTTGACTAGCTTAGTGACGATCTTTTGTTGTGTTTGAATAACTTAGTGTTTTTAGCTGTGTCTAAATAGCTTTTATTGAGTTTTGTTTGAATGACGCTGTTAGTTGTGTTTGAATAACTTAGTATTTTTAGCAGTATTTGAACAGCTGTTTATTGAGTCATGTTTGAATGACGATACTAGTTGTGTTTGAACAACTTAGTATTTTTAGCTGTGTTTGAACAACTTTTTAGTGAGTCACGTTTGAACGACAATGCTAGCTGTGTTTGAACAGCTTAGTATTTTTAGTTGTGTTTGAACAGCTTTTTAGTGAGTCATGTTTGAATAACGACGATGCGCTCTACCCGTGACTTAAGGTCGTGGTATTGGAGCGTCTTTTAGATTAACCGTTTTTTGTTTTGTCTTGAATGACGATTATGTTGGTTGTTTAAACAACTCTGATTTAGTTGACTTTGATAGTTGTGTATGAACAACTTCAATGGCTATGATGCCGTTGGTTGTGTGCAAATAACTTTTAATTTGAAATTTTGATGATGGAGATCCCTGAGACGTCTCCCAAGGACGACTCCTAAGCATTGCACACGTTTTGATAGTGATAGATCATGGATAATCATTGTTAAATACGTATTGTACATGCTTTGACAAGTCAGGGAAAATCATTTATAAATACGTATGGATAATGCTTTCATGTATTATTGGTTTTATGAATGACGAAAGTAATGATTGTCATACATACTGATATGAAGATTAAGCAACTTGAAAATGTAAAGCGTTCCTTACTGGAAGTATTTATGCTAGTGTTCTATGTTCCATGGTCGAGGCAATTCCTAGCCATCTAAGGACTTCAGGTAGTAAGATCCTTCTTTGGAATGACGGATTACCTCGTAGGGGCCTTCCCAGGCTAGTCCCAGTTTTCCTTGGGATGGGTCCTTTGCCTGTGACACCTTCCTAAGGACGAGGTCCCCTGTGTTGAATATTCTCACCTTAACCTTTTTGTTATAGTATCTGGCCATTGCTTCCTTGTGCTTATTCATTCGCTTCATAGCTTCTTCTCTGACTTCATCAATTAGGTCCAGGTTGCTGTTAAGCTCCTGTTGATTCCTCTGGTCTTCATATGTTTTGACTCGGTAGCTCATCAGTCCTACTTCCACTGGTATGACAACCTCGGTGCCAAATGTCAGTCTGAATGGTGTTTCTCCTGTTGGAACTCTTGTGGTCGTCCTATATGCCCAAAGGACATTTTGTAGTTCTTCAGGTCATGCCCCCTTTGCTCCCTCAAGCCTAGTTTTGATAATTTTGAGCAAGCTTATGTTCGTCACCTCTGTCTGGCCGTTGGCCTGAGGGTGTCTAGGAGAACAATAGTGATCCTCGACTCTTAAGTTTTGGCAAAATTTTTGAAACTTGGAATTGTTAAACTGCTTTCCATTGTCTGATATTATGACATGAGGGACTCCAAACCTACAAATGATGTTTTTCTACACAAAGCTTGTGACTTTAGCCTCTGTTATTGTCGTCACTAGCTCTGCTTCTACACATTTTGTGAAGTAATCAATTGCGACTATTAGAAACCTGAGTTGCTTCTTCCCTAGAGGGAATAGACCCATAATAGCAATTCCCCATTAGGCGAAGGGCCATGGTGAGGACATGGGTGTCATCGTCTCTCCTAGTCTCGTCTAGACATTTGCGAAGTGATGACACTTGTCACATGCTCTGACGATGTTGATGCGTCTTTCTGTAGGGTTCGCTAGTAATATCCTGCTCTAGGCGTCTTTTCTACTAAGGCTCTTGCCCCAGCGTGGTTTCCACAGGCTCCCTCATGTATCTCGCGGAGCACATAATCTGCCTCTTTTGAGCTGGCGCATCTTAGATATGAGAGTGAATATCCTTGTCTGGCGCATGCTCTGATCTATATCTTTCTTGCTTCCGTTTTATCTTCAGGGAGCCATCCTTCTTTCAGATAACGGACGATGGGAACCATCCACTCATCTTGTTCTTTTATCGTCAGGACTTGTTCACCTTCTATGCTTGGTTGCCCCTTTATTTCTACACATAGGTCGGAGGTCGTATCATAATCGTCTGACGAGGCCAATCTTGCTAGAAAATCAGCTTTTGCATTTTTGGATCGAGGGATTTGCACAAAGTTTAAACTTTCAAAGTGCTGTGAAAGTCATTGGACGATCTTTAAGTACTTCTGAATCCTTTCTTCTTTGGCTTCATAATCTCCCTTCACTTGTCCTATTATTAGCTGAGAATCAGCTTGAACGATGAGACTCTTTGCTTCTAGAGCTTTTGCTAGGCTTAGCCCGGTCAGCAATGCCTCGTTCTCTGCCTCGTTGTTGGTTGCTGGGAACTGCAATCTAACTGCATATTTCAATGTTTCTCCTTCTGAAGGTATAAGAACTACTCTTGCTCCTCCCACTTTCTTCGTGGCTGACCCATTTGTTTGGACTGTCCATATTTTCATGGGGGATTCTTCTTCCTTACAGGGATAAGTGAATTCTGCAATGAAGTTCGCAAGTACTTGGGCTTTGATTATTGCTAAAGGCCGATATTCGATGTCAAATTGACCCAATTCAATTGCCTGTTGAATGAGTTGTCCTGCTACGTCTATCTTATTCATCATTTTTCTTATGGGTTGGTCCGTCATAACAATGATGGGGTGTGCTTGGAAATAAATACGGAGCTTTCTGGAGATAATCAATAATGCGAAAGCTATCTTTTCCATTATTGGGTAACTTGCCTTTGCTCCTTGGAATGCCTGGCTGGTATAATAAACTGGCTTCTGGACGCTCCCTTCTTCTTTGATCAGTGCCGAACTTACTGCAATGTTGGATACTGCTAGGTAGAGATACAACTTCTCTCCCATCACTGAGGGACTTAACAGTGGTGGATTTGTCAAGTACTCTTTCAATTTGGCAATAGCTGTTGGAAAAATCTAGTTTTGTATCTCATACAAAACATACAGCGGAAGCAACAACCACAGATCTACTTCAATCATGAAAGATAACATGTAATTATGAATTCTAGAATAAAGAACAGAAAGCGTACCTTAATGCAGTGAATTTCAAAATATGACTTGAGAATACCTTCAATCTTCATCTCAATTTCACATGGTGCCCAAGATATGTGGTCTCTCAATCAGTCTTTTGTACATAGACTCTCAAAGAAAAAACCTTCTTTTTCTCCTTGTGGAGAAAATCTGATTTTTTTTTTTTTTCATTATACGTATATTAAACTATTCTCATAGTTTTTTATTTATTTAATAACTCTTATTAAATAATGACTGATTATCTAATTGGGTTAGCCTTTTGGGCCTACACAATTGGGTTTTAGTTTGTGACTTGAGATGGGACCAAATGGAACAAATAAGACTCTAACTCCAATGGGCCTTGGGCTTTTCTGTCAACTCTTGACAAGTCCAAAGTTAGCATTAATTATATTCAATACCACTATAAGAATATAATTGTACTCTAGGCCTTATTAATAAATTATATCCCAAGACTTTATTATACATTCAACCCCTTCATTAAAATATTCGTAGTAATACAAAGTCATGAATGTAGACAACCACTTTGAAGATTACTACATCTTAATCCTTGAGTACCCAGTTTAATCTTTTATATTATTCATTATATATTTATGAAATCCAATTCCATAAATATATACTTTAGTAACTCCTTACTAAAGTGGTTGAGCCCAACACTCTGAATAACCAAACCCATTAAACTTATCTCAAGAGAATATTTTATATCTCCATTAAGAGATTATGAATTCTATCTTGAGAATATATGTTCCATCAATATTAAATGCAGCTGTCCAACATAGTGAAGTTTTGACCGTAACTTATAGATCTCACTCCTAATATATCAAAGCAACCTACATCTCATGATCAGGTCTATTATTCTCTTAGGATTTAGAGTTGATGTAAATAGAAGTCGTGAGATTTATTATTCATTTGACAGTCGTTAGGAAAATAATAAATTTCACAACGGCCCAGTTCAATATGTCTTAACTCTTAAAACATATCAACATATCAACTAGAAGTCTCCACTTCTATGATCAAGACAAATTATCTTAGTTGATATGTTATAGTTTTCGCAGATGAAACGCCCAATTTCATCACTGACTACAAACTAAAATTCTGAATTTACAAAGAACTTGTGATTTATATTTTCTGTGACTAAATCACATAAATCACATACTATGCATCTCATGGACTAAGATAATGCCCCATTAGTTCATAAATAGTCTCATATAATAAAACAATCTAATTATTTATGACATGCCAATAAATTGAATTTTAGGGCATAAATCCCAACAATAGCTTCTTTGCATTCATCAGTCTACGGGAAGACCTTCTTCAATACATTGAAAAATGGCATGCACTTGTCTGTTGCCCTAGAGACAAACTTGTTTAGGGCTGCAACCTTTCCTGTCAGGATCTGCACCTCCTTCACTGTCTTTGGTGATTTGACCTCGATTATTGCTCTTACTTTATCTGGATTTGCCTCTATTTCTTGTTGGGACACCATGAATCCCAAGAATTTTCCTGAATCAACAACAAAAACACATTTTGCAAAGTTTAATTTCATATTGTACTTACGTAGTGCGTTGAAGGTTTCTTTGAGATCGTCAATGTGGTTGGCTTCGTCTAGCATATTGTGTACATACACCTCTACATTCCTTCCAATCTGATGAGAGAACATGCAGTTCACCAACCTTTGATAGGTGGCTCCTGCGTTCTTCAGTCCAAAGGGCATAACTTTGTAGTAGTACAACCCTTGGCTGGTAACGAATGAGGTCTTCTCTTGATCATCTTCGTCCATAAGAATCTGGTTGTATCTAGAAAATGCGTCCATGAAACTCAAGAGCTTGTGTCCAGCAGTCGAGTCTACCAGTTGGTCAATCCTTGGCAAAGGGAAGCTATCCTTTGGGCAGGCCTTATTTAGATTTGTGAAGTCGACGCACATCCTCCACTTGCGATTGCTCTTCTTTACCATAACCATGTTTGCAAGCCAATCTGGATAGAAGACTTCTCTAATGAAATCAGCATCTAGTAGTTTCTCCACTTCTTCAGTTATAGCTTTGTTACGTTCTGGTGTAAACACCTTCTGCTTCTGCAGTACAAGTTTGCATTCCGGGTTGATGTTAAGATGATGCTGTATGATCTTCCTATCAATCCTGGGCATATCCTTGTGTTTCCAAGTGAAAACATATTGGTTTGCCCTTAAGAAGGAGATCATTTTCTCTTTCTCGGGGGTTGGAAGTCTCGTTACTGTTAGGATTAGTGTCCTTAAATCCTATTGTATGACATTATGTATGACTTAATGTTGTGATTAATAAAGTTGCTTTATTATTATCTAAAATAATGGTAACATGAATATTTGGACATTATCATATAGTGCATAAGATGAATAATATGTAATTTATGTGAATAGTCACAGAAGATATAAGTCATAAGTTCTTTGTAAACTCAAAATTTTAGTTCGTAGTCGGTGATGAAATTGGGCATTTCATCTGCGAAGACTATAACATATCAACTAAGATGATTTGTCTTGATCATGGAAGTGGAAACTTCTAGTTGATATGTTTTAAGAGTTAAGACATATTGAACTGGACCGCTGTGAGATTTATTATTCTCCTAATGACTGTCAAATGGATAATAAATCTCACGACTTCTATTTACATGAACTCTTAATCCTGAGAGAATAATAGACCTGATCATAAAGTGTAGGTTGCTTTGATATATCAGAAGTGAAATCTAAAGTAACGGTCAAAACCTCAGTATGTTGGGCAGCCACATTTAGTGTTGATGGAACATATATTTTTAAGATGGAATTCATTGTCTCTTAACGGAGATATAAAATATTCCCTTGAAATAAGTTTAATGAGTTCAGTTATTCAGAGAGTTGGACCTAACCACTTTAGTAAGGAATTACTAAAGTATATATTTATGAAATTGGATTTCATAAATATATGATGAATAACTTAAAATGATTAAATCGGGTACTCATAGATTAAGATGTAGTAATTTACAAAGTGACAGTCTTCATTCATGACTTTGTATTACTACGAATATTTTATAAAGGGGTTACATGTACAATTAAGTCTTGGGATATAATTTGTTAATAAAACCTAGAGTGCAATTATATTTATATAGTGGTATTAAATATAATTAATGGTAACTTTAGACTTGTCAAAAGTTGACAGAAAAGCCCAAGGCCTATTGGAATTAGAGTCTTATTTCTTCTCTTTTGGTCCCACTCCAAGCCACATACTAAAGCCCAATTGGAAAGGCCCAAAAGGCGAGTCCAATTAGATAATCAGTTGAAAGGAGAGAAACATACAGAATTTTTGTAATAACATGAATTGGCATGTATGCGAGGGTTGGACACTCTTTCATTCTCTCTAGAACATACACATATAACTGATTGAGAGACCACATTTCTTGGGCATCAAGTGGAATTGGAGTGAAGATTGAAAGTGTTCTCAAGAACTTCTGATCTTTGTTTTGAAATTCACCACACCAAGGTACACTCTCTTGTTCTTATATTCTGAAACTTACATGGCAAATGTTATTAATTGCGAATGAAGTATATCCATTAATTTTTCCGTTGCATACATTTATATTTCCATCAAATGGTATCAGAGCGGTCTTCAATTTCCAATTTGTATAACATGTTTTGTGAGTTTCGGAATTAGAGATAATAGTTTCATGATGTTAGAAGATTATATATGTATTTAATTTTCTGCATGGTCATTAAAACTATGTTTTTGATGAAAACTGATATTGATGTTATGATGTTGTTTAAATTTGAATTTAAGTATGTTAAATTGAACTTTAAGGCTAGAGTATTAATGGAATTCAATTTTGATATCAAATTATATTTATCATGTTTTTATGGTGTTTGTTTATTCATGGAAAACTGTTGAAAACTGTTCAGAGTTTCCCTTTAAAAACTGAAAACACGAGTTTTTTCGCAAGTTAGCTTCTCATGAAGTTACTCGAGAAAAATGACTCTGAAGCACAAAACTTTTCGCGGGTAAGCATTATTCACGAAACAGTCGCGAGACAATCGCGAAAGTTTATGTCTGAGTTTTGTGTTTTCACTATTTTGCCTTAACTCATTTTCGCGGGAAGAGCTTAGTTGCGAGATTCTCATGAAAATGCCACTGAAGGGAATTTTGAACTTTTTCTATGTGTTCTCAAATGTAAAAAATGCAAGGTTGTGTGTGATTAGATTACACATGTTTATAATTAAAAACCTTTAATTTAAAACATCTAGTGGGAGAGAGATACAAGGGTTGGATCTCACGGCCTCCATTGTCGGTTTATAGTAGCGTGATTAAGCATCTCGCCTTGGCCTATATGCTTTGCTCCTTTCGGAGGGTGTTTAATTCATGGAACTACAAATTAAACTTCTTAATGATGGATGATATGTGTTTTTACATTAAGAACGACCACACTACCGTGGAGTTACTTAATGACTCATATAGAATTCAGTCAATGGTGTATACTAGACTAAGTTTAATGTTAACCTCCCTTCGGAGCTATGTCATTATTTCTTAGAGGCTAAAGTTATTACGACATGTTATTAGTGTTTGATAAGAGTTATCATGATTGCACTAATAATGAGAATAGTTCTCAATCAATCATAGTGTTTATAATTTACTTGCTTCCAAAGAATTTTAAACATGGGATTGGGTTGTTGTTGCATATATTATTTTATGGTTTTATAAGGTTCCATATTACCTGTTTATATGTTAAATTGATAATGTCCAGTTTACTTATTATATTCATGTTTATTATTTTCAGATTTGAACATGGCATCATTTAGCCCACTTGTTACTATTCTTAATCAAAACAAAATGACTGGATCTAACTATGTTGACTAGAAAAGAAATTTGGACATTATTCTTACAGTAGAAGAGCACAAATATGTGCTTGCTCAACCATGTCCTAACTTTGCTTCATTAGATGCTCCTCCTGAAGAAAAACAGCAATATGATCGTTGGCAGAAATCTAATGAGATGGCCAAGTGCGACATCCTAGCATCTATCTCAATTGTTCTATAGCATCAAATGCAGGATGTAGAACTAGTTTCGGATATTATGTTAAGTCTGAAGGAGATGTTTGGTGAGCAAGTCCGTTCGGCAAGGCAATAAACCATGAGGCAAATTGATAATACCAAAATAGCTAAAGGCAGTTCAGTGAGGGAGCATTGTCTTACAATGATCTCTAATCTGAATACATTGGAGGTTTTAGGTGTCGATATTAATGGAGAATCTTAAGTGGATATGATACTCCAGTCACTACCGGAATCATTCAAGGAATTCAGACTCAATTATAATATGAACAAAAAGATTTATTCTTTGTCTAAATTAATGAATGAATTGGTAGCGACGGAAGACATTCTTGGTACTTCTAGTGTTGATGCTAATATGGCTGAAACTTCTACTTCTCAACCTAAGTCGAAAGGTAAGGCTAAAAAGAAGAAAAAGAAGAACTTCACCAAGCAAGATGGTAAACAAATTGCCTTAGGAGTTGCTGACAAAGGAAGAAGATCAAAGGAAAGTATTTCCATTGTGGTGAAAAAGGACATTGGAAGAGGAATTGTCCAAAATTCAAGGCTGCCAATAATAAGGGTACAAAAAGTTCATTCCTCCATGAAATATGTTTAGTACAAAATCCCACGGTTTCTTGGTGTGTGGATTCAAGTTGTACTAATCATATATGCAATTCTTTGCAGAGGTTCCAGGAGACCAGAAAGCTTAATGATGGGGAATTGTTTCTTACTTTGGCTGATGGGAGCAGGATTCCAGTTGTAGTTGTTGGAGTGTTTAATTTATGTTTAAGTCTAGGGTTTTAATATTTGAAGACTGTCTTTATGTACCTCATATTTGTAGGAATTTAATTTCTGCAACTTATTTAGGTAAGCATGGATATTGTGTTATCCTAAAAGACAATGTTGTAATAAAGAAGGATAAAATGTTTATCTGTTTTGGCAATATTGTGGATGGTCTTTATATTTTAACTCCTATTAAGCATGAATTATATAATTCTAAATTAGATAATAACTCTCATGTAAAATCATTAAAGAGAAAGTTTCTTTTTACTAATGATGCATATCTTTGGCACTTGCGTTTAGGTCATATTAATCCAAACAGAATTCAAAGACTGGTCAAAGATGGAATCTTAGAGCCTTTGGACTTTGATGAATTTTCAGTTTGTGAATTTTGTTTGGAAGGCAAAATGACCAAACGACTTTTTAATGCAAAAGGTAGAAGAGCCCAAAAGTTGCTTGAATTAGTTCATACAGATGTTTGTTGTCCTATGTCAAGCCAAGCAAAAGGAGGTTATGAATACTTCATCACTTTTACCGATGATTACTCAAGATATGGTTATGTGCACCTAATGAGACGGAAGTCCAAAACCTTTGAAAAGTTCAAAGAATTTAGGACTGAAGTTGAGAATCAATTGGGTAAACGCATAAAAGCCATTCGATTTGATCATGGTGGCGAATACCTTCTTGGGGATTTCAAGGATTACTTAACTCAAAATGGGATTGTATCCCAATTGACTGCACTTGGAACTCCCCAACAAAATGGTGTAGCAGTAAGAAGGAATAGGACTCTTTTAGAAATGGTTAGGTCCATGATGAGTTACTCAATTTTACCGGTTTCTTTTTGGGGTTATGCCTTAAATACAGCAATACATCTTTTGAATTTAGTTCCATCAAAATCTGTTCCCAAAACACCCATGGAATTGTGGAGTGGGCGTAAGCCTAGTATGAAATATCTCCACATTTGGGGTTGTCCAGCACATGTATTAAAAGGGAAGCCTAATAAGTTGGAACCAAAATCAAAAGTGTGTTTGCTTGTGGGTTATCCAAAAGAAACTAGGGGTTATTTATTCTATAGTTGTAAAGATAATAAAGTTTTTGTTAGTACAAATGCTAAATTCTTGGAAAATGACTATATGAATAATTTTACTCCTAGAAGTAGAGTTGTATTAGCTGAAATGAATGAACCTGTAAATGACCAACCAATGGATGAAATTAGGGATGATGTGGTTGTATCAGATACACCACAAGATATTACTCATGAGATGACTAGTACACAGGTGCCTCGTTGTAGTGGGAGAATTGTTCGGCCTCCTAGAAGATTTATAGGTTTAGGAGAAACTTATGAAGCTATCTCAGAAGAGGCTGAATCGGATCCCTACACTTATGAAGAGGTAATGAATGATATAGATGCACATCATTGGGTCAAAGCTATGAAATCTGAATTAAATTCTATGTATTCCAATCAAGTTTGGGATCTTGTAAAGGCGCCTAATGGCATTAAACCTGTTGGTTGCAAATGGGTTTACAAGAGGAAGAGAGGGATAGATGGAAAGGTTGAAATCTTTAAAGCAAGGCTAGTGGCGAAATGGTATACACAAAAAGAAGGCATTGATTATGAAAAAACCTTTTCACCAGTAGCAATGCTTAAATCTATCAGAATTCTCTTATCCATTGCTACTCATTATGATTTTGAGATTTGGCAAATGGATGTCAAGACTGCTTTTCTAAATGGCAATCGTGAAGAAGAAATCTATATGATGCCACCAGAAGGTTTCATAGCAAAGAACCAAGAGCATATGGTATGAAAGTTAAAAATGTCCATTTATGGACTTAAGCAAGCATCTAGGTCATTGAACATCAGATTTGATCAAGCAATCATGTCATTTGGTTTTGAACAAAATCTTGATGAACCATGTGTGTACAAAGATATCGAGATAAAGTAGTAATGTTCCTAGTGCTTTATGTTGATGATATTCTACTTATTGGGAATGATGTAGGGGTAATGTCATCAGTAAAGGTTTGGTTGTCAAGCCAATTTGATATGAAGGACTTGGGTGAGGCTAACTTTATTCTAGGGATCAAGCTTTGGCGAGATCGCAAGAATAAGATGTTAGGCTTATCACAAGCTGGATATATAGATAAGGTTCTAAAACGGTTTATCATGCAAAACTCTAAGAAATGATTAATTCCTTTCAGACATGGAGTTTCTCTGTCTAATGACCAAAGGCCTAAGACTCAAGAGGAAGAAAATATGATGAGGCAAGTTCCTTATGCTTCTACAGTTGGAAGTCTCATGTATGCCATGCTTTGTATTAGACCAGATATCTGTTATTCAGTTGGCATGGTCAGCCGATATCAATCAAATCCAGGACCAAAACATTGGCAAGCAGTAAAGCATATTCTCAAGTATCTACGGAGAACGAGAGATTATACGCTTGTTTATCGATGTGAGGATTTGATTCCCATTGGCTATATAGATCCAGACTTTCAATTGGATCTAGATTTCAGAAAATCCACTTCAGCATGTGTTTTCACCTTGGGAGGTGGAGCCATAACTTGGAGGAGTGTTAAGCAATCTTGTATTGCGGACTCCACCATGGAAGCTGAGTATGTTGCTGCTTGTGAAGCAGCAAAGGAAGCTGTTTGGCTCAAGAAATTCCTTTCTAATCTTGGTGTTGTAAGAATGGAGCAAGTTCTCATCACATTGTTTTGTGACAATAGTGGAACGGTTGCACAAAACAAAGATCCAAGAAATCACAAGAAAGGAAAGCACATTGAGAGAAAGTACCACATCATTTGAGACATTGTTGCTCGTGGAGATGTAGTGGTAGCAAAGATTGAAAGTACAAATAATCTAGCAGATCCATTTACCAAAGTCTTGCCTCAAAGAACTTTCGAGTCACATTTGGAGGGAATGAGAGTTAGATTAGTGCACAATAGTCTTTAGGGCAAGTGAGAGATTGTTAGGATTAGTGCCCTTAAATCTTATTGTATGATGCTATGTATGACATTATGTATGACTTAATGTTGTGATTAATAAAGTTGCTTCATTATTATCTAAAATGATGGTAACATGAATATTTGGACATTATCAAATAGTCCATGAGATGCATAATATGTGATTTATGTGAATAGTCATAGAAGATATAAGTCACAAGTTCTTTGTAAACTCAGAATTTTAGTTCATAGTCGATGATGAAATTGAGCATTTCGTTTGTGAAGAGTATAACATATCAACTAAGATGATTTGTCTTAATCATGGAAGTGATGACTTCTAGTTGACGTGTTGATATGTTTTAAGAGTTAAGACATATTGAACTGTACCACTGTGAGATTTATTATTTTCCTAATAACTGTCAAATGGATAATAAATCTCATGACTTCTATTTACATGAATTCTTAATCCTGAAAGAATAATGGACCTGATCATGAAGTGTAAGTTGCTTTGATATATCAGGAGTGAGATCTAAAGTAACGATCAAAACCTCAGTATGTTGGGCAGCCACATTTAGTGTTGATAGAACATATATTCTTAAGATGAAATTCATAGTCTCTTAACGGAGATATAAAATATTCACTTGAGATAAATTTAATGGGTTCAGTTATTTAGAGAGTTGGGCCTAACCACTTTAGTAAGAAATTACTAAAGTATATATTTATGAAATTGGATTTCATAAATATATGATAAATAACTTTAAAAGGATTAAACCAGGTACTCAAGAATTAAGATGTAGTAATTTACAAAGTGGCAGTCTTCATTCATGACTTTGTATTACTACGAATATTTTATGAAGGGGTTACATGTACAATTAAGTCTTGGGATATAATTTGTTAATAAGGCCTAGAGTGCAATTATATTTATATAGTGGTATTAAATATAATTAATGGTAACTTTGAACTTGTCAAGAGTTGACAGAAAAGCCCAAGACCCATTGGAGCTAGAGTTTTATTTGTTCCCTTTTGGTCCCACTCCAAGCCACATACTAGAGCCCAATTAGAAATGCCCAAAATGTTAGCCCAATTAGATAATCAGTTGAAAGGAGAGAAACATACAAAATTTTTGTAATAACATGAATTGGTATGTATGTGAGGGTTGGACACTCTTTCATTCTCTCTAGAACATACACATATAACTGATTGAAATACCACACTTCTTGGGCATTAAGTGGAATTGGAATGAAGATTGAAAGTGTTCTCAGGAACTTCTGATCTTTGTTTTGAAATTCATCACACCAAGGTACACTCTCTTATTCTTATATTCTGAAACTTACATGACACATGTTATCAATTGCAAATGAAGTAGATCCGTTAATTTTTCCGCTGCGTACATTCATATTTCCATCAGTTCTGATCTTCAATATCTTCATCGAGTCTCCTAGGACAATCTCCACTTCTTGTGGTGTTTCTGACGGTTCAAGAATGGGCTCTGGTTTGTTGATCATCCACGTGTGATTCTCTCCAGATGCTAAAGTCGCTTGATAGCACTCTCTTGCCAAAACTTGGTCTCCTTTGATTTCTCCTACCCCATAGGCTGTTAGAAATTTCACTTTCAAATAATATGTTGACGTTGCTGCTCTTAGTCTGTTGAGTGCAGGTCTTCCCAAGATGATGTTGTATGTTGAAGGACAATCAACTATAAGGAAATCAATTTCCTTGATGACCTGTGCCGGATAAGTTCCTGCAATCACAGTTAGAGTGACAATGCCTCTAGGGATGGCTCAATCCCTCGTAAAGCTTACTAGAGGTGAGATGATAGGCCTGATCTTCTTCTTTTCCAACTTCATTTGTTGAAATGTAGGCAAGTAGATGATATCTACTGAGCTTTTATTGTCAATGAGCACCCGGTGGATGTTGAACTCTTCTACCCTAAGCATGATTACAAGTGGATCGTCATGGGGTTGCCTGATGCTACGATCGTCTCTTTCTGAGAAGATAATATCGGGTTCGTCATTCCTTGGCATCTTCATTGGACGGAGTCATGAATGGACGCTGTTTATCTCCCTTCCCTGCGCCTTTTTCTGAGATTTCAATGTTCCACCTGCTGTTATTCCTCCTGAGATCGTCTTTATTTCTCCTGTAGGGGTTTAGTGTCCCTCATCTCCAGAGTTCTGTCTTGGTTATCTTTCTGTTGGTACCTCTATGGCTTCATCTTTCTGATGTATTTCTGCAACTTCCCTTATCAGATTAAAGTTTCCACCTGGTCTTTCAAGTGCCTACACTCATTAATACGATGCCTGTGGTCCTGGTGGAATTTACAGTACTTGCTGTTATCTCTTCTTTCTACTGGAGTGCTAATTGGCTTCGGCCATTGCAGGAAAGGATCGTCTCTTATCTACATAAGGACCTGCTCAATTGGAATTATTAGAGGAGTGAAGTTGGTAAACCTGGGTTTCCTATCTTGAAGCTCCTTCTTTTTCCCTGTGGTCTGTCCACCACTTTGTGTCTCTTTCTTCTTATCCCGATTGCTGTTTGTTCCTTCGTCTCTCTTCCTTTTTGCCTTCATCTACTTTGCGAGCACTACATCCTCTGCATTCTTGTACTTCTGGTCTTTACGGAGCAACTCTGCTACTGTTTTTGGTGGACTTTTAGTTATTGAGAAGAAGAAATCTCCTGGTAGCAATCCTGCTTGGAAGGTTGTTAGGATGACTTGATCTTTAACTTTGTCTACCTGCAGCAGTTCTTTGTTGAACCGAGTGACGTACTGCCTTAGTGATTCTCCTTCTACGTGCTGAATGTTGAGAAGATAGCCAGTTGGCTTTTGTGCCTCTGCCCACCAATGAAACGATGAACAAAACCCTTACTGAGTTGTTCAAAGTTTGCAATGGTTCCTGGGGTATTTTGCTGAACCATACTCTAGCTGCTCCCTTCAGTGTTGTTGGGAATGCCCTGCACATCACTTCATTTGGGGTCATCTGTAATAGCATCAGCATCTTGAATGATTCAATGTGATCCAAGGGATCTTTGGAACCGCCATATGACTCCAATTGTGGGAGACAGAATTTTGGTGGGAGGGGACGGTTCAGTACTTCAATAGTGAAGGGAGAGTCTGTCTATCAAATCATCCCATCTAGATTTTCTCCGCCTTTGTCCTTCATAGCACTTTTTAGTTCGTCCACCTCCTTCCTCATGTTGCGAAGCTCATTCTCCACCCTAATGGAATCATCTCCTGAAGTTTTGTCTCGCCTATTGGCTTGAGAATTTGATTCTTCTTCATTTTGGTTTTCACCTGTTCGCCGACGCTCTGCGTTTTGAGACTCCATCGTCTTTTGTAGCTCTTCATTCTGGCGAGTTAGCTCTTCCCCTTTTTGCTAAGAGGGCTTGGATTTGTTGTTGTTGCATAACATCTGGCTGAGGTCCAATTTCTACTTCCATCTCGTACTTTGAGGAACTCTTTTGTCACTGGGAAAGATGGCTTGAATGATTAGCGTCCCCACAGACTAACTGATGATGCAAAAAATCAATAGTTGAGCTCCTCGTCATAGCGGATGGACAATGCTGAGAATGGGGTCGTCTTTGTGGATGAGAATCCTACAAAGTGAACTAAGGGGAAGTGTAACACGTCGGTGTGGCATCAGCCAAACCACCTCTGATGCTTAAGTCAATAAGGGAGAAGGATTCTAGAGAAAAAAATGAGTTGAGAGTGATTTCATAGATTATTTGTGTGTACCTTTGGCTTATGTTATCTTCTTTTTTATAGTTGTATGCCTCATTAGTGGGCAATGATGTGCTACATTTATGCTCAACGGCTAGTGCGTTACAGAATCTTTGTCTGGAGGCCACAACTCATTCTGTGACCGTTGGTCTGTCAGTTACGTTGTGTCATCAATGATCGTAATAAATGCCTAATGTCTTCTCTGGGTGAATGACAACCTTTGTATAATGACGACCATAAATTTCTAGTTCATCATAGGGAAACTCTATCAGGTCAGCAACAATCAAATGGTGAATAAACCCTTCATTTTACTCAATCATTTTGGGTGATGCGATACAAAATTCGCCATTGTTCAACTTAAATGGACAATATCACTATATTAGGTTCTTAGATTGATGGTTGAATGCAATAAATTCATTTAGTAGGGGGTGGCAACTAAATAGTGAGAGAGATTAGTAAAAAAAGAAGGTCTAACAATGGATTAAGAGTGTTTGGTTTTTCCGGTTGTAGATATGTGGTCAATGGTGTCAAATTTGTGGTCATTAATGCCGTATATTTTCCAATGGTAGGGAAGGGGTTGGAGGCACGCACACACCAATATATAGATAATTGTCAAGTTTGAAGGTCGAAAACCCACTGTCGATCGCCAATTCTACGAAAATTATTTGTTTGCTATTGTGTTGAGTCGAATCAAACTACTGTGTTAGATTTTCCAGTTTTGTGAGCAGCTCTAATTAGTCCCCATCACATGGGTGTCAAAATCAGTAATTTACAGTTCTTTTCTTTCTAAAACATAAAGGCTTCATAGATATAAAATGTTGGTTTGGTAATTGGTATAGATGTATAGTTTATTTCATTAGCTTGCTTGAAAAATAAGTTGGACAAAAGTACCGTTGTACCCCAAAAAAAAAAAATGTGATACATTTTAAAAAGTTGTATATAGTTGTGGCCTTTGAAACTCTTCACTACCTTAAAAGGAAAGCAAATGGGAAGGTGGGTCAGATGGCGCTCAAGCTTGATATGAGTAAGGCCTATGACAGGGTTAAATGGGAGTTTTTGGATCGAGCAATGCGGCATCTTGGGCTTGGAGAAAGGATGGTAAGGCTTATTATGTCTTGCATTAGTTTGGTTTCCTATCCTGTTCTTCTTAATGGACAACCTGTTGGTAATATCAAACCTAATCGTGGTCTTCGCCAAGGTGATCCTCTGTCGCCTTACCTTTTCCTTATGTGTGCTATGGGATTGCAAAGTCTGTTGAATAAAGCAGAAATGGAGGGGCATATCCGGGGAGTGGCTATTTGTAGAAATGGACCAAAAGTATCACACTTATTTTTTGCAGATGATAGTGTATTATTCTGCAGTGCTAAAGAAGAAGAGTGCCAAAAGATTCTTGATATCTTGGCTATCTATGAGAGGGGTTCAGGCCAGAAAATTAATCATGAAAAAACGAATATATTTTTTAGTTCTAACACCTCTCATGATGTTCAGGTCCGGATTCAACAGATCTTGGGTGTCCCTGCGATTCGCCATTTTGAAAAGTACTTGGGTTTGCCGGCATTGGTGGGTAGAGCAAAAAAACAGAGTTTCATTTACATTAAAGAAAGGGTGTGGAAAAAGCTTCAAGGGTGGAAAGAAAAACTCTTGTCTCAAACAGGTAAGGAAGTGTTGATCAAGGCAGTGATACAGGCAATTTCAACCTATACCATGAGTTACTTTAAACTCCCTAAGGGGCTTGTTAGAGAACTGGAGGGTATGATTCGCAAATTTTGGTGGGGGTATAGAGGCGAGCAGCAGAAAACTCATTGGGTTAAATATGAGCGATTATGTGAAGCTAAAGAAGTTGGTGGCATGGGATTCAAAGAAATCGAAAAATTTAATGATGCTTTATTGGCTAAACAAGTATGGAGAATGATTAATAATTCTGAATCTCTTTGTCATTGAGTGTTTAAGGCTCGGTTTTTCCCGGATTGCTCCATTTTAGATGCCAAAGAGTCAAGGGCAGGGTCCTACGCATGGAAGAGTATTATTGGGGCCAGAGATGTGATACGCAAAGGGATGGTTTGGCGCATTGGGACAGGAGAGGATGTACGAATTAAGGAGGATAGGTGGCTGCCTGGACATGTAAATTGTTCAGTCATTTCACCCCTTCCTTCTTTGGATCCAGATGAGAAAGTTAGTTCCTTGATAGATCAGGACACTGTAGCTTGGAAAACAGAGGCTGTGCAGCAAATGTTTTTGCCTCATGAAGCTGATATCATTTTGGGTATTCCTTTGAGCATTCGACGCCCTGTTGATCGCATTATTTGGGCGCACACGCCGTCTGGTACGTTCACTACTTGTAGTGCTTATAAGCTATTGGTTTCATGTGATGCATCTTCCAGTGCAGGTGGTTCTAATCCTGAAACCTAGAAAAATTTTTGGAAGGGCATCTAGCAGCTCCGAGTCCCAAATAAAATCAGGCACTTTGTGTGGAGAATTTGTAACAATGCTCTAACAACAATGGTGAACCTTCATCGGCGTCAGATTGTTCCTAGTGCGTGTTGTGCTCTGTGTAACGCTCTTCCCGAAGACTCTCTTCATGCGGTTTGGTATTGTGAGGTCATTTCAGGTGTCTGGTCTACGCTGGAATGGTTTCACCAAATTGCACCGCCGCATCCCAATTCATTCTCTGAGCTTCTTTCCAGTTTTCTGTTCAACAAAGAGGAGTTTAGAGCAGAGATTTTCGTGATCATGGTGTGGTTACTGTGGAATAGACATAATGCAGTCCAGTTCGGTCGCCCTCCTCTTCCAGTGGCTAGCATTTGCAATTCTGCAGGTAGTTACTTGCAGGAGTTTATTCAAGCTCAGAACGATGAGCCCATTCCACCCCGTCCTCCTCCCATGCAGCAGTGGCGACCTCCAGACCCCCAGTGTTTCAAAGTAAATTTCGATGCCGCGGTGTTTCGTCGCTCAAGCTTGGCGGGCATTGGTGTCATTGCCCGTAATCATGACGGGAAAGCAGTGGGTGCTCTGTCCTCGCCTACTCCAATGGCTCAGTCCGTGGCGGATTTAGAAGCCTTAGCGTGCTTGAAGGCTGTTCAGTTTGCGCTGGAAATTGGCCTCACTCGAGTGGTGTTTGAAGGAGATTCTGCAGTCATCATCAACTCTCTGCTTCACGGCGCGGGTGAACTAGCTAGTTTTGGAAACATTTTGGATGATATTCGTTTACATTCTTCTGTTTTTCAGTTTGTGGAATTTGTTTATGTTAGTCGTAATTGTAATTCAGTGGCTGATGCTCTCGCTAAGAAAGCTAAGTCAAACGTTGGGAATCAGGTGTGGCTGCATGACTTGCCATCTGATGTTGTCCCTTTAGTTTTGCATGATGTTCACTAGTTTGGGTTATTGAAATAAAGTTCCCAGGTCTCTGATCTGACTTCTCAAAAAAAAAAAAAAACAAATAAGCCCTCTCTCCACGCGCTCGTACACAATCAAATTTTATAACAAGCCCTCACACACATGCGGCATGCCCATGTAAAAAAGCTACATTGCCAAAATAAAAGAGTGAATACAAAAAATGTTTAAAAAGTAAAAGTGAAAAAAATCAACTCCATAAAATAATGAGACACGTCTTATACTTAAAAATAACTACTCCAATTAAGATTCACCTAGGCAACAAATACAGTCATTAAAAATGTAGGGTCAATTTTTGTAGCCCAAGCCCAAAAAGGTATAGATTGTGAGCCCAATGAACCCAAGACAATAAATTTGTAGAGAGTGGGTGAAAGAGCTAGGCTAGTAATGAATTAAACAGTATTGGACTGCAGTGCTTGTGAAGAAATTAGCATTCGATCGTGCTCGGACAAGTGCAAATATGGACGTCCGAAGAGGAATTTGTATTGAATGAACTTGGGTTACAATTCTTAGAGCTACAGTAATGGAGTTCTCTCCTTTCTAACTTTCTTTTTTCGATCCCCTATTATCAGAGGGCTTTCCCTCTTATATAGTACCCCCTCCCTTCATCTTCATCGTCCACTTGTTCGTCATCTAGACGCCCACTTGAGTGCATGTCCCATCATGTACCCTATTTAGCCTTGTGTGAGTGGCGGTAGCTGAGAGTGCACTGTTCAGGGGTCTTCTCCACATAAATGCGGCCAGGAAAGTAGGTGCAGTGCATTTAATGTGGTGGTTGAAGTTTGTCTCCTAGATATTTCTTCGTTCCTGCTATCCTCATGCGTGCCTGAGGTTCATTTCCATCATTACACTTGTCAGGGGGATCATTTGAGCTTCCCAGACACCTGTCGGACCAAGCTTCTTCGGATCCGAGGATATTGGACTCCTCGGACAATTGAACGTCTCCTCGGATTATGACCATGCTCCTCTCCAGACATGCTCCTTTTGCATGGGCTCATGCTCGAGTATTTTCATCTCTTCGGACCAACAGTGGTCTTCAAATAGGGCCTTGGGCCCAATACGTTAGGTTGGGCTTTTCACCCCCCACAAAAAACAAATACAATAATTTGAATATATTTATATAAATCAAAGAAGTTGACAAAGAAATTAATACTAGTAACTCTGGAAGATTTTTAACATAGAAAGGTTTTTATTTTTTGATTGACCTCAAGTCACAAGAATGAGCTAGATGACCATTTTATCTTGGGCCAACATTCGAATTTGGGGGGACCAAGAAATTATATTATTTTTATAAAAAAAAATTAAAATTTAAAATTTTTGTGGAGGGGATAAGGGAGGGATTCTTGGCTGACCGGATGTTAGTAATTTTCAAAGAATTATTGCTTCAAAGTTCAAACACAAGCCTAAAACATTGTTCTAGAGCCTAGAGGTTTTGATTTTTAGCAAAACCATCACTCTTTATGTGCATTTTTTTTTTTTTTTTTTTTTTAATGTGCATATGTTAGCACTATTTGCTCCATTCAACAGAATCAACACTAGTTAGGCAAGATAGAGGTTGTGGTCGAGATGACTTAACAAAATACTACCACTTTTTAAAATGCCAAAATACTACCACTTTGGCATTTCCTCATCTTGTAAAAAATAATAATTAAAAACTCGTAAACTTTAAAGACTACCCGATTGTTAGGTCAATTATACACCATTATTTAGAAGAGAAGTGATAGAAAATTACTCTATTTCATGCTTTATGTCATTTTGTACGTCTAGGAATGCCTCCACTCAATGTTAGGACAAATCGTGACAAATCGTACTTTCGAAAGTAGAAGTATATGGACTTTCACGTCAAGTCTTCAAAATAGAGATTACCCATTTCAAGCATTGATACAGTTTCGTTTTCAAAGGTTTGTCGGAGCATTCACAATGGTGAAACTAAAATTTTTAGCTTTTAGCATCTCAAAACATTCGACATCACATCATAAAACATCCAACATCAATATTCTTTCTAGGAGTGCCTCCACTCAATGTTAAGACAAATTATACTTTCGAAAGTAGAAGTAAATGGACTTCCATGTCAAGTCTTCAAAATAGAGATTACCCATTTCATGTGTTGATACAATTTCGTTTTCAAAGGTTTGTTAGAGCATTCATAATGATGAAGCTAAAATTTTTAGCATTTAGCATCTTAAAAATTCACTTTATCTATTTTAACACACCCCTTTATAAAATATCCAACATCAATATTATTTCTAGGAGTGTCTCCTCTCAATGTTAAGACAAATTGTACTTTTGAAAGTAAATGGACTTCCATGTCAAGTCTTGAAAACAGAGATTACCTATTTCATGCACTGATTTAGTTTCATTGTCAAAGTATTTGTTAGAGCACTCACAGTAGTGAAGCTACAATTTTTAGTTTTTAGCATCTTAAAAACTCACTTTATCTATTTTAACATACCACTTTAAAACACATCCAACATCAATAGTTCTATTTTTTCAGCATTTCATTTAAATATTCTTTCTTTATTCATCATCCATTTCTCTCTCTTCCTCTCTATCTCTCACTTTTCTTTGAAGCAATAACAATTGGCAAGAACAACCACCACGCACAATCCACTGCCAGTAAAACCAACCACCACAACCATGTCCATAAACTCATTGTCTCAAAAAAAATTTCATATCAAACCCACCAAAAACCATTGCAACTATAATTTTTTTTTTTTAATAAGAAAACCACCACCACCAACCACCACCACATCATAACCCAACAACCCGAATCAACCAAAAACCACCACACAAACCTAGTGACACACCGACCCAAACCCAATGACCCACTGACCTAACCACCACAGGCCAATCAATGGCCCACCACATTACAGTAACCCATGGCGTGATCCACCACCGTAACCTAATCAACGATCCACCACCACTGCAATAACCCACAACTAGATCAGCAACCCATCACCACTACAACAACTAGGGGTGTCCACAGGTCGGGCCGGGTCGATTTTCGACCCAGCCCGAACCCGACCCGCCGGCGTCGGGTGGACAGAAGACTGACCTGAGACCGACCGCCGGCGTCAATCGGTCGGATCGGTTTTGGGTTCGGGTGGAGATCGGGTCTGTTTAGGTGGAGATCGGGTTGTCACCGGAGCTGGAAAATATCACCGGAATCTGCAAATCATCGCCGAAAAATGTAAAAACTCACCAAATCTGCATCAAAATCGCCGAAATCTGCACCAAAATCATTGAAATCTGCTGGGAATGGCCGGATCTGGCTAAATCTCACCACATATGGTTGAGAACTCGCTGGATCTCCTCGGATTTGAATGTGATTTCGCCGGATCTGGCTAAACCTTTAAGTCTTAAAGGTTTGGACTCACCGGTTTTTGGCCGAGTTTGTGATTTTCGACGAGGGAAGAACAGCTCATTGGGCGGGTCGGGTTCGTCGGTTTCTCAGACAGCCAACCCGCAACTCGAACCGATGGTCTCGGGTGCTTGCGTTGGCGACCCGCGTCCGACCGTGAACAAGCTTTGATCCGACTGTTTCGGGTGAAGATGATCGGGTTTCGGGCGGTTTGGTTGGGCCGGGCGGGTCATGGACAGCCCTAGCAACAACCCAAAGCCTGATTGGAACCCATCCCAACCACCACAAGCCAATCAGAGAGAAGGACGAGAGAGAAAGTGATGATTCTAAGGAGAGAGAGAGAGAGGTTGAGAATGATAGAAAAAGAATTTTTTGGGTTTCTGGTGCTAAAATGCTATTTTTAGTAATTTAAAGAGGAGATGGAAAGTGACTTATCCCAGTTACATTGAATAGTCCAACGAGTCAAGTTGTGAGACAATAAATTTACATTCCTGTAAGGGATCACGTATCAAACAGCCTAAACCCACTTAGAACAGCGAGGTTCACACAGTTCAACTAAGCCCAAATCAATATATTTGTAAGAGAATGGATCAAACAAAAAGGGAGGGCTTAGCCCGAGGACAAAAACATGGAAGAAAAACTAAAAATCATGGATTAATGTATTTAACAAGCTTATTACAAGCTTGCCTGAGGACACAAATAGTACACAAAATGAGACACTGTTCACGCTCTTCTCTCAATGTTCTTGTTCTAATGTCTATCTCCTTGTTTTCCTTTCTTCTTTTTTCTCTCTCCCCCTTTATTTGGAAGTTCCCTTCCCTTATATACTCCTTAGTCTTTCGCATCTTAGCCCCTCATCTCCACCTACCCAGGCTCTCACCATGACATCTGTCCCCTCAAACTTCTGCTGAAGGTGGTAGAAAGAGCTGCTTAGCTGTGAATTCTACTATTCAAGTCACTTCCTTATCAATGCAACTGATAAAACTGTTGCCAACCATTAATTGCAAAGGCAGTAGACTCACTCCCACGGGAAACTTCCCCTATCTTCCATGATTCTCTTTCTACACCCTATCATCTTCATCTTGACCTCCCAGAAGTTTTTTCTCTCTTCTCCTCCTCTCCTCGGGCAGACCCCTTCTTCGAACTCAAGATACCTCAATAAGAACAACCACAGCTTAACATTCCCTTCCTCAGTTTTTGGGCTCCCACAATTCCTTTAAACAAAGAAAAAATCTTACAAGTGAGGAAATTTAAAAATTATCTTTAAAAAAAATGTAAGAGAATCTAAAGCAGTCTTCAATTCAAGGAAGAAATTATCAACCAAAAAAAAAAAAACCCATGGAGGAGATGAATGTAATTGATATAGTAGTTTCAATAACCTCCAATTGTTTTCACTCTTTCACTTCAAATTTAATGTCATATCACTTCTTCATATTATATGTCAAATCAAATGTAAATGTTTAATGGGTTTTAGTAATATATACTCTTTGGGCAAATATTAGTAAATCATTTTAAGAAACTTTTTATGGAAAGATAAAAAGTTACTAATTTTTTTGACAATTTTTTCAATTTTTTCTAAAATAGATAAATAATGTGTACCCTAAAGGTCATATTTGATATAAAAGTATAAACATTGTGCAAAATATTCCACGTCATATCTTTTTCAATTTGATTTAGCACCCACAAATAAACAAAAGATAACGTAAAATTGGGAAAGAAAGTCAATGTTGGGGACCAAATTCAATAAAAGATAACTGGAGAAGAAAAAATAAGCAATAAAAAGAGTTTTTTTTTTCCCCAACTTTGCGTTAGAAACTCACTCGTTTAAGAATTATTTTTCTTTGATTTGATGTTTTGCATTTTGCACAAAAAGCTCCAAGCCTCCAAAGTCCAAAATTTTATCTTCTTCTTCACAATTGACCGGGAAAACGATTACATGGATTTGGTCTGATTTGATGTTTTTTATTCCACACTCTACCAAGATCCAAAAGCCCAAACATTTCTCTCCTCCTTCGCAATTGACCAAAAAGAAGAATTAGTTTGGCTGTCCTTGTTTACGCGTATTTTTGGTTTTTTTACTATCTTCACAAGTAAAGTCGAAGGTGCACTTCTTATGATAATGAAATTTTATGTTCTTTGAAGCTAGCTTCTGGCTCAAAATTTTTCTTCTTAACCCATTTTCCTATTGCTAAAGTCTTCGATTCAATAGGGAAGTTTTGGACCTGTTCTCTATTAGGTAAAGGAAAATATCATCAAAAAAATTTAGTACCACAAAAAAAATATATAACTTTTACCACAATTCTTCGGGTCCGTTTGGTTGGAGGGGTGGAAAAGTAGGAAAATAGAAAATGGTGAGAGGATGAAAAAGTTGGAGGATACAAAAAATTTTAATTTCTCTCATTTTTATTTGGTTGGGAGTGGAAAAGTGGATGGATGGAAAATGTGAGTTTGTATAAATTTACTCATACACCCTTATTAAAAAATGATGGCCAATTAAAAAAAAAAGTGACAAACAATCAAAAAAAAAAAACAATCACCCGATTTATTAAAAAATAAAAGTCATGTCCCAAAAAAAATCATGTCTAGTTAAACAAAAAAAAAAAAAAAGAAAACAAAACAACTATCACTCCCACATCCCAGAAGAAAAAAAGAAAAAAGCAACATCTAAGAAAGAAAAAAATAAAATAAAATAAAGAGGCAACGTGCCCACCCATAGCTCAGGAAATCAAAAAATGAAAAAGAAAAAGGAAAAGAAAAAAAAAAAAAAAAAAAAAAGAACTAGACATGGGCATTTTTGTCCATTAAGTAGCCCATTTTTTTCTTTCAATTTTTTCTCTATTTTGAGAAAAAATTTTGGTGGGCCTAGGGAGAAAACACCCGAGCCTCACCATTTATTTTCCTTCCTCTCCACCCAACCAAACACACTCAAAAAAGTTTTTCTTTTCATTTTCTCTCCAAAGTTTTTCATCTACCATATTTCACCTCCAAACAAACACACCCTTCATGTGGTTAACTGGAGTTGGTAGATAAAAAGTAATAGAACTGTATGAAAGTAACACGCAATTAATCACTATCCACCAGAAAATTATGACAAAACTTACGAGCTTGTTTATGTTGAAGAACTCAAATATTATGCTCTATGCATAACCTTGAGAACAAAGTTCCAAGTAGCAGTTGGTGGGGGTAGTTGGTTGCATCATCATTCATCAACTGCTCAGTTCACTGCTCATACTCATTGTAAAAGGAATTGACCGGGTCTCGATAAATTCATAAGCCCATATGAACCTGACCCGATCAAAAAGAGCTCTAGCCTACATTGAATCATTAGCCACTATATATGTGGCTTTCACACGTAATCTTAAATTCTTCCTAATGTTCACACATAAATTAAAATATTTCGTTTCAGGTTAGATGCAGCACGAGAAAATTATGTATAACGAGACAAATAGCCAATCAGCCATCGAACTTGTTTATCCAAAAAAAAAAATGAAAAACAAAAAGGCCATCGAACTTGACCACCTAAAGTTTTAAAATAAATAAATAAATAAATATATATATATATATATAATTAATCATAATTATATTGAAGAGAAGAAAAGAAATCCAGCCAAATCTTATTTAGTCACCCAAGCTAATCATTACTGCCAAAGGTTACAGTTACAGCCATTGGCCCTGGAAATAGTGAAAAGTCTAGATTGAAAAAGGGTTCGGGGTATTAGATAATTTAGATTCTAATCTCATTCTGCTTATGATAATAAATAAATTAGTTAAATATAAAATATCACCTATAGCTTCACTTTACTGAACTAGTCCGTCCAATCAATCTTTCATTTGGATTTATTGGTTTATACTTTTAACTTACAAACGCAGACAATCATTTCATTTTGAGAATCCGAATACATGGCCCCAAAATTCAATTCTTTCGTGGGGGCTAGACTCGCTAGCTAGATAATGACACTATACAGGTTAATTTATCGTGTATATACAAAGAAATGCTTATGTGACACTACTAGCAATCTGAAAAGCATGATTGGATTGAACCGGTCAATATACTTTGCAATATACTTACAATATCCTTCGTGGGACTAGATAATGACCCTATACCAGATAATTAATTGTCTTTGCCTTGCTATCCGAAGGTTAACTGCGGATTTTTTCCCCTTTAATATCAACGGTCAATAATCAATTAGATAGTTTATAAATAAATAAATAAATATATATATATATATATATATATATAATTTTGGAGATAAAGCGGCAATTTATTGCAAAATAAGAAATAATTACAAAAGACAATAAAGAAAAAGGCAAAACCCAAAACAATAAGGCTTGGTGGTGCCAAAAGAAAAAGACTATCAGTTTTTGAGAACCCATGCTTAAGATCAACGATAGGTGTTAAAAAAACTCAGATCTGAAGTGGTCCAAGTTAGATATGGGTTGGAGACTCCATCCAGGGGCTTTAGAGGACAGCCTAACTACTATCAATGAAGACTACGTAGTTGACTGGGCTAGCACAATACTCATGGAAAACAATGAAGAGCACCACAAAGGGCGATAAGAAACCCGGGGGTGGGGGCTAAAAAGCCCTTGAGTGAAACTCATGTTGCGAGCTATGGATGTGGCGAAGCCAATGAGGACTCAGGTAGTCAGGTGCAGGGGTGGCGCCACCTTAAGGCCGGGTGGTCTCAGGACCACCTGACCTGAATTTTTTTTTATATATATAACAATTTAAAAAATTTTATTTTTCTAATCTTTAAAAAAAAATTGGGAACCGCCTCAGTTTTTTTTATGCCAATTAAATTTTGTTTCATAATTTGTTCTACATTCACGCTCTATTTGTTTTACTGGAAAACCTTCTATAAAAATAGTTTTCTACATTTTCCAGTATTTGATACAAGGAAGTCAATATCATACCAGATGCTGTATCGGTTTGACCACCGGTACGATATATTTCGAATGCCGGTCAATACCGGTGTACCGTTTCAGGTTTACCGTTATTTTATATTATATATATATATATACACACACAAAATAAATAAACAAATAATGAAAAATGCTAACAAATGCCCTTACTAGTTAATAATCTATTTAAAGAAAGTTTTTATGAGAAATGAAAAAAAGTAATTAATATTTTGACAATTTTTTTTAATTTCCCATAAAAGTAGTATCAAAACTTTTTTTAAATAGATTATTAATCAGAACACTCATTAATATTTTTAATAAATAATAATAAAAAAGAGAAAACGGTTAATGATATTGTCAGTACAACCAGAATCATGTCTACCAAACTAACATTTAGAGCTACGTTGCCATTCCAGATATTGAGTACGTGTAGAAAAGAGAGAAAAAAAAACCCAACACTTTTCTTATTCTAGTTTTCTCTTCCCTTGTCCCACATTTATTTTATTCTTTCATTTATTTTTTTCTATTGTTGCACGCTTGAAGCCTTTTTTTTTTTTTTTTATTACATTAAATCTCAACTTTGCTATTACCCAAAAGAACTACATCCATTATCATCGTCTAATGCTCCACATCTTCCAAAAAGAACTACATCCATAGGTTGGCAGGCACGCCTGAAGCTAGTTGCCTGCTAACCTATCATTCCTATTTTTAAGTTCCAACACATCATAGCTTCACACGCTATCTCTTTACAACCACATATTACCTCTTCCTCTTTCAAATTAATTTTGTCATCACTCTTCACTTTTTATTTCATTTCTTGCCCATTAGTTATAGATCTTTTCTCTCTCTCTCTCTCACAGTATCACACGATTCACCAGTCTAACTCTTTTAGCATCAGTTCATTCTATTTTTTTCTTCACTTCAAACTGATTTCCAGTGCATGAATCACCGACGCCTCTCCTCACCACCAATCGGTATTTCGTCATCACCAGTGTGATAAAGAGAAGGCAAAGATAGAAGTTTAGTGTGGCATGAGAAAAGGTACCGGTCCGGTATCCACTAACCGACCGAAACAATCGAATTTTGTCGGTACGGCTGGTATTTTTTCCGATACGAAACAATGGGGTATTTGTACCGGTGCACTAGTTGGTACAATATATACCGCCGGTACCGGCTGGTACAGTACGAAATTGACTTCCTTAGTTTGATAACATTAAAAAAAAAAAAAATGGTCAACGGAAAACTATCTTTGGTTAACAGAAAACTCTTATAAAAATAAGACTTATTTTTTATAGATTGTTTTCCAAAAAAAAAATTAGAAAACAATCTCTCTCATACGGCACATAATTCGTATAAATATTATCTTCTTCTGAGTCAGGAAACAATATTTTTTTTTACTCATTCAACCTTTCTCACAATAAACTCTCTCATTTCTTCTCTTACCTTTATTTTTTCTCGCTTCTCACACCCTCACTATCACTCCTCTAGCCTCTTCTCTTCCCACATATTTCTCTCTCTATCTGCCTCTCTTCTATTTTTTCTCCCTATTTCTTTTCCCCTCTATAACACCGTTTTTTAATAATGTTTTTTTTTTCCCCTTTCTCCTCATAGATCAGTCAACAGTTCTATAACAATTTTTAGTATTTATCAAACTATTTGGCCTATGTGGCATTTTGAACTATTTAAAATGAAACTTATGGGTATAATGGTTATTTTGAATTATGAGAAGTATGGTTAATATATATATATATATATATATATATATATATTGCTATTGATTTGTGCCACTATAGTACACTTCCAGTGTACTTGGTTGGTTTTTTTTCTAATAAAATTTCTTACGTTACTTATCAAAAATATTGTTTATATACATGAACAAGATGAGTATTTAAGATCATGAAAATTGGACAGCTAATTTTGATTGTATCTGTTGTCAAAATTTTAGTTTGAAAACCAAATTCATTCTTGTTTTTTTTATTATTTATTTATATTGATTACATTAGGTGGGTTTACACAATACACATATTATATATGTTTTAAATTATACAATAAATGTTATCAAAATTGTGGATACCAAACACCATAAAACATTCTCAAGCCCATTTTCAAGGTTGTTACCAAACACCAAAAAATGAGATAATTTTCCAGAAAATGCTCTATAGAAAATGAACCATTTTCCAGAAAACGTTAATGCTGAAACAAACAGAGCATCAGTGGATAAATGATTGTTTGGTTGTGTACATTGAAAGAGATGTAACTTGTAGCATTGATAATGAGATATCATGCACCAATTTCAAAATATGAAAACTCGTAGAAGGCAATTATAAATTTTATGTATTTGCGTTTTTTTTTTTATTGTTGTTGTCAATATATGAATTTCTCTTTTTATTAGATTATATAATTTATGTTTCTTAAGGAACACCGTGAAAAAAAATTCTGAAGTCACAACTGATCAGACGCACGTTAGCATTGAGCAGTAACATGAATCAATGCCTTTCTCTCTCAATCGAGAGAGAGCAAAAAATTCTCTAAAAAGCTCTTGCATTAAATGTATATCTATCTAGGTTGTCTACATGCAAAGTGAGAGTTACTGAGTGTAAAGCTGTTTATTGATTTTGTTGGCCAGTTTGGGAGGAGGGATTTTTCACATCACAACAACATGACAGGTTGATCATCCAGTTGAGGGCCCCCGGGGGGGGGGGGGTTGTTTCTCATGGCTTTCCACCTATGGAGGTGGAAAGCTAAGCCACATTAAGGTTATTATGATGAGAAAATGTCATCACATCAATGGCAGCCACATCAATAGATGTGGAATGTAACTCACCTATTAGAGAGTTGAGTTTCAAGTGGAACTATACTCTTCATGGTGAGTTTCAAAAAAGGCTATTTGTCAAATAACTTTGCAATAGTCATATTCGGACAAATAATTAGTAAAATAGTCCGTTTGTTTAGTTGAAGATTTTTAGTATCGTTATTTAAAATAGTGTGAAAACTGTGGTTAAAAAATATATTTGGAACCATATTTCAATGTATGAAAAAACAAAATTGTGTGTTAGGTATGTGTGTGTTTGTGTTTTTTTTAAGCTGACAAGTGGGCCCCTTGGTTGGAATTGAAGAAAAAAGCTTTATGTGTTGTTTAATCATTTCCAAATTTAGTGTTTTAAACATCCTAAATGAGCAACATATCTCAAACACTCTTAAAAAAACACTCTTACCAAACACGTTTTTTTTTTAGAACTACAATTTTCAGTATTTAAACACTTAAAACTGTTGTTTGGAATCACATACCAAACAGGCCTAGTATTATTGAGCAAAAAGTTGCCAAAACACATGATATCTAGTAGATCTAGTAGCTGTGACAATAGATTAAGAAGCGTTAGAATCTAAAACAAAGAGAGTAGAGAGAGAGAGAACATAAGAATTATGTGATTTATTTTGACAACTTTCATCTACACAAAAAAGCCCATGATGACTGCATCTTTACTCTCGTGAATTGTTGTTTTAAATTAAACTCAATGTGAGGTATATAAAAGGAGGCTAAACCTTAGACTAACCATACACTAAATCATGATTATAGTTTATGCTGTACAAATAGAATTAGGATCACTTTGCTTCCACAAAAAGTAGGATTGAGCTTCTTATAGTTTAACATGAAGGAATTGTGAGAATAGCTGCACTTAGGAGTAGTCTAGCAACCGACCATGAATTGCAGAGACAGAGGCTATAAGGTGGGGTTTGGAGGCGACCAAAGGGGAGGGAGTTCAGCAAATTCTTGTTTAAGTGGATTCAAAGTCTTGGATGGATTTATTAATGAACCCAGGTTTGAAGCCAAGTTCGTGGGTGGACAACATTATAGCAATTAAAAAAGATGCTGCGTGCATGTTATTTTAACTGCTAGTGCACAGGGTATCAAATAGAGCTTCCCACGACCATGAATAAGGTCCATGGGCCTTAAAGATGTCTTCTGAATGCTATATTCGGGCTGACTTATACCCCTCGGTCTTATCTTTTCTCTAAATCTCTAAGGAAATATCTTTGTAACATATTCTTTTGGCTTTTCAATTAAATAAAATAAAAAATGTTTAGGGGGGGGGAGGGGGAACCCTCGATTTAAAGGAGCATAAGAGCATCTCCCATGGATTAGTCAAAGTCTTTTTTTAAGAGCAAATCTAAAAAATCAGCTCCAACAAATTCTCTAAAAGTAAAACTTTTTTAAATTTTTTTTGAAGTTGCTACAATAGTTCTCTTGATCTAGAGAACATTGTAACAACTCCAAACCATTTTTCTCACTTAAAACAATCCACACTTGAATAAATCCGAATAAAAAATTTCGCATAGTAAATTAAAAGGACAAAACTTAGATACAGTACCTTAGGTGCTGTTCCTTAGGTTCCCCTCTTAAGATTCTGCCATGTGGCTACTTAACTTAAAAATATACAAGTTCCCATGAGAAAAAATCCACATAGCAGAATCTTAAAATGGAACCTAAGGAACAGCACCTAAGTACTGTACCTAAGTCTTGCTCAAATTAAAATTTTAGCATTTATCTCAACTTCAAAGGCTACAAAGACACCAAAACGCAGAATGAACAAAATACAAAACGCAATCTAATCACAGAACACAGTCTTTCTCAGAAAACTAATAAAATTAGAACAATTTTTTTTTTTTTAAATCTGACCCACAATATCTGGAGATAGAGGACAGAGGACGAAAACTATTTTTCTCTCCCATAGTAGAGCACAGTGGTGATTTCCCCTCTCTGTGATGAGAAGATGAATGGCATGTTTTAGTGTTTTTAGTCCAAGTAATCGAGAGAGAAATCTGGAGATAGAGGTAGAAAATGTAAAGCAAAAATGAAGATAAAGAGGAGAAGTGGGATACGTGTGTGGAGGTGAAAAAACAAGAGAAAAAGAAAGAAAAGAAAAAGAACAAAGTATGGATGGAAAAAAAAATGAAGAGAGAGGAAGAAATAAAATAAAAAAAATAAAATTGAAAAATGTTACCACAATATTTTCACAATTCCTTCGTAATAAATTTTAAGTAGCAGGTTGTTATTGGCTATTACAGTTGAGAAAAAATAATAATTTTAGTGGTGGGTTCAAATTAGAACTCATAACAACTTATCACATAGGAACATAACACTTCTCATAAAAATTAGATGATCCTACGACTATCATTGTCACAAGTGCTACACAAGATTTGTTAAAAAAATGTTACCAAAAAATTTAAATATTAAAGAAAGAATGAAGAAACAATATTTAAATATAATAGAAAAAATATAGAGAGATTGTTGAAAAATGTATTTAAAAAAGTAAGTACGTAAAAGGTAAATATAACTGTTCACTGTCCAAACAGTACAAAAATTTGTACAATTTTTTTTTTTTTTCAATAATGATAATCTATCTGCAAAACTTGTCTCTGCTTGTAAGGTAGACTATCCTTTTGTTTCCCTTATTTAATGTTAATAGAAGATTATTCAAATATATATATATATATATATATATATATATATTTGGAGAGGTAGCTAGAAATGCTTTAATGTTGTAAAATGGCTCCTAGGGTAGAGTGTACCATAATGTGCCACACCACACTATTTTTACCATGTAGCATTACCGAATGGGTAGGTATTACACTACAATAAAATTGCTGTGTAGCAGTATATAGTTAAAGACTTCAGCCTTTGTCTTGCAAATTACCATATGACCGCACCATTAACCAATCAAATGCAGCTTTGCCTTTTCTATTGAAGCTTCTACAAACCTTGGAGGTGTGTATACACATTGTCACAAGTGCTACACAAGGTTTGTTAAAAAAATGTTACCAAAAAATTTAAATATTAAAAAAAGAATGAAGAAACAATATTTAAATATAATAGAAAAAATATAGAGAGACTGTTGAAAAATGTATTTAAAAAAAGTAAGTAAGTAAAAGTTAAATGTAATTGTTTACTGTCCAAACAGTACAAAAATTTGTACAATTTTTTTTTCTTTCAATAATGATAATCTGCCTGCAAAACTTGTCTCTGCTTGTAAGGTAGACTATCCTTTTGTTTCCCTTGTTTAATGGTAATAGAAGATTATTCAAATATATATATATATATATATATATATAAATTTGGAGAGGTTGCTAGAAATGCTTTAATATTGTAAAATGGTTCCTAGGGTAGAGTGTACCATAATGTCCCACACCACACTATTTTTACCATGTAGCATTACCGAAAGGGTAGGTATTACACTACAATAAAATTGCTGTGTAGCAGTATATAGTTAAAGACTTCGGCCTTTGTCTTGCAAATTACCATATGACCGCACCATTAACCAATCAAATGCAACTTTGCCTTTTCTATTGAAGCTTCTACAAACCTTGGAGGTGTGTATACATATTGTAGGGGCTCAAATTGATCCATTGCCCAAAAGATTTGGACAATGACCTAACAAGCCCACAACAATAAATTTGTTAGAGAGTGGGTTTAATGCTAAACGTTTAAGGAGTCGAATGTGAATCACTACATGTTAGTTTAGTGTTGGAATGAATGAGAATAACAAGTTGAAAAAAAAAAAAAAAAAAACTCTCCTCAGTCAAGCTCGAGGATGGTATGTTCTTATATTTAGCTCTTAGACTTATACAAATATTCAAGTTCTTGATTACAAAGTTGTTTCTTCCTTTTTCTCTCTCCCCCCTTGTAATGGAATCCTTTCCCTTTTATATTTCTTCACCTCCTCTCAATGAACTCATCTTCTTGATACTTGTCCCATCAGAACCTTCTTGAAATCTTTGTGGCAGCTATAAGGCTAGAAGTCACTATTCATGCATCACCTTAATGCGGCCAGTTGGTTAGGTGCAGAGCATTCAATGTGGTAGTAACAGCTTTTTTCCCAGATATTTCTCAATTCTCTGTTGAATCTTTTCTCTCCGAAGCTTATCCTCCTTCCAAATATGGTTGTCCACTTCCTAGCACTTTTTGGGTGGTCAGACTTTAGGCTTCCACTTTGTTTCCTGAGGAGGTTTGTCTCCTCAGACAACATCACCTACTTGTCATGACCAGCTCTCGTCCTCGGCCTGATAACCTACTTGCCTTTACTAACACTTGTTTGTCCTCGGGCTCTTTGGCGTCCTTGGGTGCGGCCCATGGCCCAATTCCCTTATCCGAGCCATTTATCACACACACACACACACACACACACACACACACACACACACACGTGTGTGTGTTTGTGTTAGTGAAGTTGAATTTTGTAGTGTGAAAATATATCACAATACATAAGCATTATATAACTCACTTCTGCGGTTTTTTTTTTTTTTTTTTTTTTTTGAAAAGAATTTGTGTCCTTTAAAAATTGAATCCGTTGAGGTTGAGGATAGTATTTCTGGGCCAAGTATTACTATTTATGGGCCTCCGCATCCATTTGTTACACACAGCATGCAGGCCTGCGTGCATTTTTATCCAGTGCGGCTCAGGAATTTTGTTTAGGGGGTCATTAAAAACTTATATAAAAAAATTAATAAAAAAAAAACTTGAATATATCGAGTTATTGACAAAAAAATTTGAAATTTTACAATTCTTCTATAAGTTTTCAAATTTTGAATTGTTATATGATAGTTTGTTATGAGTATTAATTGTCATTATGGGTAGTTATGACCATTTTATTTTGTTAAGTTTGTCTAACATTTTTATTTTTATTACCGTTGTTATTATTTATTTGTCTTTGTTTTTATAAAAATATTTAAACTAAATGGATAAACTCAACTCATTGGTTTTGTATTAATTATTGACGCACACAACCACATTCATTCATACATAAATAATAGACTACGTGTCTACTTAACCATAAAATACTTGAACAATCACTAACTTTACAAATTTTTTTCTTGAATTTTCTGACTTTATAACAAAAAATTATTATAACATGATAACAATACACACACATGCAACAAACTTTCTATTTCCTAATTACTAATCATATAAAGTTGTATTATATTTAGGGTCATGTTAACGGATATCCTTAGAGTAATTGTTATATTTCCCATAAAAGTAGTGACAAAACATTTCTCTTATATTTATACTGTACACACAAACTTCCACACATTATTAGTTACACAAATAACATTATAACAAAAAATAATGCACACAATCAATATTAGATACACTCATACACATATAATATAAAGAATAATGCTAGAGATACAAACTATTTTACAAAATTTTTTACAAACTGCTGATGTGGTGGTGATTATGGTAAATGAAAAAGTGGATATTAATGGTAGGTCTAAATAAAAACAATAAGAAGTTGGCCACATCAACATTTTATAAAAATTGTAAAATAGTTTGTGGTTGTACATTACTCTAATATAAATTTATGACAGAGTGACACTTACAATCTACAACACTTATTCTTACTCTTAGAGTTGGAAATATTTGTAATAAGGGTATATAAAATTTAAGTCAGAGTGTGCAAAAATAATATTTTAAAGAAAAAATCTAAGTATTAAACTAACAAAAAAAAAATTATATATATATAAAAAAACAAAATTTGAAGTCAGGGGGTTCATTTGAACCCCTGAACAACGTATAGCGCCGCCCCTGATTTTATCTCTTCTGGATTGGCTATAGGTTAGTACTGAGTCTACTGGCAATGTGGACTTCAGATCATTACTCAAGTAGGATTAAATTAAACAGGTTTGGGATTTACTAAAACTTGGAGTTCAGGTCGTATTGAACTTGATCTGTCTACCAAAACTTGGAGTTTCTCTGCTATGCAATGTAATACAACTTTGCTCAAACTGTGAAATTATATGAGAGTATAATTCACTGGGACTTCAATTTGGTCCTACAATCTTTGAGCGGGCCATGTAAATCAGTTTAGGTTACATATGACCCAAATTCTATATGCACCCTTTCCTTTGGGACCAAACTTATTCATTATATATATATATATATATATATATATATAAAAGGATGGTACATACCGACATACTATATGTGTATGTAATCATGTATATATTAGATATGTATAAAAAAAATATGGATAGTTGGATTCATGCTCAATTCTTAGGATAGCAGCAACCATAGTGGCTATGAATCTATGATTGGCATCAATTAATAGAGATGCATAAAGGGAGACAATAAATATTTTTTTATTATATATATATTTTTAAATTATCTTAGTTGGTCCCTACACAGTTACATTACACTAGTAGAAACATAATCACTTGGACAGGGGTTTGGGTGAGAATTCATTGGATTAGGTGGACTACTGTCTATATGCTCGAGCCAAAGGCAATCAATGCATTTTCGCAATTCGCATTTTAGGAACTTTGGAAGTATGTCTACTACACCATCGATCTTTGTATCTAAAAAGGAGGTTTGATTGGTTAAATATTCATCTCATGTCACTTGTTGGGAAACACGAGAGTGAAATCAGTGAATTGCTTCTAACTTTCAATTGAGGAGCAAAATTAGACTTATTTGGAGTGGTTCCATTTTTTTTTTTTTTTTTTTTTTTTTTTTATGGAAAGTGGAGTGGTTCCAATTGATTACAATAGTTGATAGGTTAGATATTAGTTGATTAGTGAGATATTAAGGAACATTTTATGGAAAAATGACTAACTTTTTAAAATAATTTTTTAAATTTTTCGTAAATTTTTTTTCAAATAAATTATTAATGTATGTTCTAAGGGCATATATTAATCGGACTCTAAATATTGTGATTGATTTGTACACTTTTTACTATCCATAGTTCGAAACGAAAGCATATTAAGTTTTGGATCGCTCCATACTTTTGGACCATTTATAGAGTTCAAATCAGTTGAGAAACTTTATTCCTGATTTGCACTTTCCAATTGATACAAATGATTTACTTCCCATTTCATGCTCATTGGTGAATGTTTTTTTGCCTTGCTGATGGCATGATAATTTTAAGTAAAAAAACTAAATGACTATTAGAAGTTCGCTTAAACCTAGCACTTCATTTTTATTTTTATATTTTGAGAAAAGATTTGTAGCTTTTATTAAGCAAAGTAAGTCAAATCGATTAAAATTACAACACTAAGGTGTGAAGAAATGTCTTTCATCCATACCAAAAAACTACTAACATGTCTAACATGACTAATAAGATTGTGAGTTATTGAGTTTCCTTGTCTTCAAATATTGGAATAACTAAAACCTAGCACTTCATTTAGTTGCACATGTATCAAACCATTTTCAAGTTGTATAGGCATTTCACTTAATCATTCAAACCCTTCTGTACCCAAATTTAAAGAGAAAAGAATTTGCCTTCCATATCGTAGTCCAATAATACATTAGTGACTAGACATAACACATACACAAACAAATATCTAAAAATAACAATGTATCGCTAACTACAATCCACAAAAATTTGATCGCTGAATATTAGATAAGTGGTGTGAATTAAGACACATCCTCCTAATAATGTTAAATGTCACCAGAATCTTCGATTATAAATAAAAATGAATAACAAAACTAATATGAAAACATAGTCAAATATAAACTATTAAAAACATGAATGATCAAAATGAAAACATTCTCAAATTAAAAATAAAAAAAAATAAAAAAACCAATTTCTTTTTAGTAGAATTTAAAAAAAAAAAAAAAATTGTTCATCTTTCTTTGGTTGGACAACATATTGGGCGGCCCGAACCCCGAAGAATCTGAAAGAGCAGAGCGAAGGACGGAGAATCTCTGGCGTTATGGGGTCACAGAGAAACAGGGTACGTTGAATCTAAACGCAATTCCAGTTCCATTTTCCTTGGATAAAACTGGACCAAAATAGGAAATTAGACTAAAACAGACACACAGTACAAAAGTAAAATCATTTCATTTCTTTTCACAGCCACTGGTCTGGTCTGGTCTGCCCAGATAAAGATAAAAAAAGAGAACACCCAGAAGAAAAGAAAAGAAAAAAAAAAAAAAACCTTAAATATTAAAAAAGAAAAAGAAAGAAGACAAAAAGGATACGTCATCACGTGAAATACACGTGAAGATTCTTATCCTCTGACAAGAGAAAATCAGATCATATATATATAATCCAAAGTCGAAGGACTAATGTCCACAAATTATTCGCCATGTGTGATGATCTCGACCCTTATTACATATTGTCACGACCCCACACTATTTTTTTTGGTACCTGCTTAGCTTAGCCTAAGCTAGCCTAGCTAGCTTAGCTATAGGCTAACGGGAAAGAGCTCGACGGAGCTTTTGAGCCAAAAGGTATGGTGCACTCAAATGGGGCAAATGACCCTCAGTCTCGAGCATCTCCACCGTGTTACGACCACCCAAATGGTCCTTCAAATAGGTTGCAACTGAGGCTGGAACAGACACATCTCGAGCTGTCTGAAATATGCAACATGGTACTTTGACTAGGCCTAGGACCCCTCTCAGATCGCTGTTGAAAATCATGCGGGAAACGAACAAGGATATGTCAGGCCTCATATTGAATAGGGTTCGACTGAATTCTCGAACTGCTGTTGGAACATCAGCTCCCACTGCCAATGGTGCGAAACCGTTCACCCATGCCTCGTAATTCGACTCCATTGCTTCGAACACTTTCTCAATCTCTCCTTGCTCGAACCCACCGTGGTAATCATTGTCGTTTAGGAATCTAAAATTGTATGCACACCCAACTCAGTATATATCATTTTTTTTTTTTCCCATTTTGACCAAATTCAGGTTTTATACTAATAAGCTGAATTGTTCAATTACTAATATAAATATATATATATATATATATATATATATCACTACTTCTTGACCATTACTTGATGACATGTGTGGATCAACTCGATGATCTGACAGTCTCACATGACAAAAGTTGTGGTGCGAAAATTGTCTCAACATATAATATAATGAAATAATCGAGTTGACTTGTTTTTTGTTACCTTGGAGAAGCGCCGACGAGGATGAGCTTGGAGAAGAGTTCAGGGCGGCGAATGGAGGCTAAGATTCCGATCATGGCGGAGACGGAGTGGCCGACGTAGGCGCAACGATCGACGCGGTGGGCGTCGAGGATGTAGAGCAAGTCATCGACATAGGCGTCGAGAGTGGTGTAGCGGCGAAAATTAAAGAAGTCAGGGTTGACACTGCCGGCACAGACGAGGTCATAGAGAATGACTCGGTAGTAGGGTGTGAAGTAAGGGAGAATTCTCTGCCACACGGACTGGTCTGTGCCGAAGCCATGAGCCAGAACCAAGGTTCTCTGACCGGACCCTTCCACACGGACATTGAGATTTTCTAAGAGACTGGTGCCCATGTGGATTGTGGGAAAGAGAGAGAGAGAGAGAAAAGTGAGAAAAGAAAGAGGAAAATGAGGAGTGTGATTTGTTGGATTGGGCAATCCAATGGGGGTTACTGTGTGAGAAGGCAAAATAGGTGGGTAGGTGTTGTGGGGTTTGGGTATTTTATATCTTATCTCTCTGTGTCAATTGTTGTTGTTTGTGTTGTTCCTTCTTAAAAGTCTTCGTAGGTTTTGGGTTCTATTTATACTGCTACGAGCATACGATAACTGTACATACTTTAAAATAAATAAATAAATAAAATGATAAAGATATATATATATATATATATATATATTTATGGTGTCCATGTCATTTTTCTTTTCTTTCTTTTTATCAAATTAATATATTGATATTCTCAACAAAAAAAATATATTGACACTATTTTTTTGGTCAATTACTCTATCGGCACATAAAGGATTAGCATTTAGTTTTGTATTTGTAGTAGACCCAAATGAAAAGGTGATATTCCATATGAGCGATGGTGTGAAAAAATACTATGAATTTTTCGTTTTTAATGGCATAACTCTTTTTTAGTTAGGATTTGATCCCAAATTTTTTATTTGGTAATAAAAACATTTTAACTAGTGTATTTGCTTCAAAAGATGATTGTTAATATTTGTGCTCCTCATTGATTGGAGAATAAGGTATTTTATGTGTTAGAATATATATATATATATTCTTTCATATCATGTTAATCTCATGTGACTTTGCTACCTTATAGGCTTATACTAGAAGATATACTAGAAGATAAGAATTATATAAATGCATAAGATAATTATTGGTTTTTAGGGAGAAGTCATATTCAAATACACTGTCTAGTGGGTGGGTAGTGTTGGATTGCAATCACTATTGGCTGTCATTGCCTTCAACTACAGTTAGCTGTGAGCCCAGCAGCACTGTTTCCAGGCCCGTGAAGTTTTACACTTTTACTTGAGTTTGCAATGTGATTACTTTTTTTTTTTTTTTTTTTTTTTTTTATATAACTATTTTTTTGTTATATGGGGTAGAATAGGGCATACTTTTGCAATAGAACAATGGGTAGGGCATACCAAACCCATTAATATATATATATATATATATATATAAATATAATTTCGAGTATATTAGTCCATTTCGTAATAATTACTCTTTTATTATTATGTCAAAATATTAGTTGATTTTTTGTGTAGGCAAGATTTAAATTTCAAATATTTTATTTGAAGATAAAAAACTTTATCAGATAAGCTAAATAAAACCTATGTACCCAAGTTAAATAATAACACTATTTTCGTCTAAAAATTAAACAAAATATTAATTGCATATGATACAATTGTTATAATTTTTGTATAAAAAAACTAACTTTGTAATAAATGTAGTATATAAAAAATAATAATAATAAGGTTGTGGGGGGAGAAAGCCCAACCCAACGTATTGGGCTCAAGGCCCTATATGAGGAATACTGTTCGTCCGAGGAGACCAAGATACTCAATCAGAGGCCCATGTGAAAGGAGAATGTCTGGAGATGAGTACGTGCACTGTCCGAGGAGATGTCCATATGTCCGAGAAGCCCGGTACCCTCGGATCCGACGAGGTTTTTGCCCGACACGTGTATGGGAGGTTCAAGCGATCTGTTTGACAAGTGTTAAGGGAGAAAGGGGGTCTCGGACACACAAGAAGGTAACAAGAACAGAGAAATATCAAGGAGACAGACTTCAACCACCGCATTTAATGCACTGCACCTACCCTCCTGGCCGCATTTATGTGGAGAAGACCCCTGAACAGTGCATCCTTAGCTACCGCCACTCAGACAGGGCTAAAGGGGGAGTGTGATGGGACATACACTCAAGTGGGCGCCCAGATGATGAACAAGTGGACGGTGAAGATGTAGAAAGTCAGTACTATATAAGAGAGAGGGGTCTCTGATAGAAGGGGATCGAAAAAGAAAAGAGAGAGAAGAGTATATTATTTTACTGTAGCTCCAACAATTGTAACCTAAGTTCATCAATGAAAATCACCTCCTCGGACGAGACATTCACAACTGTCCGAGCACATATTAATTCAAATCTTCCTGTCATCATTGCCGTTTAATACTGTTATTTTCATTATTAGCCTAGCTCTTTCACCCACTCTCTACAAATTTATTGTTTTGGGTTCAGTGGGCTCCAAATTCACACCTTCTTGGGCTTGGGCTGCAGAATCTGACCCTACAATTGGCGCCGTCTGTGGGGAGAGCTTGTGCAAGAGTGAAAACAACAGTTGATAATGGCAGAACAAGGTGAACAACAAGCAGAATCCAGGGCATCCCAACACGTGGACCATTTTGTCAACTTAGAGAGGAGACAAAATCGTGAGGGCAGTGTACACACTGTGCGCCTTAGCCAGAGCCAATCACAGAGCGGAAGTCACATGTCCCATGCAGAGAAGAACCATGACTTACAACTGGAAGTGGAAAAACTAAAGAGGGAGTTGCGACACGCAAAGAGGAAGCGGGCTTCCTCGTACTCTGAAGATGATCTTGATGACGAGCAGGACGTCTCTTATCAACGCAAGTCCAAGACACCAGCTAGCGAGTCCTACACCTATGTAGAGGAGTCCCATCGTAAAAGGGAGCGTAGGAGCCCATCACGCGAGGACGTGGAGAACGATGCCATGAACAGGGCTCTAAACTAGATATCTAGATCACCCTTCACGCGCAGGATAGAGGAGGCCAGACTCCCTCGGCGCTTTAACCAGCCAACGTTCACCGTCTACAATGGTAAAACTGACCCCGTGGAGCATGTGAGTCATTTTAACCAGAGGATGGCTGTCTACTCCAGAGATGAAGCTCTGATGTGCAAGGTTTTCCCTTCCAGTCTTGGGCCCGTTGCTATGAGATGGTTTGATGGTTTGAAGGCGGGCTCCATCAACTCCTTCAAAGAGCTCACTCAGGCATTCGGCTCCCGTTTTGTTACGTGCCGAAGAGTGGCCAGGCCTCTCTCTTCACTGCTATCCTTGTCCATGCAGGAAGGCGAGTCCTTGAAAGCATATTCAGACAGATACTGGGAGGTGTTCAATGAGGTGGAGGGCAACAACGATGCTATGGCCCTCAGCACGTTCAAGCTCGGCCTTCCTACTGACCACGGTTTGAGGGCATCCCTATCTGGCAAACCAGTCACAAACGTGCGTCAACTAATGGACCGCATAGAGAAGTATAAGAGGGTTGAAGAAGATCAGCAGCAGGGCAAGGGAAAGGATAAGATTATCCCTCAGGAGAGGAGAGATTCGCGGTCGGACCGGTACAATTACAATAAACCGCGGAGGGATTTTGCCGGACAATCAGGATCGATGAATCCCCAATCGGTCAACACCGTGTTCAAAGAGCCAGTGCATCAGGTCCTGGAAAAAATTAAGAATGAATCATTCTTCAGGTGGCCGAACAAGATGGTAGGAAACCCTGAGAGACGCAACCACAATCTCTACTGCCAGTACCATCAAGACCATGGGCATACCACGGAAGATTGTAGGAGTCTATGGGATCACCTGGACCAGTTGGTTCGCGATGGTAAACTGAAACATCTTCTGCACCCCTCCAGCGGCCGAGGGCAGACAGGCTCGGGGCCACACAGGGACGACCCCTCAAAGCCGCCGCTTGGGACTATAAACGTCGTCTTCGCTGCGCCGGGGAGAACAGGGTCCTGGCCTTTGAAAGTTATGTCAGTAGGCCGACCACCCGCAGGGGAGTCGAGCCGAGGACCGAAGAGAGCTAGGTCTGGTGCCCTGCTGGTTATGGGATTCTCGGACGAGGACATGATCGGCACCACCCAACCCCATGATGATGCACTAGTCATCACCCTCAGAATAGGAGGGTACGATGTAAAGAGGGTGATGGTGGACCAGGGCAGTGCCGTGGAGATAATGTACCCAGACCTCTACAAGGGGCTAGGCCTAAAACCCCAGGACCTGACGCCGTACGATTCCCCCCTATTCACCTTTGAAGGAAGGCCTGTCATCCCGAAAGGCCGGATACGCTTACCTGTGCAGTCCGGCTCCGAGGTGGTGGAGCTGGATTTTATCGTCGTGGACGCATATTCGCCCTACACGGCACTCGTAGGCAGACCTTGGATTCACGCACTTGGGGCTGTCCCCTCTACTTTGCACCAGAAGGTCAAATATCCATCAGGTGGGCAGATACATGAGATCCGAGGAGACCAGTCTGTTGCTAGACAGTGCTTGGTAGCCGCCATTCAGCATGAGGCCCCAGCCGAGTCCTCGGACGTGGCTGGGAGGGATTTATAGCAACTACAGTCTCGGGGAGTGCCTTCTGAAGAATCGGATGAAAGCACTCGGTGTGAGGATCTGACGAAAGTGATCATTGGAGATGATCCTGACAGGTTCTTTCAAGTCGGATCTCAGCTGCCTATTCAAGAGAAGGAGGAGCTGATAGAGTTCCTCAAGCGAAATCTCGACGTGTTTGCCTGGAGTGCTTACGAGGCCCCAGGGGTGGACCCGGAGTTTATATGCCATCACTTGAAGGTGAATCCACTGGTCACCCCCAAGCAGCAACCTATTCGGCGCCCATCCAAGGAACATGCCGACGCAGTGAGAGACGAGGTGGCGAAACTCAAAGCAGCTGGGGCTATCAAAGAGGTTTTTTATCCCGAATGGTTAGCGAATACCGTGGTGGTAAAGAAGAAGAGTGGGAAGTGGCGAGTATGCGTTGACTTCACGGATCTGAATAGGGCATGCCCCAAAGACCCGTTCCCTATGCCGAAAATCGATCAGCTGGTTGATGCCACTGTCGGTCACCCTCGGATGAGCTTCCTAGACGCCTTCCAAGGCTACCACCAGATACCATTAGCCCTGGAGGACCAGAAGAAAACCGCTTTCGTCACTCCTATTGGTAACTACCACTATAAAGTGATGTCGTTTGGCTTAAAGAACGCAGGAGCTACCTACCAGAGGATGATGACGAGGATGTTCGAGCCACAGCTGGGCAAGAATATCGAGATTTACATAGATGACATGGTGGTGAAGAGCAAAGTTATAGCCGAGCATGTGAAAGACCTTGAAAGTACCTTTGAGATTCTACGGAAATACAAGCTACGGCTAAATGCCTCTAAGTGCTCGTTTGGGGTAGGGTCCGACAAGTTCTTGGGATACATGGTCACCCACAGAGGAATTGAGGTCAACCCCGACCAGATAAAGGCCATCAACAACCTCCGAGCTCCTCGGAATCCCAAGGAAGTTCAAAAACTGACCGGAATGACTGCTGCCCTCAATCGGTTCATCTCTAGATCAGCAGACAGGTGTCGGCCCTTTTTCTCTCTGCTCAAAAAGTGGAAGGGATTCGAATGGACTGAGGAATGTGCTTTGGCGTTCCAGCAACTCAAGGATTATCTTTCTCGGCCACCAATCATGTCCAGTCCTGAGCCAGACGAGGTACTGTTCGCCTACATCGCTGTAGCTCCCTATGCGGTGAGCCTGGTGTTGATACGGTCAGACTCTAGCGTACAAAGGCCCGTCTATTACGTAAGCAAGTCGCTGCATGAGGCTGAGATTCGTTACTTGCCACTGGAGAAGGCTATCTTAGCAGTAGTGCTTGGCACACGGAAGCTACCTCACTACTTCCAAGCCCACACGGTGATCGTTCTCACACAACTCCCACTCAAAGCTATACTCCAAAGTGCTGATTACACTGGTCGGATTGCCAAGTGGGGTACAATCTTAGGGGCTTTCGATATAAGATATATGCCCCGCACATCGGTCAAGGGACAGGTCCTCGCGGATTTGGTGGCTGAGTTCACGGAGCCCCAGCTAGAAGAGGTAAAGCCCACGTCGGGCATGGATGAAAAATCAGTTGGCATGATCTCTCAACAGAACCCCTCCCATTGGGAAGTGTACGTCGATGGCGCGGCAAACCAAAGAGGTTCTGGAGTTGGGCTGGTATTGATATCCCCCGAGAAAATCATTATCGAGAAATCGTTAAGGCTGGACTTCTCGGCAACAAATAATGAAGCGGAGTATGAGGCCCTACTGATGGGGATGACTATGGTCCGTAGAATGGGTGGGAATTCCGTGGAGTTGTTCTCGGACTCAAGATTGGTAGTAGGTCAAGTACAAGGCGAGTTCGAGGCAAAGGACGAAAGAATGCAGGGATACTTGGGTCGTGTTAAACATCTGCAATCAGAGTTCGAATTTTTCAGTTTGCTGCACATCCCCAGGAATGGCAACTCACATGCTGACTCCTTGGCCACGCTTGCCACCTCTTCGGCACAAGACCTGCCGAGGGTCATCCTTGTCGAGGACCTGCACAGGCCTACAGAGACGAAGTCAAGGGGAGTCCGGGTTCACCAGATCAGGGCCGGGCCGTGCTGGATGGACCCTTTAATCAAATTTATCAAAGAAGATATATTGCCCGAAGAGAAGGGGGAAGCCGATAAAGTTCGGAGGAAGGCGACTAAGTTCTGGTTGTCCGAAGACCAGAAACTATACAAACGCTCCTATTCGGGACCATATTTGTTATGCGTGCATCCCGAGGCGACTGAGGCACTGCTAGAAGAGCTGCACGAAGGAATCTGCGGGAGCCACACTGGAGGTAGGTCCTTGGCTCACCGAGCCCTCACCCAAGGCTATTGGTGGCCTAACATGCAGAAGGAGGCACACGAATACGTCAAAAAGTGCGATCAATGTCAGCGCTTCGCTCCAAACATTCACCAGCCAGGGGGAAATCTTAATCCACTATCTAGCCCATGGCCCTTTGCCCAATGGGGCTTGGATATTGTGGGACCCTTCCCCAAAGCTGCAGGAAACAAGAAGTACCTCATGGTCGGAACAGACTATTTCACCAAGTGGGTTGAAGCTGAGCCACTAGCCAATATCAGAGACGTTGATGTGCAAAAGTTCGTGTGGAAGAATATTGTCACACGGTTTGGAGTTCCTCACACCCTCATCTCGGACAACGGTTTACAGTTCGACAGCAAGGCATTCAGGAACTACTGCAGTGAGCTGGGAATTACGAACAGATACTCCACTCCAGCCTATCCCCAGGGTAATGGCCAAGCAGAAGCTTCCAACAAGGTCATACTGAACGGCTTAAAGAAGAGGCTAGATGATGCAAAGGGCAAATGGGTAGAAGAGTTGCCACATGTGCTTTGGGCTTACAGAACTACGCCCCGCAGGTCTACTGGAGAGACCCCCTTCTCGATGACCTATGGGGCTGAACCTGTCATTCCGCTGGAAACAGGGTTCCCAACACTTAGAACCAGCTCGTTTAGTCCGACCGGCAACAACGAGCAACTAGAGAAGAGTTTGGACCTTATTGAGGAAAGAAGAGAGAATGCAATGGTTCGGCTGGCACACTACCAACAAAAGCTCAGACAAGGCTACGACGCTAACGTGAAACTGAGGCCTTTAGAGCCTGGTGATCTGGTGCTGAGGAAAGTTGTGGGCACCGCGAAGAACCCAGCTTGGGGAAAATTAGGACCCAATTGGGAAGGACCATATCGTATCACTTCAGGCGCTGGTATTGGAGCATATTTCTTAGAAGACCTGGATAGTCATGTAATCCCTCGCCCTTGGAATGTAAATAACCTCAAGAGGTACTTCTATTAATCAAGTCTTCTCTTCAATTGATATACCAATTCGCTGCGTAAAGTTTTCTCTCAAGTGTTTAAACTTAGATCCAATCATGCCTGTAGTCCTCGAACCAGATGATTAGGGTTAGTTAACACTCATTCGCCACCAGCTATAGTGTTTAAACTTAAATCCAATCATGCCTGTAGTCCTCGGACCAGATGATTAGGGTTAGTTAACACCGTTAGCTCAAGTGTTTAAACTTAAATCCAATCATGCCTGTAGTCCTCGGACCAGATGATTTGGGTTAGTTAGCACTCAGTTACAGTTCTATAGTGTTTAAACTTAAATCCAATCATGCCTGTAGTCCTCGGACCAGATGATTTGGGTTAGTTAGCACTCAGTTACAGTTCTATAGTGTTTAAACTTAAATCCAATCATGCCTGTAGTCCTCGGACCAGATATTTTGGGTTAGTTAGCACTCAGTTACGGTTCTATAGTGTTCAAACTTAAATCCAGTCATGCCTGAAGTCCTCGGACCAGATGACTAGGGTTAGTTAACATTCCGGTGCGGTTTGTGTTTAAACTTAAATCCAGTCATGCCTGCAGTCCTCGGACCAGATGACTAGGGTTAGTTAACACTCGAGTACATTCGAATCCTATAATCCTTGAACCAAACGACAGGTTAGTCAATACCCCCACGCGGCCAGTGTCACTGGGGCTTAGTGCTAAAACTCCTAATCGCGTTTAAATTGATTCTAATTTATAAATGTCTCCCCTAGTTGTGTTTAGTTTGAAGCCGAGGAATAATAACTTATGTTTAACTTGGAAAGACATGCAACTCATCAATAACTCTTGGTTGGCCTATCCTTTTCAATATTAATTTTGGTTACTTACACCATAAGTATGATGTATCAAGCAGATTTATTTGCATTATTTGGTTATAAGTGCAATGTACAGTTGTATGTGACAGTAGTAATTAGTAAGACATGTATTTAAAACATCATAGACAAATGAGAATCTATTCCATAAATAAAAGGATAGTTTACAATTCTTCGGATAAAACAAAAGAAAGCACAGGTGCAAAAGTGAAAGCCCTATACATCTATTCTTTTGCTGGAGGGGGCACAGGGTCCGCAGCCTGGCCTATCCGAGCAGTTGCTTCAGGGGCTTGGTCCTTGGGCTCAGAAGGAATTTTCTCTTCGCCTGACCCTTGGCCTTTCTCTTTGGCTGGTACAACTGGCTTATCCTTGCCGCCTGGCTGACCAGTTTCCTCGCTTGCACCGAGAGCGAGTGGAGGAGCATGGCTGACCAAGATTGGCTCCGAAGCCTCTGGAAGCTGTGGAGCAGGAGGGAGATCAGTTCCTGGGAGCTCTCGGATATCAGGATCATAGTATACGCTCCCAGGCAGCCTCAGCTCCGAGTCGGCAGGGACTCCAGCTGCATCCAGGGCTTTGCCCCAACTTATGTCGCAGTAATCTCGGCTGACCGAGGCGAACTGCTCTAGAAGCTGGGACGTGGCCGTCTCTACCCCCAGCTGGTAAGCTGCCTTCTTTTCAGCCTCAACCGCCTCCTGGGCCAACTGGGCTTTCTCCTCGGCATATCGGGCACTATCTTTGGCTTTTCGGAGTTCATCCCTTAGCCCGTTTACCAGCTCCCTCTCGGTCTTCAGATTGGCCTCTGCCGCCTTTAACAACTTACGCTGATCCTCAGCCTGCTTTTCAGCATTCCTTATCCCAGCGTCAAGGCTTTTCTTCTGGCTGGTCATCTCCGCGAGTTCCCCGGACAGACGGGCATAATCGTCCTTCATCTGGCCCAGAGATTTCTCCGCCTCGTCTCGAGAGCAGAACGCCGCCTGGGTTACAAGGCGGTTCTTCTTGTCCCACTCCTCGGCTACGTAAATCTGCTGAGTAACCTGCATGATGGAAACTCTAAATGTCAGACGCAGAAGAATAGGAAAAGCAAAAATCAGTGATTCAACTAATCGGACTGAGGTTACTTACGATGGCTAAATCCCTCTTGAGGGATCGAAAGAGCTCCGGCTGATTGAAACGCCTGAAGGACTCCATGTCATGAGGGAGGAGAAGTGGTTGCTGCAGGGCCTCAGCAACGTAGCCGGCCCTCCCTCCATCATAATTCCTGAGGGAGGTCTCCCAGAGGATTGGAGCGCCCTCCAACTCCAATTTTGGAGACCAAATCCGCGGTCCCCCTCCTCCTCGGCGCACATCTGCCACTGTGCCCTCGTCTCGGCTTTCAGTAGACGGAGCCCTGCGAGTTCGGTTGTCCTGTGCCACCTTTTGCTGCTTGGCCCCCTTGGTTGGTGGCACCTGTTTTTCCCCAACCTCAGTGTGGGGTCTCTTCTTCTACAGGTTTGGCATAGGTTTCAAGTTTGGGTCAGGGATCTGGATAGGCACCGGAGGAAGAGTCACCATTGTTTTAGATGTCCCAGCATCTTTCGGGTCGGACTTTTTGCCTCTACCCTTCATCAAATTCCTCAGATCCATATCGTCGTCCGAGGAGTCTTCTAAATGAGTGGCTAACAAATTAAGATGGGCGCCTGACTCCTCGTAGGCTTCTTCCTCGGCGTCTGAGATCTCTACCACCTGGTTTACTTTTGAAGTTTCTCCCTCAAACTGAAATCCGTCTATTTGTTCTTCTAGCGAGGAAGTGGAAGAGCCAGCCCCCTCACCTTCAATCTCTTGTCCGAGGGGAACTTGCTGGAGTGGTTGGATAAGGGGAGGTGCAGCCCGAGGAATTGGACGGGGTACAAGTTCAAGATCGTCTGGCGCCAAGAAGCCCTTCCGACCAACGTCAATATGCGCAAGGCGATGGTCTCCTTGGACGATTGCGTTGCCGACCGGTTGAAAACCCTTTGACTTCCCTTTATATCCAAGAATAAGGGGAGCAGATCGTAGTTGCCCGTCCTCGTTCACGAAGATCTCCGACCTTAAAAGGTAGTTGAGGGCATTAACATTCGTTAGGCTGAGCCGAGGAGAAACTTGTCTCTTATCTGTTGCAAGTAAAAAAAAAATGGTTAGAAGCTCAGAAATAATGACCGAAGAGAAATCAAAGACAGTTAAAAGACGGGAGCCCTAAGCCTATGGTCAGTGCGCCTAAATCTACATGTCACACCTGGCTTCCCATGCTTGGTTGGGCAACCAGGGCCGTTGCGCCAGGCACCCGAGACGATCACATAGTCGTCTTTCATCCCTTTGTTGGATTTGGGAAGGCAGGAAATGAGCTTGACAACATCCGACCGGGATTTTAAGTAGTACCCAGCATCTTGCTGGCTATGGCATTCGTACATATGTACCACGTCAAGCCAGGTGAGTCCCAACCCCATATGACGCTCAAGGTCCTCAATCGCTCCTAGGATCCTAAACATATTGGGCGCGCACTGCCAGGGAGTAAGCCTATGGTTCCGAAGGTAATTGGCGGTGATGGGGCCCATGGGGATTGTCATTCCCCCTTCTTTGAAGGCGATGAGGGGGATAACCACCTCTCCCGTCTGCCGGTCTGTTAGTATTTTTTCTGGGGGGCAATACCTCACACCCACGTTAGGGGGTATGCGGTACGCGGTCCTAAACGCCTCTATTTGCTCAGGGCTATCCATCATGTACTCGAGTTTTCCCATGGTGCTTAAGTGAAACGGCTGGCCGAAGAGAAAACTAAAAGATTCGGTGGGCGACGACTTACAAAGGCTAGACCGGGGAAGTGAGTGCAGGCTCGTAGGAGGACTCGTGAGGATTCTGAGTAAGATTGGTACCGGCAACTGAGAGATTCGGACGGAGAGATTTGGACGGAGTGGCGCGTCTGTTCTTGCTGGAGCGTCTGAAGATTTGCAAAGTGAGGAAGAAATGACTTCCTCTGAAGCTTTATACGGGGTCAAGCGAAGGGTCAGGGGCACTCCCGCCCAAATCCTGAAGAAAAACCACAGCCATTGGATCAATCAGCCACCGTTGGATGCGAAGGACGAAACGTCACCTGGTGCAGTTAATGCAGCGCCTTGGGAATAAGGAAACCGCAGCGGCATTAATGAGGCGTCTGTTCCCACGTTTACACACGTGCCAGTTCGGTTGTGCGTGTTTCCAAGCTTTTGCTCCGTGGCAAGTCAAAATCCTACTTTTTCTCCTCGGATGCGAGGGAAAAACTACAATTTCGAGGGGCTAATGTGGGGGGAGAAAGCCCAACCCAACGTATTGGGCTCAAGGCCCTATATGAGGAATACTGTTCGTCCGAGGAGACCAAGATACTCAATCAGAGGCCCATGTGAAAGGAGAATGTCTGGAGATGAGTACGTGCACTGTCCGAGGAGATGTCCATATGTCCGAGAAGCCCGGTACCCTCGGATCCGACGAGGTTTTTGCCCGACACGTGTATGGGAGGTTCAAGCGATCTGTTTGACAAGTGTTAAGGGAGAAAGGGGGCCTCGGACACACAAGAAGGTAACAAGAACAGAGAAATATCAAGGAGACAGACTTCAACCACCGCATTTAATGCACTGCACCTACCCTCCTGGCCGCATTTATGTGGAGAAGACCCCTGAACAGTGCATCCTCAGCTACCGCCACTCAGACAGGGCTAAAGGGGGAGTGTGATGGGACATGCACTCAAGTGGGCGCCCAGATGATGAACAAGTGGACGGTGAAGATGTAGAAAGGCAGTACTATATAAGAGAGAGGGGTCTCTGATAGAAGGGGATCGAAAAAGAAAAGAGAGAGAAGAGTATATTATTTTACTGTAGCTCCAACAATTGTAACCTAAGTTCATCAATGAAAATCACCTCCTCGGACGAGACATTCACAACTGTCCGAGCACATATTAATTCAAATCTTCCTGTCATCATTGCCGTTTAATACTGTTATTTTCATTATTAGCCTAGCTCTTTCACCCACTCTCTACAAATTTATTGTTTTGGGTTCAGTGGGCTCCAAATCCACACCTTCTTGGGCTTAGGCTGCAGAATCTGACCCTACAAAGGAAATAATACAAATTAACATAAGGAGAACTCAAGGTATGGTTATTGCCTCTCTCTCTCTCAACTGCTCCCTCACCAATTTCAAGCTGTAGAAATTGAGGCCTTGACTGCAATAAGAGAATTTGGAGTTTGCTTTGGAGCTGGGTATTGCACAGGTGGTTCTAGAGGGTAATTCTAAGGTAATTTTGGATGCTCTTGCTGAGGAGGATGTTTCTCTATCTTCACATGGTCTTTTAATTGCTGATGCAAAATATTTGTCCCATGATTTTTTTCAATTACGTTACTCTCATGTTAAGAAATAAGGTAATAAGGTCACTTACAATTTAGCTAGGCATGCTATTATTGTTTCTAAATTTATTGTATGAATAGAGTCTGTTCCTCCACAGGTTGCTTTTGTTTGTCAGGCCGATTTATCTCGTTTTAAAAAATACCGTTTTCTTTTTCCAAAAAAAAAAAAAAAGATAAGGAGAACAATGCAGAAAAAATGAGTAAAAAACAAAGGGGGATGTCGTCTTCTACTCTTCTTTGATTAGTTTTTCGAATCATTGATCACAAGATCGTGAGAGGTTTGATTTTGATGTCGCAGTGAGGGAGAGCCATTGTTGCACGCTCTCGAACCATGTGGAGGACATAATTCGACATGGACAGAGTGAGGGTGTTGCCATGGGAGGCCCTGTGCGCAGAAGCGAAAACTAGCTTTATTTACAGTCCTAAAATCACAAGAACATAGTTTCAAATCTTATTTTTTGGAGGGTGATTGGCGATGCACTACTCAATCTGATAAATTTAAATCATATTATTTATTAGCCTCTTCTAGCTCCTGGACCATTGCCACTTTAGCGGAAGCTAGATATTCGATAAGCTTTGTCCTTTTTTGTTTTTTGTTCGGTCAATTGTGTTCTTATTAGAGATGTAAATGTTTTGGTCCACAATATCACTAGTTGGGTTTCTAGCTACTTGTAATTTTGTAAGAGCCATTCCCATCTCAAAGATCCCCCAGCTTTATTTTGTGCTACTTCCTAATGTGGCAGATGAGGAAGGCTATATTTCCTCTTTTGCTTGAGAGTATTTTAATTTTAGCATGTTCAATGTGATTATTGGTGGTTTGATGCTTATGTTAAGCTTAGAATTGATTGATCTCGGACTTAAATGGATTATTTGACATCGTGTGAAAGGGAATGTGGTTCAGTATTGCCTCAATTAAGAGGATTTTTTCTGTTCAAAGGAGGAAATGCAAATAAATGAATAGTGACAAACTATAAAAGCAAGTAAACTAAATTCTAAGGGTCTGTTTAGATACCGCTTATTGCTGAAAACTAAAAACACTGTAGCAAAATAATTTTTAAATGTGTGAATAGTGCCGTGGGACCCATTTTTAATGAAAATTTTGCTGAAAAAAGAGGTTTATGGGTCTCGTGAATAGTGCACAGGATCCACTGACAGATGCATTTTTCAGTCTTTGGGTGTGATTTTTGGCTACTTTAGCCATGGGGCCCACGGACTGTGGACGCCAAACATAGACGTTGCTTTGAAATGCTGTATCCAAACATTACCTAAGTTATCAAGTACTAGTAGTCTAGTACAAATTTCTAGGTAAAATCAAAGGTCATTGGATGCCAAGAAACTAAGGAGCTGTTTGGATTTCAAAAAATACTCACTCATCACTCAAATATCATCTTCCCCAATAACCAAACTCACCAAACCCAGTGAAAAAAAAAAAAACCAAACCCAGAAACCCAATGTGAAAATGAAAGAAAAGAAGAAGAAAAAAGAAAAGAAGAATAGAGAAACTAAGCCCAAATCCAACGTGAAAAAAGAGAAACCAAACCTAGAAACCCAATGTGAAAAAAAAAAAAAAAAAAAAAAAAAAAAAAAAAGAAGAAGAAGAAGAAGAAGAAGACCAGACCCAGCGTGAAAGGAAAAAAAGAAAAAAAAGAAGAAGAAGACCAGACCCAGCGTGAAAGGAAGAAAAAAAGAAAAGAAGAAGACAACGCGTGTTGGAGAGAGCAAAATGTCTAATCAGATTTGACTACTCTCTGACTGTGGCTCCCTCAAATATGTGTGTATTTACCAAAATGACATCATAACTTTGTTTCCATAACTTAAAAACACCTAAAAGTTATTTTCAGTTTCCATAATCCATCACTCAAAAATCAGAGAATTGAGTAATGGAAACAAAAACTGAAAACAAATCCAAACAAACCAAACAGCTGTGGGACCCACCAATTTTGATTTATGGTTGATGAAAACAGATTGATGGGTGATGGAAAACACTAAATCCAAACAGCCCCTGCTGTCCATGATTTAGCTAAGTTTGATTGAAAGCAGGACAAATTGAAGCCTAATTACTCTAAGCAATAAATAATTTGAAGGTAAAATATGTGGAGTAGTAGACAAATCATATTATAGCCTAGGCAAACATTCTAAACACCAAATTAGATTGAAGACAATGCATTACAATGAAGAACTTGAACAAAACATGATTAAAAACTAAGAACTTGAATCAAATTGAAATAAAACTTTATAAGTAACAATATTACAATGAAGCACTTATTAAAAATGAACAAATTCTAAAACCCTAAAAAGTAAGAATTACAAGAGATGAATCTCCTATTGAAGTAATATTATAAGAGAATAATCTATGTATGAACGAGTTTGTCAGTGGAGAGTGGTGTTTTTATCTTGAGACTGGATCCTTTATTTATATTTAAGGTCTTCGACAATTAATAACAATATTTTCTTCCACATGTCTTTCTTCACATATGCTTGAATGACATTTGTTGGGGTGTTAGATGTTGTTTATAATTCTCTTAAAACTATTTCAATTCCACCTGTCTTTACAAGTATGCACTTTTATATGGAACTAGCTTATAAGTTCATTCATATGCATTGATACACTTAAAGATATACAATAAGATGCATAATATAATTCATATATATATAATTGAAATACTATTTATAGTCATTTTTATATTTTGTTAACTCTTTAAAAAAAATTTGTAAATATATTATTAGGTATAAAATGTAAATTGTCCAATTTATTATTATTATTATTGTGAAGCACTTTTTTTTTTTTTTTTTTTACGATTCATTTATTCTAGACTCTTTGGTTTTGTACTTAATAACTCACTTTGATGAATATTTATAATGTGATCTCACATTTGATTCAAAAATTAAGAAATAAACTCTTTGAAAATAAATAATTTAGGACACATGGCGCAAAATTGAAACTCTAATTTGGAATTCTAATTTGAGTTTCTCTCAGTTTTATCTATTATTATATATATAGATTGCATCATTTAATCTGAATGTCACTTTCCACATTCTAGTGCTTTATTGTAGTTTCCTTGTTATGCCACTTGTCGTATCCTTAGAAATTAAAAAATATAAAAAAGAAAAAAAAGAAAAAAAAAAAAAAAAGATGAATACTGAAGTATCTCTATTCAGGTAAAAAAAGAGAGGAAGAAATTGATAAAATTTTATCATTTAAATAGGAATCTTATTGTAAGGGCTAAAATTAGACTCTCAGCCCACCAACAATGGATGATAGCCCAACAAGCCTAAAACAATATATTTATTAGAGAGTAGATTTTATAAGAAAATGACTCTACAAATCAAGTATGGGCCTTAATGAATTAGATTCATACCAAGAAGACAAGAAAACGCACTTTAATAGAAATAACACTCCTCAGTCTGATTTGAGGATAAAGTGTTCTTATATTCACTCAAGTTTATCCAAATACCAGATGTTCTTTCTTTCTTTTTTCTTTTTCCAGATTACATGCTCATTTTTCAAGGGGGCCTTTCCCTTATATAGTTCTTTTATCTTTCATCCCAACCTTCCACTTGTTGATCATATAGGTGATCTCTTAGATGCTTGTCCCATCAGAAACCTCCTGGAAGCCTTATGAATAGCTGTAAACTTAGGTCTCACTGTTCAGGTATCATCTCCACATAAATGCGGCTAAGTGGTTTGGTGTAGAACATTTAATGTGGTGGTGGTAGCCTTCTCCCCATATATTTCCTCCTTTGTTGTTGGCTACTTTCCTTGATGTTTATCCTCAAAAGAACAGTTCCCTTTTGTACAAAATTTCCAAGATAGCTGGGCTCCATCCTCCCATAATACTTTCCAAGGAGGCTCAGCTCATCAGTAACTATTGCCTACCTGTTATGATCTTCCCTTATCCTCGGCTTATCAACCCCACTGCTTATCAAATCTTTCGATCATCCTTGGGCTCCAACATGTCCTCGGGCATGGTCCACGGCCCAATACTCTTGCTCGGCCTATTTATCCTCACACTTATAATTGTGAATTTTTATACTATGGAACAAATCCATATTAATAGGTCCTTTTTGAAAAATAATAATTCTATATTGGTCTAGGTTTTATTAAAAAAATCTTTATTAATCCATGATAATATTGAAAATATATTTTTATATTTTCCAAGTTAATAATATTTATCAAAATTTCTAAAACTATGTGTGGGGTCATGGGCCCTAAATCATACAATAATTGGGTTTTGGGCTTTGGCCGAGAGCGTGGGGCTTTGGCCAAGAGCATGGTAGTTCAAGTCCGAGGAGGAATATCTCCTCGGACCAGCTAAAGCACGGTCATATATGAGTCCTAAATGGTTAAAGTGACCTTCCAGGAAGTTCTAAAGGATAAGAACTTAGAAATATCTAAGGGAAAACTGCTATCACTACATTGAATGCACTGCAGCTACTTTTCTGGCCGCATTTATGTGGAAAAGAGCTGTGAACAGTGTTGCCTTGGAAACCACAACTCACAAAAAGCCAGCCGGGGTGTCTAATGGGATAAGCACTCAAGTGATGGCCCAAAAGATCAACAAGTGTAGGATCAAGATCATCCAAAAGGAACTATATAATGCAAGAGGCCCTTCATAAAAAGGGGGGGAGGAAAAATAGAGAAGGGAGACGGTAGCAATCTAAATTGCACTAGTACTCTGTTTAATCAATTTATATGAAAACTTACCTCCTCAGACAGTGAGTCCCTCTCCTCGGACAATGAACTCATTCAGCTTTATGCTTCTTGTTCTTACTTAATCATCTTCTACATTCATACTAACCGTTGTCCAATCCACCAAAAGCCCAGCTCTTTCACCTACTCTCTACAAATTTATTGTATTGGGCTCATTGAGCTCAAATCCCATATCTTTTGGGTTTGGGCTACAAATCGTGACCCTACACTATATTATCATGAGTCGTGAGAATTATTTTTATTTTTTTTTATTTTTTGAGAAGCAATTAAATATTAATTAAATAACGTAGAACGAACTTGGGTTCCTCAAAGAAGTGTTTATTGAGTTAGATGATGACAAATCCTAAGACTTATTTCTCAAAATAATAAAGTATTAATTGCTAATAGATATTTGGCTGAGTGACATTCCTATGCAGTATGCACTCTGTAGAGCCATAGAAGTGGTCATGAATAATCTTTATTAATCTCAAGACATGCATGTAAGACAGAATTTTAGAGAGTTTCTTATTTCAAAAAAATTAAGTATACTACATTTTCAATATTTACGTACGGGCTTTATCTAGGTTTAAGATAGAAATTTAGGACCTGTTTGGATTGAGAGAAAAGTGAGGAGAAGTGAAAGGGAGTAAAGTAGAGTTGGCTGAAAATAAATATACTACATTTTCAACAAAATGTAGAGAGTTTGTTGTTTCAACAAAATTAAGTATACTACATTTTCAATATTTTCGTACAGGCTTTACCTAGGTTTAAGACAAAAATTTAGGGCCCGCTTGAATTGAGGGTAAAGGGAGGGAGAATGTAGGGAAGTAAAGTAGAGTTGGCTAAAAATAAACTAATTTTGGGCCAATTCTACTCTACTCTATTCTATTTCCCCTCAATCCATACAAATCATTAGAGAGTGTAATTCTTATTTCAACAAAATTTCCCCCATTATTTTATTGGAAATGCTGTGTGTGTATATATATATATACTTCGCTATCTATCAACTGCTTCCGTAGCCCACTTTTTTTGTAATAAAACAAATATCTTCACCACTTGCAATTTGCCCACCTGATATGGAGATACCTAAGAAAAAGCGTAACTTTATATATTTAATTTCTTTTTCAGGGTTTGTGTTTTTACAGGATTATAAAGGGTGACATCCCTGATTGTGATGCATTTGTTAATGGGGACCTCTTTCAAAATAAAGGAATTATTGTTTTTTTTCTTTCTTCTTTTTGGTGATTGCAAAAGGGAATAACTTGAATTACTTTCTAGACAAATTGATATATTGTGAGTTTTGGATTTTTTTTGTTTTGTTTTTTCCGGTATAGACAAAGTGATGAATTCTTCTTTATACATATATATATTGATTAATTTAACTATAGACAGTATTATGCTGCTAAAAAAACAATGGACAATATAATGAATGTTAAATAAGAAAAGTAAAAACGATATAGAACGAGAGAAAGCAAAAACAAGAATTCAACGTGATTCAACTTAGTAACTTACGTTTACAGTAAAAAGTTTAAGCAGTTACATGTTTGTTATATATATATATATATATATATATATATGAGCTCATTCAAGACTAACTATAGGATTAATTTGCTTGTGGAACAAGTGCATGGATCTATTTACATTACAGTTTGACCATGGCATCTTTAATACAACCCATAAAATATTTTACATGGGTTTGTGTATCAACCTGCTCAATCCACCCAAATCATCCAATCTACTCCATCCATATTAATTTTCAAGTATGTTGAGTGGGTTCGATTGTTAAAACAATGGGTTGGGTTGCGTGGTGGTAGAGACATGGACCAGGGCCAACATGGTGCAGCGACGGAGGTGACCCATGGCATGTTCTAACTTCTAAGGCTAATTAATGTGGTTGATCGATTATGATTTGTGAGTGGGATTTGTGTGGTGCGTGATGGTGCATGAGAAACTTCTTTAATGGCATGAGATGACATGTGACATGACGAGGTCACATGCGATGACTTTTTTTTTTCTTGTTTTTCACCTGGAGTTTGAGAAATCTTGGAGAGCTTTATCGATTTGTGAGCATAGGGGCTCGGAAAAACTCTCGGAAGGGAGAGACCCAAGGGAAACGAGTACAAAAAATATCAAGACATTGGTCGACAGTGGTGATTAAGCCAAGTGAGTCAATAGTGGCTTCTTGAACTCCATTGAAGGCTATAGGAAAATAGTTTTGATACCATGTTAAAATACAAAGAATGAAATAAAACGACGTACAAGGTGAAAAAGTGGAAGCAAGACTTTAATGCGGTTTGACATGATAGCTTATATCTTTGATGTGTTGGACTAACCCTAAACTTAAGTTGTTTGTTCTACAAATATCCAAGCCTATCCTATGCACACTTGTGGACTTTTGACCTCTGTTGACGTAGAAGATAGTGATAAAAGAATGACACTATGGTGTGGAACATGAATGATGCTCTAAACACTAAAAAGAGAACATGCAGTGTTAGCAAAAGAAAAAAAGAAAAAGAAAAAAGAAAACATGCACAAGTACCAAAGGGATCGCCATGCATCGCAGTTCAAGGCAAGAATCATACTCATGTTCCTTTCAAGCTCTTAATCAAATTGTTGTTGATAATGCTCCATACTGTAGCTAGGCGTGAACGTTTCACATGGAATCTCCATATCTATAGCTAATTGAGCAGTCAGTAGGGTCACCATAATTAAAGAATCGGATTCAATGGGTGTAGCCTTCAGCTCAAAAAATATACTGCATGGCCCATCTTTTTCTTGTTTCCGCATCTAATTACTCACTGGCCCCAGGATTGACAACCCCACATTGCGACTCATCGTTTTTGAACTCTTCCGCCCCCCCATCTTTGACGAAGATTGGCCACGCCAAGCACAAGGAACGAGATCTCTCTTCGCATTCAAAAGTTTTACCACTAGGACAAAATCCATGCTTTCATGAGTAACTTCGTTTTAAAAAAAAAAATACAATTGTTATTACTAATCAATACTAGAAGAACACGGTGCACACGGTATTCTAAGTATTCTTTAGTCTTCGATTCTCAACAAAAAAAAAAGAGTATTCTTTAGTCTTCAAATTTTTTTTTTTTAACTACAAAATAACAATATTTATACAATATTCTACTTTATATTCTATCAAATACAATATATCATATATCTAATAAATTTTTTTTATTATTATTATATAAAAAAAAAGTGACATGTGACTGGTTGTGATAGTAAAGTACTATAGAGTATAATACTTACATTGGGACAATAGTTTTTATATTAATTATTCTTAATAGATATATCATAGGGTAACTAATCTAATTAAATAATGTTTCAAAAACCTTATAGTTAGTATTTTTTTTTTTTCTTTCTCAAAAAAAAAAATTAGTACTTTTTGATATTTTCAAATAAAAAAAATTCTGATATTAAAATTCTATCTTTTTTCAGTTGAATTATTAAATAATATAATAATGATGCATTGTAAGCACCAACAAAGTGATCAATTCCACAACTAACATTTTGGACGTTAAGGTAGCCTTTGGATTGCATTTTACATTTAGCGTTTTGCGATTTTTTTTTTTACCAACGTCTCTTGCACTGTTCATGAGACATGAATAGTACATTAAGGTAAATGAACAATGTTTTCATTTGTAAATAGTAACCAGAAATAATTTTTTTATTGTTTTCAGTTTTCAGTTTTTAGTAAAATAAGCGGTATCCAAACGCATTATAGAAGAAATATGACTAAATCGTAATTTTCAATCAAAGATTTCCTAGCTCGATCTCTTGCTAGCTAGCCACAAAACCCATCCACTATATACTGTCATTTCTGGGCTTGCTAATTAAGTATCATATCGAAGAGAATTAATTAATAGCATAGCTTTACAAGTCATGATGGCACCGTGATCTACGAGCCCCATCCACTAATAGAAAATCTAGCGAAATCAAACCCTTCAATCTTCATGAGGTAATACAACAAAATTAAAGTGATAAAGTCACATTTTCCCCCAGTATTTTTGAAGCAATAAACAAAATTTAGAGCATAAAATATAAAGTATCAAAATGTTCAATTTAGAACGATATGGATCAAACCCCAAAATACATTAATGGTGACACCCATCTTTATGCTATTATACAATACAATTGTTTTAGGCAAATAACGTGGATTCTACTTTAGAAATTGTATAAAACTGACCTTAAAGCTTATAAAACTGACAAAAGCTAACAAAATATGGACATAAAGACAAAAAATTCCGACACAACGGTGCCTATTAACCCAACCCATTGTTTTATATTAAAAAATGACCAATTTCAAACTTATCTTCTTCGAATTATATTCAACCATTTTAGTGAAAACCTAGTGACAGAACCTTTGAGCCGGGACCTGGAAATGACTAACGAGATGACCCGGACAAAATAAGCATCAAAACAGCGTGAAATGAACCCAACTTTGTTTTGTCATATAACGCCTATAGCCAGTAGTCTTCCATTAATGAGAGATAAGGGCATGCGACTTGGAAAGTTTGAAGATAAGTCATGGAGTTTGGGGCCCCCCTTGCCCAGCAAGCAGTGGCATATTCATTGTGAAAAACAATGACATTGAGAAAGGGAGGGGTCTACAGCTACAAAGTTTTATAGATGATTCGTACAACCTGTGGAGCTATAGCCAAGGTTTTTCTAGGGTTTTAATTGGTTTGATGAGTCATTGGGCTTATCTTATCCAGACTTGTTTATTCTTTCTTTTTTCAGCTCCATGTAATTCAGCATCTACGCAATTCCCGTATTCTCAACATTTTCTTGGTTAGTGATAGCCAGAGAGAAGGAGAGAGACGTAAAACTAATATCTTCTTTACATTGTATAAACTTGATTATATGGATAAAATTTAAGTACAGTACATTAAGTGCTATTTTTTAAATTTTCTTTTAAAATTCAGTCATGTGGCTATTTAACTAAGAAATATACTTCTATCCCATGAAAAAAAATCCACATGACAGAATCTTAAGAAAAAAACCTAAGGAACAACACCTAAGTATTGTACATAAGTCTTGCTCATATGTAATATAGTTTATATGCAATTTAATTTAGAATTATTTAATTCAAAACATTTTGATTTAAGTCAATAATTGGTAACTCCCAATAACAAATATCAAGCAAACTGTATAAAAGTTAAGTTTAAACTATATCATGACTTATAGCCTAAAAGTTTTAGCTTACACCCTTCAATAAGAGAACTTCACATAAGTATTTTACTAAAAACTAATTAAACACACCTTACCATACAAATTATAAGTGTACCTAGTTCAGTCTAATGGTCTATATTCACGGAGGAAACTCTAAATGACTATATCAATAATATATTAGAGTGTAGTACAAATATTATGTTACAATGAACTATAACATGTGTGTATATATAGTAGACTAAACCCTAAACTAATAGATTTCTAGTGCAAGTAGAAGACTTAGCTTGCATATAAAGTAGAATTAAGCTTGGACATATGCTAATGAGCTAATATATATCTAACAATAACAACCCATATAAACCCATATTTCACAGCCACAAGCACAAGCACTGGACCTATGCCTCGCCACACAAGCTGCTGGAGTAGTTGTCGGAGCCTAGGAAAAATGTCAGAGCCACCAATGATCGTGGTGTCACAACCTCAAAAAAAAAAAAAAAAAAAAAATTCCTCTTTGTGATTTAATTTGTTCTTATTTGCAATTTAAACTCATAAAAGTTCACGCACCAATGACTTTCTACCTTAGTAGTACTTCTCCTTTCATTTTAAAATGAGATTTAGGATTTCTATTCAATTATCTTGGATGTGAGATATTTATAGGGACAGAGATTTTTATTTCATTTTTTTCTCTCTGTAAAATAAGTATAAGGGCCTTAGCTAGCTAATTTAATTATATGATGCTGCTACTTACAATTCATTGACTTAATTATATATTTTGAGGTATTGAAAACAAAACCTAGGCCTCTATTTTTTTTCCTAATTAGTTGAGCTTAAGAAAAATTTAAATTGTACATGTAATTATGGACGTATTTATTCTAGAAAGAAAAAAAAAAGGTTAATTGAAAGTGACCTCTCCATATCTTTTATCATTAGATACAATATTTTCGTAGCATAATCCAAACGTGATTGGTGCTTTTGGATGTCTCATAGGGCCATACTTGATTAGATTAGATATGAGTTAACCTTTCGATATTTTACTTCATGGATGTCAAAATAAAAGCCTTTTACACTATGAATAAAGAGAATGTGTTGTCTGATGAAGATTTAAAAAGAAACTCGAACCAATTAGATTGGTTAGTATTTTTCTTCAAATTGCTCCCTCTATTGGTAGATCAAAGGCCCTCCTACTATCTCAAGTTGAAAAACCAACATCGGATCGAGATGTTGTTCCCTTGTTGTCTGAAAAGATTTGAGAAGAATCGGGTAGGAAGACTTTCAAGACTTGGGTTGGCTCTCATGTTGGATCAAGACTAATTATCCCCGCCTGATAAGTCTACATCCATCCCTTGGCCTAACCAAAGTGACATGACAATAGAAAATTACCCCTATGATTTAAGCCTTTAGTTGTTAGTGAATTAGCTTAACCTTATGCATTTTATGTAGATGAACCATAATCATATTCTTTGTTGCATAGTCACTACTTGATAAGATATGGCACGCTGATACCATTTTTTTTTTTTTAATAATTTAATAGTTGGAGGATGACAGATTTGAATTTTAGACATCTCTGTTAGAAAATCATGAGGTGCCAATTGAACTACAATAAATTTTGAAACTTAAAAAACTCGATTAAACAAAAGTTAAGTTAAAGACTTGAAATAAATTTTAGTAAAACTTAAAGGATCCAATTTTCATTTTGGCTTTTTTTTCAAAAATATATTTTCAGTCTACTTTTGTATATTCCTAGACCATCATATCTTACAAAGCAAGATCCATGGCAGATTTACTAGATCTCATATATATATCAGAGTTTGAACAATTTAAATTGGGTGTGGAAATAGCATCACTTCACAGTCAATGTTATACTGTTTAATAATTTTTTATTAGATTCTGAGAATGATATTTTTATACATTCTTACATCATCAGGTCTCACGTAACAAAATCTATAGTTGATTTATTAGATCTCATATAGTGGTGTAGGCCAATTTAAATTGGGTGTGGATTCATCATCCCACATAGCATAACTCTTTGCCAATATAACGACAATCAATAATTTTATTTTATATAAAATCCAAAAATTGGATTATGTCATCATTATATTTTGAAAAATATTTAAATATTTTAAATATTTTGGGTTCATATTATATTATTTTAATGCAACATGAACCCAAAAATTCATCCAACAAATTTTTTTTTTCTTCTATATTTTAAGACTATATGCAAATATTTATTTATTAATCACATAATAAAGGATACCCGATTAAAAAAAAAAAATTGGCGTGTTAAAAACAAAGATAGCCTGTAGTCCAACAGTGTTATTTGAAAATATAAATCCAATAAAAATTATTAAGTTATGTAAAATTCAAATAGTTACACTTGATGGAAATTTAGACCCCTTAAACCAACCAGATTGCGTAGCCTAGTTAATTAGCCAAGTTGTTACTTAGTCAAATTAAACAATTCTAGGTTAAAACAATCAAACAATCATATCAAAAATATAATGCAGCGGAATAATAAATAACACAAGATATGATCACCCAGGAAACCACACAGTAAAAACCTGGGGAGGATTTGACCCACCGATCCTCAAGGCATAACAGAATTCACTATGAAAGAATTGAAGTTCTTACAAAAGGACTACAAGCTCCCCGCTCGACTTCCTAATGCTACCCACCAGTAGAACTTCCTAACACGATCACGCGCAGGCTCCGAATCCACGGACTACTTCTTTCTTGAATTCCTCAATCAGCTACAAGCTCCCCACTTGCTTTTCTTTTAAGTTCAAATGGTAGCAACCTTGTTGATCATCAAGATATTGACAACCCTAAGTTTATGTGAATGAAAGCTCCTCAAAGATCTCACAAGAGATTCACATAAACCGCAAATATGAGCAACAAAGACTTAGAAAGGTTTTGGTACAAAACCCTAAAAATAAAAGGAGGCACACGAGGCACTCTAATCTCTCCCTCAAAAGTCTCAAAAACGTGGCTTAGGGTTTCCTTTATATAGTGGAAGAAGTAGATCTGAAACCCTAATCCTTAATGGGCTTAAGCTGCTGTTTGGGCCGACTTAAAATTCTGCAGATACGATTTTCGATCGATCGAGCCTGTTCTTCGATCGATCGAACCAGGCAGAATACGAAGTCTTCTTCCTGCAGCTTGTATGTTCTTGAATCTTGACTTGAATCACCTTTAGCATTGTCTAATAAAACCTATAGACTCTAAGATCTATATCTAGACAAGTTTGTGTTCACGATTTGCCAATTGTTCTACACATTTAGAACCTAACAACACTAATCCTAATCCTAGAATGTTTTCAAAAAAAAAAAAAAATCCTAATCCTAGAATAGCTCTCTCTCTATATAAATATAACTCGAATTTGCAACCTGTGGTTTGAAAAAGTTGTCTAGCAATGTCTAATTATATTTGTTTTTGGATCATGATGAATTATATTCATATTGTAATGATGTCATTTTTGCTGCACTTTTCCCCCCTTACTAAGACACGTTTTCAACTAAATAAGCACAACCATTTAAAGTTATAAACTACATACGATGGTAATCAACTTGAATAAAACTGAGATGAGCAATATATATATAGAAACACGCGTGTGTATTCATACAATACAAAGAAACACTTTTATGAGTTTATCCATCCAATTGAGTGAAGTGTGAAACGCCTAACTGCTTATGATTTACACCAAAAATATAAAAAACGTGGTTAATGCTTAGCTCATGTTAACAAGAAAGTTAATCTTAAAAAGGTAAAATTTAGATATTATTCCTTACGTGTTATGCTTATGCGGCTTATACCTTAAGTTTCTTAAATAAGTTTATATAACATTAGTCAATAAGTCACATTGTTGATGTCCTTAAAAAAGATAATATTATTTATGATAAACTACATATTTAGTCCATATACTTTACATCATATTTTAATTTGATCCCTAACTTTTTAATTGTATAAATTTGGTCTATAATCGTTCAGTGTCGTGTCAATTTAATCTCAGTTATCATTATCTCTTTAATGGAAATTGCTAACATGACAAATAGTCAAAATGAAAAATTAGTTTATTGTCACACTAACGGAAACTATTTTTTTTTATTTTAGCCATTTGCCATGTCAATAAATTTTCATCCACATTATATAGTAAAAACTTAAAATATGATACATAAGAAACCGTATCTAAGTTGTACACATCTCAAACTCAAAATTATATTGAGACATATAGTTTTTATTGGATTCCAAGCACTTGAAAAAGGAAGGGTTGGAATGATTCTCTTGCATGATTACCTCAGAAGATTATTTTTGAGTGTTTTAGACATAATCATCCCCACTATAAGTCACATATCCATTAACTTTTATCTTTCTTCCTCATATACTCTATCTTCCCCCCTTTCCTGCTTTCCATTTGCTAGAATACATTTTAGATAAAGAAGGTCTAGGTTTCCTTTCTTTCTTTTTTTCATGCATGCGCGTGAATGCTATCCCTGCCACTCCAATGTGGGCCGGGGTGTCTTGTTAAAAGGGGAATTTTCTGCACATATTTGATTTTCACTTAGATTTTCTGAACTTGGATAAGGTGAGATGTATGACCAACTTCTCGTACAGTACTGTAGTAATACTTGAACACTTTCATGTGTTCCCCAAATTCAACGCGGAGCTTGCTTGATCACTGAGAAAGTAATTGCTGCAGATAATTCATCCGGCCCTTCCATTAATTGGTGCGAAAAAATTTGTTAGAGATTCTGGAATCACATAGTAATTAAGATGAGAATAGGGTTAAGATAAAATTTTATTTCCGAAACCAAAAGTGAATATAAGACGCGCATTGATTTTTACTATAAGTTCTGTTTAACTGATTATATTTTCACTTTATTTTTAGAGATAGATTTAACTTATAATATTTGTTTCTAATAATTGTTTTTTATTATTAAACTAAAATATTAATTACACGGGCCAAATCTCTTACTCAACAATAAAAAAATTTATCAATTGAACTAACTGAAACCCACATTTATATTTTCACTTTAAAAGTGAACATAATAAGGTTTTTATAAGATGAATAAAATCATGAAAATAACCTGAGAATAAGATGATTCTTTGGAAAGCAACCATAGCAAAACCTTGCATGACCTAGTTATCCATCAAAATCAAACTTTTAAGATAGTGGGTTGCACTTGCACTACAGTGGGGAGAGTCTTTTCAATCGAACGTTAAATCTAACTTATTATCTTGTCTATTGAGGGAAAGAAAAACACCTGTTGAAGTCTCCCTTTTTTATGGTATGGTAATCTCAAGTCTCAACACAACACAACACAGATTCTCCTGAATTATTATACCTAGTGAGGGTAATTAGGGTGCAAAAATCAACCCAAATAAGTACAAAAAACAGAATTACCAAACCAAAAAAAGAGAGTACAAAAACAGATCAGTGTAAAGAAATCAATTAGAGGACATGAATAAACCCGTAATTAGGACGGAATTGACTATGATTAGATTGCCCTTGCACGCGTGCATTAACGTAAGTACGCATATACTCAAGGATATGGTGGGGTTCTCATCGTGTCTCTCCTTTTTTCTTTTTTTCTTTTCTTGTTTCTATTACTATTCTCTCTGTTGTGTGACGTCGTCGTCCCAATCTTTTGTTCTTGTCGGAGTGGTCGTTGAAAACTTTTAATATTTGTTATCATTGCTTTTTTTTGTTTGGGGGTAGGGGTGGGGGGGTGTTTTAATTTGCTAAGCTAATTAAGCTTGCACAGAAGTTGAAGTTTACCATATTTTCATGAAGATTTTGTTGTGAATATGTAAATGTGTTATTGTACGAAGATACTTATATTTTGACTCTAATAAATGAGTCATATTAACAAGTATTTTTAAAAATTGATAATAAATTATTTTAGAAAATTGTTAACATTATTTTTATGGAAAATATAAAAGATTTTAAAAAAATTAATTGCTTTTTTATTTTCTCATAAAAAAATTTTAAAAATATTTTCTAAACCAATACCTTTAGAGCATACATTAACACTTCCTATAATTAAATATATATCATTTCAAATTAAATATGTATCATTTCAAGTTTATAAGATGTCCGAATAGGGCCATAAATTTCGTATAGTAGGTAACAAAGTAAGATTCAAAACCCAACTGAGTAAAAGTAAAGTGGGTTTTGTTTTTCCTTTATTGGGTCCTTCTTTTTTTTTTCTTTTTTTCTTTTTTTTTTCTTTTTTTTTTGAATCATTGCTTTATTGAGTCTTGAGTCTTGATAGAACTCTTGACTCTTGAGCAATGTGGCTAATAAAGGAAAAATGTGAAGCAAATCGATATCTGAATAGAAGTAGAAATGGTTGGACGAAATTCATTCAGATAAAAAATAAAAACTATTCAGCCTAGCTTGTTGATGTTGGGATACGCAATTAGCTGGGCCTCATGGACTCCATGGAAACAGCCTTTTTTTTTTCAAGGTTGGGCCATGGCTGTTGAAAGGGACTTAATGCTAGGGCCTAACAAGTCCCGTCTTGTTGTGGATATTGGAAACAGCCTTTTTTTTTCTAGGTTGGGCCATGGCTATTGAAAGGGACTCAATGCTAGGGCCTAACAAGTCCCGTCTTGTTGTGGATAAGAAAAATCCAAATGCACATTTGTCGAACAAGTCCCTTCATGTTATGGATCATAAGAAACCAAATTCACCTAGTACTGAAGTGCTTAGAATCATTCCTTTTCTTTTTTGTTTCTAGCAGAATTATTTGGTTATTGTGAATTGGCCAAAATAACCCAATATAGAAAACATCCTAATATTAATTTTGATTTGTTGGAAAGAAGTCCAAGTTGAGTATTCTAATTCTTTAAACTTGATACTTTGTATTGCAATTGATTAGAAATACTTTGGCTAAGAATTTTTCTAACTCCTTTTACCCTTTGGATTTGAATTGACCTTCGATCTCCTATGGATCATCGAGTACTAGATCCCCTTCGGGTTGATGATGACGCAACATTGGCCATGCTCTCCACTCACATTCGCCGTTGGGTAGGAAGGTACCTGTCAAGTTACCCAATCCCAACAATCGATTACATTTAGTCCCACACCATTTGCGTGTTCTCCACTCATGCATCCCTGTATGGAAAAAACTTGCACACCATGTCCAAAAATCCTCCTATATATTCATATTCTCCAAATATGGGAAGTAAAACCCTAAGATCTCGAAACATTAACTCCATATCTTCCTTACAAGGGAAAAATCCTACGTTCATGGGAACTTGGTCAGCCATATGCTATTATAAAAGCACTAAGCCTCCTCCTCTCCAAGGTACATGCAATTTTTTTAGCTCTTACACCCTTTAAGTTATTGAAGATTCTTCTATCACTGACTTAACCTTTGGAGGGTTTTTAACCGGCACCCCACGATGATCTCTGTAGGTTATATACCTTTTTGTTCTTCAGATACCTCATTCGTCGTGCTTGTGGACAATCAATTCACTGAAAATTTTGAGCATTGTCAGCAATCTACACTAAAATCTCACAAGGAAATTATACATCACATTCATCTATTTGTTCTTTCTTTCGATTGAGACAAAACATGCAGTCTATTTAGTCGATGTTAGCTTCTCAATCTACTACAAGTCTATGACACAACTTGTCTCATCACTTCAATGAGCTCTCAGGCCTGCAATCTAATATGATTTTAGATCATATTTTATACAAGAGGTGTAAACATCCTCATTTTCATATGTTTCTAGAATCCACATGTGTGAAACTGTGAATCTTATATATATGTGAGAAAATAATCAAAATATTACATACACTCATTAGAGCACTCACATCAATGAATGCAAAATACATAAAGTTGTAAAATTTACATAATATGGCTCAAAACTCAAGCGTATCAGCTAGTGTATAGATGTGTATATTTACACATCTGCTATAGTAACCGTGTAAATATACACAGTTACTATAGTTGTGTATTTCAATATTATAATATTTTTTTCTCTCACATTAGATCTCCTTCTCTCTCTTCCTTTCACTCTCTTCCATCTCTATCTCCATCTCCATCTCACTCCCTCTCTTGCTCTCTTCCTCTAAACAAGACAGAGTTGGTCAACCGCCCACCACCATCTAGCCACCACATCCAAGCAAAAATCTCATCTTTCCCAAACCCCAAAACCCAAATCAAACTACACCCACAACTCAAAACACCAACAACCAAACGAAATACAAAATCCTCAAACCCAAGAGAGAACCTAAAGGTAAAAGCCTTTTGTGGCAGAATGTGGTGATTGATTAGCTGAACCCATGGTGTTCAACCATGGTAGTCTAGGCTATGTGAAGTTCATGTTTAGAAGGTTATAGAGAGAAAGGATTTGATTAATGTCGGTTTCAGCCTTGTGGTGGTCATGTAAGTTTCAAGCTTCAACCATGGCCATGAAGGTCCAGCCGTAGAGATTAGGTCTTTGTGGTGGTCAAGAGAGAAGTGAGTTGACAGATGAGAGAAATGATTTTTTTTGTTTTTGAGGATATGATGAGAGAGAACATGAGAAGGACAACCATAAAGTAAAAACTAAAAAGTAATAACAAAAAAATGAATATTTAAATAAAGTGCAGTGTATAATAGATAATCTGATGTTGATGTTTTGTAAAAGTGTCTGTGTAAAATAGAATAAGTAGGTTTTTATGCTAGAATAGACAGAAAAATTTAGATAAATGGATGCAATTACTCTAGTGTAAGATAAGATTTTTTTTTGCAATTTGAAGGGGTGTATATATATATATATATATATATATATATATATATTTTTTTTTTTTTTTTTTTTTTTTTGAGCAAGGCCCAAGAAGCCAAGGCTTCACTTATCGGCAGGATGTGTTCATACCTTTTAGCCTTTGGTGGGTGAAGCTATGGAGGCCCAAAACTACCAAGCACAATGGTAGGCCCAATGTCATGGTACTGGCTCAATGGTTAGGCTTAAGACTCGTAAGTGATTTTTTATTATAAGTGATTAAAAAAAATGATTATACACTATTTTTCTCACCTTCAATTAGGTCTCTAGAATGTTATACTTAGACATATAGAAACTAAATTCAATCGAAATCTTAAATTGTTTAGGAGAAAAAATCTTGTAAATGTCCCAAAACATTAATGATGATTAATGTTTCCTAACAACTTGAGGATTTAATTATTGTAAACAAATATCATACATGGTGGACTGTCAACATTAGCCACCATATCATTACATGGTCATACATCAAATAATTTCTATCTCTTTCTTCATATTAAAATTCAAATTTTGAAATTAAATTACAACTTTATTTAACCATGCATTGCTTATCTAAAATAAAGTAATAATTTTTATAAAAATAAGAGCATTTATTTTTGTTAAAATTTATTCATGAGCCATGATATATGATTCTTTATATAAAATTAACCTTAGGTTGGTTGGTATTAGTTATCAAATTAACTTTGGTTGGTTAGTATCTAAATAATTTTGTAAATTGATATTTGAATAAATAAGGTTCCACTTAAATTTATTACCTTCGACTTCAAACTATATCAAGTGGTTTAAATGACCCTTTCTACAAAATTTCTTATGATATCTCCACCCTATTAGGAAGTGATGACATGAGTAATGTTGCCTAATAGTGTACCATGGTTGTGGTCCAAAACCAAAAAAAGTAGGGATGATAATAGGGTGATACGAAGTTGGGTTATAAGTGTCACATCTATTTTTTTAGATTGTTGATATCATTGTTTTAAATTTCATGTAAATTATGTTGGGTTACACGTGTGAGTGAAGTCCCACATTGAATAAAGATGAGAAGAATGAGTGGTTAATATAACATAATTGAGCACATTCCCATTGGGGCTTAGGCCTTTTTGGGTTAAAGTGTGTCTCTATATGTCATATTAATTATTCAAGGAAGCTCCCCAAGGTGTTTATCTCCCCAACAAGTGGTATCAGAGCCCATGGTGGTGTGTGGCGAAGGTGGTGAGATGTTCATGGTCCCTACTCAGCAGAGACAGAGAAAGCCTTAATGGCCCACACACAAAAATCCTGGAGAAAAGAAAAGCCCAACAAAGGAATATTGCAAATGGTGCTAAACAATGATGAGGTGCAAGGTTCCCATGGACATGAACGTGCGGGGTTCCCAAGGATGTGTGTGCAGGGTTGACACGTGGTTCCTATGGATGGCGTACGAGAGACTCATGGATAACACGCTGATGAAGTGAAAAGCCCATTAGGTAAGGGGGAGCAAGTAGGACTTATTCATGGCCCACAGAGAAGTCTTGAAGCCCACAGAGTGGCAGAGACTCACACGTGAGGGGGAGATTATTGGGTTACACATGTGAGTGAAGTCCCACATTGAATAAAGATGAGAAGAATGAGTGGTTAATATAACATAATTGAGCACATTCCCATTAGGGCTTAGGCCTTTTTGGGTTAAAGTGTCTCTCTATATGTCATATTAATTATTCAAGGAAGCTCTCCAAGGTGTTTATCTCCCCAACAAATTATGTGTGTGTGTGTTTTATAAACTTTGCCTCCTCCGAGTCTAATCGTGATACCATCACTAAAAAGTAATTTTCAAGACTAACATTTTTAACCATTTACGCATCTATGTGACTATGTTAATGGCTAACAAGTAACAACTAGACTACTATGCTAGGGTTGAGCTTGAGATGATATTATTTAACTTAATCAGATAGAAAACTTTACATGATTCTTACCCCCAAAAAAAAAATAGAATACTTTTTCTTTTCTTTTTTTGATCGGAAAATAGAATACTTTTTCTATTCTGCACAAACGCGTTATAATATTTGACCTAACTTATTTATTCAACCTGGACCACAAATTTTTGCGAGCTCAGACAATTCATAAACATTTAAACTCGTTATTGGGCTGAGAGCCCATACATTACTCCGCAAAAGGCAAAGTAAAAGTATCTAAGAAAGTCCACACGTTGTCTCTAATCATGGTGTTGCGTTATGTTTATTTGTAAGGAGGATGATTGCACCAGTCCATCCCATGTGAAACTTGGCAATTGGACCAATTTAGAATTGCACGATTTTGTGCGTGATCAGCATGGTTTTGGCTCTCTGTTTTTGTCTGGACTGAGAAAGTGGACAAAAAAAAAACCTTAACCCATAAGCTAAGTATCTTTGTGTTCGTGTGTGAAGTCCCTTTGAAAATAAAGTGTTATTAGTCTGCTCAAAAAGAAAAAGTTCAAGAAAATAAAGCGTTGAACTTTTTCTTTTTGAGTTAAGAAAATAGAGGGTTATCACTATGGGGTGTGACTCAATAGTAGAAATTTTCAAATTGCTTCACTTGGTGAGTGATTCGAGCAATAGTCCTAATGGTATACATGGTATAATGTTCCCTGGTGGTATATATGGTATAAAGTGTTGAACTTTTTCTTTTTGAGTTAAGAAAATAAAATGTTACCACTACGGGGTATGATTTGATGGTAGAAGTTTTCAAATTGCTTCACTTGGTGAGTGGTTCGAACGATAGCCCTGATGGTATACGTGATTTAACCCACTATCATCACGTGACGTGGGGTATCCATGGTATAACCCACAACGGACATTTTTTTTTATTTAGCAAAAAAAAAAAAAAGTGTTTTAGTGGGTTTCATTATATAAAGATAAAAAGTAGGTTGCTCTTTAATGATAGAGAATTAGTGGGCTCAATAGTCATATACTATTAAGCATAAAAAACAAAGTATGGTTTACCAAAAAAATATATACATATGACACGTGTGTTATTTTGAAAAAAAAAATTAAAAATCTTTTCACAGTACTCATTTTAGGGATTTAGTTTTTTTATATGGACAAATTTAGTTATAGTACCTTAGGTATTTTTTCTTAAGTTTTCCTCCTTAAAATTCAACTATGTGATTTTTTTTTCTCATTGATGGATCTGTGTTTTTAGTTAAATATAACCACATAACTAAATTATTAAAAAAAAATCAAAAAACACCTAAATATTGTACCTAAATTATGTTATTTTTATTTTATTTTATACCTATATTAACTTTTTGAAACTTAAGAGATATATCATATTATTATCATTTATCATACTTTGTGTTTGTGACAATTAGTCAAATCGTTGACGGGGCAAGGAATGTCTTCGAGCTTTACTTCTTCTTCTTTTTGATAAGTACACACATGGGAATAGGAGAGAATGTCTTAAAGTAAACTTTTGTCATTTTAAATTTGAGTTGTTTTCATTTTGGTCTTTTGTGATTTAAAATTTTTATTTTGTCCTTTTATTTTTTATTTCATTTTCATATTTATCTTTTAAGTTTCAAATTTTTTATTTTGACTCTTAATGTTTGACTTAGTTTTATGTTTGGCATTTCACATTTGATTTAGTTTTTTATTATTATTTATTTTATAGATTTTTTATGAAAATTAAAAATTTGAAACATAAAAAGCCTATCAGAAAGTCACAGTAAGAGGCTGTTTGGATGCATTTTTTTGGTCACTCAATTTCCATTACTCATCACTCATCACCCATCACTCTAAAATACCATGTTTGTTTGGCACCATCACTCAATTCCCATCACTCAATATTTTTCACTATTTGTGGGCCCCATACCTATCACCACTGCAGTTTTTTTTTTTTAAGTACCGAACCTCACCGAACCCAGTGAAAAAAAAAAACCCAGAACATAAAGACCGAACCAATGCAAGAAGAAGAAGAAAATAAAATAAAAAGAAGAAGAAGAAGAAGAAACCCAGAACAGACCGAACCAGTGAAAAAAAAAATAAAAAAAAATAACCGAACAGCCAACCCATTCAGGAGAAGAAATGAAAAAAAAAAAAAAAAGTTCAAAAGGTGGTCAAAAGGTGCGGCTGGTACTGTTTGTGGGCTCCCCTTGTGTGTTTAATTACAAAAATGCCATTGAGTTATGAAAATTAGAAACTGAAAACAGCCAAAAGTTGTTTTCAGTTTCCACAACTCATAACTCAAAAAGTAGAGAATTGAGTATTGAAAACAGAGTTATGAAAACAAAGAAATTGTGCAGGCAAACGAGTATTTTACTATGGGTCCCACCATTTTTGAGAATTGAGTTATGAAAACAGAGAATTGAGTCATGAAAACTAGTGAATGAATTGTAATGTTGCCTCTGGGTTTTTCTATGCGACTAGGTTCTTGTACTGGTGATAATTTTCTATTGGTTAAGATTACTCATCCATCCTATTGTTGTGAAGTAGCAAGTAAGGTGTTTTATGTGTTTTATTTCAGCTGGATGAGTTGTTGAAAGAAATTTGGAAATTTTACCTTAATAGACATAATTTGTAGCCCTAAATTTTTTTGGCTAAAATTGAAAGTTCTTCTTTAATTTTCCCACATAAAGAAACTTTAACCGAAAAAAAAAAATATATATATATATATATATATAAGCCAAAATTTTGTTTCAAAGTTCCTTACTCAAATACATCTTAATGAGAGATAGGTGAAATATTAATTGTATCAATATTTTGAGAAAATGTAAATACACACACGCACACTATATTTATCTCCGATCATTCTTTTATAAAATCCCAAATGATGGACCTCCAAATTGTGCGTGTGATATGTTTGTTATTATAAGCTATTAAGATCTTAAATGTGTTTCTTAAAAAATTAGAAAATTTATTAATTTAATGAAAATTACTAACAATTGTTGATTACCCCAAAACATATGGCATATCTTTTGAAACATGGATGTAAAAAAGGCACTATTTCAAAATCTCCACCACCCAACAAAAACAAAAAAAAAAATGAGAAGAATAGAGAAAAGTTGAATTATAAATTACACTTTTTGTCATGACCCAAACTTGTATTCAGGATTTAGAACATGACCGGCATGTTAATATCAAGTTTACCTCAATACTAACATGAACCAACCTAAACTGAAGGGACTTATCAAGAATTTGTTTCTTGAATTCCTGTTTACTTTCGTGCATTAAAGCCACAATATACAAATATGATGGAAACCTTGAAATTTCATTTCCTTTAAACTTGGAAGATTACCACCTGGTTGAAACTTAGGGTATTCATATAAGTATTACATAACTAAACGTTTAGTAAACTCTTATTACAAACCTAACCCCAAAGATATACAACCGGGGTTTAAAACCAACTAAGATACTGAATTACATCTGTGCTCGAGGATCAAGTACACAGGCTCCCTCTGTTCCAAATTAAAACCTGTTGACTGAAAGAGTGGAAGGGGGTTTTAGTTTTAAAAGTATAAATCTCAAATTAGCAATTCAATATTTAGCTTTGTAGTATTGTGTATTTGAGGATCTAAAGAAAGTTGTGTACTTTACAGTATTAAGAGATGTATTATGTGAGATTCAGAATTTGAGTAACTGGTGGATTATATTATTCTTCGAGTACAGTGTAGATGCTTTGAATGTCAAGTGAAAGATTATATTATTTAAGTAAAGAAACAAGAATGAAAAAAAAATAAAAAAAGCTTTTTAAAAGTTTTGAAAAAAGTTAAGTGGGTTCTTGTTAATATCAAGTTTAAACTTGATATTAGCATGCCGGTCATAGTCACAAATCCGGGTATCGGGTTTGAGGCGTAACACTCTTAGCTTTGGTTAGTTTTCGTTATTCCTCTAACTTTATTTTTTTCAATTCCAGATCTTTAATTTCATTTGTTATCAAGTCCATCTTTGTTAAGTGGGTTGCCACAAGTACCAAAAATGACATAATTTTGATATATTTTCTACTGTTTTTAAATTAAAAAAAGCTAATAAAAATAATTTCTTTAGGAAAAAACAAAAAATTTATTTTCATTCCAATATTAAACCTAACCCTGTTAATTAATGCACAAAAAAGAAAAAAGAAAAAAGATTTTCTATGATTGTTCATCACCAAAGTATATTATTCCACACAAAAATCCATATATTCCACGCAAAACCAAGATCACATATAAAAGAAGATAAAAAAGGGTGGGAGGGCTTAAGAATGTAAGATTTAGTTTAATAGTCTCTGTGTTGGTAAGTGTGTATGCGTGTGTGTGTGTGTGTGTGTGTGTGTGTGTGAGAGAGAGAGAGAGACCCCGTTTTGATTAAGGGGGAAGGGAGGGGAGTGAAGGGAAATAGAGTAGAGTTGACTAAAAATATGCTAATTTTGGGTAAATTATACTCTACTCTACTCTACTTTACTCCTCCCTCCCCCTCAATTCAAACGAAGAGAGAGAGAGAGAGAGAGAGGTTATTTAGGTCATGATCTAATGCCATGTAGCTCAAGACACATTGTGACCTAACTTACCATTATAGGAAGCCGTTTCTAAAGTGCCCCCAAATCTAACTAGTGACCCTTAACTTTTTGGGTTCTATGATCTTGATATTTATGATAATATTAATGGATTTAGGTAGTTTGGAGACTGTACAAATATGGATTTTTTTGAGTTAGATACTATTAATGGGTTTGAAATTGATTGAAGATAATATATATGTAGGGTCGATTTTTGTAGCCCAAGCCCAATAGGGATGGATTATGAGCTCAAAAAACCCAAGACAATGAATTTGTAGAGAGTGGGCGAAAGAGCTGGGCTGGTTGTAAATTAAACAGTGATTGATTCTGGTATTTAAGGATGAATTAACATAACATCATGCTTGAATAACCGGACAAGGGTACGTCCGAAGAGGTGTATTGCTGAGTGAAAAGTGATTACAACTCTTGGAGCTACAATAAAATTATTTTCTACTTTCGTTCCCCCTTTTTTCCTTCCTCCCTTTTTAGAGGCCTCTTCTCCTTATATGGCACCCTCTCCCATCATCTTCATCGTCCACTTGTTCTTCATCGTCGCATCCACTTGAGTGCATGTCCCATTAGGTATCCTCTTTAACTCTCTGTGAGTGGTGGTAACTGAGATTACACTGTTCAGGGGTCTCCTTCACATTAATGCAGCCAGAAAAGCTGCTGCAGTGCATTTAATGCGGTGGTAGTAGCTTTTCCTTGAGATATTTCTTTGTCCTTATCATTCCCAGGTATGCCCAGAGCTTATCTTTGTCGTTGGGATTGCTGTTTGATCAAGACTATTTGTATCCGAGGAGTAAAAACTCTTCGGACAAAGGGTGACCTCTTCGGATGGCACTCTTCCTCCATTTCTGGGTTGGGTGCCTTTAGATGAACTCTACCCCAACCCGTTATCCCTCTTCGGACACACAATAATCTTCAAAATAGGGTCCCCGGCCCAATAGGTATGTCTGGGCTTTTATCCCCCCACAATATATATTTTGTGTGTGCATGTGGATTTTTGTGAATTAAATATATATTTTTTTGTTTGCTCAATGGGAGAGTAATGGAAGGACAAATAAAATAACAATCAACTATTATTATTTTTTTGCTCATTAGAATGTTCTTCCCTCAATGTGATGAAAAATAATAATATCTATTATTTAATTTTGTTTGAAAAATATTTGTAATTTGATTATAAGAAAATAATTTGTGATTTATTAACAATAATGCTAAAGATTTCGTTTTTTTTTTAATTATTAATTGCGAGTGGTTAAAAATTAAAAGAAATATTGGCATTGGAAGGTCTAAACCATGGTTTTAAAAACCAAAACAAATAAATAACTGAAAAAATGATTGATTATCGATTTTATAGTTCAATTGGGGTTGAATTAATGGTTGAACTGATGATGTCATAATTAATCTAATTTAAAATATTTAAATAAATTTTATGTGAATTTTTATTTTCATAAATTATATTAAGAAAATATAAAAAATTGAAAGATTTTATTTATTCTTCCTTTTTTTAATTAATAATTGTTGATAAAGCATAGTTTGCTATTTAAGTTTCATACACACACACACACACACTATTATACACTATCTATAACAGGATTTCTTAGACTAGATTTTTTTTTTTTTTTGTGGTGATTAAAAAAATACTCCTACATCCTACACTTAAGCATTAACAAAATTTGGGGACAAATACGCAAAATAAAACCTGTAAGGACTAGAATTTGACCCTCAGCTTACTAGAAATGGATGGTGGCCCAATAAGCCAAAAACAATATATTTGTTAAAGAGTGGATTTGATGGGTAAAGACTCAACGAATCAAGTATGGGCCACAACAGATTGGATTCGTGCTAGAAAGATAAAAAAACACAATTTGAAAGGAATAACACTCCTCGGTCAAGTCCGAGGATGAAGTGTTCTTATATTCACTCAAGTTTATCTAAGTACAAGTTATTCTATCCTTTTTCTCCTTTCCTTTTCAGATTACATGTGTCCTTTTTCATGGAGCCCATCCCCTTATATAGTCTTCTTCTTTTCGATCCCAGCCCTCCACTTATTGATTATGTAGATGACCTCTTGGATGTTTATCCCATCAGAACCCTCCTGTGAACTTTGTATGTAGTTGTAGGACTAAATATCACTGTTCAGACGTCATTTCCACATAAATGCAGCCAGTTAGTTAGGTGTAGAACAACGAGAATTCACCCTTGAGATTGGAATTAATAACATCGTTTTGGAAGGTGATTCAGAGATTGTCTACAAGGATCTCATGAGTGATGCTTGTTCTCTGGCTCTACATGGTCATTTGATACAGGATGTAAAAGCTTTGGTCCCTTTATTTTCTAGCATCTGTTTTAATCATGTAGGTCGGACAGGTAATAAAGCCGCCCATTCACTGGCTAAAAGGGCAATTCTTACAGAAAATTTAAATGTCTGGATGGAAGATGTACCACCAGACATCCTTGATGTAATTCGGGCTGGTTTCAACCCCTCTTGATTTTTTTATATAAGTGCATTGTTCATTCTAAAAAAAGAAGAAGGTGTAGAACATTTAATGTGGTGACAGCAACCTTCTTCTCATATATTTATTAGTTGACTCTTGATTCATTTCTCTGAAACTTATCCTCAAAAGTATGGTTGCCTCTTACGGTATTCTCTAGGTGGCCGGGTTCCAACTTTCAACAATGCTCCCTGAGGACATTTAGCTCATCAAGAGACACCACGCATTCGTTGTTATTTATCCCTGTCCTCGGCCCATTAACCCACGTACTTATGTTACTGTTTGATCATCCTCAGGCTTCTCTACATCCTCAAGCATGGCCCACGGCCCAATACTCTTGCTCAGTTCTTTTATCCCCACAAAACCCACTAATCCCACTACAACACTTTCAATTTTCAAATACAGGCTAAATCCTTAAAAAACACATTAAAAAAAGACTAGGTATTAGCCTACAACTCTTTAAAAAAAAAAAAAATCTTATCCATATCTTTATCTCAATCTTTTTTCTATATCTATATATTGAAATAGAATCCTACAATCCAATACACACATGTTGATTACCTTTTAATTGAATTCAAATTTCTTAATCCCTTATCTAAACAAAAAAGAGGAATTTTATTTATAAAAATAAACTCAGACAGAAACACATGTTAAAAAATAAAAAATCAACTCCCTAACTTCTATTTATTTATTTTTTATTAAAAAAGAACTACTCTTAATATCCTAATTTTTAAACTTTCCCAACATTTTATCAACTCTACAAACTAGCGCATAGGTGTTATTTTTTGGGGGAAAAAATACACCACCAAAAATCCATCCATCTTTTTACTCATGTGAAACTTTAAACTCCTCATTATCTAGTGGGTTCCAGTTAACTCAACTGGTAAAGTCTCTAATGGTTATATAAAAGATCTGAGATTCAATCACCGCCTACATCAAAAACTGATTGGTGTCTTGATCTGATAATAAATAGCTATTATCAGGAGCGGACGCCATAAGTTGAAACTCTCTCTCAAAAAAAAAAAAAAAAAAAAACTCCTCATTATCTAGCACACACATGTTTAATTACCTATTTTATTTATAATTAAATTTCTTACTCCCTCATCTCATTAAAAAAAAAAAAAAAAAGTTATCAACCAAACTTTAAAATCCTTGCTCTATTTGTATATATTTCACGTTTCAATTTTTACTTTATTTGCACAAAAACTTTGATTTCCTCAAAAAAAAATTTTCAATTCATCACCGGCTCTTCATTGAGAAATATGCATTTCCTTTGATATTATTTTAATTATTACTTTGTATTTTTCATTGTATTTTCCTTTTCTTTGAACTAGTCTTATGCTTAATTTAGGGTCCGTTTGGATACAGCTGAAAACTGAAAAATACTATAACAAAATAATTTTTAAATGTGTGAATAGTACTGTGAAACCCATTTTTAATGAAAAAGTTGTTAAAAAGTAAAATTTGTGGGTCCGTGAACAGTGCACGAATGCACTGTTCACGGTTAAAGAGTCAGCCTTTACTGCTGAAAGCAAAAAAAAAAAAAAAAAAAAAGGTTGAAACGCGTTTTGTGCCCAGACGTGGACACAAAACGCGCAAACCAAACACACACTTAATCTCCTATTATTTATTTATCATAACTTTAATGTCTCCTTTTCAAGTTATTCCACAATTCCATTAATTTCCTCTAATTTTATCTTACTATGTATCATCCCCTCTTTGAGAAATTCATTTTTCCATTTACTTTTTAAACATTCATCACTCCCCTAAAATTTTGGTTAAAAGTTTAACTTATATCTTCAAAAAAAAAAAAAAAAAAGTTTAACTTATAAAAAAAAAAAACTTCTGAGCTGCTAGTGTATATATATGGATATATATAAATTAATGAATAATAGCTCAGGGGTGTTTGGTAGAGAAATTTTAGTAATATTGTTTGAATGTTTTTGATATATATATGAATAAAAAAGTGTGTGAAAATATTTGTCAGTATTGCCCAATAGTTTAACTTTAACTTTTAACTATTTATTAAAAAAAAAAAACTGAAAACAAAGTCCAAAACGTGATGATTAGACAATCACTCATTCCATTTCCACTTTCATACCACTTTCCTAGTCAAACACGTTTACTCTTGTTTTCATTTTTGAGTCCGGTTAATGTGTGCCCCAAGGGCACACATTAACAAATCTATTTTTGGAAAAGTTTTATTGGGAATTGAAAAAGTTGTCAAAACATTTTCAATTCCCGATAAACTTTTTCCAAAATTGGTTTACTATTGTGTGCCCTAAGAGCACACATGAGTAAAATCCTTCATTTTTTATCTGCTTTTCATCAAATCTGATTAAAGTTCCTTTTACTTCGCTTTTCTCTCCCCACACATTTTTCGGTAATGCAGTGGAGTAGACATCCTCTCACCTGCTCTCTCTCTCTCTCTCTCTCTCTCTCTCAAGATAAGTTCTTGATCCTCTTCCTCAACCTTTTATTCCGGTCAAAGTTCAAAGCATAGCTTTCTCATACATATCATCCGAAAGAAGTATCTTTTAAAATTTTTTTTATTTTTTTATTTTCAACCAGATCTGAGATTTTCCCCAATCTCATCAGTGGAGATCTAAGAAGTTTGTAGTTTTGTACCATTTTCTTCTAGTTTTTCTTTCTGTTCAAAAAAAAAGAAAAAATTATAGTTTTTTATTCTTATTCTTCTTGGTTTTTCCAGTTGAATTTGCGGTTTACAGTTTTTCTTGTTTTTTCTTCAATTTTCGGATTTTAATGATAACTGAACCAGATTGGTGTCCGATTCCCGTTGCACCGGCAGGTCCTGTTTTTAAACCATAATCTTCTATTTATTTTTTTGGTAAAGGATAATAAATTAAATTGTTGACAAAATAAATTTGGAGTTCTTAAACTTAAGTCTATAAGGATATTTTAGAATAAAGAAAATGTTTAGTCTAAATAGGTAAGCCCTTAAATAATAGAATTGATCGATGTTTTGAATACTGTTTTAGTGCTCGTTTTGATTTTTTTATTAGAACGAAATATTTTAGTATCAATTTATTTTAAAAGTTTACTGTTAAAATTTTATTCACATGTGTTTTTAAGTATACCTTAGTAAATTATTTTAATAAAATTTTTTTAAAAAAATAAAAAAATTATTTTGATATTTTTTTAAATTTTTACCAAAATAAATGATTAAATCACATAAAAAAGAATGATTAATATGTGCTTTTAGTCAGATGCTTATAAATATATATAGTAATTAATAAAAAACCCATAAAAAAAAGTAATCAATAAAAAAATATTTGTCATTCATTTCTATTATTAAACCAAATGTTATAAATTAATGAGTTTAATATAATTTTTTAAAAGAAAATCATAATAATTAAGTGATTTTTTTTTGAAGATATAAAGCAATTAGATTAATTATTAAAAAAAATCATGTTTGGGGATTTTTTTTTGCGAAAACAAACAAACATAATGGGATACTTATAAAGCATGAAGCTTCCTAGAAGCATCCTTTCAACAAACTCCACTGACCATCTGCCAGGTGCATTATTGAGTTATCTACTCCTATTCCTCATTTCAAAACATGAAGCTTCGTAGAAGCATCCTTTCAACGAACTCCGCTGACCGTCTGCCAGACCATCTGCCAGGTGCATCGTTGAGTTGTTTACTCCTATTCCCCATTTCAAAATCTTATCAGTTATATTTTATTCCTCACTTTATGTCTTTGAAAGTTTAGAGACGCAGCAGTAGCGCAGATTGCAGAACTGAGGAAGACCAATTTCAAAGTAGTGCAGATTGTAAAACTGAAGAAGACAATTTCAAACGGGTTGTTGCAGCCAAAACTTGAGCTTTTGTTCTCTTCTTCTTCTTATCTTTTTTTTTTTCCTCTAAAATGATTTGGTAGCAGATCTGATCTGGAGTTCACGTTTATGGTGAAGAAAAAAAAAAAAAAAGAAGAAGAGGAGTTTCAGCTGGAATTCACCGAAATAGCCCGAAATGGCCGAAATTGACTGTAATGACCCGGAATTTAATCCAAGGTGGAATAGGGGGTTTCTCGTTCCGGTTTACATACCAGAATGGTATTTTCCGGCCATTTTGGCCGGAATGGAAGAGAATTAATAACTAATCTATACGAGGTTAGTCCAATTAGATTTCCTTAATCCATGTTTATTAAAAACATTGCCAAATATATGTTTGATACATACACTTAAAACATATGTTTTGTTGTTAGAAAACATTTGTAGAAATACACGTGAGTGAAAAAATATGTGAAAATACATATAATGTTATTTAAAAACTAAAAATATGTATTTGAGTAATTTTTCCTCTACTTCTACTTTTATGTCTCTTTTTTTTCAAAAATACAAAAAACTTAGTAAGACAAGCTCAAATAAGATAACAAATAATTCAACAAAATACTTATATCATGAGATTTCAAATCTTTAAACTATAAATAGACATCTTAAATTTCGGTTAAATATCGTATGAGTAAAGTTTCAAATTTTAAACCGAGATAAGTTTTAATTTACCCTAAATTTAAGAATAATTCTTGTGCCATACCAAAAGACACAATATTAACCACAATTTGCCTATACAACGAGATAAGTTTTAATTTGTCCTAAATTTAATAATAATTCTTGTGACACACTAACACTGTGTTTGGTTGGATGGATTTTAGGGAGGGTGAAAAATGTAAGAAGAAAAATGAGATGGAAAACTGATTTTTCTCTTGTTTGGCAATGGAGTGAAAATAGAGGGAGTGGAAAATCCGGGAGAAAATTTTCTCTCCCGGGCCCACAAATATTTTCCTCCCAAATCGGGAGGAAAAGCAAAGGGGGAGAAAACTGCAGTGAGGCAGTGTTACCGTAATACCCTCCCACCTCATTAAAGACCTTCACCTACCCCACTGAAGACTTTTGCCCTAAATCCTTATTACGTTTTTCTCCTCTTCTCATATTTTCCTTCAGCACACTGTCCACTGTTCCAGGTTCTCCTTTTTTTTTTTTTTCAACATGGTCTGTTGTTTCTTGTCCTGATATTATACTCCTCATTTTCTTTGTAAGGGTGTAATGTTTGGGTTGATTTATTCTTAATATGATCTTGATACAATTTATCTTATAATATTACTTTTTTACTATTATAATATATTATACAGTTAGATAGTGGTCAATATTTTTTTTAATTAAATTTATATGTACGTTATTGTAATTTTTATATTATAATAATAAAAATAATAATATAAATTTATATATATAATGTGGTAAATTTTATATTATTTAATGAGTATAAATAAATCTATTTCTTACCTATTATGTAACAAGGGTGTAATAGTCAATTTATATAAATTACATTTTTTATCCTTCTCTTTTTCTCTCCAACCAAACAAAATAATTTTCTACCTTCTCACTTTTCCACCCCAACCCCGACGGTATGCCGCCTCTATTCTATCAATCTTTCTGGTCTTTGATTAGTGAGGATATTTGCTCTGCTGTGCTTGATTTCTTGAACAACTGCAAAATTCCCAAAATAATTAATTGTACTAACATCACTCTGATCCCAAAAGTTAAATCCCCGGAATGCATCACAGATTTTAGACCGATCAACCTCTATAACGTCGTGTATAAGATTGTTTCGAAGGTCTTAGCAAATAGACTTAAAGTTCTTTTGCCTGCTGTGGTATCGGAGAATCAGAGCGCCTTCCAAGCTGGCAGAGTCATCACTGACAATATCCTCATGGCCTTCGAAACTCTCCACTACATGAAACACCATCATAGTGGTCGATCAGGCTTCATGGCTCTAAAGTTAGACATGAGTAAGGCTTATAACCGGGTTGAGTGGAGCTATCTCGAAATTATTATGAAGAGAATGGGTTTTGCTAATAAGTGGGTGGATTTGATTATGGAATGCATTTCAACTGTCAGTTACTCCATCCTCATAAATGGTGAAGCGTCGGAGGTGGTCCATCCATCTAGGGGATTGCGACAAGGCGACCCACTTTCTCCCTACCTCTTCCTACTTTGCACTGAGGGCCTTCACAGCCTACTTCATCAGGCGGCGGCTGCAAGGCAGATCCGGGGTGTTTCTATCTGCAGAAAGGGTCTTAGACTGACCCATCTTTTCTTTGCGGACGATAGTGTGGTGTTTTGTAGAGCCTCCCTTGATGAATGCAAGAAAATTCAGTCCCTGTTGGATTGTTATGAGAAGGCCTTGGGGCAGAAGCTGAACAAAAACAAGACGAGCTTATTCTTTAGTAAATCCACCCCGGCTGATACCTTGGACCAGATTAAGGTTGCTCTTGGGGTGCAAGAGATAAAACAATATGAAAAGTACCTCGGGCTTCCATCGCTAGTGGGCAGGAAAAAGAAAGCCAGCCTTCTATACATTAAAGAGAAGGTTGTGGCTAAGCTTCAAGGGTGGAAGGAGCGGCTACTTTCCCAAGCGGGGCGGGAAGTGCTTCTCAAAGCTGTGATCCAGGCTATCTCTACTTTTGCGATGAGTTGTTTCAAACTCCCGATCTCCATTTACAATGATATTGAGGCTTCGATCAGGAAATTCTGGTGGGGTCAAAAGGGCAATCAAAGGAAAATTCACTGGGCCAAATGGAGCTCTCTCTGTTAGCCTAAAAGCTTGGGAGGCATGGGTTTTAAAGACCTCCAGACCTTTAATGACGCCATGTTAGCAAAGCAGGTTTGGCGGCTGTTGAAAAACAAAACCTCCCTTTTCCATAGATTCTTTAAGGCAAAATTTTTCCCAAAAGGCTCCATTCTCGAGGCTAAAGATGGTAATGGTTCATTCGCTTGGAAGAGCGGCAAAGATGTGATTAGAAAAGGTCTGCAATGGCGGGTGGGTAATGGCTCTTTGATCCGGATTTACCATGATAGTTGGCTTCCTGACCCCTATAACAAACGGGTGGTGTCTCCGAGGGACTTTCTTGGTAGCGATGCTTTGGTCTCGGTTCTAATTGACAGGGACCGACTTGGCTGGGTTACTGATGCTATCGACAATATCTTCCTGCCTCATGAGGCTTCTTTGATCAAGGCGATTCCGCTCTGCCTTAACGATTGTGAAGACAAGATTTTCTGGCCCCATAATGCTGATGGCTCCTATTTAGTTCGTTCTGGCTATAGACTCCTCTCGGAGGATGAATTGAAAGACTCACCTTCAGTGTCGGACCTGACACCTACGAAGAGGCTATGGAAAGGTATTTGGGGTTTAAAAGTTCCCAACAGGGTTAAAACTTTTATGTGGAGGGTCGGAACTGATTCTCTTCCTTCAAAAATGAATTTGCTGAAGCGGAAGGTACTTAGCAATGATCTCTGTCCTCATTGCAAGCTAGAAAGTGAATCTTCTTTTCATGCTCTCTGGACTTGCCGAGTTGTGGCCCCTATTTGGAAGTGCAGATTTGAGTGGTTGCATAAGCTCTCGGTTAGATGTAATTCATTCCTCGATGTTATCAAGTTTTGTCAGGACCACAACGGCCTCCTGGACTTGTTTGCAATGACCGGGTCTCTGCTTTGGTCTCGTAGAAACCAGCTCCGGGTTGGCGAGAAGGTGATACAGCTGCAATCGATTAATTCCATGGCCTCAGAAAGCCTGAGGGAGTTTCAAAATGCTGCGACATCTCCCTGCCCAGTAGCAAAAGTTGCAGTCCCAACCCGGTGGCTTCCTCCTCCTAAGGATTAGATGAAAGTCAATTTCGATGGAGCCATTTTTCAAAAGAAGAAGCTTGCTGGTCTGGGCTGTATTGTTTGAAACGATGAAGGTCTTGTTATGGCTGCCTTTACACAAAGTATTCCACTGCCTACTACTGTAGAGATGGTGGAAGTGTTGGCGGCGCGCAGTGCCATTGGTTTTGCAAGAAAGCTTTGCCTAAGTCAGGTGATTCTTGAGGGCGACTCGGACACGATCATTAGAGCCTTATCCGGTGGTGGTTTTGACTCCTCAAGCTTCGGTCACATCATTAGGGACATCAAGATTCTCTCCTTTGTTTTTTAGAACCTATCTTTTTGTCATACTCGCAAGCAAGGTACTAGAGTAGCTCATAGGTTAGCAAGATTAGTGTGTAAGTTTTCGCATTTACAGATTTGGATGGAGGACTTACCCCCTGATATTGTTTCTGTGTATCTTTTTGAGCTTCCTTAATATATTTTCCCCCCTCGTTTTGGGCTGGCTTCTCAAAAAAAAAAAAAATTTCTATCCCACTTTTTCATTTTCTCACAATTTTTCATCCATGTACTTTTTTACTCCATCCAAATGGATCCTAAAAGACAGAATATTAACCCCAATTTGCCAATACAACAAGTTGTAGAGAGTAAAAAAGCGTAATTGTATAGATTCGTCATTATTTTTTCACTGACCCCAGCTTGCCACCAGCCTTTTAGTGTGGCGCAAGATTTTTTTCAAAATTTAAATTTGAAAAACGTTTTGTGGATCTCACGCACGTCACACTGTGTGGACAGGAATTGGGTTAAAAACCCACCCAAATGGGACCCCCGGGAATCAAGCATAGCAGCCATCACGAGCTTTAATAATAATAATAAAAAAAATATTAATATTAAATCGACGCTTTCACGCGGTTTCAACTTTGTGCCACGCGGTTTTGAAATAGATATTTTCATTTTATTTCCTTTTAAAATTTCCGCCCCATTCCTCCCCCTCAGTACAGAAGCTGTCCTTCTTGCCAATTACAATACGGACTCCTCTCTCTAAAAATTTCTTCAGTTTGTCAAACCCTCTTTCGTGCCTTCTACCAAATTTCAGCCACATCATTACAGATTTAAAGAAAAGAGAACACAGAAATCATTTATCGCACAAAAAAAATCTGAATTCTCAATGGACTTTTTTTTTTTTGATGGGACTCAATAGACTTTTGGTAGTGTGTTCCGGTCCTTTTCTCTTGCTTTTGTCAGAAGAGTCATTAGTCGGTAGGTAAATGTTATATCGGATATAAATTTAACGCGTTGCTTTCTTTCTCTCTTGTCAGATCAAACAGCAATTTGGAATACGATTCTGTTCAGACCTACACTCGTTTTCTAAAAGTGATTCTAGTCCTGTATTCTTCGAATATTTTTCTGAAAGCTTCCTCTGTAATCTTTGATTTCGCTGTGCTTTTAACGAGGTTAAGGCAAAGCCAAGTTTTTGTGTATATATATTAGAAGAAGAGCTTGGTGTTGCTGAAAGTGTGGTGGGCGTGAGATCTATGGAGAACTACTTGAACGAGAACTTTGGGGACGTGAAGGGCAAGAATTCGTCTGATGAGGCGCTTCAGAGATGGAGGAAGCTCTGCTGGCTAGTTAAGAACCCTAAACGGAGATTCCGATTCACTGCTAATCTCTCTAAGCGCTTTGAGGCTGAGGCTATTCGGCGCTCCAATCAGGTTCTAACACTTGCTGAATTTCATTTCTGGTTCGTTAATCAAAAAAGTTTTTGGTAGAAAAATTTTTGGTTTGATTTATTGTGTTTTTCTTATTTTAGATGGTTAATAAAAGAAGTGCATATCAAATAACTGCATCAATGTCTTTTTTTTTTTTTAGGTCTGCTTCTTATTACAATAGATGAATCCATTGGTTTCCTTTTTTGACATGCCTAATTGCCAATAGATTTACATTTTTAGTAGTTTATCTACTTGTTTCCCCCTTTCCAAGCGAAAATTATATTATGTACCCGGCATATATGCCGGGTCTCTCACAGGCTGGCGGGCCCCACAGTGTGTGGGACCCACCAGTCTGTGAGTGACCCGGCATATATGCCGGGAACACTATATAACTGCTCCCAACTTTCCAAGGGTAGAAATTTTATTGACATAGAATTGCTAGCCTAGGCGATACTTTCATAACAAATTCTAAATGGTAAATTTGGTAAATTGCTACGGTTGTAATTTGAACATACTACTAAAATTACTTTTTTGCCATCAATAATATCTAGTAATAACTTGCAACTACTTAGAATTTGTTGTGAAAGTGTATTTTTTGCCCCCCAACAATAACCAGTAATAACCTGCCATTACTTAGGATTTGTTGTGAAAGTGTTTTAGAGATGACATTTCTCTTTATTGATATTCATAATAGAAATGAATTTCAAATGCACATCCTCATGTAAGATTGAGTGTAACCGGTCTTGAAGGGGGTCCAAGGAAGGTGTATCCGGCCAACCACGTAGGGAGGCTAGCTTTCACTTAGGTCGATAACATATGTCCTTCTACTTAGGTGGATAACATAGGTCGACCAACATCCTCTTAGATTGGCATCGTATGTTGGGTTATTTTGGCTTAGGTCCAATGACGTAGGTAGATTTATATTTGCTTAGATTGACAACTTAGTTGGACTGGTCAATATAGCAATATTCAAAAGAAGTGCCCACTAATCCTCCTCCTATCAACATTTATTATGTACTAACAACCAACCATCGCATTTAATGATACTGAGCAACATCTCTCAGTTGATCTGACCTAACCTCATAAACAACTGGCTAGCAGATCTATTGAGTTGTTGCCTTGACACTAGGGGTGTCAATTCGGGATAGCGTGTCAGGTTCATGTCGTGTCGAGATAGGGGTATTCGACTAAATGGCTCAACCCTAACCCGACCTATTTAATAATTGTGTCATGATCCTTCAACCCTAACCCAACCTGTTAATAGAGCGGGTTGACCTGACCCAATCCATTTAACACGCTTAATAAACGAGTCGTGTTGGGTTGATACGAATGTAACACAACCTATTTCAACTTGTAGAATATTAAATATAACATCCATCTAGAAATAATTTTTTTTTACATTCCAAAAAGTAGTGCATACACTTCAAGTTTTCAACTCACATTCAAAATAGTATAGTTCAACAAAAATATAACATTCATCTAGAAATAAGTTTTTTATATCTCAAAAGAAATGCATACACTTCAACCCAAATATCAAAATAACAAAGTTTAACAAAAATAAAATAACATAGTTCAACAAAAATATAATATCCTTGGAACTCGCCAAATGCTAAGTATCAATATTGAAATAATTTGAGCAAACAGTAGACTAATCTTGACTATGACCACGATTATCATCCATAGATTCTTTATTGATGTCCAAACTCATAACATCTTCCACAAGCTCATCCAATTTCATTTGTGCAAGTTCTATGCCAAAAAGAAAAAGAAAAAGTATTAGTAGTTCTAGAGTATATAAAGTTTCAATTTTCAATTATATCCCTTATAAATTTTTGTAATTACTCACTTTTCTTTTTAAATTTAAAATATATGTTGGATATAAAAGGTATTTGACAAATCTAAAATAAAATAAATATTTATTTGTTATACGAGTTAAATGAGTTGTTTTAAGTAAGTCATTTTGGGTTGACACAAATAAATTGACGTGTCAAATGTGTCTATTGCGAGTTACGTGGGTTGACCCGCTTATGACACGTTTCTTATCGTGTCGCTTTCGGGTTGACCTGTTTATGACCCAAACCCATTAAGGCCCAACCCTTACCCGAAAAAACCCGAGTCGGGTTTGTGTCGTGTTTGCGGGTTGGGTCGAACATTGACACCCCTACTTGACACGCTCCTTCAGCCGACTTGACCTGATAGACAACCAACTGGCAGGTATACTACTTGGTTTTAGGGAAATTTCCTGCCAAAAATTCCTCCCACGTGCTCTATAAATACTCCTTCACTCAACAAAAGAAAAGAAAGAGGCAAGATCTATACATTGTAACTTTGTGATTCTTATCTATGTTTCTCTCCTCTCCTCTAGTTTTTCACTAGTTTCCTTGGCCACCTTCCTTTGGGAGGTATTGGTGGGTCTAAGGTCTTCTTCCTTAGTAGGTGATCAGTTAGTCAAGAGGAGTTCGATTTGGTCAAAGTTCCATCACAATTTGGTTGGTGTTGAAGTCCTTGTTGCAGTTTTATCTCTTCTTTGAAATTTCACCCACCTACAATTGGTATCACTGTTGTACAGTATGCTATGCATGTTGTAAGTCATAAAATTTGAACCACTGTAACCGGGTGTGAAATTATAGATCCCATTGGGTGGGTGATGTTACTATCTTCAATCTTGACTTGGAAATTGGTGCCTTTTATTAAGTACGTGTAGTAGAATTTTGCCAACAGGATATACTAGTCACATAAGCGCTTGCCACTAGTTTTGATACTAGCTGCATTAGACTTCTAAGGAGAACCCAAGAATTTTGAGCACTGTGGTTCATCCAAACTTTGATTCTTTGATAATCATACTTGTATGGTCCTTCCAGATGGGAACTTGTCTGCAGTCTCTTGAAAATTTTCAAGCAGATCCATCTAATTCATAAAAGAAATTATGTTGGATTGAAATTATGGTTATACGATTATTATAATAATTAATTCAAATGCAGAATAATGAGAAACAAGATTGAACTTCTTAGAATAATTGGAAGTACAAGTTTTTTTGACAATTGAAGAAATAGATTGGGTCATTTCAACTACATTCCTGCCCTTTTTTTTATGTTCTTTTCTTTCTTTTTGTGTTGGAACATAATAGGAGAAGTTTAGAGTTGCAGTTTTGGTTTCACAAGCTGCACTTCAGTTTATCAATGGTAAGAGTCTTAACCTGCTCAAATCAAAATTTTTAATATTATGGTTATACTTCTTAATGTTGACTCCACCTTCAATGCCTGTAGGTCTAACTTTATCCAGTGAATACATCATACCAAGGGAAGTCCAAGATGCAGGTTTTGAAATTTGTGCTGATGAGTTGGCATCCATTGTTGAAGGCCGTGATGTGAAGAAACTAAAAATACATGGTGGTGTTGAGGGTATTATAAACAAGCTTGCAACATCAGTCAACAATGGCATTCCAACTTCTAATAAGTTGTTGGATCAAAGAAAAGAGATTTATGGAATTAATAAATTTGTTGAAAGCCCAGTACGAGGTTTTTGGGTCTTTGTGTGGGAAGCCCTTCAAGATATGACTCTTATGATACTTGCTGTTTGCGCTCTTGTCTCTCTTCTTGTTGGAATAACCATGGAAGGATGGCCTAATGGTGCCCATGATGGACTTGGAATTGTTGCCAGCATTTTGCTTGTTGTATTTGTCACGGCCACGAGTGATTATAAGCAATCTTTACAATTTAAGGATTTGGACAGGGAGAAGAAGAAAATTACAATCCAGGTCACCAGAAATGGATATAGACAAAAGATATCAATATATGATTTACTTCCTGGTGATGTTGTTCATCTTGCTGTTGGAGATCTGGTCCCAGCAGATGGACTTTTTGTTTCTGGGTTTTCAGTGTTGATAAATGAATCCAGTTTAACAGGAGAGAGTGAACCAGTTAATGTCAATTCTGACAATCCATTTCTTCTGTCAGGAACTAAAGTTCAGGATGGATCATGCAAGATGCTTGTGACTACTGTTGGAATGAGAACTCAGTGGGGTAAACTGTTGGCTACTCTTAGTGAAGGAGGAGATGATGAGACCCCATTGCAGGTCAAACTTAATGGTGTGGCAACCATTATTGGAAAGATAGGCCTTTATTTTGCCATTGTTACTTTTGCTGTTTTGGTGCAAGGACTTTTTAACCGCAAGCTGAAAGAAGGGTCCCACTGGACCTGGTCTGGAGATGATGCAATGGAAATTCTGGAATTCTTTGCTGTTGCTGTTACAATAATTGTTGTTGCTGTTCCTGAAGGGCTGCCTTTGGCCGTGACGCTAAGCCTTGCCTTTGCCATGAAGAAAATGATGAATGATAAGGCACTTGTCCGTCATTTGGCTGCTTGTGAGACAATGGGATCTGCCACAAGTATCTGTAGTGACAAGACTGGGACTCTAACTACTAACCATATGACTGTTGTGAAAGCTTGCATTTGTGGGAAGATCAAGGAAGTGGGAAGCTCTAAAGAGACTTCGAGTATTTGCTCTGAAATTCCTAGTTCTGGTTTGAGTATCCTACTACAATCAATATTTAATAACACTGGAGGAGAAATTGTTAAAAATGAAGATGGAAAAGTTGAGATCCTGGGATCACCCACTGAGACTGCTCTTTTGGAATTTGGGCTGTTGCTTGGTGGGGATTTTCAGTCAGAACGACAAACATTGAACATTGTGAAAGTTGAGCCCTTCAATTCTGCTAAGAAGCGAATGGCAGTACTTCTAGAGCTTCCTGATGGTGGTCACAGGGTACACTGTAAAGGCGCTTCTGAAATAATTTTAGCTGCTTGTGACAAATTCATAAACTCAGATGGTGTTATTGTAGCCCTTAATGAGGTATCCCGTGATCATTTGAAGGATACGATTGAACAATTTGCTAATGAAGCTCTTCGAACTCTTTGCCTTGCTTATATGGAAATTGGAAATGAATTTTCTGCTAATTGTCCTCTACCAATTATAGGGTACACATGTATAGGAATTGTAGGTATTAAAGATCCAGTTCGCCTCGGTGTGAGGGAGTCTGTTGCAATTTGTAGGTCAGCTGGTATAACTGTTCGGATGGTTACTGGAGACAACATAAACACTGCAAAGGCAATTGCTCGAGAATGTGGAATTTTGACTAGTGAGGGTATAGCAATTGAAGGCCCAGTATTCCGTGAGAAAAGTGAGGATGAATTGCGTGAAATTATTCCAAAACTTCAGGTGATTTACATTGTTTTGTAAATATTTGGTGCATTCTTGGGCTGGAATCTTGGGGTAAATGGTTTTTCATGGCCATTAGGTCCGTTTGGTTGGGAGGATGGAAAAAATTTAATTTTCCCTTGATATGTGTTTGGTTGGAGAGATGGAAAAGTGGAGGGATAGAAATCTTTTTTGTTTGGTTGTGGAGAAAAGTGGGAGGATAGAAAATCTAATTTATCTAAATTTACTACTATGTCCTTAGTATATAATATGTAAAATATAATTTCTTTGTCATAAAAAAATATAATTTCTTTGTACTCATTAAATGAGAAGAAAATATTAATTATTATTAATTAAAATTAAGAAAATAACATTATATATAATGTAAGGACTTGGTTTGAAATCCCAGTCCACTACGTGAGTGGACTTAGGCCCAAAAAGCCCAGAACAATGAATTTGTAGAGAATGGGTTGGAAAACTGGGCTTTAGTTGATCAAACAAATGTTGGAACAGATTCAGGTGATAAGAGAATGAAAAGAAACAATGTTGTATTGAAGAAAAAATGTCATCGGCAAGGTTCGAGGATCGTTTGATCAACTAAAGTTCAGTTTTCCAATCCATTCTCTACAAATTCATTGTTCTAGGCTTTTTGGGCATTTGGGCCTAATTTCACTCACGTAGTGGGTTGGGATTTCAAACCTGGTCCTTACATATAATATATTATATTAATTATTATTTTTTTGTACTCATTATATTTTCCTTTATTATTATATATAATATAATATATTTTATATGATATATTAGTGGCTCGAAACAAAAAAGAAAAAAAAAATTGGCAAAGAACAAACCTGACATGTTGTTTGATTGTTTCATGTGGTTGCTTGTGGGCTTGTGACTGTGCAGAAGAAACAAAAGAGAAGCAAGGAGAGAGATAGACTCAATAAATTTGGGCAATTTGGTAATTGGGCAAGCAACAAGCTTTTATGCTTGTTTTCTCTCCAATTTGGAGAGATTTTTTGTGGGCTTGGGTGGAAAATGCTTGAGCCCCACCAAAAAATTTCCTCTTCTTCTCTCTTCACCAAACAATACCCACTTCTATTTTCTCTTTTTTATTTTTCATCTGCCGTATTCCATCTCCAACCAAACATACCTTTAAAGTTTAGTTTGCAAATTGCTGTGGTGTCTGGTTAGTTGCCAGTTTGATCTAAAATTTTCCACTGTTGATGTGATTACTACAAAAGGTACGACATTTTATATTGAACTAAATGGCCCACTCCAAAGGTTGCCTTGGACACTGCATTCCTCTACCAGATATCTTAAAAAATATTTCCAGACCACCATTTTTTGTGCAAATTCCTTATATCCAGTTTACAGTTCCTGTGATGTTGGACTTTAATTATCCTCTTATTCTCTTGCCTTGGAAATATTGCATCTCAATGTACTAGTATTATGTAACTGCAAGGATTGGAATAAAGCAATGAGTATGCTAAATTTCTAGTTCTGGGCGATACGGGTTCCAATAGACATTAGAAGCTAGTGGCAATCACTGAAATATGAAATTGTCAATTAACGGCTCTTTTCTGTGAAAGAAAGTTTTCTGCTAAACGAAAAGATTTCTTCATATGCAGGTAATGGCTCGATCTTCACCAATGGATAAGCATACTCTTGTAAAACACTTACGAACTACCTTGCAAGAAGTTGTTGCAGTGACTGGTGATGGTACAAACGATGCTCCAGCACTTCATGAAGCAGATATTGGACTAGCAATGGGCATTGCTGGAACCGAGGTGTTATATTGTTGCTTTTCCTTTATTTTGCCAAGAAAATATCTTAGCTTAAAAAATATAGCTGATACAAGCCCCAACTTCCAAAAGTTATAGTAAACTTCTTTGGTTTTATCCAAAATATATCTTTTTCTTGGAAATTTCAACCCCTTTAAATTACTTTTGTAAGCTAACTACTCTCTCTCTCTACCACATAGAATTGAAAATAAAATATAGAAAAGAGAAAGGGTAGGAATCGTATATGTTGGTAATCATATACCATTCAATCTATAAACCCTTCTTTTTTGTATAATTTTAAAATACAAAAAACTTAGAATTGATAGGTAAAAAAAAACTTGAAATATAAACATTTAGTGGATGAGATATTTATTAATTTTTGATTATCTTGAAATTTTGTAAGCATAGAGAGTATAAGAAAAAAATGTGATCTAACGATAGATCTGTTGAAATTCACATCCACTGAAAAATATTAAGGGCTATAACTTTACTTGAACTTACACTAGGTGTAACTTTAACCCTACCCATATAAAGAAGACCTTGACGGCAAGATATCAAATAATAGCAATTTGCAATATTTGAGGATTTATATGATCCTAAGAAATTATGAATTTTAAAATCTAATTCTTCTCTGCTTAATCTTTTTTGTGGTTTGTTTTCTACTATCTTTTTGCGTCATATAGCTTTTTATATCTAAAAGGGAACCTTAAAAAGGACATTAGGATTTGTGTTCTTTATGTAAAAGAGTTGGACAAGGGACCATAGACAATGGTCGTCGTTCCAGGAGCCTTGTAAGTTGTAGCTCAACTGGTTGGCACCTCTTGGTATTTTCAATATTGGTAAAAGTGCGCTTAAGTGCAAAGTGCCAACCTTTTAATCTCCTACGCTTTTTGCCTCTAAAGCAATGCGCATTCAAAGAAGTGCATTTTAGGTGCGCTTTTTTACATTTAAAAAAAAAAACAAAACCTAAACTGAATTGAAACTATAAGATCTTAATATTATTGATATAAACCATTGACTTGACATATTTTTAGTGTAACTTGTCTTGAAATAGCACATTCATGTGAACTCTATGTACTTGCATTGCAAATTGCGGCTTTCTTCTTTCGATCTTTCTGGCACAATGGCTGAAGAAGAGTATAGAACAGATTGTCGTTGGGATCAGTTCGAAGTATTTTTATGTGTTCAAGGAAGGTGATTTAGCCTACACCCTCCAACGGAGCTCCAACTCTTTTGGCTTGTTCCTACTATTGACTGAATTTAAAGTTGATGGGTCTAGGAGGTTCGTTATTATTCCAGAAGGCAGAGCAAAGAATGGATGGAGGGTTTTTGGGTTAGAATTAAGGAAGATGTTGGAACCCAAAAACTATGTGAATGGTGGTTCTGGTCATTTGAAATTTGCCGATACGGTTTGTGTGCATCAAGTGCAGGTCAGGGGCAGAAATCAGCCAAATCTGTTAAGTGCCCATGATAAAGGGAAATTTCAATTAGGGGATAATAACGGGGAGAAGTAGAACCCAGTAATTGAATAGAGGACGTTGAGCGAAATGCCGGCGAGCATACTAGATCCGACGACTCTAGGAGGAAGAGATGTGGGTTCTCGGCGCATTAATGTGGAATTTAATTTGGGAGAGACAAATCCGGTAGGAAATAAAAGGGGGTTTCTGTTGAAAATCAATTCAAATTGGAATGAATCTGTTTATGGAAAAGAACGGGAACTGAGGAATTCTTACTGGACAAGAGAAGGCTTGATCGTAGAGGTGAACGGGGAAGGAAAAAGTCGTGTTGCATGGAATTCTAATAAAGGTGGACTAAGGAGTTCTAAATGGGTCAAAAGGAGTCAAAGGGAGCATGTGGAGAGTCCTTCTAGTGGGTCACGGGTTCAAAAAAATCCTGTGGTGGGCTTAGACCAATATAGGCGTGTTGCATGGAATTCTAATAGAGGTGGATTGAGGCGATCTAAATGGATCACAAGGAGTCAGAGGGAGCACATGGTGGATCCTTCTAGTGGGTCACAGGTTCAAAAAAAATCCTATGGTGGGCCCAGACTAAGATTGTAACACTCAAGTGGGCCTTCTAGTTATCCCTAATCCAGAGTCCACCGGCCCAATTAGGATGGAAGTGGGTGAAAGCCCATCCTTGGGTGACCCGAGACCATCAAATCATGAAGCCCAAGCATTGATGATGTCCAACGCACCTCACGAAGCTTCGATTGCTCAGGTTGTGATGTCGGGTCATTGTGATGAGTTTTTGAGGGAGGTTGACACTACATGTGCTGGTAGATCTCATGCCGAGGAGTCACCGGTGTCACTGTCTAGATTCCTGTGGTGGGCTCAGACTAAGATTGTATCACTTAAGTGGGCCTTCCGGTTATCCCTAATCTAGAGTCCGCCTTCCCAATTAGGATGGAAGTGGGTGAGAGCCCATCCTTGGGTGACCTGAGACCATCAAATCATGAAGCCCAAGCATCGGCGATGTCCAATGCACCTCTCGAAGCTTTGGTTGCTCAGGTTGTGATGTTGGGTCATTGTGATGAGTTTTTGAGGGAGGTTGACCCTACAGGTGCTAGTAGTTCTCACGCCGAGGAGTCACCGGCGCCATTGGAGAAGGCCGGCATAGGGTGAAACCAATCCTCGAAGACGGCGATGAGCTCGGCTGGTCAAACCGAGATGATGGGTGACCCTACGAAGGCATCGGTGGTGACCCAGTGTCCTTTTTCCGATGGGTTTTGCGTCGAGGACTCATCGACGACACTGGATAGGGCTGATATAGCACTAATCCACACCCCAAGGACGGATACGATGTCTGTTCCTCTAATTGAGAATATGGGTTGCCTTGTGAAGACTTCGGTGGAGGTTGAGTGTCTTATTTTTGATGGGTCTCGCGCTGATGAGCCTCCGATCACACTAGGTAAGGCAGAAATAGAGGGTGACAGGGCATTAATAGGTTTTGTGTTATCCAATTACGTTCTGAGTCCATTGAGAGTTGGGACTGAGGAGTTGCGTGTTCAGGGTGGAGATGAAGGTGGTCGGGTTGATTGTGCAAGTGATATTCAGGGGATAGACACCTCCCATCAGGCTAACCAGTTGGTGTTGGCATTGATTGACGTAGAAACAGCTAGTGCAGATGAGGGCTTGGGTAATGTGGATAGTTTTTCCCCCTTGAGGACTATTAATCCTTTGGGGTTGGTTGTGTCGGCTGAATTGAATGGTAATACTGAGGTGATGGGGTTTGATAAGACATTGAATGTTTCTAATTGGGTGAAACATAGACTTCCCTGATTTCAGTAAGATGATGGGGCTTTCTTTGGGTTGACATGAGAAGATATGTATTATGCTATTACAAAGGCTTGAGACGAAGATTGAGGTTGCCAATCTGATGCACAAGAAAGATGTTGCCCATTGAAAAGCTGTCTCCAAGGATAAAGGGCAGAGGGAGTTGAGGAATTTGATTTCTTCGGTTAATTATGATGGGAGATAGTTTTCTTTGACTGCAATACTGAGGTTGTAGTAGGGAGTTTACAGTTTCTATGAAGTTGAAAATGGTGTCATGGAATGTCCGAGGATTGAATGATTCGCAGAAACGTTTGGTAGTTAGAAATTTAATACGGGAGTGGAATTGTGATGTAGTTTGCCTTTAAGAAACTAAGCTTGCGGGCATGGATAGACAGTTGATTTGCAGCTTGTGGAGTTGTCCTTGCGTAGATTGAGTAGCTTTGGATGCGGATCAGACAGCTAGTGGGGTTTTGATGATGTGGGATAGGAGGGCTTTAGAAAAGTTGGAGGTAATGGTGGGTCAATTTTCTGTATCAGTTCGGTGGCAGGGTATGGGGGATGGTTTTATTTGGGCATGTTTTGGAGTTTATGGCCTGAATGATAATAACTTAAGGGGGCAGATGTGGGATGAGCTGATTGGAATTCAGCAACTTTGGGAAGTTCCATGGTGTTACATAGGGGATTTCAACTTTGTTTGCTTCCCATGTGAATGGTTGGGGGATCATGCCTTACCCCGGCTATGGAGAATTTTTTTGAGTTCATTGAGGAGCTTAGTTTGATAGATTTGCCGTTGGAAGGAGGGAGTTATACATGGTCTACTGGTTCGGATCAGCCTTCAATGTCTAGGATAGACAGGGCTTTGGTTTCTCATGATTGGGAGGATCACTTTCCGGATGTAATTTAACGGGTTTTACCTCATCCTATCTTAGACCACTTCCCCATATTAGTGGAGGCAGGAGGGATATTAAGGGGGAAAAGTCCTTTTAGGTTCGAGAACATGTGGCTAAAGACGGATGGGTTCAAAGATAGGGTTCATTCTTGGTGGAATCGACATTCTTTCTCAGGTACTTCTAGTTTTGTACTTGCCAAGAAGCTGAAGGCATTGAAAGAAGATATTATTCAGTGGAACCTTAGGGAGTTTAGAAATGTTGATCGCCAGAAAAAAGAATTGTTGGAGGCTTTGAAATTATTGGATGCTAAGGAAGGGGAGTATGGCCTTTCTGAAGTGGAGTTAGGTGAGAGGGCTATGTTGAGAGATCTCAAATACAAAACCTTCTCTCTTTGGAAGAAGTCTTGTGGAGATAGAAATCGAAGATGCTTTGCATTAAGGAAGGAGATAACAATACCAAATTCTTCCACAAGGTGGCCAATTCTCGGAGAAGGTATAATCATATTAGTATGTTGGAGGTGAATGAGGTTATTTATGAGGACAAATTCGAGATGGCAGACCAAGTTGTGCAGTTTTATAAAAACTTGTATAAGGAGACAGAGGAGTGGAGGCCTTTTGTGGAAGGTTTGGAGTTTGATCAGATAGAGGGGTTGGAGAGGGACTGGCTTGAATTGAGGTTTGAAAAGGAGGTTCTTCGAGTTGTCAAAGGGTTGGAAGGAGATAAAGCTCCAGGTCTTGATGGTTTCTCTATGGCTTTCTTTCACCAAATTTGGGGCGCTGTGGAAAGAGATGTCTTAGCTGTGTTTAAAGAGTTTTATCAACACAGTAAATTTTGAAAAATCTCTTTATGCAACTTTCATAGCCTTAATCCCTAAGAAGAAAGGTGCCTCCAATATTCAAGATTTTAGACCTATTAGTTTGGTGGAGAGTGTTTGCAAGGTTTTGGTAAACCGCCCGAAAGAGGTTTTGAATTAGCTAATATCTGAGTCTTAGAACAGTTTTGTGGGTGGTAGATATTTACTTGATCAAGTTCTTATTGCTAATGAGTGTGTTGATAGTAGGGTGAAGAGTAAGATTCCAGGGGTTATTTGTAAATTAGATATTGAGAAAACCTATGATCATGTGAATTGGGAAGCTCTTATAGATTTGTTGAAGAGAATGGGATTTGGGGTGAGGTGGTGTAGGTAGATCCGCACATGCATATCTACAGGCCAATTCTCTATCTTGTTTAATGGGTCTCCAGTTGATTTTTTTGGGAGTTCGAGGGGATTAAGACAAGGGGACTTGCTATCTCCTATGTTGTTTTTGGTTATGATGGAGATCTTTGGTAAGATGATGAAAAGAGTTGAAGGGGTTGGTTTGCTTCGAGGTTTTAGGGCTGATGGTAGACGGGGTGGAGGGGTATGTGTCTCGCATCTTTTGTTTGCAGATGATATGATTCTGTTTTGCGATGCAGATGAGGAGCAGATTCTACATGTTCGGATGCTTCTTCTTTGTTTCCAGGCAGTGACAAGTTTAAAGGTTTATGCTCTGAAGAGTAAGATGGTTTTCATTGGGGAGGTTCCTAATGTCCAAGTCTTGGCTGAGATTTTGGGCTACTGGATTGGGTCTTTGCCTATGACCTATCTTGGTATGCCGTTGGGGCCGTCCTACAAGTCCCCTACTATTTGGAATCCTATCTTGGAGAAAATTAAGCGTAAGTTGCCCGGATGGAAGATGTATTTGTCAAAAGGTGGAAGACTAACGTTGCTTAAAAGCACATTATCTAGTCTTTTTACTTATTATTTATCTCTTTTTACTATCCTTACTCATGTGGCCAATAAAATTGAGAGGTTGCAAAGGGATTTCTTGTGGGGGGATTCCAAGACACATTTGGTGGGATGGGACAAGGTGTGTGCACCTTTGGAAAATGGTGGGTTAGGAGTAAGGAAATTAACTACTTTTAATAAAGCCTTACTAGGGAAGTGGCTATGGTGGTTTGGGATTGAGGAGACAAGGCTTTGGAGAAGGGTTGTAGCTCTAAAATTTGGGGAAGAATGGAGGGGATGGACCTCCAAGCTAGATAGAGGGGTACATGGGTGTGGCTTGTGGAGAAGTATCCGAATAGGTTGGGAGGAATTGAGCAAAAATATTCGGTTTGAGGTAGGGGTGGGAGATAGAGTTAAGCTTTGGACAGATCAATGGTGTAGGGATTCTCCACTTTAATTGACTTTTTCAAGTGTGTATGGGATTGCTTCTAATAAAGAGGCATTGGTGGCCTCTTCTTTTGAACGGTTGGGGATAGAGGAACGGAAAAGCTAGGATGTTCGTTTTATTTGGAGACCATATGATTGTGAAATGGGTGGTGTGGATGAATTTCTCCGTACCTCGGGTTCAAATTTACCTCCCACTAAGAATAGAGATTGTATGCGATGGAAGTTGACAAAGAATGGGAATTTTGATATCAGATCGTTTTATAATAAGTTAAGAAGTCCCTTGCCCATTATTTTTCCTTGGAAAGGTGTTTGGAAGGTTAAGGCTCCTCGGTGTGTTTCTTTCTTTGTATGGACTGCTGTATGAGATAAGATCCTTACAGATGACAATTTAAGGGGTAGAGGGATGGATTTTGTTGACTGGTGCATTATGTGCCGTTGTAATGGAGAGACGGTGGATCATTTGCCACTTCATTGTGGTAAGACTTATCGGTTGTGGAGTTTGGTGTTTAGATCTTTTGGGATTTCATGGGTCTTGCCAAGATCGGTTGCGGATACTCTCTTTGGTTGGTGTAATTGGCCTGGAAAGCATTCGTCTGGCATTTGGAATTTAGCTCCATTGTGCTTAATGTGGTGTCTTTGGAGGGAGTGAAATTGGAGGACGTTTGTGGACATGGAATGTTCGGATGACCAGCTATTGGCTTTTTTCAGTGGCTCTTTGTTTGACTAGTCTAGGGCTTGGGGACTCACCACTAGTGATTCTCTCCCTATGTTCCTTAGCTCTCTTCTTTGTAATTAGTTTTTTTTTTTTTTTTTTTTCTCTTTGTAATTTTCTCTTTGCCTTATGATTTTCTGCATAAGATAGTGTTCTTGAATATATATCTTTATTACTTATCAAAAAAAAAAAAAAAAACTTGTTTTGAAACTCACAACCCCCTTTATTTTATTTTAATTTTTTTCCTTTTTCCTTTTTTTTTTTCCTCCCTAAAACATTTACCCACCCATCTTCTTCTTATTTTATTTTTTCCCCTTCGAATATCTACTTGGTACTAATTTACCAAAACTACTATGTCCTAAAATTATTAGTTCATTCATGGAAAAAAAAAAGTATTATATAATTTATTTGTGGTAATTTTTTAGATACTTCAGTATTTGATGCTAAACATAGCACTTAGGGGGTTTTTTGTTTGCTGTGATGCGCCCTTGATGTGATGCACATTACGATGATGTGATATTAAGGTTTTTAGTTTATTTTATTTTTTCTAACATTACCATAACCTAAAATTACAAAAATATATCACATCACTTTAATCTCATCTCATTCCTAAATAATGTAATGTTGTATTTTTATATTGTGATTACATTGATGTAAGATTATATCATGGCAAACCAAACGTCCCCTTAGACTTGTATTGACTAATTCTTATAGACTTATAGTCATTAATTATAGTCATTAAGTGAATAAGTTATTAACTAATATCAGTAATTAGTAATTAGTCACAGGGCATTATGGCTATCGGAGATCTAAGAAAGGATATTGCATGGAAGTACTCATATCTAGCTATCTAACTGATCCAAAAAATAAAAATGACTTGGCTTGCAATATTTGTGGTAAAATTGCAAAAAAGTAGCCTGTATATAATTTTTTATTTCAATTTAAATGATTATTTGATCACTTGATTGTTGTATTCCCCATTAATAATTATTTTCAAATTTATTAAATTATTTTTTAAAAATGTGCGCTTCACTTTAGTCAAATGTGTGTTTGCGCCTAGGCTCCAAAGACCTTTGCACTTAAGTGTGCCCCACACTTTTTCCAACACTAGGTATTTCCAGTAGAGACATTCAAGGTTCAAATTCCCAACCCCCCCCCCCTACCTAAATATTGAATTATCAAAAAAAGAAAAAAAAGAGATATTGGTCTTATGTAAGCTGTCATTTTTTGCGTGGAGGATTTTGAGGCTTAAAATTCCGACCATGAGGTTTCTCCTTCTGTCAATTGAAGGTCCTGATGCCTCACCTTCCACCAGTATAACCTTTGGGGTGTTACTGTGTGGACTATCTTACTGTACTTTCCTGCTGATTGGAGGCTCTTAGTCACTGAGATTGTTGTCTTTGCATCCAGGCCCGTCTTTGTTCTTGTTGACAAATTATTATCATTTTCAAATCTTCTTACTTGACAACTTATGTCATACAACCTGTTCACAATTTTCAGGTAGCAAAAGAGAGTGCTGATGTCATAATCTTGGATGATAACTTCTCCACAATTGTCACTGTGGCAAAATGGGGACGTTCTGTTTACATAAACATTCAGAAATTTGTTCAGTTTCAGCTAACAGTAAATGTGGTTGCCCTAGTTGTCAACTTTTCTTCAGCCTGTTTGACAGGTAAGAAAGTCCAGATCTTTTCTCCTCTCTATCACATTTAAAGTTTTTGGCATAAAACTTTTCCTATACCATTATTCGTGCATCCCCCTTTTCTCTTTGGGGGATATATGTGTGCTGTGTGCTTTCAGGAAATGCTCCCCTTACCGCTGTTCAGCTTCTATGGGTCAACATGATCATGGATACTCTAGGAGCACTTGCCTTAGCCACAGAGCCTCCGAACGATGACTTGATGAAAAGATTGCCAGTTGGTAGGAAAGGAAACTTCATCAGCAATGTTATGTGGAGGAATATCTTGGGGCAGTCTGTGTATCAGTTTATCATAATTTGGTTTCTCCAGACAAGAGGAAAATCATTTTTTAATCTTGGTGGCGCAAATTCTGATTTGATATTGAACACAATCATTTTCAACTCGTTTGTCTTTTGTCAGGTAAATTTAAATCCATCACGATATATTACTCTAATTTGGAATGTGTTTTCTTGATGTATTGGCTTTATAGGGCCCTCATTGATGGTATAATTTACATTCAAAATCTGACCCAGAGTTTTTGTTTTCATATTTAGAGCTGTTTGTGAATTCATAGGTGACTCCAAAATTTTGGGACTAAGGCTTGGTGGTTGTTGTATGTGAAGGCATATTGTCATTATTATCGCTGCTAATATTTGAGAAATGATTTTTATCTACCAGGCTGATTCTTAATGCTTAATCCATATGACACACTACTGTTAATAGTAGGAGCGTGCTATCAGGATTCCTCATATATCAGGCAGATATGATAGATACTTCATCTAATTGCATGAATTTTATTTTGCTTAATATATGAAATCATTAATGGAATTCCATCAGGATGAACTTGTTTAGTTGATATTATAAATTGGAAATAAAGGATAGTACTCTAGTTACAATATCGACTCAAAGTATTAGTTAGGATAATTTGAAATGTCTTAATTATAAGTAGGATTTGAACTAATCAGCATTCTGCAATCCCTCATTTTAAGACCTGCGACACTTGGATTATGTGACTTACACTGGAATTCTGATGTCTTCCTCAGGTTTTTAATGAGATCAGCTCTAGAGAGATGGAAAAAGTAAACGTCTTCAAAGGTATAATGGATAACTATGTGTTTGCAGTTGTGCTTACTTGCACTGTTGTCTTTCAAGTCATCATCATCGAGTTCCTGGGTACATTTGCAAACACAGCTCCTCTCAGCTTGCAGCAGTGGTTTATTAGCATTTTAATTGGATCTCTTGGGATGCCAATAGCAGCAGCTTTAAAAATGGTTCCTGTGGGTTCAAACTGAGTTCATGGTAAAGTGAATGGGTACTTTCTGTCTTAGTTCTTTAGATTCTAACCCTAACTGAATGGAGGAATTTTTGTTTGATCATGTAGTTTGTATTATATTGTGTTCACCCGTTATTCTTATGATTGTTCTTCTTAGTGCTGAGGTATTTTACTTGCTGGTCCAGCATCAAAACTGGATATTTTAGAAACACCAACCCCCCCCCCCCCCCCCCAAAAGAGAGAGAATATCCCCACCTCTCATGTGAGATTGCTTGTATTTATAATGGAGAGTTTCGAAATGAATCCATAGCTATGGTTTAGCACTGGTGTCACGCATTTGGTTTTAAGTAAATGATTGGGCTACAAAGTGAAAATCAAAGCCTAAATCTTAATTTCTCTATCCCATGCAAAAATTAGTTTAGCTCAAGGTGAGTTGAGTCTTAAATTGTCTCCCTAAAAGTATGCCCATATCTCATCACCTCTGAAAGTTGTACTGTATTCATTTGAGTCTTTAATTATGCTCAGGAAGTGATGTGGTTATCTACTTGAATGATTTTTGCTTAGGCTTCTGGGAACCGAGCAATTTCGTCTTATGCTTCGGTAATCATAGTGGCCAATAAATGGTAACAAAGGAGAAGTGTCATGGATGTCATCTAGGATTCTGGGTTGGGTGACTGTTAAATGGCTAGCTTGAAGGTTAGAAATAAAGTAGCCGCTTTGTGCTGCCTGCGGTTTTTGAATTAAGCCATTTATGATGATGGGAAAAGATAGGGGTCAAGTGGCTGTGCTTAAAATAACATTGTTAGAAATGTATGGTAAGGAAACCAACTACTGTAACATATCGTTTTCTAAAAGGACCCCAAATTGGATGATCATGAATTTATTCTTGCCTCTTGACTAGGGAAAAAGAATGGCAAAAAAGAGTACCAGTTTTGCGAAGTTCTAGAAGCCATTGACTTGGAGTTGCCTAGGCATGAAAAACAAAATGGTGAGACCTTATGATCTAGATGTGAGTAGGAATTTTCTGATGGACCTTTTGGTCTGCATGCCTCCTGGCTAGTTGACCTGTGATTAAAGTATTGGTAAGTTGATGTAAGTTTAGATTGGGATGAAGTTGGTTAGCATACCCATCGAATATTTTTTTAAAGGTGTAGGGGATAATGAAAACCGAGAATAAGGATATTCTAAATGATAGATAACTCAATTACAAGATGACTAACATGAGACTTAGCAAGATCATCTCTCCTATCTATAGTTCTATGTCTAGGTGTTCGTGGATCTTTATGCTTAGAGTCTTATAGTTCAACATGAAAAAACCCAAGATTCGAATTCCCCTCCCCTTGCAAAAATTGAATCATCAATAAAATTACTAGATATTTATTATTTTGGATGTAGTCTATAACAACTCTAGTACACTTCCTCTATTCATGGTAGTCTTTGCTTATATTTTATTAAAATCTTTTTGTATTTCTATATTCAACACAGGGCTTTTTTATTTATTTATTTATTAGGGGAGTTGGGATAACAGTGGAGAGTGCCTGTCAAAGACTTAGCTGAATGTCCCAAAAAACGTCAGCTCCCACTTGAAACTCGAACCGCACCTAAGTGGGAATGAATAAATGGTGGCAATTTGATCAGGTTTTTCCTTTGCAACATTACAAACTGTAGTGATGGATATTCATACAGACACTCTAATATCAAGCCGCATTTGTATTTCCAAATGGAGGTAGATAGGTATCATAATCACAACTGAATGCAATATGGTAATCTGACTATCCGAGTAGCTTGTTCACACTGTACGACCAGTGTAAATGCTTGTTCATACAGGCATTTACAGATTGATGCAAGCTATATAGCAAAATCATTTATGAAACATTTGGCAAACCTACCCACTTCTGTAGGGTATATCGGGTTAAAAAAAAAAGTTGCACAAATAAAAGCTTTTCAACAAGGTGTCTCTTTGTATTGATTATTTCATTTAGTTGGCAGTTGGAACTTAATGGACAATGAGCAATGGTAAACAACGTAGAATGTTGTTGTATTATGAACCCCAACGCATGCCATGGCTCATGTAAACGTCATCAATGCAATAGCAGTCACCTTCGGTCAATGTTTGCATATTCATACACGCAAGGAAAAGAGAGAGTTGGGTTGGCTATAAAGGCCAAAATAACTAAGGTGGATACAGTACGAAGTGATTTTCAGCACAAGACAAGATGCCATTTTTTTCTATCCAGCCAGCAAAGAAGGCAGCTGGTTAGGGGTACCACTGTCAGGGAAAGTACTAAGTGCTTAGCCAGTTTTGACCACACAGACATGATCTCGTTTAGTCCTCGAGCATGAACAGATTTAATATTCACTACTGAATCATCCATGAAATGTTATTGTCCAAAGAACATCCAGTAAAAACTAAAAAGTACTAATAAATTTATCAACTTTCAATTAGTTAAAACATTTGAATATATGATAAATGCGTATTATTGGGCTTTTTTAAAGTGCTTTAATCTGGCCAGAAACCCCGAATAAAGTATATGCATAAGATCAAAGATGAATCCAGGTTGTATTGGATGCTTCATGCACTTTAAAGGCCTGAAAGTGAGATAAATATTAATCTTCTAAAAGTTCCAATGATGGTTAAAAGACAATTTCATGCCTAGGGCGTTTGGCTATGGAGCTAACATTTATGTACTGTTACTAAACGGTAGGGACCAATGTCCCATCATAAAATCTTTCACCAAAAAATTATCCCATCGTAAAATCAACATGGAAACTCAATTGGCTTGGAAAAATGTAGCCAGAGTCGCAAAACTGTATTTTATAAAGTTTAATCAAGTAATCAACACAGAAATTCCTTTTGATTCCACAAACAATGTCATGGGTTTCATGACCCACCCCTCAAACCTGCTCAGCCAGGGCTTCACGAGAAAAAAAGAGTGGGGGCCCAGCTTAAAAGGTATTTACCCAAATATTCAAACAAATCCAATCACACTCACCTTTACACAACTTTTTTTTGGATAGCCAACACGAAGCACATATGCATCAAATCACACAAACAGAGCTCCCTTACCCCCACTTTACCCCTCAGTCTACATTGCTTTCAGTCCTTTCAAAGGCACCAACAAAGCATCCCAAGCATCCAATCAAAAGGTTGGTTGTATAACATCACAAACCCCAGAAAGAAAAACCAAAATAGGGGAAAAAAAACTTTATATAAATATATTGAATAAGAATGAACTAAAACTTTCCTTCCAAAAAAGAAAAAGAAAAAAGAATGAACTAAGACTGACTGTTATACATGCAGCCTTCAAGCCCCACCCCCACTCCCTTTCTCTTCTGGTCTCTTTTTCCACATTGTGGCATTGCCCTATAATGGTAATCAGCTTTTATATGCAGCCCAAAGCTTTGCTTTTCTATTTTTCTTTTCCTGCTCTCTTTCCTCTCTCTCTCTCTCTCTCTCTCTCTCTGGCTGTTCCTAAGGGAGATTCAATCAATCAATCCCAAATCATATCCATTAAGTAATGATTAAAGAACGCTGATTTGACCAATAATCATTATTGAAAAAGCCACTACCAAATCTTTCACAAATGCTTATAGTCCAATCTTCTCTAGCAGAGTCGCTTGTCATCAGGTAGGACACAACTTTGAGTATTGAGTGTAAGCCTTTTTCTTTTATTGCTAACAGCAGAAGTAACCAATGAATTATCTAAAACATCAATTGGCCCCAACAGGGTTGGGGAAAGATCTGGAGAATTTACAACCTTAGGTATTTTAAATTTCTCCACACCTAATCTTCTCATTCTATTATAGCATGAAAACACAACATCCTGTGACAAAAAGGCCAACAAAATTAATCCAATCTACTTTATTTATTTGATCAAATGAGTTCTAAAGCAAAATAAATAAATAAATAATATGAGGCACTCACAATTTCAAGAAATCTACAATGGGAAATGAAATTCATCTTCAACTCCAATGCTTTTCTCGATAATCTATCATCCAAAGCCAACAAGGCTGCAGCAGCAGCTATAACAGACGGTCGATGATCCATTAAATTGACCTCTACATTAAAAAACTTACATCAATACATTAATAAAAAATAAAATTAGTACAACATTATCAAATTAAACATTAATGATCATAATGTACCTCTGGTTATAGCCAAGCCCAAGATGAGTTCCACGGTCCTGGACAAAATATTACTTGGTGGAGATTCCTTGCACAACTTCGTGATGAAGAAATGAAGAAAAGCAAAAGGAGTGATTAGGCACATCCTCCATTCTAACGTGTTCAACACCAAAAGCTCCATTCTTTGAATGAATTTGCTCTCGAAGTTATAATCTTCTAAAAAAAACTCTGATAACATTGGAACTTTTAACTCCTCCATCTTTGCAGCCAGAGAAAGACATGCCACTGACAGTAATCTAATGGCCCATAATTTTTCACTCTGCACAACATTAACAAATTCAACAACAAAGAACAAGCATTGATAGTCAAAAGGATTGTCTTCAAGCAGAAAACTTTGGCATTGAAAAGGAAATCAAAAACTTACATCGATGGACCGCCTTGAAAGGAATCGATCGAAGTATGTCATTGACAAATAGACTGTTTGGAAGCGAAATCCAAATGCTGCTCTTGTCTAGATTGACATACAAAATAAAATGAATGGAAAAAAAAAAAAAATCAACCCCAATTGCAATTTAATTAATCTTTATAATTAGTATTGATTTTGTACTTATCAGAAAAAAAAAAAAAAAAAAAAAAGGAAATGGGAGTGAGACTAACTTTCAGAATCCATGTGAAAGCTTCCAAGCGAGCACATTGGACCCAGTTTCCAAACACCAAAGACTCATTCCGTTTGAACCCAGAACTGATTTCTCTTTCAAATAGTATTTCCAGGTACTCATCTTCTGAACCATCATAGTTCTTAAAGTTAATGAAGGTATCCCCATTCACCAACTCTTCATCCAAACAAGTCTCACTTTCTTGACAAAGTAGGCTAGACATAGAATCATCCATGTTTGTTTTTTTATTTTTCTTTATCGTTCTCTCTCTGCATCCAAACAGAAAATCTAAGACAGTGGAAGAGAGAGAGGGAGAGAGAGAGAGATTAGTAAGTGATAAATTCAGGAATTTGAGAGATAAAAGTGGTTGACAACCATGACCAAAAACCAAAACTTGAGGGAGAAGTGGGTGATGGGGATAGGTGAGGTATAATTATAAGCCTATAATTTAGCAAAAAGATATTGTCACTATTTTTAGCGGTTACAGATTGAATTGTAAAACGCTAAGCTTTACTCTGCAGCATTTGTCTCTAAATGTGGCTTGGCGAGAATGTAGAAGAAGTTTTTTTGTTTTTGAGAATTGAGACTTGTGAGAGAGTTTAAGAGTAAGAACGAGTGTGCGTTTGGAACTGTGTGTGTGTGAGTGAGTGACTGTTAAGGAGGACTGTTTTGACCGAGAAAAAAAGCCTTTGTTTCAGGGCACGAATAGTTTAGGCGTAGAGTGGGGTTGGGGACTTTGGTACTACGCGACTTTTAGGAGCGTGGAAGCACGCCCCAATGGGAAGAGGTTTTGTCACTCTTAAGAGTTAGAACTCAGTAAGTGCCGTACATGAGGTCGTACCCATAAGCCATAAGCAGTGGGGCACAACCAGATGTCTTCTGTGATTGGAGGGAGGTGGGATCGTGTGAGGTACGATTAAGCTGGTACCGTGACCAGTCAAATTTGATTCACAACGTATACAATAGATTTTTGTTTTTTGGGTTGAGGATCGAGGAACATAACATATTACAAAATAAATCAAGACTTAGGTATAATACTTATTGGTGTAGTTTTTTAGATTTCTTTTTTAAAATTTTGCCATGTGAATTTTTTCTCATGGGATAGAAGTGTATTTTTAAGTTAAGTAGTCATATAGCTGAATCTTAAGAAAGGAACCTAAGAAACAACATCTAAAATACTGTATCTAAGTTTTGTCCTATACGATATATAATAGTAGATAATAAGAGAAAAAGACCACTAATAAACTTGATAAAATTTGCAACCCGACCTTATAAGCTGTCGGAATTTGCAGGAATATTATTTTTTAAATAGTATTTTATATTATAGACAAATAGTATTTTAAGTCTATAACCATATAATATTTGCTCTATGATAATTGTTCCTTATTATTCAACTAAGATATCTGTTAGTTTTTGAACTAATCTCAATATATTAAGAGGATTCAGAAAGTTAGTTATGTCTTCAAAAAATGTCAAAAATACCCTTAAGCTAATTAGATAATTCTTAAAAAATAAAAAAATATGGTTAAAATTGTAATTCAACAAAATTAAAAAAAAAAAACTACCAAAGAAACTTTTTTTCCTAAAAATTTGCACACTCTCTATTTTTTTTGTTGAAAGAACACTCTCTATTTAAACGTGCGTGAGATATATTTAAAGATAGCGCGTTTGATACATTTTTTTCCTAAAAACTAGTATACACTAAACCCATCAATTTACTATATTTCAAATCCTAAATTTTAGTTTCTTAAAAATTCATTCTTGTATAATCTCACTAACAATAGATAAATTCAAATTGAAAAATTACATTAAACTCAAAATAAAATAAAAAGCCTCATCACACATACAGAACGTGTGTAATGAGACTAGTATAAATTAAGATTTTTGAATTTGTGAAAAATATGATTGACTCACTAAAACTTCGGGTGGGGTCGTCTTACACAAGTTGGCTCATTATTATTTTTTACCCTTTTATATTTAGGTTTCTTACTTAGTATAAATATGTTTCACTCTTCACTTTTTATTTTATTTATTTATTTTTAAAAATCACTTATTTTTCTAAAGTTCTTTTCTTCTTACAAACACTTACATATTCTTTCTTCACAAGTGTCAGGGATGTTTTGCGACATAAGCCAAAAATGCAAGAACGACCCAAATCTCTCATTGAGTTCTTTTAGAAGTGATTATTTGTGGAAAGTATCAAGCCCAAAATTCCAATATTTAGTTAATAAAAGCTAATGATGCTTTAACAAGAGAGAAATCAAAATGCCAATAACAAAAATGCTGAAAAATTCATAAAAACATAATAGGTTCGAAACTTCGACCCACAATTAGCGAGAATAGGAAATTGAGAGAGGTCGTGAGGAAAAGAGGGAAGATCCCCTTGTACCCATATTTCCACCCTTAAGCTTTGGAATTGTGAAAATGTTATACAACTGAATGGGTTTTGGTTGTAAAGTTTCAACTCTAAGGGTAAAACGTGATTCTTTCCTTTTGAATTTGATTGGGCCCTTTTGTATTGAGTTTGGGATGCTCTAAGTGACTGGTTTTGAGTCAATAAAAGAGACTTTGAACCCCAAGGTGTCAACCTAAGAGGTTATGGTTAGATTTGCTTTGATTAGGTAAAAGGGTTGGTTTGTTTTTAGCATAATTTGGGAAATGAAGCGGCCTAAATTCATAGGCTGATGTTTCCTAGACATGGTAGTTCCTTGGAGGTTGCATTTGGTTGTTGTAGAAGACAAGGCCGGCCACTTAGGGTCAGTTATGTGCTTTAGGCAAAAAAGTGTAGAGCAGAAAAGTTGGGTCATAGTCAACCAGAGTATAAAACCTCTTTTGAGATAGAAATTTTGGATACAAAACCTCTTTCATGAGCCTGAGGTGCTACTTGCGTCCCTAGCTCACTTAGTAGCACTCGTGGGCTGGGATCATGTAAAAGGTCTGAATGGAATCGACCCATACCTTCCAAACCACACTCCCTTAATTTCCCCAATAAGTCGCATGCGCTTGGGTTATGCTTAAAATAATAAAATAAAATATAATACATGAATTGTGCCCACAAGGAAGTTGGGCTTGGTTGAATCGGGCATGTAGAAAATGTGTCGCCAAAATGGGTATCAACAACAAGGTTGAGGCTTGAAGTTTTCATTTTAATGAACCATTGATTATGTAAACTTAACTGACTTATTTATTATTAAAATTTTATTTCTAATTTTTTTATATGTTCTCTTATTTGTATTGAAGGATAACAAATGCAATATTATTAATTATTATATTTTATTCTTATTTTTATTTTTTATGACACTCAAAAAAATACGGGTCATACTGGGTTGACCCGGCCCTTAAAAGATCGAGTAAATGTTATAAGTTTTGCAACCCGTTTCTGCTTCAAACCTTAATCTAACTTGAACTCAAACTCGAACTTGAACCTAAACTTGAACTTGAACCCAGTTGACCCAACCCATTTGCCAAGTCTATGACAATGAGAATGAAACTTGTGTTTTGGTGTTTTATTATTTATTTATTTATTATTTTTTTTTGCTAAAATATTATTTATTTATCAATTGAAAGTTGGTTAAAGTATATTGTATTTAAAATACAAGGTTTTAAAAAACTATAAATAAGCAAACAAGATAAAAAGGTAGAAAGAAAATGTTGTTGCCAAGTAGACATCAAATGTATTACATTTATAGTAAGTGTATGTTTGAATTTTTTTTTTAAAAAAAAAAAATTTAAAAAGGTGGTCAGTGGTCACTATTTGGCGAAAAAAAAAAAGGTGTTTTGTAGTATGGGAACCTCACCCCTACTCTTTAAAGCTTGCCACCCCTATCTATTAGATAAGTTCGAAACACTTCCATGATCCCTTGTCCTTGGCCTTCCATCATGGTCCGCCGAACTAGTCTATCTTTTTCTAGAGAAACAACTTGCCCACTGGAAATCTGTCACATTAGTTGTGTAACAAGGTGTCCACACGATTATGAGTTTGCTCTCGTCGACCCTCTTCAACGGCACTATCCTACGGGTTCTTCCCACTAGTCATGGCTTGGCTTAATCTTTGGCTCTGATAATACTTGTCACGTCGCTAAGTTCTTGAAGCCCACAAACTACGGCACCTTGCTAACTGTTCGCTGTAGCAGAGTGAGCTAAAAATACCCTTTTTATGATATTAGTAAAACTTAATTGCTCTGCAATCTTTTTAAAACGCTAAAGGTTTTTTCAAAAAATATTTTTCTTAACCTAATTTGTTTATTTACGTAATATATAAGGAAATGCAATCAAAAATACAAAAAAATGTCTAAGGAAATAATAGTCAAATCAACATGTTGGACAGCTCTTTCCGTCATTCATAAATATAAATATAGAGGACAACAAAAAATCCAAAAGCCAACAGCCAACTTAACTGTCAATATTAAATGATACTTGGCATAATGCACATCTCACATCTCACATCTAACTTTAAATGTGGCAATTTTTTCAACTCGAGCTGAACTCCAACCTTTAGTTCATGATTACTATTAAAAAAAAAATTCCTTAGTTCATGATTTCTTTAAAATCCTGTTGCTTAAAAAACATGGCTTATGCCACTAATGGACAAAGTTATTCTTTAAACTAGTTTGGAAAAAAACTTTTCAAATTTTTTTTATATATTTTTTTTGTTGGATATGAATTTTGAAAATCTAACAATTAGATTTGTGGGGCCAGAATGAGTCAGGCAACCCCGGCCCACTTTGAGCCAGGCCCAAAGGCCCACGCCGAGGACGCGTCCAAGGTCCGAGGACGAAAGTGTAAAACCCAGTTGCCCAGGAAACAGTGCCGAGGATGATAACGTCCTCGGACCTCCGAGATCTAAAAGTGGACAAGCAGCACACCATCAAGGGGAGTCTCCTCGAGCATCCAAGGAGCAAAAAGCAAGTACCAAGCACCAGCGAAGGAAGCATGGTGGAGGAGCAAGTCCCAGATGAACTATCACCTCCACATTTAATGCCCTCAACTAACGCCCTGGCCGCATTAATGAGGACAGGACCCCTGAACAGTGCCGTCTTGGGCGCTGCAACTCACAGGAGGGATGCGAATGCGACTGATGGGACAGGCTCTCAAGTGGTGGCCTGACTGATCAACAAATGTAGGGCTAGGATCAACTGAGAGAGATGTATATAATGTAAGAAGTCCCTCTTGAAGGGGGGACAGACGGAAAAACCAGAATTAGGAAGTACTGTAGCGGCCTGCGTTCTCTCAAACCTTGTAACCATTCTTTAAAGAAATAAGAAGAGCTCCAAGCCCTGAAGGGCTAGTCCGAGGAGCGTTATTGTGCATCCCAGTTAACGTTTAAGTTATTAAGCACTCACGTATAACCATGCATGGCCGCTGCATTCCTCACTAGGGCCTAGTTCTTGAACCCATTCTCTATAAATTCATTGCAGGGTTAGCTGGGCTTGGGTCCACTCTCTCAACCTGTAGAAGTGCCCAAAACCGGTCCCTACAATTGGCGCCGTCTGTGGGAAGAACTTGTGCGTTAGTAAGGACAACAGCCAAGCATGGTAGGATCAGACCCTCACCAAGGAAATCCCCATCGACCTGAACCGGCTAAATCCCGGCACCAGGGTAACTATGGCGACCCCGGGGGCGGTCATAACGAGAACGGACGATTTCGAGAAGGAAGCGTGCATACCTCAACAGTGAGCGGAAGCCAAACCCGCCAGGACGGGCACGTTCCCCAGAAGTGCGACAATGGCCACGCCACGCGATCGGAAGAGGCCCATAGCCACGCTTCCCAGAGAAAGGACGATAAGGTGGCCATGCAGCGCGAGATAGATGATCTGAAGAGGAAGCTGCGCCGTGCGCAGCGAAGACGGTCCGAACCCAGCCCTGACCTACCCTCTGACGACAAGAGTGATGACGAATACAGGCAAAGGTCAAGAATACCCCCCAGTGAGACTTTCTCTCATGAGGAGGAGCGCTACCAGAGGCGTAGGCGTGGCAACCCAACCCCTAGGGGCTTAGGGGGTGACGCCATGAGCAAGGCGCTGGATCAGCTCTCCAAGTCGCCCTTCACGCGTCGTACAGAGGAGGCAGTGCTTCCTCGGCGGTTCCAGCAGCCAACCTTCACTGCTTACAACGGCAAAACAGATCCCGTGGAGCATGTGAGCCAGTTCAACCAAAGGATGACTGTCCACTCCAAGAACGAGGCGCTGATGTGCAAAGTCTTCCCATCCAGCTTGGGACCTGTGGCAATGAGGTGGTTCAACGGTCTAAGGACGAATTCCATAGACTCGTACAGGCAGCTGACCCAGGCTTTTGGTTCCCACTTTGTTACGAACAGCAGGCCTCCTCGGCCCATGAGCGCGTTACTATCCCTATCCATGCGTGACGGGGAGACCCTCAAGGCTTACTCGGACAAGTACTGGGAGATTTACAACGAGCTGGACGGCAAGTATGACGCTGTCGCCATCAATACATTCCAGAATTGACTACCTATGGGGCACGGCCTGAGGAAGTCCTTAATCGGTAAGCCCGCCACCAGCGTGCGGCAGTTGATGGATCGGATCGACAAGTACAAGCAGGTAGAGGAAGATATGCTACAGGGCAAGGGCAAGGAGAAGGTTATCCCTCAGGAGAGGAGGGATTTCAGGTCAGACCGGTATATCAACGCCCGCCCGAGGAGGGATTTCGGTGGGCAATCCGGGGCGACCAATGCCCAGACTGTCGGCGCCGTATTCCGAGAACCCGTACATAGGGTGCTGAAAAAGATAAAGAACGAGCCATATTTCAGGTGGCAGACTAAGATGTCTGGAGAACCTGATAAGCGCAACCAGAACCGTTACTGCAAATACCACCAGGACCACGGACATGCTACGGAGGACTGCAGGAACCTCTGGAACCACCTGGACCAGCTAGTCCGGGAGGGAAAGCTGAAGCACCTTCTGCACCATTCCAGCGGCCAGCAAAGCCAGACCTACCAAGAGCCTCGGAGGGACGCCGCCATGGAAGAACAGGCACACGCCCTTCGCGAGTGTTGTCTGTGGCCCAACTGCCTGCCAAGGGCTCCCGGACAGGGCCGAAGAGGGCCAGGAGGAGTTTTCCCCCAGCCTTGAGTTTCTTGGAGGAGGACAAGATTGGGACAACCCAGCCCCGCGATGACGCTCTAATCGTAACCCTCAGAATCGGGGGCTACGACGTGAAAAGAGTGATGGTGGATGGTGGTAGCGCAGCCGAGGTCATGTATCCAGACTTCTACAAGGGGCTGGGGCTAAAACCGGAGGACCTCACACCTTATAGCTCCCCCCTAATGAGCTTCGACGGAAAGCTCGTCATCCCAAAGGGCATGATCAGGCTGCTCATACAGACAGGCCCAGAGGTGGTGGAGGTGAACTTTGTAGTGGTGGACACATACTCCCCCTACACGGCCATCGTAGGAAGACCTTGGCTACACACCTTGGGGGGCGTTGCCTCCTTCTTGCACCAGAAGGTGAAATTCCCATAAGGGGATCAGGTTCTAGAGATCCGAGGTTGCCAGCCCACAGCGAGGCAGTGCACGGTGGCTGCCATATCCTATCAGATTGATGTACAGCCCTCGGCCCCCGCCGAGGAAGGTTTATAGCAATCAAAGACCCTGGTGGCGCCTCCTGATACAGCTGTCGAGGATGCCAAATGTGAGAACCTGGAGAAGGTGGTAACTGACGATGACCTGGAGAAGTTCTTCCAGGTCGGGACCCAGCTGCCTCCCCAGGAGAAGGAGGAGTTACTTGAGTTCCTCAAAAGGAACCTTGACGTGTTCGCATGGGACCCCTGCGACGCCCCTGTGATTGATCCATCCTTCATCTGTCACCACCTCAACGTCAACCCATCCGTGATCCCCAAGAAGTAGCCACCCCGGCGCCCGTCAAAGGAGCATGCTGACGCAATCAGGGAAGAGGTCAATAAGCTTAAGCGCGCGGGGGCGATCAAAGAAGTCTTTTACCCCGAATGGTTGGCCAACACTGTGGTGGTCAAGAAGAAAAGTGGGAAGTGGAGGGTTTGTGTAGACTTCACAAACCTAAACAAAGCATGCCCAAAGGACCTCTTCCTAATGCCACGAATAGACCAGCTAGTAGATGCGACGGCAGGCCATCCTCGTATGAGCTTCCTGGATGCCTTTCAGGGCTATCATCAGATCCCACTAGCCTTGGAGGACCAAGAGAAGACAACCTTTGTGACGCCTATTGGGAACTGCCACTACAAGGTTATGCCGTTTGGCCTGAAAAACACCGGATCCACCTACCAGAGGATGATGACGAGAATGTTTGAGCCGATGTTGGGCAAGAGCATCGAGGTCTATGTTGATGATATGGTGGTAAAGAGCAAACTAGTGTCCGAACACTTGGGGGACCTCGGCCGCACATTTGACGTCCTGAGAAAGCACAAGCTCCGCCTTAATGCCTCAAAATGCTCGTTTGGCGTAGGCTCTGGCAAGTTTTTGGGATACATGATCACCCACCGTGGGATCGAAGTCGACTCTGACCAAATCAAGGCCATTCACAATTTGAAACCTCCGCAGAACCCCAAAGAGATCCAAAAGCTTACTGGGATGATCGCGGCACTGAACTGATTCATTTCCAGGTCGGCTGACAGGTGCAGGCCCTTCTACCTCCTGATCAACAAGTGGAAAGGATTTTAGTGGTCCGAGGATTGTGTCATAGCTTTCCAGCAACTCAAGGAGTACCTATCCCGGTCGCCTATCACGTCCAATCCCGAGGCCGACGAGGTCCTATACGCATACCTTGCTGTGGCGCCCCAGCAGTGAGCCTAGTACTGGTACCGGAAGACAATGGCGTTCAAAAGCCAGTTTACTATGTCAGCAAGTCGTTGCACGAAGCGGAGGTCAAATACCTACCCTTAGAGAAAGCCATAATGGTTGTGGTCCACGCCACGAGAAAGCTCCCCCATTACTTCCAAGCTCACACGGTGGTTGTCCTAACCCGATTGCCCTTGAAGTCTGTACTCCGAACCGCTGACTACACAGGAAGAATCGCGAAGTGGAACACAATTCTGGGGGCTTTCGACGTCAAGTACATGCCTCGGACCTCCATAAAAGGCCAGGTTCTGGCAGATTTGACGGCCAAGTTCGCTGAACTAGTCATAGAAGTGACAGCCGAGGAGAAGAGTTGTGATGAGAAATCAGTTGGGGCAATCTCCCTCCCGGAGTCACCATGTTGGAAGGTATATGTTGATGGCACGGCAAACCAAAGGGGGTTCGGAGTGGGGCTGGTCCTAGTATCCCCTGAAGATCATGTCATAGAGAAGTCTCTGAAGCTCGGATTCACGGCCACAAACAACGAGGCTGAATATGAAGCATTACTGCAAGGGATGGTCATGGTGCAAAAGATGGGAGGAAAGTCGATAGAGATGTTCTCAGACTCGAGGTTGGTGGTAGGACAGGTAAAGGGGGAGATGGAGGCCAGAGATTCGAGAATGCAAGAATACCTGAGCCAAGTCAAGCGCTTGCAGTTGGAGTTTGACCTCTTCAGCTTGTCCCATATTCCTAGGAGTGGGAACAGCCATGCCAATTTACTAGCCACACTCGCAACCTCCTCGGCAGAGGCTCTACCTCGGATCATACTTGTGGAGCATCTGGAGAGGGCGAGTGAAGTGCCAAAGGGAGCGATCCCCGTCCATCAAGTTGAGATGGGTCCCAGCTGGATGGACCCCATAGTGAGGTTCCTCAAAGATGATGTCCTGCCTGAGGAGAGGTTAGAGGCAGAAAAGATACGAAGGAAAGCTCCTCGGTTCTGGTTGTCCGAGGATCACAAACTATACAGGCGCTCCTACTCTGGGCCATATCTGCTGTGCATCCACCCCGAAACGGCAGAATTCTTGCTCGAAGAACTGCACGAAGGAATCTGTGGGAGCCACACAGGGGGGAGATCCCTAGCTCACTGAGCCGTCTCACAAGGATACTGGTGGTCGGGGATGCAGCAAGAGGACCAGGAGTATGTCAAGAAATGTGACCAGTGCCAAAGGTTCGCCCCAAATATCCATCAGCTAGGAGGGGTCCTCAATCCTTTGTCCAGTCCATAGTCGTTCGCCCAATTAGGCTTGGACATTGTGGGACCTTTCCCCAGATCACCAGGGAATAAGAAGTATCTGTTGGTGGCCACGGACTACTTCACCAAGTGGGTCGAGGCCAAGCCACTGGCCAACATCAGGAACGTAGACGTGAAGAAATTCCTTTAGAGGAGCATTGTTACACGATTCGGGGTCCTTCATACCCTCATCTCGGATAATGGGCTCCAATTCGATAGCAAGGCCTTCATGAGGTACTGTTGTGAACTTGGGATCACAAACAGATACTCAATGCCAGCCTACCCACAGGGGAACGGACAAGTCGAGGCGGTCAATAAGGTCATCGTCAACGGGCTTAAGAAGAGACTGGATGATGCTAAGGGGAGATGGGTAGAAGAGCTGCCCCACGTCCTCTGGACGTACCGGACTACGCCCCGGCGCTCAACGGGGGAAACACCTTTTGCCATGACTTATGGTGCTGAGGCGGTGATCCCCCTGGAAACAAACTTCCCGACACTAAAGACGAGCTCCTTCACTCCAGGCAGCAATGATGAACTGCTGGGGCGGAGCCTGGACCTGGTAGACAAACGAAGAGAGCGAGCAACGATCCAGCTGGCCTATTACCAGCAGAAGCTCAAACAAGGATATGACGCCAATGTAAAGCTCAGACCACTAGCACTAGGGGACCTGGTGCTAAGAAAAGTCGTAGGAGCTGCCAAGAACCCTTCTGAAAGCTGGGACCCAACTGGGAGGGGCCCTACTGAATTACCTCAGTAGCAGGGATAGGAGCATACTATTTAGAAGATTTAGATGACAAACCTGTACCTCGTCCATGGAATGTAAATAACCTGAAAATGTATTACTATTAATGAAGAAGTCTCTTTTGATTCAGATGTTCTGCCTATCATGATTACATGTCTCGCGTCTTAACGGCAAATATACCTGGGTACTAGACAGAACCAAGGTCTTGCATGGTCCACAGACTGAAACCTATGGGGAAACTAATTACTTACAGAAGAACAGAAGCGTTAGACAGAACCAAGGTCTTGCATAGTCCTCGGACTCAAACCTATGGGGAAACTAACCACTCAAGTATACCTGGGTACTAGACAGAACCAAGGTCTTGCATGGTCCACGGACTCAAACCTATGGGGAAACTAGTTACTTACAGAAGAACAGAAGCGTTAGACAGAACCAAGGTCTTGCATGGTCCTCAGACTCAAACCTATGGGGAAAGTAACCACTCAAATATACCTGGGTACTAGACAGAACCAAGGTCTTGCATGGTCCACGGACTGAAACCTATGGGGAAACTAGTTACTTACAGAAGACTAAGTGTTAGACAGAACCAAGGCACTGCATGGTCCTCGGACTCAGGCCTATGGGAAAACTAACTACTTCAGAAGACCAAGTGTTAGACAGAACCAAGGCACTGCATGGTCCTCGGACTCAGGCCTATGGGAAAACTAACTACTTCAAGACTAAGTGTTAGACAGAACCAAGGCACTACATGGTCCTCGGACTCAGGCCTATGGGAAAACTAACTACTTCAAGACTAAGTGTTAGACAGAACCAAGGCACTGCATGGTCCTCGGACTCAGGCCTATGGGAAAACTAACTACTTCAGAAGACCAAGTGTTATACAGAACCAAGGTCTTGCATGGTCCACGGACTCAAACCTATGGGGAAACTAGTTACTTACAGAAGACTAAGTGTTAGACAGAACCAAGGCACTGCATGGTCCTCGGACTCAGGCCTATGGGAAAACTAACTACTTCAGAAGACCAAGTGTTAGACAGAACCAAGGCACTACATGGTCCTCGGACTCAGGCCTATGGGAAAACTAACTACTTCAAGACTAAGTGTTAGACAGAACCAAGGCACTGCATGGTCCTCGGACTCAGGCCTATGGGAAAACTAACTACTTCAGAAGACCAAGTGTTAGACAGAACCAAGGCACTGCATGGTCCTCGGACTCAGGCCTATGGGAAAACTAACTACTTCAAGACTAAGTGTTAGACAGAACCAAGGCACTGCATGGTCCTTGGACTCAGGCCTATGGGAAAACTAACTACTTCAAGACTAAGTGTTAGACAAAACCAAGGCATTGCATGGTCCTCGGACTCAAGCCTATGGAGAAACTAACTACTTCAAGACTAAGTATTAGACAGAACCAAGGCACTGCATGGTCCTCGGACTCAGGCCTATGGGGAAACTAACTACTTCAAGACTAAGTGTTAGACAGAACCAAGGCATTGCATGGTCCTCGGACTCAATCCTATGGGGAAACTAACTACTTCAAGACTAAGTATTAGACCGAACCAAGGCACTGCATGGTCCTCGGACTCAGGCCTATGGGGAAACTAATTACTTCAAAGGGATCCTAAGTGTCTACTCGAAGAAATTCTACCTGGTCCTTAGGACACGAAAGGTCCGCCCGAGCCTACATGCCCTCTCGTTATAATAATTGATGCCGCGATTGGCCGAGATACAATTGAAGTTAAAATTATACAAGTAAAAAAAGAAGAGTGGATAACGCGCAAATGAACAAACAGCCAGCATAAGTCAGAAGAGAAAGTAAGGCTCGCATTACATTAAGTCCAGAAAATTACATGATAGGAGTCACATTACAAATAAATAAATAAAATGCGAAAATAAAGCAAAGTAGGCGGAGGCGCCAAGGATCCTACTCCTTCTATTTAATTGCTCGCCCCAGTGGGTGGCTGGACCATGGCAGCCTCAGGACCCTCAAAGCTCTGACTAAGTGGGATGGCTTGTAGAGGCACGGCAGGAATGACAACTTCCCCGGAGGAAGAAACCTGGGCATTAGAGGAGGGCTTTGCAACCTGCTGGAGCGCTCCCTCATTAGGGCCTTCAATCAGTTCAACCACCCTGGGAGGATCACTCCCTTGAACTGGCCTATCAGTAGGTCCAGCGACCAAGGCTCCCTCACCTGGAGTAGCAGCAATTTCCTCAACAGCCTCCTCGGCCTCAGAGTCATCTTGGGTAGTCTCGCGGATGGCAGGGGGGTAGTACACACTCTCCTCCTTCCACAGGTCAGACGAGGCCTCCACCCTAGCTTGTTTGAGGGCTTCACCCCAAGTTTGGGAGTAATAGCGCCTGCATACCTTAGGGACTTGGGATTTGTAAGCAGCTTCTGTCTCGGCTACCCCAGCAGCATAAGCTACCTCCTCAGCTTCCTCCTTAGAGGCCCAGGCCTCCTCCCTGCCTTGGTCTGCCTCAAATTTGGCCCTCATAGCTTCCTCTTTGGCCCATTCAGCCACCTTCTTGGCCTCCTCAGCATCAACCATCTTCTTCGTCAGGCCAGCTATCAGCTCCTCGGCGATCTTCAGCTGCTCCTCTACCTCACCCAGACGCTTCATCTGAGCTTCGGCCTGCTTTTGGGCACCCTCAAGGCCTGACATTGCGCTGTCCCGAGCCCTGGTCATTGCCTTCAGCTCCTCCCTGGCCTTGGCAAGGTCGTCCTCGGAGGTCTTGAGGGTCCGAATGGCCTCCAAGCGCTTCTGACGCTCTGCATCCATGGCCTTTCCATGGTCATGGGCCGCCTCCTCTAACCTATAGGTGGCCTGGACAGCCTGCCAAACAAAACGGATACATAATAAGCCGAGCTCAAAAAAGAAAGGAAGGCAGAAAAAAAACTAAAGCCAAAAAAATCACAAGTGATGAGGGTCTTACCATTCCCAGGTATCGCTTGAGGCTGAGGAAGACCTCCCTACTCCTCATGGTCCCCAGCTGCGCCATGTCCGCAGGAAGTAACAGGCATCTCTCCACCGCGTCGGCCACGTATGCACCTTCGCCCTCCCTAAAATCCCTGAGGGAAGAGTCATCCCTCAAGGGACCCCCATGGAGCATTGGGGTGGGGAGCCAGGCCTGAACCTCGGGCTGGGCATTGACCTGTTTGTCCTAGGCTTTGGAGCCTATCTTCAGCTGCTTTGAGGGCCGCCGAGTGTCATCCCCCTCCCGCGTGGGCCCAGATTTGTCCTCGATAGGCCTCTTGCCCTTATCCTTTTTCTGCTTAGGATCAGCAGGCTCATGCCTGGACGGCGGGTTCGTCTGAGGCGGAGGAGGAGAAGGCCTAGATTGAGTAGAGGCCGACCTGGTCTGGGCAGGACGAGTCTTTGGAGAAGGAGGAGGAAGTTTTGGCTTGGACTTCCCCGGTTGCCCTTCTATTAGGTCGAGCAGACTGGCTTGGGGCTTCTTCTTGTAACCCATCTCAAGTCGAGAAGATGTCTCTGACGCTAGGAGGTCTGCTTCGGTCAGACGAGGATCACCCAAGTCTCCAGAAGGGTCCTCGGACTGGTGGACTTGTTCAAACACGTTAAAATCGTCCTCGGTAGGGCCAAAATCTGCAACTTCCTCTTCCCTCTCTAAGTTCTCTTCCGCGGCCTCTGAGAATGTTTGGGAGGAAGAGGGGCTTGCTAATGTGATGCCTTCAGAAGTGGAGGGATCCTCGGGAAACTCGAACCCGTCCTCGGTCACAGTTATTTTCTGCAGCCGAGGATCCTTTGCTCTGATCACGTGCTTTGGGGCCGCGAACGATTTTTGGAGCGGGGTGTACCCCAAGATTTTGTGAGCGGCTCTAACTTGATGGTCAGCTTCGTTTTCGAAAACCGCCGCCCTGAGCACCTTCTGCAAATCCTCCCTATTGATCAGGCTGAAGTGGCGCGTGAAGGTGTGCGGATCTGCAGAAAGAAGACACATTCACGTTAGTAACCAAACAATGCAAAAAAGAAATGACGCATGAAACAAATTAGAATCTTTGAACCCCCTCCTACTCCCACTGCCCCACCTGGTGTCCCCTCTATCGTCAGGCAGTGAAGGCCATCGTGCCACCCTCCGGACACGATGAGAAAATCCTCGTTCAGCCCCTTGTTGGACTCAGGGAGGCACTGGATAAGCCGGACCCTATCGTCCCTCGTCCTCATGTAGTACGACTTGTTCTTCAGGTGTTGAAGGTTGTAACAGTAGTTCACGTCGTGATGGGTCAACCTTAGCCCCATCTTCTCGTTCAGAGCGTCCACACAACCCAGAATTCTGAAGATGTTGGAGGCGCACTGGGTGGGGCTTAACTGGAAGTATGTAAGGTAGCCCCTCGTCACCGGCCCCATGGGGATTCTCATGCCACCTTCGAGGAAGGCGATGATGGGTATCACCACCTCGCCCTTCTGCCTCCGGAGGAGCCACTCCCCTTCCTCACAATACCTCAAGCCCATGTTGGCAGGTATCTTATAGTCGACGATGAATTTTTCCATCGCCTCCTCAGTATAAACATACTTCTTAAGTCTACCCATCCCAAACGACGCCTAAGAGAGCTAAAGAAAGAGCAAATAAAAGAGAAGGAGAAGTAGAGAGGAAGAAAGCTCAGAGAGGGATAGAGCGACTTACAGAAATGAGGAGGAGCTCCTCAGACAGGCTTTTTATGCTGGGGATGTAGGTGGAAACTTTGCTGGACTCAGGATATGTATGTGCAAGAGCTCTGGATTGCGAGTAAAGAAGGGGAAAAGCAGTTCGAGAGGGTATTTATACCCCAAATCGAGGAACCGTGCGGGTTTTCCCGCCCATAAATGTTAGGCGAATCCCCACCGTTCGATTGTCATCTACCCGTTGAACGTGGGGAGCACAGAGCCGCCCGAATTTAATGAAGGACACGTTACGCGCATGGAACGTCAATAACGCGCCTGGGGCAGATGAAAAGACTCCAACACTGACGAGGGACAAGACTCGATTGGACACGGAGCAGGTCCGAGGATGTCAAAATCCTCCTTTCCGCCCGAGGATGCAAACAGCAAGATTTTGAGGGGCTATTGTGGGGCCAGAAAGAGTCAGGCAACCCCGGCCCACTTCGAGCCAGGCCCAAAGGCCCACGCCGAGGACGCGTCCAAGGTTCGATAACGAAAGTGTAAAACCCAGTTGCCCAAGAAACAGTGCCGAGGATGATAACGTCCTCGGACCTCCAAGATCTGAAAGTGGACAAGCAGCACACCATCAAGGGGAGTCTCCCCGAGCATCCAAGGAGCAAAAAGCAAGTACCAAGCACCAGTGAAGGAAGCATGGTGGAGGAGCAAGTCCTAGATGAACTATCACCTCCATATTTAATGCCCTCAACTAACGCCCTAGCCGCATTAATGAGGATAGGACCCCTAAACAGTGCCGTCTTGGGTGCTGCAACCCACAGAAGGGATGGGACAGGCTCTCAAGTGGTGGCCTAACTGATCAACAAATGTAGGGCTAGGATTAACTGAGAGAGATGTATATAATGTAAGAATTCCCTCTTGAATGGGGGACGGACGGAAAAACCAGAATTAGGAAGTACTGTAGCGACCTGCGTTCTCTCAAACCTTGTAACCATTCTTCAAAGAAATATTAAGAGCTCCAAGCCCTGAAGGGCCAGTCCGAGGAGCGTTATTGTGCATCCCAGTTAACGTTTAAGTTATTAAGCACTCACGTATAACCATGCATGGCCGCTGCATTCCTCACTAGGGCCTAGTTCTTGAACCCATTCTCTATAAATTCATTGCAGGGTTAGCTGGGCTTGGGTCCACTATCTCAACCCGTAGAAGTGCCAAAAACTGGTTCCTACAAGATTGTATGTTCTTTAGGTTCTTAACACGCATGTAAAATTTCGTTCAAATCAGATGTTATTTACTATTTGATCAATAAACTTATTTTTTATATATAATTTTAGACTATAAAAATTTGAAATTTAAAATTTTGATTGATAACATAGCTATTGATCTTTGATCTTCTTGAAATTTTGTAAATATAAAGGATATAATAAGAACATGCAATCCAACGGTTACATTTTTGAAATTTAGATCCAATAAAAAAAATATAAAGAGTTTCTCTCTAAACTAGTTTGGAGAAAAATCTTTTCCAGTACTAGTAGCTAGTTAAGTGGTCTCTCACTTCCTTTGCTTAAGGGACGTGTATTGGAATAATTATGAAAGAGGAAATGTTATCTTTCATTAAAGTACAAGTATATTTGACAAAAATATCATAGCTAGCTCCTTAAGTTCATCTTAAGAGAGGGGGTGAGTTGTTAATTAATCGCACGAGTCCACCACAGAGGCATAGATTATGGTATTGTTTTTAGGTGCATGAGTTAGTTTTAGCCAGATAATCATAATATGATTGGCTATCCAACATGTGGAAAAGCGTGCCAGAATTGCTTGTCATTGATAATGAATTAATATTCGCCACATAATTGAAGCTTTAATGGAAGATCATGGGATTAACTGGCAAGGCTTGAGAAAACTTTGGGTTTATGATTAGAGTAGATGATTAAACTTGACCTTTACAAGTCATTGGTCAAGTTACCTGGATTTGTTTTAAACTAAGGATCTATTAAGTCTTTTTTTTTTTGGGGGGGGGTGGGGGGTGGCTGTTGAAACAAATTAGGAAAACAAATAAAATCAAACTAGATCCGAGTTTTGGGCTGCTCTTACACTAACTAGTACAGAACCACTAAAACTTCAAGTTAAATCTTAACACTATATTTGGTTGGAGGGAAAAAGGAAGGAAAGGAGAGTAGGAGGGATAAAAAAAAGAAAAGAAAAAAAAGAAGAAGAAGTGAGAATAAGAAAAATTTGTTGTTTGGTTAGAAAGAAATTGAGGGAGGAAATGGTTTTCCCTTAGCCCCATAATTTTTTCTTTCCTTCCAATTAGAGGGAAATGAGAAAGAAGTGAGATTTGTAACTCACTTGCAAACCAAACAACATGAGGGAATGTAACTCACCTTTTCCTTTTCTTACTTTTCCTCTCTTCTTTTCCCTTTCCTTCCATTTTGCCAAACATAAGATTTGACTAAGTCATAGATATATTCTATATGAATAATGTTAGAATCACAACTGTTGACACAATGGTATCACATAATGAGTTGTGAGCTGTAGAGTTGTGGATCCACATAAACTCACTACTTTTACTCTACTACTCACAACTTGTCACGTAGGTAAAAATAGGGAAATTGTGGTAAAAGTTGTGAACTTGGATTTTTGTTTTTTGTATGATAAATACAATTGAGTTTTTATTCCATTAAGCAATTATCCAACTGTATCACAGGACCGACTGTAGTCTATATCGTAGAAAAAAAAAAGGGCATTCTCAATCTCAATCCAAAGTCCAGACCAATGTCACCTTAACCTCTTCTATAGCCCCAACAAGTTTTTGGAATGTAATTAAAAGAAATATTTCTAAAAACCACAAACACTTCACGAATTTCATCTAATACCACCCCAGCCTCAGAGAAGCAATGAGCACCAGATTTGAGCAAAGAGAATACACTTAAACTTGAGCCTTCCATTGTCAAAGATTGCATTTCTATACTCCAACAAGAAAAATCAGAGCCTAAGCGTTGAAGTCGCCTCCGCCTACAATTTGTCACCCTGCTCCTTTTAACCTTACACAAAAATTAGAAATCAGTGTATTTGATGGAATGTTAAGAATAATAAATGTTCAATTATTATAGTGTACGTCTTTTAGAAGTTTTTTTTTTTTTTTTTTTGTAATGCTACAATGAATAAATTAAGATGATTACTTGTGTTTTTCTTGATACTCAAGTAGAATTTGACTTTATTTCTTAAAAGTTTTTCAAAAAAAAAAAAAAAGACTTTATTTCTTAAAAATAGGAAGTTAAAACAAACATCATTTAATAAAATATTAAATAAAGGACAACATTTTGCTCCAAACTGATACGTGACGGTTTATAAAACTATTCACGTATATCATTTAAATAAGTCATATGATTCATTTAAAAAAATGAGAATAGATAGCTCCAAGCCGGTTTGAAGTTAAACTTTTTTTCAGTTTTTTCTTAAATATAACTTTGTACTTATGACATTGTTAACAAAGTTGATTCACTTTACTTCTATTGGTTCTTTTTGTCAGCACTTTTTTTTTTCCCTAACTGCAATCAAGAGTCAAAACTGCCTAGGTAATGGTTTTAATCATGATCATATGATGAAAATTTTCCCCTAATCAGTTAATCCACATCAAATGTGTCCAAATTCGAGTTTAGCACTCAGTTTTTTGGTGGGGGTCCCAAGTGATGAATTATTTTTTCTTAGCTCAATCCAAATTCCATTAAACAGAAGAAACAAAAAAAAAAAAAAAAAAAAAAAGACTTTTCCTCCAAACAGCCCAAACATCATCTGGAAGGGAAGAATAATTACAGCACAGAAACACTGTTACCAATCACATGAAATGAATTATCATCCCAGCTACACGATTCATCTACTACTGGATTGACAATACAATGCTTGTATTGTATGCTTCTTGTGTTTTCATAGTGTCAACAACCTTTTTGGCTTGTAGGATTTATAACTTATAACCCAAATTGAAACATTTCCTCTGCGATTTATTTTTTTCTCGTTCTGTTGATAAAAATTAAAAAGTCTATATTGATGAAATGTTGAAAGGCAAATCTAACTCCAATAGTTGGCACGCACTATCCTTCAATGGTTGTTTCTTGTTCTCTATTATGCATTTATGTTGTCTAGTGTCTTCAGCTGGGCGGCTTCCTGTGACAAGCCTTGCTGGAATTCTTCATAAAAGATATAAGAAAACACTGCTCCCAAAGTTTTATTTTTTTTTGGAAAGAAATGCTTCGTTCATAATATTTTTACAACAAACTCTTTATTTTAGGCCTAAATACAAAAACGCTCGTTGGGGTTTGGGTTGGTTTCTTTCCTATGGGTTTCAGTTATTTCTAATAATCACATGAGGTTTCCATATCTTGGGTTTGGGTTGGTTTCTTTCCTATGGGTTTCAGTTATTTCTTATAACCACATGAGGTTTCCATATCCGTCAAATTAACAATTGTGACAAACTTTTGTCAACTTTTTTGAATAAAAAAATCACGTGACCAATGACACAAATCAAATTATAAATCTTCTTACTGCAGTCACAGAATGATTTTTATGATTTTTTGTGAAATTTTTATGAAAATATTGTTGACGTATTGTTAATTACTCTCTGTTTTAGGCCTAAATACAAAAACGCTCATTGGGGTTTGGGTTGGTTTCTTTCCTATGGGTTTCAATTATTTCTTATAACCGCATGAGGTTTTCATATCCGTCAAATTAACAATTGTGACTAACTTTTGTCAACTTTTTTGAATAAAAAAATCACGTGACCAATGACACAAATCAAATGATAAATCTTCTTACTGTAGTCACAGAATGATTTTTATCTGTTCATACTTAGACTTACCATACATTCTATCAAAGAAAATTTAATCGCAAAGGTAAAAGAGAAGGTAGATGGGGGAAATGAGGATTGAGGGTAGCAAATGATTGGACCGGCACTCAACCTCTATTTTATCGTTTTTCTTCGATTCTTTAAAACGGTGCTATTAAGGATGACTTTAAGAACTCAACGTACAAATGGTGGACTTGACCATAGAAATTTGAGAATTATTCGAGTTTTTATTATGAACTTGTGGGGACCCAATTTGTCTAGCCCCATTTCTTTACAATTTTCCTGTTTTGTTGCTGAAATGTTTATCACATTATTCAATAGCATGCAACATATTTATGAACTCAATTCAAGCCAATAAGCCATATAGATGTGGATTGTGACTTGAACATAGAAATTTATGCAGCAGGTTACAAATTAAATACTGTCCAACTTTTTTTAAAATTTTTTTTTGGTGGGAGTCAAAATGATCCATCACCATCCGGACCTTGCAAAGTGATAAATAATTAAATTTGAATAATTTGTCGTTGTTGTTGAGATTTTAATAAAACCTAACTCATGGGCTAGGAGGTTCATTACCACCCTCTACTTTAAAGTTCTCAGGGGGACTCATTTCCAGAAAGTAGCAAAGTGAAATTATGAATACCACATGCATATATATCCCCTATTGAACTCGCATTTATATAAGTATTCATGATTAAAATTTCTTTGAGGATTTGTTAGGTGCCCATTGATAGCATATGTTGTACAATATGGTACACTTCGGGGTTCAAAAAAAAAAAGTATATATCGAGTTGTTACTCATTTTGAGATTGTACATCCACATCTCTTTTGGCTACTGTAAAGTCTTGGATTTTAGCCAGTGTGTTAAAACTTAATTTTTCCACATTCAATCGTTACATTTTGGTCAAATGGTGGGACTGTACGATCGGATCCAAAGCATATTGATCAGACAGAAGCTGGAAGGGTAGTGAAATTAGAAATGTTTTGAGCTGTGGACTATGGTACATAATTCTTGTTAGAATATAGCTAGGTCTAAGACTAAGGTCTAAAAGCCCAAACCTATTGTCTTGTTTAAAGTCAGTAGTATAATTTATAAGTACGAACCTATCTACTACATTTATGCTGTGTATTGTTCCTTTGTCTCTTTAGGATTTATATATAAAGGTTTCTAAATACAGTTTAATGCAACCAAGACATTGAATCTTTTCATGGTATTATAGCACGCGTTTGAATGTTTGATACCCAAACAACTGTAACAATTCTAACATAATTATGCAATTAAACTAATTATACATATGTAACCTTTCTTTTAATCAGTGGTGGAGCCACACATATTGATACCCAAAAAAATTTATTTCAAGCCTTTTAGAGATTGTGTGTTCAAAAATTTGAGTTAATCCAATGACCCTTTAAAAAAAAAAAAAAGAAGAAGAACATTGGCTAGCTGCATGTGTGTGAGAAAGAAATAGTACTTTGTGTAATTAAATTGAATAATTTTATATAAAATATATTTATGAGTGATGGCTTACCCTAATATTAGGAATTTTAGATTTATATGTTCTCCACGTACACATATATATGTATTTATAATCAAATATGTATATGTAAAATATATTTATGAGTGATGGCTTACCCTATTATTAGGAATTTTAGATTTATATGTTCTCCACTTACACACACACACACACACACACATATATATATATATATATATATATGTATATGTTTTGAGTTTAATTTGACCGGCCGGTTTATCAATATCAAAATTTGGTCTCTTAGAACAAAAATTCCACTCTTTGTTTATTGCTAATTTAATTATAAAAAAAAAATCTTATTTAAGTTAGTATTGCTTAGTACTTATGACTATTTTCGTGTCTTTTCCAATTTTAAAGATATTGAGAATTTTGTAGTTTAATTAATTAGTATTTTAAGATGTTTTCAACAGAATATTCAAGATTGAAATTCTCAATTTTTTATTATTAAATTATATTAAAGAAATCTTAATTTTAAAAAGTTTCTTAAAATCTTGAACCAAAATTATACACATACATATTCCATATCCGATATATTATTAACTATATGCTTATGAATTTGACTATTGAATTCAAAATTATATTATGTTAATCCCTCCTTATAATTTTATTGTATGAATTTTTTTTTGGGAGGAATTTGTAGGATGATCTCAAGTAACTTACTCATATTTTCACGTGTATTCAAAGTTTCAAGCAGTCAATTTTACTTGCATACAAGAGTGTGCATTGCATGCATTCTCTCTCTCTCAAACTCCCATGACTTGGCCACCACCAGTATCAACTCACCCATGCATGCATGCATGCCAAAGATTTCACCGCCACCGAAAACACACACCAGTGAATTAATCATGGTTTGTGCGTCGAGCTAAGGTGGTGGTTTTGAGTGATAGAGTTGGTGATTGATATATGTAAAAGGGGTTTTAATTTTTGGTATAATATAACAGCTAGGTGTGGTGGTGATCCTGCTACAGTTTTTCATCGCAGTTCCTTCAGCCATGCATGGAGAAGCATATATATTGATTGTAGATAGGTAAAGGGGAAAAAAGAAAAAGAAAAAAGTAAAGCTAAAAAGTTACAATAATACTGAGAGAAAAGATGTAAATTTGATATATATATATATATATATATATATTAATGAATATTTTATGTGCCACATATTTGAATGTATTTTTTACTGTTACGGAATCTCTACCAAAGGAATGCATATTTTCAGATTTTGGGTAGCACCCACCTAGCAATATAGTATTGTGTTGATGGTCAAGGGCTGTTTTGCAATTATCTTGAGTCTATAACATATATTTGTTCTGAGAATTGTTTATTTGTTTTGTCAAGTAGCAAATGATAGATTTATATCACTAATCGGATAAACTTAACTCTAGAGCCAAATAAAGTTTCTGGTATTTCACCCACGCAAGATTATAATTTTTTTCCTTACTGGTATTTATGTCGTATAAAAATGAAGAATTTACAATTCTCTTGGTTGCGAAGGACAAATTAAATTAAGCTTCAATTCTCGAAACAGTTTTTCTTTATCTTTAGTTTCTTTTAAGCAGTAACATTGCTAGGCTAGAGTTGATTGGATAAAGGATAACAACTCCGGAGAACATTTAAGGGATCCCTTAATAAACCATAAGTTAACAAATTTGGAGAACATTTATATGTATAACAGTGATCACTCGTTAGCACACCAGCCATTATATACATCATAGTGAATCAATATAAATTGTTTCGTAATTCTTTTTTAAAGTACGGACGAATGTTAAGATAAACTGGCAAATCCTACTATACTATAGAAAATGATAATGCAATAAAAAAATGATAAGAAATATGAGAAATGATTTATCTTGAAAACATAGTTAGATAGTTGAATATGCCTTAGCTCATTGATCCCTTTGATGAAAACCATGGAAGAATTATCGAAATGAATATAATATCTAGGGTAATATTTTTTCACACAACTTATTTCATCACATCTTCTATATGCATTCACTTTTCACGTTTTAAATGTAGATATTACATTTTTGCATTTTTCAAAAAATGTATAACGTACACAAATCAACACATGCAATTGTAGATTTTGTGTGTACAAGTGTGTGAGATAATATTTACAGTAATTTCTATTTGAAGCAACCTATGTTGGATGTGGGATTAGTGTTTTCTTATACTAAAAGGAGAAGAAACATCGAAAACAAGTTCACCTAGAACGGGAAAGTTTATCGTTATTATGTCGAATAGTATTATTAGTACACTTCCAAGTATAAGCATTAAAAAATGACCCGTAAAAAATAAAATAAAAAAACCCAAATTTTAAAGATACAACTGGAGTTTGGTGAAGCAAGTTATATAGAATTTTGAAACTGGAAAGTGGTGTCAGGAAGAAATAACACCCAATATTATGATGCTTGTAAGAGAACAGAAAGATGGAGAGTAAAGAAGCATGATTGTGGTTGGTGCCTTAGACAAAAAAAAAAAAAAAACTCCTGACACACAAAAGAGGTTGGGTTATATACCCCACAAACAAACACATATCACTGATCATCTCTCACCCACACACTAACTCCCATGCCATCTATTTCAACAAAAGTTTGCTGCTAATCTTCCCGTGTATTTTACAGCAGGGAAGTAGTCAGGAAATCAGTATAAGAGTTTCGATTCCCAATGGTTTGACTGCATGCCCTGCCTATATGATTCATTCAAACTTCTCACTCCCAAAAAACGACCCTTCCGGGCAGTGTGCTCACATGGGTGCATATATACCATGCCCTCACACCCTTAAAAAATTGAAGGTTCGGGCTTTTTAGTTCAATTCCAACATATGGGCCTCTTATATTGAATGAGTTTTGGCGTTTTGACACCACAAAACAACAAGGAGTACGTGACAAGATGTGTGGTAACCAGCAGGGACCTATTGAATTGAGAGATAAGAGAATTCTCAGCTACTCCCAATGCCCATATTATTCTGATTATAATTCATTGGTCCCCTTGCCTGACTCTGACAGTTTAATTGTAAGTAATTAGTCTCCACTATATATCCAGCTATTCTTCATCTTAGATGTTTAGCTGCAAGGTTAGATTAGCTCCTATCTAATTAAACTAAGCTAAGCTAAAGCGGGTTGAATATGGTTGTTGGGTACATCCCACCTCAAAGAATTTTGGCTCTCTCGTATGTAGGAGACCAAACAGTACTGGTGAACCACAAAACTATTAGCACCTTATCTCAAAGATTAATATACCAAACTTGAGAAAAAGGGTTTGTTGTTTTCCTAAATGCAAATAACATTTTTCTTTCATTTATGAAGAAACAAGCTGTTCAAATTAGTCTCCACAACAATTCAACAAAATATTCGTTTGAGTTCATTTGTGAATTTCATGAATCACTTTTATAGTTCAACTTAACTTGTTTTCATCTCAAACGATGACTCAAAACAATTAAGATTTATCTTTTTAAGATTGAAATCTTGTGCAATACCCTAGTGCATTGCACAGTACAATTCTCTTACAACATTTTTTCTTTTTTCTTTTTACTTTTTTACTCTTTTGAAATTTTTTTATTCAAAGAGAATTGATTCAGGATCTGTTTAGGATCCACTTATTTTGTTGAAACTGAAATTTTTTTGCTGAAAGTACTGTAGATAAAAGTAAAAGTTAGTTGAAACAGTATAGCGGAATCCATGAGGCCTATAAATAGTAACAAAAAATAAGCTAAATAATAAAATAAGCCGGCTTTTTAATTTGAAACCAAACGCAAACTCAAAGTTACAAAAACAACTTTCAATCACCCATCAAAATTATTGCAATGTATAATACCGACATAGTATTTGCATGGGATCTTGATCTATCTAATCGTGCGAGTGTCTTATGTTGGCATTTCATGAGTCTTTTCGTTGTAGTCTTAATCAATTGGGCCGATGTAGAGGGCTTCAAGTTCATGTCCTATCTTTATTTTGGCGCGGAAATGCACGGCATTTCGACTTTCATGAATATCATCACCTGTCACAAATGTGATGGAATAGCCAAATTGCTGTTGGCATTCAATTTTCTTGTCCCTATGTCATTTAAACAATTACTATGGATAAACGGGTGCAATTTCTCATTGATTTTAGCCCTCACCTAAATCCTCAGTTTAGTCTCTTAATGGCAATCATGCCCAGAATTTATTTCTTCTGTATTCACATTCTTCTATAATTCCTTATAAAAGACATGACATTATTTCAACTTTAATCTCAAGGAGTAACCATAGCTCATGAAGTGGATGCTACTCTGGGCTCAATTGTATTATATTCTTTGCTTCTGATGTTTCCTCTTAAGTTTCAATAAAACTCTTTCAACTTCGCTTCAAAAAAGAAAGTGTATGCCTCTCTCATTAGGGGCCAAAACTCGCTTATCCAAAAAAATAAAAAAATAAACTCTTCATAATCAAACTGCCAATCAGCTTGTACACCCCTCAAGTGGTGAATATCTGGATATTGCCACGGAGTTTGAAAGATTTGGCCTTCAAAAGAAAAATTATCTTATGCGCTCATCTTATGGAGTACACCTCTCACAAGCATGTGATTCTCCCACATGCTTGTGAGGGGCATTCCACATTATGTAGAGAACGTGACATAATTGTCATTGAAGTAGTTCCTTTTTTTATACAAACTTACCCTCCCAAAGTATCACCAAGGTGGACCAAAATAAATCGAAGTGGACCAAAGTGGACAGAAAATGACCAAAATAGACCGAATAGACAAAAATTGACCAAAGTAGACAGAAATTGACCGAAGTAGACCAAATAGACCAAAATTGAAAACTAAAGGGGAGGGACCAAGAGAGAGAGAGATAGAAAGAGAAAGAATAAAAGGAATTAACACGTAAAAACCTCAATACATAGCCGAAAACTTTGTATGCTCATATATGTACTATTAAGATATAGGTATTGTGAGGAACCTATTGAATGGTATTCAAAGTTAACTAGATATTATAGTTGTCAAAATTTCGATTTAGATCCTACGATTTTACGATCTCACCTGCCCAAAACAATCCGGATCTTTCAAGGATCTTTGTGATTGTTCAAGATCGGTAGGATTATACGATTCTGAAGATTCCAAACGATCCTGGATTCTTGTAATTTTCTTTAACTTGACAAAAAGCTCAATTGGACCCAAATGAAAAATAACATCCTAATAGATCAAGTTTTGCTATTCTAATGTAGAAAGATAGAGTGTCACGTTTTGAGATTTTTGACTTCTTTAAATAATGCTTACAAATGAATATAGTGATGTATGATAATTACATCAAATGGATGCAAATAATTTTTGGTTTTTTATGAATGAATGTATAATTTATGTGATTATTTAACATACCAATGTGTATTTTTTGTATTTTTCTCAAATAATGTAAGATCTTACGATTCACAATCCGATCTTACGATTTACGATCTCACCTACTTCACACGATCTTACGTAAGATCCCGATTTTGACAACCTTTGCTAAATTGGTTATAGACAAGTCCAAAATTACAATATTGTAAAATTATTATTATTATTATTATTATTATTATTATTTATGCTCTCGGGTAAAAAAAAATTTGATAATCCTCTCAGGTAAAATTAGGATCATTTTATTTGTACTCCAAAAAAGACTAAACTAGTATTAGACCTTGATATTTCTAAAGCATCCTTGGCACACCCTAGTCCCTACATTAAACTCAATAGGACAACACTGCTTTCTAATCGGAAAAACTTCCCAGAAGAAAGAGCAAATGAGAAATCCATACATGAAAATATTAGCATGTGAAATTCTTATAAAACTGGCCTTCCGAGGCATCTCAGCATCTTCATTCGAACTTTCTAAGTAACCACTGCCAGTTTTCGATAGAGGTTAAACTGAATTGGGCTCCCAAACCCCAAATTATATGTTTCAACTGCAGCTGCCCATCTATCAATAAGCTAGGCCTGGAATCTAATTATACCTGCACAACGTTATCAGAAGGAAAGGTCCCAGGTGGAGGAAGACCACTACAATGTATCCACTATCCCAATTCCCAGAAAAACTGGGAAAAATCAAAACACTATATTAACATAAGCAAAACAAGATCCGGACCACGACTACAAACATTTCGACAAGATCTGAAGTTCTGAGAACCAAAATGATCTTTATTGATGTAACCCAAGTTATTAATTCGGTTGCCTTTTCGAATGAAGAAATGATTAAGATTTTTATCTTCTGGAGGTATATGTGTTTGTAAAAATATGCATCCAGCAAGTTCATGTAAGCACCGTTCTAATAATTGTAATTGCTTCCAATCAAATAAAAGATCTGCAAAGAAATGCTCTCTGTTGGGTTAGATATGTTTCTGAAGACTTGCAAGTAAATGTAACCAACATTAAAATTGTTTGCAGTTCCTTCAAAGCGTATCAAGATCAAAATAAAAGGGAATGAAGCACATCATTCATGCCACATTTATAAGAACAAAATAAATAATTATTTTACAAAGTACAATGTGACGAATCTGATCTGCGTATGTGAACCCACCACCAAGTAAAAACACAATTCCAACGTGGGCATGACCATAATAAAATTGAAAAAGTTTGTAACATGATGATATGAGCCCGTTATGTCATTTATGATTACACCAGAGTTATATTGTAGCAAAATATGTCTAGAAATCCTCATCACCCGCATTGGCAGCATAGTGGCCAGCGTTTCTACCCTGTACACAGACCAAAAAGAATGAATAAAAAAATGGATCACAAAATGGAAAACTTATCAACCAAGAGCATCAACATGTCAACAGCAGCTGTATATTCATTACCATCCTATTTGCTACAAGTAAAATTGGCTCCAAAATTCTGGAAGACTAAGGATAAAAACTATCTTTCAGTATACAGTCAACAAATTCAGGTTGCCTAGATAAAGCTGGGTACATAAGCTACACAGAGCACAGCTCACATGACATACAGACGCTTCAAAATCACAAAAAGAGCCTGTCAGGATCCAACATTTACCTAGTTAAGACTACCAATCAAGATTTGCTTCTACGACAAATCAAATCTGGATTTCAAAGCATTAATTTGTTTATATGTAATTTATATCATTAGTCCTTGTTTACAATGTAAGAGCATAACCACACATCCAAATTAAATCCACATCTTTAGATTGTCTCAAATTCATACATATTAGATTTATATTGGACTTCACATTCCATTATATATAATTGAATTCAAAAGCATTTGACTATATATGAACAGATTTCAAATCTGGACAAGCAAGGAACTTCTAAATCTGCACTCAAAACACCCCACATAAGAAGACAGGGTTAATCCCTGATTGGGTAGATAGTCACAAAGGCAGGTTCAAAATCACAAACCCAGGACACACGAATATCCTGGTGAGAGCTTGCCACTCAAGCCCCTCCCCCTCTCTCAAGGACACAAAGAAGCAAAAGAGTAATTTTTTTTTCCCTTTTCATTTTAAGGAGATAGCAGCCTTTAAGTACCAATAGGAAAAATATGTACAAGTCAAGTGTGTCTAACGTTCTAATTTATGTGATCTCAAAAATATAATTTATGTGCATAAGTAAACCCAATTAAACAACTGCATCAATTAACCTAACCAACTAAAGTCTTTCATAAGGAAAAGACCCACCTCAGATAACATTCTCTGTTTGTTAAGTAGTTGGGTCCTAGCCTTGCTCACAACTGAGTTTGGTGACTTATACATCCTCTGTTCAAAAGAGAAAGAAAAAAAAAAGAATAAATATATAAACAAAAAGGTACATAAACAATATGGAAAAGGTAACCACTTAAAATGATGCTTATCCCTCCAAAGATAACACAAAGCAATGAGGTACATGCAGCTAGGAGGAATTGATAAGAACCAACCTTATCGGTACTAGATATACGATATTCATCATCTAGAAGATGCTTTTTCTTTGGTGTGAACCCAAAGACATCTTGAAGGAATTCGTTTTCCTGTTTTCATCATTTAAAAAAAATTTCCCATGATCATTCAGATGAGCAATTGATTTGACAGTAGACAACAAGAAAATCTAGAAGATGACAGAGGACCATGAGGGGAAGGAAACAAACCTGCATATGCTTAATGAAGCCTCCCCCAAGAAAGCGCTTCAAAAAGTTTAACTGTAAAAATTTGGACTGATATGAACATTTGAAGTTGGGGGCATTCACAATAATATATATAAAGGAGGAGGTGGTGGTAATAAAACTAGAACCTGTATCATTTGAAACCATGATGATGTATTTAATGATTCTCCACCAATCTTCACTGTGTTCTCAGGACTATAGCCATCCTAATATAATAAGTACAATCAGTATTGAACCCCACATGAAAAATATGACATCTAGGTTTGTAGAGAACAAAATAAGTACCTCAAAAAATAACAAAATATCCCGAAACAAGTTCCGTTGGCTGTTAAGATCTTTCTTGGCAGAACCTTTACCGCCTGCCTCAGCGGAAAGGTCTCTGACTTTATTTATGATTTTCCCCTTCAATCCTTGTACATGTGAAAATCCTTCCCGGTTTTTACTTCCTTCTGGAGTTGAGACATCAATTGAACCTTTAACTTCCCCGGAAAACTTCTCCACGCTTCCTATCTCAAAAATTAGAGCAAGCGCTTCACCAGCAGCAATGCGTACAGACCGGTCATCCTTGTCTAGGAGACTAGATAAATATGATATAGACCTGCAACATTACCCAAAGATATAAGTTGTTTTTCTTTATTAAGTTGGCAAGCAGCCAAGCACCACTTTTGGGCTTTTCTGTTCAATGGCATCTACATTGTGCAGATGTCATCTCTGACAAGGCTCTAGCACCAGTTGGGTAGCAAACATAACCTTCTAAGGTGCCAATAATCAGATGGTGTAGGTTTGTACTGTGGGTGTGAATTGTGGATAATCAACTTCCACTATAGGATTGCAATGCAAAATAGAGTTCTAGACAAAAAATGACGACTTACTCCTGCCAATGTTTGGGGTTTAGTTTCAATCCATTCATAGTAGTCAGCAGAAAGGACCAAGCAGACACCACTGCAGTTATAACTGCTGCTGAAGGTTTGGTTGCAACAACCTGAAATGTGAAATAAAATTAATTCACATAACAAGGCCAACAACCAGAACAAGTAATATCCTAGATTGATGTTATAAGATTGTATGTCACATCATATTCATCATATAAAGCCTCAAAATGAAGCTGCAAACCAAATAAACTAACTTCAAAGTAGGAATGAAATTGAAAAATATAAACTAAGCCATAGGCACAAGTAAAATAGGAATGAAACTTTGAATTATAAAGTATTGAGCACAATATTTACATTGGAACTCAGTTTTGGATGAACCACTTGCCACATTATTTGCATTGACATTTCCGTTTCCTCTGTGTCATTTCCACCCACAAAAGTGATGACAGCCAAACACTCCAGCAACTACAATCACAAACCACAAAATGCAGAAAACAAAATGTTGAGCATTCACACAGCTCCCAATAATCAGGGACTGAATGAACATAAAAACTCATAGAATTTCAATCATGCTACATACTGATATCTTTGTTGGTTCAGAGCCAGATTTGAGAGCCTGTGAAATAGGAGTGACTGACTCTGTGAATATTTCATGTGCTTTATCTCCATTGCCAGCAGTCAGGGCCAACAATCCTACAAAAATATATTACAAAATTGTAACCGTTTCAAAGTTGGGAGAAAATTCAAATGAGTCAACAAGAAGAATTAAGAGACTAACCAATGGCATGAGACGCTAAAGCTATCTCTTTAGAAGTCCCTCGTTTAACAATGTTCACACACTGGTGAAGTAAAGTAGTACATCTGAAGAACAAGGGTTTTCTTATGAATTTCTTGTGTCCACATAAATACATATTTTTAACAATAAATAAGGACAAAAAAATATGTATATCATCTGTTAGATCTCACAAACAACATAGATGGTTGCACTAGAGTTTCTTCAATACCTATTTGATAACGTAGGGAACCTTCCTAAAAGAACCCTTTGGATTCACCTCTAACCAGTAAAACCTACGAGCAATTAACCCCACCCGCCAAAACCAGTTGCCAGGTAATCCAAAGGGCATTCACCCGACATGCTAAGCAGTTTATGCTCATTCTTCAAGTTGCTATTCGATTGCATTTTGTTATAAATCAACTAAATGAATCCCATTCCTAAGTGGGTGTTTGTATTTATTACTTATGTAAAACATAATACATCAAACAATGTTTTTATCTTCAGTTCATCTTGCCCTACAGCACCTAAATCACCGGTAAAGACCGAAAAGGAAGCAAAATTTCAAAATTTCAAAAGAAAAATCAAACAAAAAAAGCTGCTTACTTCTTTTCCACAAACTCATGCTGCAAGCTGCTATTAAAAGTATCAATAATTGATGACAAAGCCTTCTCTCTTATGGCAGGCCTGTATCCAAAAAAAGAAACAACATTCATAGTCACAAATTTAAACTATAGAAGCAACAAACTAACAACAAAATAATTTCAAAGCACCTCAGATACAACTTCCTCGTACTTAAAATTCAAAGCAAGTTTTAAGTGTTTGCTTTAAAGAGCAAAAGAATGCAAACACAAAACAACAATAATAGTACCCATACAAGATTAGCTAGAACCAAATTTGTACCTCTTCTCGTACAGAGCATCTAGAGCTAGGTCAAGTAAACTATCTTTATTTATTTGGACTTCTTCAGTCCCCAACACCGACATTTTATCCGACCGCATGGTCGAAGTCGAACTCACACTACTATTATCGTCTTCGTCGCTATCCAAAACTGCTGTCTTTTTTTTCTGAGATTTGCCTGTAATAATAATAAAGTTTCAATAACATCAAACACCAATCAATAATTACCTCAATCTACCCCAAAAAAAATTAAATTGAAGGTAAAATATAAACAATAAGAGGAAAACGATAATGGGTTTTTTGAATTTGAGCTGAAATTCAAACGGAAACCCTAAAAGATCAAAGGGATTTCATAGAGGCTTACTCTTTCCCATTGATGAGGAGGGCTTGTTATAATTATTATTATTATTAATAAATGTTGTGTGTCAAAAAGAGCTACAAGGTTGATCGAGAATCAGAGGGTTTTTTGGGGATTTGGAAAATACGAGATCGAAGGAATTGAGCTGAATTGAAACGGGAAAAGAAAACTTGAAAAACAACAAGGAGTTTGGGAATTGAATTTCGCAGGACAAATACTCCATTAAAATTAGAAAATCTCGTCGGTCGAGAAATTTGGGGGTTTTATACTAAATCAGAGAGAGACAAGAAATTAGAGACTTTGATGAGACGCAGATAGATAGAGAGAGAGAGAGAGAGAGAGAGAGAGGTGAGGGAAGAAAAAGAGAATTTTTCAAATTGGGTGGTATGGAATTGGAATATTCGGCGAAGTGTTATAGAATGTAGAGCAAAAAAGGGTAGAGGAGGTAATTGAGGTTAGCATGACGTGGCAGGTTTAAGACCGTTGGATTTGGCTCAGCTAGATTGTCGACGAGAAATGTGTTCGCCTCATGGGCAAACGCGAGGCGTATAAGAGAACACGTGTAAAGTGAAATGTGGCGCGGTTCCAGTAGATTCTTTCTATCGATTCGTACAAAAAATTGTGTTTATACTCAATCTCATTAAAATATCAAAAAAAAAAAAAATTTCACACGGAACAATCACTATTTATTATCAGTTTTTATCATTGAAATACATAATAAAAAAAACTAAATATAAAATAAATAATGTCAGTTTAAATTTGCAAGTAATAAACTTGTAAATTTATTCAATTATATATGTCATTTTTAAACAAAAATATATAAATTTGACACATTCTCCACGAGTGATGTTAAAGTAATGAGAAATTATAAGTTCATTTAAAATCATCTTATTTAGTTGAAATTGAAAACTTTTCGATGAAAGTATTATAGAGAAAGCTAAAAGGTAACTAAAATAGTATAGTGAGACCCATAAATAGTACCAAAAAGTACAATAGACTCATAAATAGTAACAAAAATAAGCTAAATAGTAAAAAAAGCTGACAGTCAATACCAAACGCAATCTATATGTCTATAATATTTTCACAACAAATTATAAGTGATTAGTTATTATTGGATTTAATTTGAACCTATTATTTAAATTATTTTTTTATCTCACTAATAATAACATGTAACAACTTACCACTTAAAATTTATTATGAAAATATTGTGGGTATAGAAACAAAGTGGTGTTGCCGTATTGTAGTTTTTTTTTTTTTTTTTTTGAGAATCAATTGCCGTATTGTAGTTGAAGACGTGGAAAAGTGATTTGTCATTTGTTGTTACTTCATATCAGAATTTACTGACGCAGTCAATTTCGACTTCCTAGTAATTTTTCTCAAATGAAAGAGCAATTACTTGTTAATAGGTGGTCTAGAAAGCTTCGATCCCTGCATCTTTCTTCCGTTTGAAGTCAAATATAGAAAGCTTGGTCAGACAAGCAAGAGTTAGAATTTGGCCAATACGAATGTTTACGTAACCCCTCTTTTTTATTTTATTAGAAAGTGTTAATTAACGACAACTGGTGAACTTGAGTTTGAGTAGTCACGAGGTTAACGTGTTATCTTTCTTTTTCGTTTCTTATTCCCCTTCCTTTTTTTTAATACCCAATTTGTTCTGTGCTTTGTGCTGTGCGTGCGTGAGGTTTTTACTTTTTATTGGTACTACGCAGTACATTGGTTGGACCGCAATAGCATCCAACCAAATCAACCAACCTACATGTGTGATTGAAGCGCAGTCAGAAGGTCAATATAGTTGTTGAGAATTGACTGTTTGACTTTGAGATTGCGCTGGGGTAAAGTTCCTCCATCCACTGTTTTTGAAAAATGACGGCAAAAAGAAAAAATCACAATTTTTGTTATAACATACAAGGTGACAAATTGTGAATGGTAGAGATAAAATAGTGAGTCTATATTTTTACTACTCAAGTTATAGTAAAAGTTGTAAATTTACAACTTTCTTTTTGTTGTTCCTAACATTGCTCCTGTTTTTTCTACTTCAATTCTTTTGACTCTCCTCAAGCCCCTGGCTACAACGCAGTGTGATTGTGTGAATGCATGGTTGTCAAAATCTTAATCTGGATCCTACGATTTTACAATACTACCTGCCCAAAACGATTTAGATCTTTCAAGGATCTTTGGTAGGATCGATATGATCGTTTAGAATCGGTATGATCGTACAATTTTGACGATCCTGAATGATCCTAGTTTCTTATAATCTTCTTTAACTTGATAGAAGGCTCAGTTGGATCCAAATGTAAAATAACATCCCAATAGACTCAATTTTGCTATTCTAAGGTAGAGAGATAGAGTGTCAGTTCGACCTAAATGAAAAGTGACATCCCAATAGAGTGTCACGTTTTGAGGTTTTTGGCCTCTTTAAATGACACTTATAAATAGATGTTATGATGTATGGTAATTACATCGAATGGATGCAAATTTTTGATTTTTTATGAATGAATATATAATTTATGTGATTATTTAACATACCAATGTATTTTTTTTCTTAAATAATGTGGAATTTTATGATCTACAATTTGATTTATGATCCTATCTACTTTCTACAATTCTACGTAAAATTCCGATTTTGATAATCTTGTGTAAACGGGTAATTCGGGCCTTTGGATTCCATCATTTATGACCTTTGATTCTTCTCAAATACACAACTTTTAAATTACGTGTATGCTAACAGCCTTTTCTTTAAGTTTTTTTTTTTTTTTTAGCTTATTTATTTATGTATAAATTTTAAATTTTCATTTTAAACTTCATTTTTCTTTAATAGAATTAGACCTTTAGGCCAGCTTTCAACACACATAAAAGAATAAAAAACTGCTTCCAAGATTCCGAATAGACATAATATAATTAGGTCTCTAGTGTTTCCAACGCAAACATTTAGGGTTCAAATTTCCCTATGCTGCTGTAACTATTGAATTATCAAAAAGGAAAAAGCTAAATAGAAAATATAAGTCTTACCTATCAAAAATAAGAAAAGAAATTACAAATTTGCAACTATATTAAAAAGTAACCTCAGCCAGTGTAACTGGTAACTGGTAACTTGGAAGGAACCGAACCACTATACAGTTGCAGCTCTCAAACAAACAAAGCCCTTCAATGATCCCTTTTTTTTATCCCCTACTTACTTTTTCCTGCGTCAAAATCCTCAAAAAAGTATATAAAGTAGCCTATATATAAATAAATATATATATATTTAAATTCCAGTCAATCCGGAAAAGTGTTTATTCATGGCACGGTCCTTTCTGTAATTGTTGCTTCTTCCCCCTCCTCCCCTCCTTCCCCTGCCTCTGAAATTCCCCAAATTTCCCCTCACTTCCGTCTCAGAAGCATCAGGCTGCTGCTTATCTTGCTCCTCGTGAGACTCCCTTGGTCTTCCCCCGCCACCCCTTCTTCCCCTGCCCCTCATGTTCCCCACATTTCCTCTCCCTTCTGCCTGAGGAACATCCAATTGGTTATCTTGTTCCTCATATGACTCAGTCAGCTTCTTCGTTGCACCAAGAGGAAAGTTGCCACCTCGTCCAAGGCCATAAATGGATTCTTGTTGAGCCTGTGAAATTAATGATGCTTCCATGCTATTTGCAACTGCAACTGAACCTGCAACCTTGTAACTGTAGTTCTTACCATCCTTGACATAGTATTGGGGCTTCCTCTTGGAACCCCACTTTGAACTAGGTGCATTTTGAGCAGAGTTTTCAGTCTCCTGTCCCCAAGATTTCCCTGAATTTGACCTCATTTTGTCACCCAGTATCTCATTCTCCTCTCCTCCTGTCTCTCCTATGCTCAGACCCAAGTCATCAAAAGAGTCGTCGTACTCGTCTTCATACTCATACTGTGAAACTATAGCAGCAGCCCTTGTTGAATCTGTTTCAGTTTTGATATCAAGGATATTGGAATCAGGCAAGTCCATTTGGGACTTCCTGACATATCTCCCAAGATTAGATGAGGATGAAAATGAGGGACCCTCAACCGGTGGCTCCCTAGTTACAGACACTGAACTAGTAGATGACGGTGTTGTAGATTCAATTTTCCTTTTTGGTGATGCAGGATCCTCAAGTTTACCTTTCCCTTTATCTTTCAAGTTTGCAGTCGGAGCAGATTTAGGAATTGGAATTGTCTCTAGTGAAGAGTCCAAGGACTGCAGATCTTCATGGAGTGTTCCCTCTAGAATCCTCTGAATCACGTCTTCTGGATTCTGGTTATAGACTTCAAGACAGGCAGCAAGAAAACCTTTACCATAATCAGGGAAGAGGTCCTTTATCTGACTGATTTTGGACTCCATTACTGCAGCATCTTCACCCACCTGTGCTTTTTTACTTGTGATGGGGGTTCTTGTAGAGGATGGCTCCTCAGTAGTTGCCTTTGGAGAATGCATTATCCCAGATAGATACTGAAACTGTTCATCCTCCATGAATATCCATCCTGCACCATGTTTAAACAAACATGAATTGCTACAAGGTCTGAAATCACACTTGAATGGTCCAAGAAAGATATGCTCACAGAAATAAGAAGAATGAAACACATAAGGAGAGAATAGTTATACAACAACCACCGCATCCATATTTAGGAACATCTGAAAATATGGTAGCTGTCAATTCTTCAAATTTTACAAGGGGATAAAAAAACATTGGGTAATAATGTTAGAGCAAACGTATGGGGGATGCCAGTAAATGGCAGGTTCTTTACACGTTACAAAGAAAGTTTCCAAAAAACAAAAAAGGTAAAAATTTCCCAAACATAATATACGTTTTTTTAATTCAACCCATGTGTATAGTATACTGCAACTAAATCTATAATTTTCTGTCTAGCAAGTCCAAAGGATGTCCATATTACAACTTCCATCCACAAGTCAGTCTCCATAAAAGGCTATATCCCTCAATAAGGTGCTGTTCTAGAGTCATCATGCTGTCCACTTGTTGGAAACCCACACTTTCTGTTATGGTTTCCAGCAAAATTATCAGAAGATCCAATTTTAGGCAAAACTAACCCTTTACTTGAAACAAATGAATAGCAACCAATTGGCCCTTTTTTGTGCCAGTAAGTTGGTGACCTTTGGTTAAAATTTTTCATGCAGAGAGATGCTGCACATTTTCATACAAATGTAGACCCAATCAAAACGGAATCAGAGTAACTCTTCCCCATCTTATAAAACAGAAAGAAGTGGAGAGGAAAAAATACACAATTTATGAAGACAGAAAAACACCAAGACACTTACAGATCTAGTTATTTTTCAAACTTAAAAACTTTTTATCCATCATTGTAGCATGTGTAACACAATAAAATCATCTGAATAGCTATACACACAGTACACACCCAGCAGTCTATGATCAGCAACTAAGCATGTCTGTGACTATATTATCTAAACCAAGTAATTATAAATTGATAATTAAGAAGCATTACTGCTAGTAAAAACTTGTAAGTATGAAAAGCACTAACCAGTATTTTGTAAACTCTCAAGTTTGCTCATTACATTGTGAACCTTTTCAACATTCTGAAGAAAAGTTTCTCTGTTCTGGTTCTCCTGAAATTGTAGGGAAATTCCATTGATCTCCCTAAAAGTTTGAACTAAAATATCTGCCCTTATGAAAGAATCCTCTACATTGGCTGGAAACATCTTTGTGGCAGGTGGAAAAGGAAAGCTATCTCCGAACACTTCAGAGCTTAGATAGCAAATGTCCAATAAATTCCAACCAAACTTGACTATTCTCATTGATAACATCTTCAAGCTTATTGCAACTTTAGATATCATTTCAATTTCATCAGCTTTAAAGATGATCCTGAAGCCCCGCTGTAGAGATGGAAGCAATGAATCATGCAACCTTGCAAGTGTGTTCAGCAATTCCTCATTCCCTAAACTGCATGAACAGAGAATCTTCATATCAGAAGGTAACAGAGCTTTGTCTCCTCCCCCCCCCCCCCCCCAAAAAAAAAGTAAATAAATAAAAGAAAAAAAAAAACAAGAGGATGGGGGTGAATAGAAAAAGAAAGTAAGTGCAACTGTTATCCTTGATATCAGTTAACCAACCCCAGACAAACTATAGGTTTTATTGTAGAAACACCTTTTACACATCTAGGGGAAAAAATTCCTAGTGGTAAAAAGGTACCTTAACTCAACAGGGCAAGCGAAGTACACAGCTGCAGGTTTGTATGCGGTCACAAAAGCATCCATGGATACAATTGCATCATTAATGTAGTCCATCACCTATCAAGCAAACAACATGATTGAGTAGCATATAATCATGCACCTGCCAATATGTCACAAAAAGTAGAAATAAAAAATGATGAATTTAAGGCTCCACTTGCTGTCTTGGAAATCAATCTGTGACAAGAAATCTTTCATCTAGTTTACCAAATTAACAGCTACAACTTGCTTAATATCATACCATGTTATCAATCTGGACAACAGTGTTAATTGAAAATTTTGAGTGGCAGTTGATTTGACCACATTTATGCAGCATAAAGCAAACTACACGCTAGATACATATGGTTCACAGATATTATAGCATTTTTTTATCTATTGAGGGAAATGATTTAATGCACAACAAGAAGCTACCAAATAGAATCACCTCTAAATAATCAGCATGAAGTCGACTGGTTCCATGGTCTTCACTGCTTCCAGAGGAAAATAGGACCTATACATAATGTGAGGTAGAAATTTTCCATTATTATGTAATCAAATTAACTTAAATATACCCTCATTCAAATTCCCACAAGAGAAAGAGACCCACAACCAAATAAAAATGTCAATCTACATTAGCAAACCAGTTCAGTTTACCTTAACTTTGTGTGCAAAAGTATGAAACCAGTTCATGGAACACTAAAACTCTCACTATATGATTTAAAATACATATCGCAATAATTAACAGCCAAGGAAGGGGGAGGGGAATTATGGACTCTATGTAAAATAATAATCTAAATCCCAAAAGATACAGTTTGAGATAAAGTAAACACTCACTCTTTTATCCCTTATCAGCATAAGAGGCAAGAAGCTTTTAGAGAAAAAAAAAAAAAAGAGGGGGGAGACTGAGACATAGTTTTAAATGAAAACTACAAAAAGTAGTATGCATGAGATTAAAAACATCAACATCTTTTTTCTTTCCACAAAGGATACTAGGTAGATTCAAAATAAAGATTGTCATGCAGCAGAACTCATCCACACAGATGCTCAACCACCTCAATAGTGTTATTGTTTGGCTCAAATATTTGCATAAAAATTCCATAAGAAAGTACAGGTGCAAGTAAAGGGAAAATGCGCATCTAAAAAAGCAGATTCTAGTTCATTGAAAAAGAATTTTTGAGTTTTCACAATCTTACCCCAAAAGATGTAAGAACACAGAAAACCTTAGGTCTTTGAAGAAAAGCATGTCAAATGAACTTTACATGAAAAATAATATAGTTCATCTTTACATAGGCATGCAAGCTTAAAAATTGCTTGAACACCAAATCTGCCACAAATTATAAAATTAACAAGTATATCATGACTGATGGGACATAAGTACATGCAATACAAGAGTTGAACAAGACTGCAAGTGGAACCCACAGCAATACACAACATTCAGCAACTAATTTCCAATACAGGTTTGCTAAATTAGAACTTTGCAGATTTGGAAAGAATACCTCCAAAGATGAGCTGCAACGTTGATTCATTGTCTGAACAATGCTCAGGAAATGTGACATTACTGCAGTCAAATTATCATGGATCCTAGGCTGTGCTTTTAAAGCATTCCCAACCTGGAGGACATAATGTACCAGAGTGAGAGAGAGCATGTACTTCAATTTAAGGCATGAATCCTTCCATTAATGAATTAGAGAAACAAGTCAAACAACAGATCACAAAAACAGACACCATTTGGCATATCCCATGTCCCTCTCTTGTATGATATACTGCTCCCATTATGTTAATCCCCTACCTCTCTACATTAACATTCAATTTAAAGATCAGAATAGAACTGGCAGCTTCTCAAGTCCACAGTGTTGGAGTGACTGCCATATTAACCATCTACTCAAGCCCTATAGCCTTGCCAATTCAATGAAAATTATCATGTTTTTGTTTTCTGAACAAATATTATCTTGAAACATCTCCATCTAGGACTTTTTTTGGGGGGAAGTGAAGCATCTCCATCAAGGATACCAGAGGTACCAAGCACAAAATCAAGCCCCATTGACAGGTTTAAAGAAAGCAAGATTTTATAGTTTAATTGACCTTGTTGAGGCAATCAAACCGATGAAAATTATATCCATTCAAATTGGACACCGGAGACTTTTCACATATAAATCCCAGTCCAATTAAGGCTTTTCTTTTCGCCACACCAGTTGATAGGTTTAAGGCAGCAAAAGTTCATGATCAACTCACCCAAAAACCTTGCTGATATCAACAAATTGAGAAAGATCCTTCATTAACTCGTCCCCTTGGAGAGTAATTGTGACACTTTAGTTTTATCAATCAACCAATAAACAAGCCTCTATTTGCCCAAAGAAATGGACATTTATGTCAATTTTCTTTTGCTGGTAAGTTACTCACACACCCAGTGAGTTTTGAACCCATGACCTAAACCTCTAACCATTCTTATGGAAGAAGGCAGTCTGGCAGTGTCATTTAAGCTAGAGCTCAAGGGCAGAATTTTATGTATATATAACCCTCATTAGCAACCAGATGTTATTCATGTCTTCAAGGCTTTCTTGTCTAACTTATACTAATTTAAGGATCTAGTTCATCCCTCAGAATTTACCTCTTCTCTGACATAATTATGTCACTTTTCTATAGAGAAAGGAAGCTGGAAACTAAAAAAGGAAAAAAAAAAAGTCATAAGTAAAACCAAGGGAGAAAGATTTCCGATACAATAGACCATTTTTCCACGGAAATAGCTTACCAATATTCTGGTCAAGTCTTCGTTTTCATGACCATAGATGGCACATATATCTAACAATTTAGGCAAGTCCAGCAACTTCTTTTCCTGCAAAATAACTACAAGCAGAGTTAGTGAACAACAGTGTATCAGAAAACAATATTGGAAAGAGAAAATACATATAAAAACTCCACCCAAAATATGTTACTTATCAGCAAAAGAATTTAACCACTGGTATTATTGGTTAAATAAAACAATGACTGTGGGCAGTTAATTTGGAGTGATATGCTAATATTGGATGCAAATACAATGCTTTATACACATCAACATACTCAAAAACTCTTCACAAATCAGCAGAAGTATTTATAAAATATATGCACATAAACTGATATTAACAAAGATATTTTAAAGATATTTCAGGATTGTGAGTAACCTAAAAACAAAAGGTGCCATTTATCGTAATTGGGTGCAACTTGTCACCAAAAGAGAAAGGGTGCAGAATGTCAATAAGTATGCAACTAGCCATGTGTGTCAGTTGGATTCTTCAAAGATAGATATTTTATATCGCTAAATCACACACTCAGTGGATCTAGGATCCACAACCTCATCCTCCACCTTGCTCTTATATGGGGAGGAGGTACCATTTAAACAAAAGTTCATTGGCACGTCACGTGTTCATTATACTCTCAGCCACTACAATGCTCAACATCATAAATCACATAATTCAAAAAAAAAAAAATATATATATATATATATAAAGAATTGCTACAAGGCCAATCCAATCCATCACAAAGGCAATAGATTGGGTTTTCACAGGTTGGTGGGTTGATTTTTTAAAAGACACGGGGTTGGTTTGGTTTAGATTTGGCCTTTTTTCCAAATTAATGAACCCAAACCAACCCCCTCATTTTACATATACATATTATATAATATTTTTAATTACTTTGAATTGTTTTTATTGGTGCTCTCATTACACCCTATACACCACAAACACCCCAAAATTCTCACACCCTCGCCTGCAATCTAACCCTATTGGGTTTGAATTGCCGTCCATCATCACCCGCACCACACCACCATCAATCCTTCTTTTACATAAATATTATAAAACATTTTTAGTCTTGTAATATATATATATATATATATTTTTTTTTTTTCGCTTTAGATATTAGATGTTTAAATGGAAACCTTTTACTAGCTAGTCTAGTTTGATGCATTTGAGTTTTGTTTTTAAAATATTGATTGACCAAAAAAAAAAAATCAATTTTAATATTGGAGATAAATGGCCTAATGGGCCTGACAAAAAAATCCAACCCTACAAACTCAAACCAATCGCTAGTGGGTTGGTTTGCTTCAGTTATTTTTATAATAATGGCTTGGTTTGGGTTGGGTAAATTCCCAACACAGAGAGGATGGTTTAGATTAAAAAAGCCCCCAAACCAAAACAAACTAACCCATTCACGCCCCTAAATACCTTTATCAACTAGAAAAAACTGCGCACATAAATTACAGAGTATAAGAGAGACGAGCCACCTCCATGATCTTTTGGACTAAGACTATCAGCAGCCCGAGCACCAGGATCTCTATTAGAAGATCTGCAACAAAAAGAAATTCCAATCCTGTTGGTGACACGAAGAGAGACCATGAAAATAGAGATTATAATTCAACACAGACACCACTTAAAAATTGAAACTTACATGCGATACAATACCATAAAGACACGGCGGCTTAACTCAAGCTCTCCAACAATGACCCCTGCAACTATTCCCTTAGCTCCACGATGGGGGAAGTCATACCATCTGCTCCTAAACTGTAGGAAGCTATCCAAAAATTCATGCAATGAAGAGTCCCTAGCCACTGAGAAAAACGGGAAGTGTAAGAGGCAGAAAGAATATTCAGATTTACCCAACCACAATCACAAATTTTGTGGCAAATGCATATTTGTAGGTAAACCAACATAACCTCTTTGAGAGCATGAAGCCAATATTATGTAACATACTTACAAACACCATAATCACTCTCACTAGAGAAGCGATCACAGTAGATGGTACCATATACACAATGCCCTGCTTATCCTAACCCACAATTCTTAAAGTCAATCACCTCCCACACAAAACAACCAATTATGAAAGACCCGCATTTTTTTTTTTATATATAACATAGGAACCTTTCTAAAGAAGAGCCCTTTGGACTCGCCTTTAGCCAGTAAAACCTACGAGCAACTAACCCCACCCGCCAAAACTAGTTGTCATTACCAATAAGATTTTAAATACAACCAAGGCATACCAACTAAGATCAATTCCCCCAGTTTGTGAAGTGGTACTTGCATCAATGTCTATAATAGGCTAATAGAATCAAATGTTAACTCAAATGCCCACACTATTTTATCAACTCTACAGCAAAAAGTACAGATATCATTTTACAAGAGAAAAACAAAGGCAATAGATTACCTTCTCTCCAAAAGTCTCTAGGATTGAGCTTGAGCAAACGAGACAATTCCCTATTCAAAAGATCCACAACACTCTGAGACAACAGTGCATCCGATCCAGCTTCGTTTGGGCCGAGCCCAGCCGCCACCGCCTCGTCTTGGGGCAAGTAATTTACGAAATTGCCACTCGCAGCTCTTCTGGACACCAACTCTCCGCTCTCCCTACTCGTTGTCGTCGACGCCGCCGCCGCCGCCGCATCCGATTGCTTTGAAAGCGATTGCCTGAGAGAAGATGAGAGCGTGGGATTGGGGTTTGGTTCTTTTGGAGCTGAGTTGTGATTTTTGGGGACGAATTTCTTCTGGGTGGTTTTAGTGAAACCCTTGTTTCCGTCTTGCCTATTGTTAGCATATCGATTCGACATTTTTTGGGACCAAGAGAGAGTTTTTTTTTCCCCCGATTCTGAATTTGTATTGAGAGTGATTATTAAGCCACACAAAGTGGAGGCTTCTGAATATCTTTGGTCCCTCGATTCTCTTCCATTACATTGTTTTGAAGAATAATATGGGAAGTGGGAACCGGCGTCGACTCCTCGAGTTTTGCACTTTTGCTTTTGATAAGGCGACATTTTTGCCTTAATAGACTTGTGGTAACAAGTAACAACCAACTTACAAAATTTGGCTAAATTGCATTATTTAGTATTTACCTCCCATAATTTTTGAGATGGTTCAAATTAAATCCTAAATTTAAAAAAAAAATTAATTAAAAATATAAAAAAAAAATTTATACAAGATAAAAATTATACTTGTAATGACGTGTTTTACTCCACAGCCCAAATGGTTTGGACAATGGCCCAATGAGCTCAAAACAATGAATTTGTTAGAGAGTGGGCCTAATATTGAACGTCCAATGAGTTAGTGTGGGTACCAAAGGCATGCAGGGCAACGTCCTAGGCCGTCCTCGGCATGCTCGGCAACGTCCTAGGCATGCTCGGCAATGTCCAAGGCATGCTCGGCAACGTCCTAGGCATGCTCGGCAAAGTCCTCGGACGGAGTCCTAGGAGTCCCACATCGAAGGAAAACCCCCCCACTTGCTGCCTTATAAGCTGTGAAGCGAAGGAAGTAGTGTACCATCAGTTTAGTCATTCGAATAACTATAAACCGATGGTACACTACTCCCTTCGCTTCACAGCTTATAAGGCAGCAAGTGGGGGGGTTTTCCTTTGATATGGGACTCCTAGGACCCCGTCCGAGGACTTTGCCGAGCATGCCTTGGACGTTGCCAAGCATGCCTAGGACGTTGCAAAGCATGCCGAGGACGGCCTAGGACGTTGCCCTGCATGCCTTTGGTACCCACATTAAAAGGGCAAAGTCCTCGGACGGGGTCCTTTTAATGTGGGTACCAAAGGCATGCAGGGCAACGTCCTAGGCCGTCCTCGGCATGCTTTGCAACGTCCTAGGCATGCTCGGCAACGTTCAAGGCATGCTCGGCAAAGTCCTCGGACAGGGTCCTATGAGTCCCACATCGAAGGAAAACCCCCCCACTTGCTGCCTTATAAGCTGTGAAGCGAAGGGAGTAGTGTACCATCGGTTTATAGTTATTCGAATGACTAAACTGATGGTACACTACTCCCTTCGCTTCACAGCTTATAAGGCAGCAAGTGGGGGGGTTTTCCTTCGATGTGGGACTCCTAGGACCCTATCCGAGGACTTTGCCGAGCATGCCTAGGACGTTGCAAAGCATGCCGAGGACGGCCTAGGACGTTGCCCTACATGCCTTTGGTACCCACAGTTAGAATGATGCTAATCACAATGGGCTAGTTGGTATTGGAATGAACAAGATAAATAGTTTGACCAAGAAAAGTTCTCCTCAGTCAAGTCCAAGGAATGTATGTTCTTATATATTTCTCTTAGACTTATACAAAAATTACAGTTCCTGGTTACACAGTGATTTTTCTCTTTTTGTGATGATCCCCACTGTAATGGAGTTCTTCTCTTTTATATTCACTTCCCCTCTTTCATCTCAGCCCTTCACGTGTAGGTCAGATTGTTAATCTTCTTAATACTTGTCCCATCAGCACATTCTTGAAATCTTTATGTGTAGCTGTAAGGCTGAAAATTACTATTTAAGTATCACTTCCACATTAATGTGACCAGGGGGTTAGATGCAAAGTATTCAATGTAATGGTAGCAGCGTTCTTCCCAGATATTTCTCAATTCTCTGTTGTCTCATCTCTTTCTAATTCTTATCCTTCCAAGCACGATTGCCTGCTGCCCAGTACTTGATGGGTGGTCGGACTTTAGGCCTCTATATTGTTGGGTGAGGTGGTATCGCTCCTCAGACAACGTCACCTACTCATCATAACCTGGCCTCTTCCTCGGCCCAATATCTATCTGCTTTCATTTGTACTTGTCTATCCTCAGGCTATTTGACGTCCTCGGGCGCGGCCCATGGCCCAATATTCTTATCTGGATCATTCATCTCTACAATACTCTAACATAATCTAAGTGTATATGTGCATGAATTTCCCTCTTGAAAACTTGAATCCCGGCTCTTACCTCTCACACCTTACAAACACTTATATTTGTAAAGTGACCATCGCACCAAAGGTGCGCAGTAGTAAAATTACCAAGCTTTTAAATTGCTCCGATTTGTCATTCTTTATTAGTCACTATTAATAAAAACAAAAAAAAGTAATTAAAATTTACATAAGGTATCATTAAACCCTATCTAGATAACAAAGATATTGGTGATTTGGCTCCTAGGGAGATTTTTTTAAAAAAAATTTATTGATGTAAATCAACTTGGGGTTCATACTTCATGGGCTATATTAGTTGGAACAAAATTGAACCAAACGTGTGCTCCTTTCTTACATTTGGCCATTCTTGCTAATGCATGGGCTATCAAGTTGTCCTTGTGATGTGTACGTGCAAATCGAACCCATTCGTACCCCACTTAACATCATTTATAATATGTCCAAAGAATGTCATGCAGCTCTCTTCCTCATTAAACAATATCGTCATTATCTCTGAATCATCTTTGAAAATTGCCATTTTATGCTAATGTCCTTGGCAAAACTCATTGCTTTTCAGGCGGCCACTTGACGTAGAGAGAAGTAGTCACTTGCTCTGTAAAAAAGACAACCACTTGACACTACCATAGTTTTCAAGACTCTTAACTTTTATTATATGGTATATAATTAACTCAATCTTTTAATGAGTTTATATTTTAGTTAATTAGTAAAGACACAAATATAAAAAATAAGTATCGCGATAAAATGAAAATAAAATTGTGGGGGATGAGGAACCGAAGAGGGAGAACCATAGAATAGAACCAACCTAAGGGGCAATACGTCCCAACTATATGTCAGGACAGGCCTAGATCAATTTGGATAAAAATTGTCTGAGAAACCAAGAAGAGCGGTACGCCCAAGGAGCCCGAGGGACAAGTACTCCTCGGGGGACCAGAGATTGACCATCAAGTCCACAATGCCGAGAGCCGAGGAGGGAAGGAGAGACGTGCAAGTTAAAAAAGAGGGAAGTTTCTAGGTAAAGTACCCATCACATCCGCATTCAATGCACTGCACCAACTCAGCTAGCCACATTAATGGCAAAATGACCCCTAAACAATATCCCCATAGCTTGTAGCACATTCTACCACTTTCTAGCAAGGCCCTAATGGGACAAGCATCCAAGTGAAGATTAGTAACTATCTAAGTGGAGGGCTGAAATGCAATCCAGGTAGTTATATAAGGAAAATGGACTCCTCCAAAATGGGGGATAGAAAAAAATTAAATAAAGAAAAGAAGTATAAAGTCTAATCAAGAACTTTGTAATCGAGAAGGGAATATTATATGTACTAGTGATCCTTGGATGAAGAATTGATATAGAAATCTTTGCCTTTCTTACTATCATTCTCTCTTAAATCTAATAACTTTAGCATTTGACCTCTTTTTAAATCGTTTAGCAAAACCAACAAGGGTTGAAAGGTTGGTCTTGATAACCTACCTCTACAAATCAATTGATTGGGCCACCATATGGTCCCTACCCATCTAACTTGGGCTGGGCCATTGAATTAGCCCCCTACAAAAATAATGCAAGTCTTTTATCAAAACCTTCAATGTAATTTGTCAATTTGGAATATTTTTTTTTCTTCATGCATTTAGATATACCATTTTGCTTAAAGTTTATTTGTTAATTTACTGAAAATTTATTGAATATACAGTTTTGCTTAAACCTTATATGTAAAGAAAAAATATCATGCAAGCAAACAAATTAAAAAGCTAAAAGAATAAGATGTTACCATATAGACACCAAGTTTTCACTTTTTAATGCAAGTAGTCTTTGCATTTAGTTGACTGTTTGAGACTTTCTTTCCCCTTTTTTTATGCGAGTTTTTTACACGACGAGATAATTAACTTCATATTTTTGATATCAGATCATTTTTACAAAGTTGTTATATGGAATTAGTTGAAAAATAAAAACAAAGTTTATATTATACATTTATAAAGCTGATATAAAAAATTCAAAGAAGTGACAACTCAGTTTTAAAGATTCATATTAGCAATAATTAAATAATTAATTAAAAAGATAAAGAGATAATAAATGATAGACTTAAACAAGAGGTTTCTTTGTTGGAAACTTTTTTTTTTTTTTTTTTGGGTGGGGGGAGGGGGGATGGGATCATTTTCAGAATCCAATCTTACTACCTTTTAAAATATCGGAATAAGAATATTTAAACATATTAAAACAAAAATTGAACATTCTTATAAGTTCAAAATCGGTCACTGCTGGAGATTGCTGCTACCAACTGAATTTCTTATGCTTCAAGTTTAAATTCCTGAAAAGTCCCAAAAATACTTTGAACATTATCATTTGCAGGTGCTGAAATCTTTGAAAACTTCCTATCAAAAAAACAAAAACTTTGAAAACTGTACAATACAAGAACATATTTTGTACCGTATAGGACACAATTGTCTCCTCGAAAAAATATGGATTGTTGACCCATTAATTTCCGTCTTGACAAAAAAGTGAGTCCCAGCTTGTGGTAACAACAAAATTGATAGGCAGAATGAAGCATCAACTTCTTCTTTTTTGTTTCTTAAGTTCCTAATTAGTATCTAATTCTACATGCATGTATGACCTGCTTTCCAACACAAGTCAAACACCATTCTGAAGTTGTAAAAAATACCATTCTTTGGAGATGAACGGCTCTATTCTAAGCTTCCAACCTGTCAAACTTATGCCCATTCCAAGTTTGTTTCCTTAGGCAAAACCAATGCAATCAGGCAATCGGATGAATTAGGTGCAATGGAGAGCATGGAACATGCATCATGCGAGTAGGGAAGTATGAAGAGAAGCCTTGCCCAAATGGATTTTGCAGCTGGGATCTTGATTACTCCTGCACATTCTCTCTGCTTCAAGTATGATATGAAATCCTGAAACTGCAGAACACATTTTTAAGATTAACAAGGTTTTGCAACAGCATCTCACTGATTACAGAACCAGGTTTTGTTACACTTAAGGAACTAGATGCGCATTAGATTAGGATACTGAGCAAAGCTAAGGAGTTCACGACTTCATGAATGCAATATAACTGATATCTCCTAGCTAAATGAAAAGTTTAGGAAGGCAAACTATGAAATTAGTAGTTGCATGAGCACATTAGGGCTCTTATTAGAGTTTATTTATAGGAGATATCATAAATTCTATGCATTGCCCAGTACCTTATGTCAGTCCTACCAAAGCAGGGTCTTGTGAGGGGAGATCTTGATATGGTCCTATCCTTCAGCATTCCTGCATGAAGTGGCTCCTCTCAAGAATCGAATCCCCAACCAAAAACTTTTACCATCACACCAACCAATGGCCCCTATCCTAATCCAAAACATCATATTTGGAAGGAGCTTTTATGGTAACAATTAATTGCTCTTTGGGTGATTCACAAAATCTAAATTAGCTTTGATTAGAATTGAGTCTCCCTAGACATGATATAACTAACCACTACGCCAGAGAGTGGCATTGGCTTTGAGGTATGATTACTTTCATAAAAGAAATACAGAGCCAAGATAAATAAAACTTACGCCTTTATGGTCGCCTGCAGAAGATGGAAGCAGCTGACAGACCTCCCTCTGCATCATGTGTCAAAGCAAAAAAGAATCACAAGTGAAATTAGAATATGAACTTTTTTTTGGGGGGTTGGTGGAGGGGTATACACATGCACTTCAATTTATTCTCAACAAAAATCCAAAAGTTGAAAATTATTTAAGGACTCACTTTATGTGGTGGGGTACTAGTGAATGTTGATTTCACATGACGGAAATCTGTGCGTTTGGACATGTCTAATTTAGCAGGCCATCTGCACCAAGCATTATCAAGAAAACTTATCATTAGAAATTTGTCCCAATTCAAATAAAATTTCATCAGATTAGCAATTTAAAAAGGGAATTGAAGTCCTTACTCAGCAGGCTCAGAAGTGGGGTTTGAATATTTGCAAATATCGGAGTCCAATTTATGTGCATAAACTGTGCAGTAATGAACCCCACTTTTACATAATGTGCCCTGCCACTGATATTCCGGACATTGCCCAGAACTTTCCATATTGGATGTTTCTGAAACAGGTGGAGGTGGAGGGGGAGGGGGAGAACTAGGTGGAGGTGGCGGTGGAGGTGGAGGTGGCTGTGACTGAGGCAAAGGAGGTGGAGATGGAGGCAATGGAGGTGGCATTTCAGGCTGAGGAGGTGGTAGGGACATTAAAGGTGGTGGAACTACAGGCAAGGAAAACATTTGGTCAAAATGCTGCAATGGAGTTCCTTGTATCTGTGCGAGTGGAGTTACAGAGGCAGGTATAAAAGGAGCATTACCATGAAAATTATTAGGCATTACACCTGGAGAGACTGGGTTCAAAGGCATATGATGATTTAAACCCCGTGCATCCCAGGGACTATTTGGTGGAAGGTAAGCAGGTCGCATAAATGGAGATGAATGAATTTGCTGTGGTGGTGGAATTGGAGGTCCCCGTGTTGCCAAGGGCATGCATGGAATGTTCCCAGGAGCAGAATGTAGCTCGACTTCAGGTTTCTTATATGTCCACATTTGTTCAGCAGTGCCAGAAACAACATGACTACCTAAAATAAAATCATTTCATAGAGAATCCTTCAGTGATATGGAGGGGGAAAAAAATTAATTAAAAAAAAAAAAAACTTTTTGTTTGTATTTCTATATATAATTTATCACCTCCTTGTGAAGGATCGACCACTACTTTATTGTCATAACCATCAACTTTTCTCACTCCAATTTCAGGCATTTCTGTACTACCAGAAACTGCCCAGTTTGACTGAAATGAATATCCACCTTGCGCAGTGTTTATATGATTATCAGGTTTCATTCTGGGGGATACAAGCTCCCTAGAGCTGCTCTCGTGTTTCACTGGGAAAGGTGCAGGATGGTGCTTTCCTGGTTGACTGTTCATAGGAGGAAAGTTCACCAAATCATCTAGGGGTTAGCATGGGCAAATCATCTCATTAAAGAACTCTAAAGGATGTGACAAGAAATATAAGCATAATTCTAGAAGTTCAAACAATTTAATCCTGGCAGATTACATACTGCTACAAAAGCAAAGAGTTTTTAAGCAAGATAGAAATAACCAACAGAAATACAAGAACAATGCTTCATTCTCAACTCCAAATTCAATAAAAATATGTAGTTTTGGGCATAATTCAATATTTCATCTTAAAAATAAAGCATGGAACACATTAAATTTTAAGGATAAAATAGCAAAGAATAACAGTATCAAAACAAACAAACCAAATGAAAGGTCAGGTGCAAAACATACTAGAATGAATGAGTCACATTTCCATGAAGCAACAAAATTTTAAATGTACTTGAACAAAGTAAGTTACACAGGCAACCAATGAGTGTTGTACCCATTACCATACCCTCCATACCATTCTCATTGGGGAGGAGATACATTGTCAGCAAGAGCTAATTGGCTGAACAGAATCAGGAAATTTTTTTTTTTAATTAAAACCCATTCTGGGTTGAGAGGCCAGTAGTGTTGTTAAAAGCACACTTAGCCGTGCTTAAAGCTTCAAGCCCTAAGGTCTTAAACACTTTGCTTGGCCAAAGTGAAGCTCATTTAATGAAGTGCACCTTAGGCATGCTTTTTTGGCACTTTTTGAAGAATCACAAAGCATGCCCAGACACACTTTTTTATTTTATTTATTTATTGATAACATAGGGAGCCTTTCTAAAGAAGAGCCCTTTGGGCTCGCCTCTAGCTAGAAAAACCTACGGCCAACTGACCCCATCCACTAGAACCAAGGCACGCTTGTTTATTTTATTTCTAAAAAAGATATAAATCATTAAAATTAGTTGCTCAATCCTAGGGTTATGACATGGACCATAGATTTATTATAGAAATACTATTCTTAAGGTATTGTATTACACAAGCAATATTTTTATTTTCAAGGCTAATTACCATTCTTGTACTTTTTTGGTCTTTGCCTTTTAATTATGTGTCAATAGAACCATACACCTCATTGGATCATAACTTTTTTTTTTTGATAAGTAACGAAAAAAAAATTATTAAGAAAAAACTAGCCAACTTGGGTACATTGGGGATGTATTGTGGGGGCAAAAATCAAGAACCAAAATTACAATGATCAAATAAAGCGGGAAGGGAAAACAATAAAAATGCGAGCCACAACCTCATCATGGTTATGTATTTTTATAAAGTATATGTTTGGATTTAGCTGATTGCGTCTGCGCGTTTCATGTTTGGCGTTTCCTCTTTTTTTTTTTTTTTTTTTATGCACGCGTTTCAGGAGACATAGAGCACTGTTCAAGGGACCCACAAGTACTTTATTCAGAAAAAAAAATTAAAAATGGGTCCCACAGCACTATTCACGCATTTAAAAATTATTTTGCTATAGTGTTTTCAGTTTTCAGTTTTTAGTTTTCAGCAAAATAAACTATATCCAAACGGACCCAAAGTACGAGAGAATTATATAAAATGTTTGAAAAATGTGCACTTTACTTTAATCAAGCGTGCGCTTTGCATCTAAGCTCCAAGAGGTCTGTGTGCTTTAGTGCATTTGGCACTTTTACCAACACTAGAGTTTAGAGTTGTTGGAGCTCATTTGTTGTTGCTTCTTGCCTAAGAATTAGTTTACATATTATAACGTTGTCACCACTTAGCCATGACCATCTATTATAGCATGAGCACCTGGATATATAATCCATGGAATAGGCCACAGCTATAAGTGGGAAAATTTATAAGATTGCTATAAGACTAGCTGCTCTATGGTACACTATCCTCTAATGTACTGAATGTTAGGCTGTTAAAAAGCAACATATTCATAAAATAAGTGAAGCTAAAATGAGAATGTTAAGATAGGTAAGATAAGATTCGAGTTAAGGAAATTTGCTCAAAGGTAGGGGTGGCTCTATTGATGAAAAGACAGGAGAGTCACTTGAGATAATTTGGTCATGTTTAGAGAAGAGTGATTAATGTACCAATAAGAACTAGTGAGTTGAGTCTAGTTGAGAACCAAAAAAAGGTAGAGGAATACCAAAACTAACGGTAATCTCAGGTGTAAAAAAGGACATGTTAATTAAAGAAGTAACAGAGAGAATTTCCGGATATAATAACATGGTGGAAAAATACATGTGGCCACCCCTAAGTAGTCGGTTGAGAATCCATAGCCAACCACAAAAATTTTGGGACTAAGACTTGACTGTTGTTGTTTTTGTTGTTTTGTAGGCCATGGCTTGGTCAAAATGAAAAAAATTAACTATTTAGAGGACACAGAACATGACTTTCTAAATTCTACTTTCACACAAAGGATTTAATAAAAGTTATTCCTTAGATTCAAATTGTTTTCTGATTGGTAAATTACACACACCAAGTGGTCTATAACCCACAACCTCATCTTCCAACAAGTGGAGAAAGTATCGTTTGAGCTAGAGTTCACTGGCCATATGTTAGTGATTTATATTGTTCCTTTTGCTTTTTACTACGAAGTGGAGAGACCCATCTTTTAAGTATGGAATATATTAGGAATTTATGCAATCCAAATACTTTGTCAATGGAAGAACCTATGGACAAGAATCACTAACTTCTATAACAGTACAAAGGGTGCAAATAACACATGAACAAATCAAGTTTAACATGCCATAATGATTCAGTATCAAAAGATAAGAATTTGAATGAAAAAACAATTGAAGAAATTCAAACCTCAATTCTATCTGAAAGAACACTCCAGGACAACCACGGAGATTCTTCAAAACTGTAATTGCAGCATCTACACTGCTACATTCAACAAACCAACCACACCCCATCTGCATATTTGCTCGTGTCAACCTGGCTACAGACCCGACATTGCCCACAGCAAGACTACAAATGGCCATTAGCTCATCATCTGTGAGGAATGGGGAGTTAATATTAGGAAAATTAATCCTAAGAGTACTTGATGACACTTTATCTTCTTCCCTCATCATAGCAGTATGGCTGTTTCCAGATATATAACTGTCAAAGTAGCTTGAGCTTTGATTGATATTATATTTAGCACGTAATGATGAGAGTAAGGAAGATAAGTGAGACATCCTCTTCCTACAGCTGTCAGCAGGGCTCCCTGGTATAGTTCGAGTGTGAGGTGATCCAATACTACTACTAGACATGTTTCCAAGGTTATTGATAGGCACTGAAACATTAGCAGGAGGTGCCCGATAATTACTTCTTTCCATACGATGCTGTCTGAGATGGGCCATTACAGATGCAGCTTCTTCAGGAGTTTCAAATTCCATCAGTACAGCACCTTCGTTGCTAAGCTCAGTGACCATGTAAGGACCCTTATAATGCACTTTCCTTGATTCATGCAGGATCTCATCCTTGGCCCATTGGCTTGAAACGTTTCCAACATAAACATGAGAACTAGAACCAACTGCAACTCCCTTCATCGAACCCCTAGTACCCAGTCCTACATCCATGAACTTTACGCGCCATGGAAAATGCCGTCGCATATAGTCCCGAGCCTTTATGGCATCCATGATGTTTCTGTACTCAATCAAGGAAAATCCTTTCATTGGAAAGAAGAAAAATTGTTCTATTGGACCAAACCTCTCAAACTGAAACCTTAATTGAGCTTCAGATGCATCAGATCCTGAAAAACCTACCCAGAGCTGTTTGGAAGCAGAGACAATATCCATGGCTGCCGGTTCCCCATCAGAGTACCAAACAATTTGAGTTGTTGTGGTAGTACATGGTATTGTCAAGTTATGTTTAGGAGATGCCAAAGAATTATGTAGGCCTCCACTGGAGGATCTCATGGTAGATAAACTGAAATCCATATTTGAAACCTGATTCTTCTCGACATGAAAAAAATTATTTCTACCTTCAAATGAATTACTCCTGAAGTCTGATGGCGTTCTTCTGGGTGAAAGCCTCTGGTGGTTCAATAGGTCCCTGGAAGACCTGCCATGTGACAAATCTCCATGCTCACCAGACTCAAAATCCATGGACCTCAAGCCCCCAATGTCATGAGCAGAACCTGTATTTAAGCAGCAATCAGATTCAAGATGAATTACAGACTCACAAAGTTTCAAATATGTTTGCAAACTTTAACAGAAAATGTATAATATATGGTCAATCATGGATTCTTAAATTACCTTTCTTACCAGATAGATCACTGGAGTGCTCACGTTGATTAGAGATCCTAGGCACTAGATATTGTTGATTGATGTACTTAGTTGGATCAGATTCATCCGCATCACTGTCTACCAGACTGTTTTCTACAGACATTACTTCTTCATATGATTGAATGATTCTTTTCATATCTGACATAATTTCTGAAATAGTATTAGAAAACGATACATTAGTTAATTTCTTGTACTTTGAGAAAATCCATCTCTGCAATGATCGGTCTTTTTCAAGAACCTGCACAAAAGAAGTCCCAGTGGAAGACATTATTAGTCCAGAGCATAAATTACTGAACATGCGTACTAGAAATTCAACAGAAAATTGAAAAGTTCTTTAAACTTGTCTAATCTTCAACCACAATTTGAGATATCTGTGCTTTTGGAAATCTGCCATTCATAAGGCAAGGATTATGTGCTTATTTTTAAAAAAAAATATTTACAAAATAATAAAAAAAAAATATTTACAAAATAATAAAAAAATTTATAAAAAAAAGTGAAGAAGAAAAGGGAAAAAAAAAATACTTTTACGATTAAATACTAGTGCATATAGGAGCACCATCATCTTGTCAATTGCAACAACAAAACGGCAACCAATGCGAACCAATTTTCAGAACCAATTAGATTTATTAAAAGCATTTATTTTTATTTTTAAAATTAATATTTTTTTAATATAAGAATATAATTAGAAGTAAAAATTATCTATGCACATCAGAATCATGTAAAAAAATGGGACGCATCTTTCAAAAAAAAGATTAAAGGAGTCAATCAGTCATGAGTAATTCCATATTAATACATTTGTTAAAGCAAACTTACTTGCTCTTCCAGTTATAGGTGAATATGGGATTCAAGTTCAATTAAGCCTAGTTTATGGTTCTGCAGAACCTTTTTTTTTCCCATAAGATTTATGTTTACCTTCTATAATAGTCAAATACACATTTTCTTGAGGTCATACAAATTCATATATGAATAGCAACTCTCATGAAATATGCGTCATGCCATGTTTTCCACAAAAGTCACTACATGAAACGCTAAAAATAAGGGGAAAATACATTAAATAAATATCTAACAAAGCCACAAACCTGACATTTAAGAGAGTGAGAGAGAGAGATCACAATTGACACTATATTTTATATATATATAGTATGTATGTATGTATGTATAAGTACAGGTATTTGATATGCAATAACCCTTGGAGAGATTGTGCATCTAATGAAAATAAAATCCTAATCTAGTAGTCAAAAATATTTTTTCACATAAAACAAAAATTAATAATTACCATAGCCAACAAGCAGCTCTTTGGAACAGGTGATGATGCATCTACCGAAACACGGTTGCCATCTGATACTAGCTCCTCATTGCTTCCGGTGCTTTTGTCAACAGAACCAGTACATTGTTTAGATCCATCACTAGTTTTACCCAACACAGGAGCCACATCTTCAACAAGCTTGCTTGTCACCAGACTTAGAAAATATTGGCCCTCTTTATTAACTCCCTCTGCTACACTGATGTTAAAGAATTCAAAAGATGCTGCGAGCAAGTTTTTAGGGCAACGAAAGAAAATACGGAGCAAACTTAATGCACGGAATTTGGATAGCTTAATCAATGAAGATACATCTTCATCTGAAAACTTTTGCTTAAACTCAGCAAAGATGTCTGCAGAATCTTGCATCTTCAAAATTTCTTTGTCAACAATCTGAAAGATATCCTTTCCCTCAAACGATGATACAAAGAAAGAAAGCACATTCTGAAAAACCGTAGAGCAAATGCCTCGAATGACAGACGACGTTGGTGCCTCTAAAGAAGCTGTGCAACAGATATCAACCAGACCAAAGATACAGGCTTTAGCAGTCAAAAATGCAACCCCATCAGCATCCTCTCCTCTATTTATCACTGCCAAAGTCCAGTTATGCATGTTGATAACAACTTTCGCTGCTGCTTCAAGAGCAGTTGGACAATGTGATGCATATCGAGGGATGAGTTCCGCCACTATACGTTGTACACTAGAACAACCTGCAAAGCTAGCAGTCAATATAAAAGTAGTCAGTTCAAAAGAAGCAACATATTCATAAATTGTGTGCAGCGCCACGGCAGTATAAGACTCAAAATGAGGCTTATTGTACTACTGCCTCGAAATGAGGCTTATTGTAAGTAGTGAAAAAGGACATGTCAATTAAGGAAGTAATTCCAATGGCAAAAAGAGAATATATATATGTGTGTGTGTGTGTGTGTGTGTGTGTGTGCACGCGTGTGTGTGTGTGGCCGACTCTGACTAATCTACTGAGGATCCATAGCCGACCCCGAATAATTTGGCATTAAGGCTTGGTTATTGTTGTTGTAATGATTTTTTTGTAGGCTTATTGGTTGGTACTACTCCCTTAACATCTAACAAATGGCAGCACTGAATTGAATTCATCCTATATCTAGCTTTTCTTTTCTTTTCTTTAGGATTCTCATCAACCAAACAGAGAGTTAATTGATAAATTCACTTAAAAACTCTTCCACCAAAACAAGTTCACAATGCTGAAATTGAAACTAGTATGCTACGAATTGAAGCCAAAATTGCAATAGAAGAAATTGTAAAACCCTAACCTCTGGAAGCGGTGATGAGGGAAAGATAGGCCTGTTCGAGGTCGGGCATGGAAGCAGCAGAGTCCTTGTGTGAAAGGCAAAACCTAATACGCTTATAGCATTCGTGAACGCTTCGAATTTCGTCTCTGTTTCTCCTTCTGATGAGAATTTCCTCCTGAGAGAGCGGTGGTGGTGTTGACGGTGGAGCTACGGGGCTCTCCTCGTGCTGGGGTAGGGATTGTGGTGGTGGAGGTGGTTGTGAAGGTGGCTCCGACGGTGGTGGTGGTGGTGGTGTAGGAGAAGAAGGAAGAGGCGGTTCTGATAAGGGCTCGTATAGCTTTCGCTTCTTCAGAGGCTGCTCCGCCGAGGCCATGGCCAGAGAGACAGAAAGAGAGTTTAGGGGCACACAGTCTCGTGCTCTCTTTTTTATGTAACTGTGAATAATGTAGTAGACTAGTAGTCCGAACTTTCAAGATGTTGAAAAAGTAAAAACTAAATTGCAATTTTAACCCACAAAATTTAGGATTATTTTCATTTTGGTCCCTTATGTTTAGGATTTTTTATATTTTATTCTATAAAGTTTGATTTTACTTTCAAAATGGTCATTCTATCCTTGTGGAACTAGACTTGCTTCAAGTGTCTAATAAGCTTGTAGTCATATATCCACTTCAACTATTTTTACCTAATTGTGTGCCACATTACCCCCAAATAATTAAGAGAGAATAAAAATCAGACTATGAGAAATAGGGTCCAATTAATGTATGCCCTTACAAATCCGTTTTTGGAAAAATTTTATCGAAAATTAAAATTTTTTCCAAAAATGATATACTATTGTGTGCCCTTAGGGCACACATTAGTAAAATCCTAAGAAATAAAAGAAAAATAAAAGAAAACATTGAAACCCATTTCCCTCTCTCCTTTAACGGCTAAAAGACCTTTCTCCTCTTTGTTTTCTAATAGCCCAAATAAACCCCCCCCCCCTCTCTCTCTCTCTCTCTCTCTCTCAAGCAAAGTGATAGGCATGAAACCGACAGTGTAACTTGTTCAGATATATCTCGAGTCAACTCAATTGCAGCAAGTGCAACTCATTATCATAATCAACCCTTGGCAACGACATGGGTGTGTTCTAAACAATTGGTCTTTATTATGAGTCCCATATTTGATACGAGTGTTCTCATTCTTGTATTTATAAGCTATTGTGGATATCTTTTAATATCCTAATAGATGAGCCTATTATAGATATGAGTCTTATCTATGTCACATACACGCCTCACCCCCACCCAATCTCATCAAAAGCTTGTGGACATGGATAAGTTTTACATTTGACCTTTTTACTTTTCTATCTTTTTGGGTTCTTATAGCCAGTTATAACTATTTGGTTGAATCCATTGTGGCTTAGCTTTCATCGTAAGCTAATATATTATTTTATTGTTATTTTGACCAAATTAGTGGCTTATTTAATGTCCAATCACAACACTTGAACTCGTTATTGATGTCTCAATCATAACATTAAAGTGTTGTTCCTTTATTATCTTGAAAGTGTTATTACTCTCCCATATATTGTTATCTGGATTTATTGGTATTCTTGCTTGATTAATTAGAGGAAAGACAACTTTTTTTTTTGTTAGGAATAGAGTAAAGACACTATTACAAGGTTATTCCTAAACTTTTGTGTGTGAAAGTGCATATAACATAAAGGTTGATGTTATAGTTTGATCATAGGGGTTTTTTTTGGGACAAAATTGCAAAATGCCCTTTTTGGGCAAACTAAGCAGCGTTTTACCATAATTTTCAAACTAATTAGGGAAATGCCCCTCTTTTGAAACTCGATTTTCTCAAAATCGAGTTATAAAAAAAAAAAATTGGAGCCCTATAGCGGCGTTTTTAAAGACCTATAGTGACGTTTTCATGACCTATAATGACGTTTTGTAACTCGACTTCCAATAAATCGAGTTATAGGCAATTTTTTTAATTTTTTTTACCTATAACTCGATTTTATATAAATCGAGTTACAAAACGCCATTATAGGTCCTGAAAACGTCACTATAGGCTCCTTAAAAACGCCGCTATAGGGCCTAAATCGATTTTGAGAAACTCGATTTTCAAAAGAGGGGCATTTCCCTAATTAGTTTGAGAAAGAGGGCAAAACGCTGCTTAGTTTGCCCAAAAGGGGCATTTTGCAATTTTGTCCCTTTTTTTTTACCTAATAACCAATTTGCATCAAGTTTTACATTGGGTGGGACAAATCAACTTTGAAGGACAACCCATTCACATGATTTTTATATCACAGTGAGATCATTATGAAACTCATTTTAGCTTCTTTGTTATTTTTGTTGATTATTTGGATTACAATTGGTTTATTCGTGATTTTTTCTATTCACTAAAATATTTTCGACAACCCTAACTCGGGTCCCTTCAACTTTCAAACCAAGATCTTGCATCTTCTATCCTTCAATGAACACCATTCCCAAGTTGAATTGCTCTGAAATCTCTACAAGAGAACGATCAAGGCTCACTTATCTAAAACTCACTCACATCCTCTAGTTATTGTCGCACCTTAAGACTGGTGCAATACTTAATTTCGTCGGTTGAGCTCCGACAAGGAGATTGCCGCTTCAAAAAACATTAATGGAATTGTGGTTGAGATATGGGAATTGGTAGCGTGTAGGTGATTCACGCTCAATGATGGCTCGGGCATTGTGTGTGGTGGCTGAGCATCCTGAGAAATGTGCCTCATTTAAGTTTGATGATGGCTTGACCATCACACATACACACACATGCACACAAACTTGACCATCATATATAAAGTGCGTGTGTGATGGGTTTTTTTTTTTTTTTTTTTTGTGGTTTTTGTTTGGCAATGTGCTATCGGGTTTTGTGGAAGATGAGAGATTGTGTTTGGTTAAGTTTTGAGGCTTCCTCCCCCCCCCCCCCCCCTTTTCTTATCTAGGTGACATGGCAAGACAATTAGACAAGAATGGGTGACGTTGTCACATGAATTAGGACTTAACAACCAAGTAAGTAACATAGATGTATGAAATGACCATTTAAAAAACAAAATAATATTTGATGAGAACTAAAATGAAAACTTTAAAACTGAAGGGATCAAAACATTAAATAACAACAAACCTGTAGTTGCAACTTTAAAAAAAAAAAAAAAAAAAAAAAGAAGAAGAAGAAGAAGGAGGGGAAACAATTTTTTATCACATAAATTTAGGGGGATTTTGCCAACAATTTATAGTTTATCTGACACCTTTAGGTACTTTCAATAGAGACGTCAATGGTTTAAATTTCTCTCCTCTAAATGTCAAACTAAAATAATAAATAATAAAACACAAAAAACTTTAGGAATTTTTTGGGAAATAATGTTTTTACCATATATTTACCAAATGAGCAACATTTTCAAATTATTGGGATTTAATACACAAATTTGTAAAGATGACAGGCATTTTGAAATCATGTTTTGGAAATACAATTTTAGGAAAATATCTAAAATAATTTTTAAAAAGTTAGGGCCCGTTTAGTACATGTGTTTAAACACATATTTTCAGTTTTAAAACAACATTACATGTATTTCCATACACTTTTTCACTCACAAGTATTTCCAAAAAATACAAACAACGTTACTAGAACAACATTACCAAACAGGCCTGTATGGGGAATGGCCCCAGGCCTATTGAACCTTGGGCCCAAGCCTTATAGTACAGCGTGTTATCCCATTCCCGTCGGACCTTCGATTGGTTTGAATGCACTTCAAGGCCCAAACTGAGCCCAAGAATCGTGTTGAACCCATCTCGTCTTGAGCATACCAGAGGCAAGCACTAGCTAATCAACTTTAACTTGATCGAGAGTGTGCTTGCTCAGGATAGCCTATATTCTAGGCAGTCTAATATTGCCTTGGGGAATGTCACTGCCGAGTAGTCTTTTGGGGGCTAGAACCAGTTCCAACGCCATTACCATCGTTCTCAACAAAGCATATTCACGTCAGGAATAATTAATTTGGACCCCACCTGCACGAGTGAGACCAGAAGGTAATCATAACGTATCCACCCACCTCAGGCTATAAATAAAAGGATGGAATAGGAAAAGGGGGCTGGCGATTTCGGGCAAAAAGAGAGAGAGAGAAAGAGTATTAGAAAAACCAAGGGAGGGAGTAGCACAGAAAGGAAAGTATGGGTGTTTATTGGGATTAAAGGAAGTTGTAGTGACATTTAGGGTGAAACTGCCCTTAGTAAGAAATACTAGACCTGCTCTATAAGTAAATTGTGAGCCCAATCTTGGGTCCGGTCCATTAGACCGAGGTTAGGTACGCATAATTGGCCCCGTCTATGGGGATCTCCTACGTAGCTGTGGTTCTGCTGAGACTCGCGTGAGGAAAATGTCTGGAGATCAATCAGGGAGTTATGTTGAAAGTGGTTTTGGAAGATCTTCCCGGGGATCCACTTGGCAAGAGATAAGGCAAAAGAGGCGCGAAGATAGGGAGTATAAGCAGGAGGAAGAGCAGTCTGGTCTTGGAGAAGGGTCATTTCAGACACACCAGGCATTGTCATGCGCTTCGGGGCGAGAGCGTTTTGATAGGAAGGACGGGGAACTTGAACGCTTGCATAGGTTAGTAAGGGATTTGGAGTTGGAAGCAAGAGGTAGGTGCTAAAGAAGGGATCGCGAGGAACATGAAGAAGGGTTAGCTAGTGTGGGAGGCCGCTAATGAGAGGGATCCCATCAGTTCGGTTCCTATCGACACCGAGATCGGTCATGAGAGTACGCAGACCGAGATTTGATTTTCCTAGAGGGGCGACGACCCCGGAATGCCGCTATGGCCGCTATGAGACGAGCATTATGCAGAGCTGCTCGGTCACCGTTCTCGGGGGACATCGAACTGGCTCCTATGCCGAGCAGATTTACTCGGCCCCCATTCAACTCTTATGACGAGAAAACAAATTCGGTAGAACATGTAAGCCATTATATCCAGATGATGTCTTTGCACACTCATAATGATGCGCTGATGTGTAAGGTATTCCCTTCAAGTCTTGGTCCCACCGCTTTGAGGTGGTTTAATGGATTGAGGAAAGGCTCGATTCATAATTTTTTCGAGCTGATTCAAGAGTTCGGTGTCCGGTTTATAACTTGCAGCCGGATGCCTCAACCAGTGGATGTGTTGTTATCTATGAAAATGGGAGCTAGGGAAACCCTTTACAGCTACACTAGCCGATATTGGGAGCTGTACAATGAGATCGGAGGGAGCAATGAAAAAACCGCAGCAAGCACTTTTCGATTGGGGTTGCCCGAGGATTCCAAACTGCGAGATTCGTTGACAAGGAGGCCTCCCGAGGATATGAGGCAATTGATGAGGCGTATCGAAAAGTATAAAAGGTAGGAGGATGTCTAGCAACAGAACAAAGGTAAGGCTTCGATCACGAGTCACCCTCGGCAATAAGGTTTTCAATCAAGGCCCCGGAAGGATTTGAGGATTCAGGAGCCAGGCGCACAGATGGGGGAAGTGAACATGACGTTCAAGGAGACGGTGCACAGGATCGTGGATCGAATCAAGAATGAGCCATACTTTCAGTAGCCAAATAAGATGGGGGTGACTCGTCGAGGAGAAATCAGAACCTATATTGTACTTACCATATAGATAAAGGGCATACCACTGAACAATGCAGGGTGTTAAAGGATCATTTAGAGCAGTTGGTAAAGGCAGGGTATTTGAAAGAATTTGTGGTGGACCTAAGAAATCAGAAGGTCGGGCAAGGTACCCAACCTCGGGGGAATCCTCTTCCACCCCTATTAAAAGTGATAGAGGTCATCCATGCAGCTTCAAAGGGTACCTTGATGACTAAAAGGAGAGGGGTATTGGCCGTGGTTTCAGTAGAGTGTTGCCCGAACAAGCAACCCTCCGAGAAGAAGTTGAAGTTCACTCGGGAGCCCATTGCCTTCAATGACGATAATCTAGAGGGAACGATCTAGTCGCATAACAATGTTTTGGTGGTCACAGCCCGAATAAATGGTTTCATAATGAATAGGGTATTGATAGATCAGGGGAGTGGTGCTGAAGTGATATATCTCGACCTGTTCAAGGGGCTTGGCTTGAGGAATGAGGATCTCTTTAAGTACGACACACCCCTAGTAGAGTTTGATGGCCAGATAGTGATCCCAGAGGGGTAGATTTCACTTCCCATAAACATGGAAGGCAAGGAAGTAATGGTGACATTTATAGTGATCGCTTTGTTTTCGCTATATACTGCGATTCTTGGAAGGCCATGGATTCATGCAATGAGGGCAGTCCTGTCTACCTTGTATGTTATGGTCAAATTCCGCACCGAGTAGGGTATCGCTATAGTAAGGGGAAACCAGCAAATGACCAGGTAGTGTTTGGTGGCCGCTGTTAACCGGGAGATCAAACAAAAGGAACCAGCTGAGGAGGTTCCTTTATAGAAATTACAGGGACTTCAAGAGGGAATGAGGGCTAACTGTGCCGAGGATCTAATAAGAGTACAGAAACTGTCGGACGACAATAGGAGTTTCCATATAGGAGCTAGTATGAAAGACGAAGATAGGGTGGAGATGCTGCTATTTCTCGTACAGAACGTGGACGTATTCGCTTGGAGCCCGTACGAGGTGCCAAGGGTTGACCCCAAGCTCATAGTACACAAGTTTAACGTGGACCCATTATTCCCTCCCAAGAAGCAGGAGCCCAGGGGATCGACTAAGGAGCATATCGAAGCCGCCCAGCAAGAGGTCAAGAAGTTGAAAGAGGTAGGAGCAATAAAGGAGGCTTTTTTTTCCGGAGTGGCTTGCAAATACTGTGGTGGTAAAAAAGAAGAAAGGAAAATGGAGGGTTTGCGTTGATTTTACTAATTTAAACCAAGCATGCCCAAAAGACCTATTCCCTATACTGAAGATCGATCAACTGGTAGATGCCACATACTGGCACCCGAGGACGAGCTTTCTGGACGCTTTCCAAGGTTATCATCAAATTTCCTTGGCTGTTGAGGATCAGGAGAAGACGACGTTCATCTCCCTAATGCCAATTACCATTACATTGTAATGTCGTTTGGATTAAAGAATGTTGGAGCTACTTATCAACGGATGATAACGAGGATGTTTAGAGATAATATTGGGCGTATAGTGGAGGTGTACATTGACGATATGGTTGTTAAGAGCAAACAGGAGGCGCAACATATTGATGTTCTTAAAGAGGTGTTTGAAGTGCTCCCGCGACACAAGCTTCGCCTCAATGCTGACAAGTGTGCTTTTGGAGTATGGGTCAGTAAGTTCCTAGGATATATGATCACTAACCGAGGAATAGAAGTCAACCTCGATCAGATTAAAGCTGTAGAGTGCCTCAAGCCACCAAGTAATCCAAAAGAAGTCCAGGTATTGATCGGCATGCTAGCTGCCCTCAACCAGTTCATCTCCAAGTTTGCCGACCAGTGCCGTCCATTTTACCAACTCTTAAAGAAGTGGAAGGGTTTGAGTGGAGCAAGGAGTGCAAAAAGGCTTTTTAAGATTTGAAGCAATACTTGGTCTAGGCACCTATGTTGTCAGCCTCAGAACCCGGGAATGATCTATTCGTGTACCTCTCAGTGTTCGAGCATGCTGTGAGCACCGTGTTGTTGAGGGATCAAGGTGAGCAATAACCAATATATTATATTAGCAAAACTTTGGTCGATGCTGAGACGAGGTATTTGCCTCTGGAAAAGCTATTTTTAGCACTAGTACATGCTACAAGGAAGTTGTCTCATTACTTTCAAGCTTATACCGTCTATGTATTAACAGAATATCCCTTATAGTTATTGCTGAATAGATTTGATTTCACGGGCAGGATAGCTAAGTGGGGCTCGGCTGGGCTCTTTTGACATTAGGTATAGACCTAGAAGTTTGGTGAAAGGTCAAGTTCTTACTGATTTTGTTGCAGAGTTTTCCCTGATAAAGGAGACGAAGATAGTTTGTTATGTGGAAGTCCACCTGTAAAAGGTATTCATAGACGGTGCGTCCAGCACACTGGGAGCCTGGGCTAGAATTGTCATCATCATCCCGGAAGGAGTAAAACTAGAGCATTCTTTTAGATTGGGCTTCAGGGCTTCCAACAACGAAGCCGAGTATGAAGCCCTACTTGTTGGATTGAGAGTCGTCTTGGACCTGGGTGCTTGAGAGATTGAAGTCTACTCACATTCTTGGTTGGTGGTCAATCAGGTGCAAGGAAGTTTTGAGGCCAAGGATCTCCGGATGATGGAGTACTTACGGTTGGTGAAGCAGACTATGAAATAGTTCCTGAAAGTAAGAATGGTTTAAGTGGCCAGGGGACAGAACTAACATGCTGACTCACTGGCCACGTTGGCGTCATCATTGATTGAAGAAGTACCTCGGCTAATCAAAGTAGAGCTGGTGGCAGAACCAAGTATTAACGTAGGGGTAGGTATTTCAGTGGTGGAAGTGGCTGAGCCGTGTTGGATGGATCCGATCATTAACTTTTTGGCTAAGGATCGATTACTAGCTGATGAAAAAAAGGCAGACAGAGTACGCCGGGTAGTTGCTCGGTATTGGTTATCAACAGACCGGAAGCTGTACTAGAGGTCTTTTGGAGGGCCATACTTACAATACTTGCCCCTCAGTAAGATTGAAGAGCTCCTGACCGAACTTCATGAGGTTGTGTGCAGCAGTCACGTTGGGGGACGTTTGTTGGCCCATCAAGCGATGACACAGGGATTTTGGTGGCCACAAATGCATAAAGATGCTACTGAGTATGTACGGAAGTGTGAGTAGTGTAAAAAGCATTCCCCGTTGATTCACCAGCTGGCTGGGAGTTTAAATCCTATTAGTAGCCCATGACCTTTTGCGCAGTGGGGATTAGACATTGTTGGTCCATTCCCCCGAGGCTACAAGGAACATAAGGTTTGCTCTAGTTGTTGTGGACTACTTCACCAAGTGGGTAGAGGCAGAGGCATTGGCTAATATTCGGGATGTGGACGTTAAGAAGTTTGTGTGGAGAAACATCGTAACAAGGTTTGGGGTACCAAAGTCCCTAATGTCAGATAATGGGTTGCAATTTAATAGTAAGGCTTTTCGCAAGTTTTATAGCGATCTTAGCATCAAGAACAGGTATTCTACCCCAGCGTATCCACAGAGCAACGATCAAGCTGAGGAGACTAACAAAACAATCATAAGCGGGTTAAAAAGAAGATTGGAGGGTACTAAGGGCAGATGGGCCGAGGAATTGCCCAACGTCGTGTAGGCATACCGCATGACTCCTAGAAGGTCCACGGGAGAGACTCTGTTCTCTCTAACGTATGGAATAGAAGCAATTATACCGGCTAATGTTATTTGTACAACGCCCGGGTTTTAGAATTTGACCTTACTGAAAACAATAAGTTAATGATAAAGCAGCTGGACTTGTTAGAAGAATACTAGGAATCAGCAACAATACGATTAGTAGAATATCAACAGAAACTTGCTCGAAGATACATTAGGGAGGTGAAGAAGAGAGAGTTTAGTGCCAGAGATTTAGTACCGCGGAGAGCACTAGGGAGCGCACGAGATGTCAATGCGGGGAAGTTAGCGCCAGCTTGGGAAGGGCCGTATAGAATTACCGCTATTGCTGGGGCAGGAGCATACTATCTGGAAGATTTGGACGAAAGACCACTCCCCTGGCCATGGAATGTTAACAATTTGAAAAAGTTTTACCATTAACTGTGGGTATGTAGAGACCTGGGGCGAGTATAATGTAATTTGTAGATGATATTAAGTAATACGTGAACAATGCCTAGCCATGCAGGTGTACTCATGTTCCTAACTCCATCATTCTTAACTTATTGACCTCGGTCAATGAACGGAAGGAATACTAAACCTATTATTCTCTAAAGACAGAAGCCTATTCTCGGTTTGATCTTAATCACTGAACATGTGAAAACCTTATATTAGGTTTCTCTAAGGACAGAAGCCTGTTCCCGGTTAGATCATAATCACCGAATAGGTGGAAACCTTATATTAGATTTCTCTAAGGACAGAAGTCTATTTCCGGTTCAATCCTAATCACCGAATAGGGGGAAACCTTATATTAGATTTCTTTAAGGGCAGAAGTCTATTCCCAGTTCGACCCTAATCACCGAATAGGCGAAAACTTTATATTAGATCTCTCTAAGGGCATAAGTCTGTTCCTAATTCAATCCTAATCACCGAACAGGTGGAAACCTTATATTAGATCTCTCTAAGGGCAGAAGCCTGTTTCCGGTTTGATCCCAATCAACAAACAAGTGGAAACCTTATATTAAATTTCTCTAAGGGCAGTAGCCTGTTCCCAATTCGATCTTGATCATCGAACAGGTAGAAACCTTATGTTAAAATTCTTTAAGGACGAAAACACGAACAAGGGAAATCTAACACTCATCTTCTCTAAGGACGAGGGCCTAACATTCATTTTCGTTAAGTACACAAGCATGTGCTTAGTTCAATTATAATTGCCAAGAAGGTGCAAGCCTAACATTTATTTCTTCTAAGTATGGACCATTTTCAGTCCGGACCTAATCACCGAACAGATAAAAATATAGTCTATCTTTTCTAAGGACAAAAATGAAAGAGTATCCTTTATCATCGAGTAGAATTAAACCTTGATTTACGAGTGAGAAGGTAAGGTATGACAAAAAATAACTTAACAACAATGCAATAATTGTTTATAAATAGGGCTAAAATAGATGTCCTGTCATCATCTCAAGATGACTAACCAAACAAAGTAAAGTAAGCGCAAATTAAAAATTAATCAGTGTTTTGTCACCACATTCCAGTGACTGTAGGCAAAACCAGATGTAGGGCAGAAAAGAGAAAAGGAAATAAATAATAATAACAGCAAGAAAGTACAGCACCGAAAATGGTTTCTTTAGACTTGAGCGACTGAGTTGGCAGAATGAGATAGAGTGGCATCCTCTACAGGCTGTGCACGTGTATCCCCGGTTGGCTGATCGATGGGAAGTTGCTGAGATGGGACGTCTTCGACGGGTTGGGGACCGAAAAGCACAACATTGAGGTTACTAGTAACCTCAAGATCGACTAACTCCACATGGGTGTCAATCTCACGCACCAATTCCCTCATGCTGGGGGTGTCCTTCTCGTCATTGGCATCGGGTTGACTCTGGGCAGGGGGAGGATGAGCCGGGAAGGGGATCTGCTCAGGATTCCTTAGCGGGGAGTCATCTGGTACTCCCATGGCTTGTAGGGCAGCCATCCACCCTTCTCCGAACCCATGTCACTGAGCCTGATGGACAATGGTCTCCATAGAATTTTCAACTTCCACAAAACCCTCATTGTACCACCTCTCCTCGCAAGCTTCAAAGGTCGCTTTGAGGTCAGCGATCTCATCAACCTGTGCTAAGTTTAAGCTCTTTGCCTCTGCCAATTAGAGTTCTGTCCCCCCGAGCTTCACGTCCATTTTCGTTAGTTTTTTCTCTGCCAACACCCGAGCCTTCTCGAACGCCTAAGCCTTCTTCTTGGCATCTTTAGTAGCTCTGCTCTTGTCCTTCGCCATAACAACCGCAACCTCTTTTAGTTTCTTCTCGAGGAGGTGGGGTTCTCGTAGGAGCATCACTCGTGACCTAGGGTTGTTGTTCGGAAGTACGTTGCCTTTTTCAGGAACGGCTAGGAGGAGGGGGGGAGTTGGGCTTTTGCCTTAGGGTCGTTACTGTTGCGTTGTGGGCTGGGCACCAGGCAAAAAGTGCTCAAGGGTCAGCGTCCGCTTCGACACCATTTCTTTTTCGCTTTGATCGGTTTTCGCTTCAGATGAATTGACAAACTTGGCTGCTACTTGCTCGGTTGGTTGAACTTGAGTTTAAGGCCCACCAACAGGTCTATGTACAGTACGGTTTTGAGAGACAAGATCAGCTATGTCGTCCCTCACGGGCACAAGAGACTCTGCTTTCACTATATAGGGACCAAGGTCCCGAGCTTCACCTACGGTAAGACTGGGGGGGAGGAAATTAGGATGCCGTATGTCGATGTACGACAATAAGGGGCTACCCATTAATAAAGCTTGTCCAAAAGGCTGCCACGTGGAGTAGACCAGATTGCAGCCGAATATAAGGTGGGACACACGGAGTTACTTGTTAGAATTTACAAATATTTCTGACCGAAGCACAAAATTCAGGTCTCTCACATGCACAACTCTGATATCCAGTTTGAACTTCTTACCTTATGCGTTAAAACAAGAAATAGGTTAGTGTTTGTTTCAACAAAGAGGACAAACAAGATACTGAAAGCAACACAGTTAAATATATAGGGTACGACCAACATCACGTGGCGACGTTAAGCAAGTGAGCTCGCCGGTGAGCCAGTTGCCGCTCACCTAGACGTACTCTCTCGCCGAGTTCCTGTTAGAGTCGAGAAGGCACGATATAAGCTGTACCCGTACATCTCTAACCTTAAGGTAGTAGTCAATTTAATGTTACCACATAAAGTGTACATAAAGTTTATGTCGTGGTGGTTTAAGTGTAACCCATATATTTGGTTTAAGCGGCTGACGCAACTCACTACTCGGTAAAAGTTAGGGAGGAGTTGGTCGAGACATAAGCCTAGAACCTAAAGGTACTGAGTATGAGGGATCTATAGGGAACCTTACCCCTCCTTCCAAAATGGCCATTAGAGGGAAACATACTACAAGAGGGCGTCACTGAAGAGCGATGTCACCTTTGTGGTAGTAAGCTATCTCTATGTCTCCAGGAATATTGTAAGCCGCCTTAAAACTAGGCAGGGTTGCTTCGGTATCAAGAAGGTGCGAATAACCCATTCCCAATACTATTGAGAGGAAAAGAAATTGAAGAAATGAAAGAGGAAAAGAAGAGAACTTACTAGGGCTCTAGAAGGTGGCACTCTCGGTTGGAGGATCTACGCACAGGTGAAGAATGCTTGGCAGAGAGAAATTTGAAGGATTGGGGAAGCAAAAAGTAATATGACGAAGCAAAATGAACTATTTATAGGCTATGAGCATTTAATGGAACGAGGAGGTGGAAAAACCTTTTTGAATTCTTTTATAACCCCCACACGCGTAGCCTCGATTCACGAACCGTCAGGTTATAATTGCAGTTAGACATGACAAACTGGCAAAACGCTCCCTTTGAGAGGGTATTAATGGCCGTCTTGTCCGTCTGATAGACTGACGAATGGGCTCCCCGATGAATCTCTTGCTCCCGTCAGGTTGTCCTTGATAAGTTCCCGAAAACCGGGCACGAATCAAGGGGGGGCTATTGTACGGGGAATGGCCCCAGGCCCATTGAACCTTGGGCCTAGGCCTTATAGTATAGTGCGTTATCCCATTCCCCTCGGACCTTCGATCTTGGTCTGAATGCACTTTAAGGCCCAAATTAAGCCCAAGAATCGTGTTAAGCCCATCTTGTCTTGAGCATACCAGAGGCAAGCACTAGCCGATCAACTTTAACTTGACCGGGAGTGTGCTTGCTCGGGATAGCCTATATTCTCGGCAGTCTGATATTGCATTGGGGAATGTTGCTGCCGAGTAGTCTTTTGGGGGCTGGAACCAGTTCCAACACCATTACCACAGTTCTCAACAAAGCATATTCACGTTAAGAATAATTAATTTGGACCCCACCCGCACGAGTGAGACTAGGAAGAGGGGGTTGGTGATTTTGGGCAAAAAGAGAGAGAGAAAGAGTATTGAAAAAACCAAGGGAGGGAGTAGCACATAGAGGAAAGCAGGGGTGTTTATTGGGATTAAAGGAAGTTGTAGTGACATTAGGGTGGTACTGCCCTTAGTAGAAAATACTAGACCCGCTCTATAAGTAAATTGTGAGCCCAATCTTGGGCCCGGTTCATTAGGCCGAGGTTGAGTACGCACAGGGCCCTTACTGTTCCATCGATAATATTAGAAAAAACACTATATTGCAAAAAAGTCCCCGAAAACTAGCACAATTGCCCCAAACAAAAACAAAAACAAAAACAAACCCACTCCACTCCCCTCCTCTTTCTGAACAATTGTTTTTTTCATTTTTTTGTCTGCACACTTTGTTCAGCTCACCCATGAGCTATTCATGAATGGATTCCTCACCGCCGTCCGATGCTCCAAGATGAGATTCCCGACGGCCATTCTCAACCACCCAGTTGAGTCTCTACACTTCCACTTCCACTTCCACCTCCTCCTCTTCATCAAACCTTTCTCCTCCATCGCCTCTCTCCCCGTCGACCACCACCACCACCACCACCACGACCCAAACCTAAACCCAAACCCAGACCCACTACAACCCGATCTCCCCACCCAACTCTTCTCAATCCTCTCTCGCCCCAATTGGCTAAAACACCCATCTCTCAAAAAACTAGTCCCTTCCATATCCCCATCCCATGTCTCCTCCGTCTTCTCTCTCAATCTCCACCAGCTCGATCCCCAAACCGCTCTCTCTTTCTTCTATTGGATTTCGCAGAACAAACCCGGGTTCCAACACAACGTTCAGTCCCACTCTTCGCTGCTTCACATTCTCATACATTACCATTTCATTGGCGCCGCCGAGAAGATTCGAATCTCAATGATCAAATCTTGTCAGTCCCAGGACGACGCCGCCTTCGTCCTGGACGCCTTGCGAAGAATGAGTCGCGAAAACAACAACGGTGAATTTCAGTTTAAGTTTACTCTTAAGAGCTATAACATGCTGTTAATGTCATTGTCTAAGTTCCTTATGATTGAAGAAATGAAATGCGTGTATCTAGAAATGTTGGGGGATATGATTTCGCCTAATATTTACACTTTGAATACTATGGTTAATGGGTATTGTAAATTGGGGAATGTGGTTGAGGCTGAGTTGTATGTAAGTAAGATATTGCAGGCCGGGTTGAATCCTGATACGTTTACATACACTTCTTTGATATTGGGGCATTGTAGGAATAAGGATGTAGATAGAGCTTATAGGGTTTTTAACCTTATGCCGCAAAAGGGTTGTCGGAGAAATGAGGTTTCGTATACTAATTTGATTCATGGGCTGTGTGAAGCCACACGTGTTGATGATGCTCTGAGTTGTTCTCTCAAATGAGGGAGGATTATTGTCATCCAACAGTCCGGACGTATACAGTTATTATATGTGCATTGTGTGGATTGGGTAGGAAGGAAGAAGCTTTGAAGTTTTTTAAGGTGATGACGGAGAAAGGTTGTGAGCCGAATGTTCATACTTACACTGTTCTAATTGATAGCATGTGTAAGGAACATAGGCTTGACGAGGCGAGAAAATTGTTGGATGGGATGTTGGAGAAACGGATGGCTCCTAGTGTGGTCACATACAATGCTTTGATTGATGGGTTTTGCAAGGAGGGACAGACTGAGGCTGCATTAGAAATTTTGGGTTTGATGGAGTTGAATAAGTGCAGTCCAAATGCTCGCACATACAATGAGTTGATATATGGGTTTTGTAAATATAAAAACGTGCATAAGGCAATGGCGTTGCTTCATAAGATGCTAGAAAGTAAGCTGTCACCAAGCCTGGTCACATATAATTCTTTAATCCATGGGCAGTGTAGAGCAGGTCATTTAGATAGTGCCTATAGGTTGCTTAATATGATGAATAAAGATGGTTTAGTTCCTGACAAGTGGACTTACAGTGTTTTCATAGACACTCTTTGCAAAAGAGGGAGGGTAGAAGAAGCTTGTGCCCTCTTTGACTCTTTGAAGGAGAAAAATTTAAAAGCAAATGAAGTGATATATACTGCTTTGATTGACGGGTACTGCAAGGCTGGTAGAATAGATGGCGCTCAATCTTTGCTCAATAAAATGCTTAGTGAGGATTGTTTGCCAAACTCAGTCACTTATAATGTCTTGATAGATGGGTTGTGCAAAGAGAAAAAAGTGAGGGAAGCATTGTTGCTGGTGGACGAGATGGTAAAGATGGGTGTGAAGCCCACAGCTGTTACTCATACAATTCTCATTGAAGAAATGTTGAAAGAAGGTGACTTTGACCATGCTCATAGGGTTTTCAATCAAATGGTTTCATCGGGATATCAACCTGATGTATTTACTTATACTACATTTATTCATGCATATTGTAGTCAAGGGAGATTGAAAGAAGCAGAGGATGTGATGACTAAGATGAACAGAGAAGGAGTATTACCAGATTCACTGACTTATACACTAATAATAGATGCATATGGACGCTTGGGATTAATACAAAGTGCATTTGATGTGCTAAAGCGTATGTTTGATGCTGGTTGTGAGCCTTCACATTATACCTATATCTGTTTGATCAAGCATCTCTCAAATGAAAAGCGGGTGACAGAAAATAGCAATGCTGTAGGACTAGAATTTGTTTCAATCACTGCATCAATTGATTTTGCGGGTGTTTGGAAGATGATGGAATTTGAAAACGCTTTGGAGCTTTTTGAGAAAATGGTTGAATGGGGTTGTGTACCCAATGTTAACACTTATGGCAAGCTCATTATAGGACTTTGCAAAATCGGGCGCTTTGAAGTGGCACAAAGGTTATTTAATCATATGCAAGAAAAAGGAATGTCTCCTACTGAAGATATTTATAACTCGCTTCTTAATTGTTGCTGTGTGTTGGGAATGTATGATGAAGCTGTAAGATTGGTGGATACAATGGTTGAGCTTGGTCATTTACCGCATCTAGAATCCTACAGGCTGCTTATTTGTGGGCTATACGATCAGGGAAACAAAGAGAAGGCTGAAGCAGTTTTTTGTAAATTGCTTCATTGTGGGTATAACCATGATGAAGTAGCTTGGAAACTTCTTATTGATGGGTTACTTAAGAGGGGGCTAGTTGATAGATGCTCACAACTGTATGATATCATGGAAAAAATGGGTTGCCAGGTTCATCCTCAAACATTTTCGATGTTGATTGAGGGACTTGATGGGACATGATATATTGATTGTTATTTCCATTACTCTTTTTCTTTGACGATACCTATCCAAAAAAATACTCATTTGGTTTGACAATGGGGGCTTAGAGTATATAAATAGAACATCAGATTCTTTAGACACAATTTCAAAACAAATAGGAAGTCTATTGCTCTTGCTGAAAACTTCATGCCAACTTGCCAGTAACAGAGATCTGTTTTCTAAGAGACACAAATTTGGATGTTCTCTCAACTTTCTGTAGCAGTAGCACCACACAGCAAACAAATTTTAGTGAAGATCAGGAGGCAAGTGATTCTTTACCTTCCTCAAATTCTGATTTGTAAATCCTTTAGTTCTTTTCCTGGTACATTTTCTTTTACTTTTATAAAAAAATTCTGATCACAGCTTCTTTAAGTGGAATCTCAAAAAGAAGAATAAGTTCTCAGATTCTACTGGCTTGAAGGATTATTTTCTTGAATTTAAATTCACAATCTTTGTCTGGCTTATACATTTGTTTGTTTTTAATCTTGGATCCTTATTGATTGAGTAGTTATTTACTACTTTTTTTTCTCTCTCTTGTTAGTGATGAAAATGTTTAATTGATGCCAATCTATTCTGATATTCACGATGTTGTTGACATGATCTGGAAAGAAAACTCAACGAGCTAGGTTTTCACATGGTTTACCTTTGAAAACCATTAATTACATTTGATGGAATAATTTTTACATGTGTTGTGAAGGCTTGTTGCTTACACCTTTAAACTTAAGCATTTTGAATGCTAAATTTTATGACTGGTTACGTTATATAATGAAATGAACACAGTTATAATTAGCACTCCATATCCTGGGATATGTTGATTATTATGCTATATATGTCAGGCAAGCACATTATAAATTATGATTGTGTTCCCCAAGTTATATGATAGCATAGGTTCTCTGTTATCTTATCTAGGCTCTTTGTGGCATGGCATAGGATTGCTGCACTGCATGTTCCTGAAAATAACAGTGATGCTTATAGAATATGTGTGTGCACGTGCACATAAGTTTAAAGTGATGACGTACTTGCTATGAAAGATTTGAAGCACCGATAGATCAGCATCATTTGTGACTCTCTCCCTGTTACTCTTCTCTCCTTAAATCATCTATAAAATGTTATTGCAAGTAGTGTTTTCATAATGTCTATAAAATCCACTCTCTATACCAACTTTGGTGTAAGCAACATCACCCTTATAACATGTACATCACCCTAAACTCCAAGAAACACATAAAATACATCAGTAAAAGGAAGTATTAGAAAGAGAGGACTCAGAGAATAGGTGTGAGTCAGAGTTGCCACAGCCAAGTTTACTCATCTCAAGACTAAATAATCCTGCCAAAAAGGAAAAAAGAATAAATAAATCAAATATTAAATAAGCTTATAAGTTTTTAGCTCAAATGCCACCCCCTCCTATCATAAGAATGGGAGTGGAGAGTGAGTCGTGGTTCAAGACTCACTATGAATAAATTATTTTTATATAAAAAAAATTACGAATAAATTTTAAATTATACATTGTATGAAGACTCACTAAGTTGTAAAGAAAGACTGAACAAATTATAAATAATACACTGTATGGAGAATGTTGGGAAAGAAAGATTGGGCAACTAGAGCAGCAAAGTAGCCATGTATTTTCAATTGATAATGTGCTTTAATTGCACTGTGTTATCTTTCATTGTTTTTTTTTTGTTTGTTTTGTTTTTTCTGTTATTCTGCTGTATGCTTCCCATGTACGAGAATAGCGTTTTAATGAATTACACATTACTTATCATTTTTTTTTAATATATAAAGTGAGGGAATACTTTTCCTGGAATATCTATGGAGACTGATGTTTGTCTTCATGATTAGTTTCTGTTTTAGTATTTAACCTTTCTGATTACTTTTATTTATGACTTTACAGGCTGTAGGGTTTTTTCTAACACTTGAGGAAGGGTGCTCTGGTGTATCCTTAGTACTGAATGAAAAATTTTGTTTTGTTAACTGGCTGAACTGAATATTGTTGGATCTACTGAGCTATCAATGTGACAGATGATTAAGGTAAAGGAATGTATGCCTCCATGAATTTTTTCATCTCTATAACGCATGCATAAACTAACCTTTTACACATGTTGATGCACAAACTTACCCATTTTGATCTGATATTTTCTGTTATATCTTAACCCTTAAGTAGTCTCTAACTGGCTGAACTGAATACTGGTTTCTCTTTTTTTTTTTGGCTGAACTGAACTCCATTAATAACTGGCCGTTTTGATCCTTTGGAACAACTCGATGAATTTAGTAGATCTTTTTAGGAGGCCCCAATGACCATAGAATATTTTTTTTTGACAGGTAATAAAACTGAATGCAAGTACACTGGGAATATACTAGTAGAACATCACAATAAAACTCTAAAATTACAGAAATCAATAAGCTCAACTAAATTAGAAAAAGAAAACATGCCAATGACCATAGATAGAACCTATCCAATTATTACACTGCAATGGTTGCTGTTTATGGACTAACTGTATGTACTCTGTATTTTTTTTGGGTTCAATATTAGCAGTGCAGTTCATATAACAATAAATCTTTCTCAAATTATAGATCTATGACACAATCAAACCTGAACAAAAAAAATGTTGAATTAAATTGAACTGCTCTACTGGGGGTTATTACTCATTTTTGTACTTGCTGTTTTATTTTCCAATTATTTCTTCAATTAAGAGAAGCAAAGAGAATAGTAAACAACAGAATAATAGAAATTCTCTTATCCCATTCGGAAGGATATCATATCATAATTATCTATGACTGTTTATGTCTATAGCATGACCACTTGATGAAATTTGGAGGGATGTGGGACACATGGCTGATGCTAATTGGTATTCTTGTGATTGGTTTAATCGGTATTTTCTTTTATGGTTCATATTCCGGATTGGGTTCATTGCAACTGCTTCCACCTGTCACTATCTTTAGTCATCTTGGTCAACAGTTAAGATTCCCCTGATCTTCTCGAATAACCGCTCCTACTCTGGCTATGTTCCTATTTATGAGGAGAACCTCTTCAAAGTTTACTTTATACTAGCTACTTGGTGGTGGTTCTTTCCACTTGATGATCCTTCTAGTACCTGCTGCTTCCTTGTTTTCTAAGTTTTGCAGGTAATCGTTTGTGTACTCTGCTGTAATGAACACTGATACGCTGGCCTCCTTTGCTTCATCAATTCAACACTCCCTTAATTTTGTATATTCATTCCACAAGCAAATAGGACTGTAGTCTGTAATTTTTTTAGGGTTTTTATTTTTTATTTTTGGTATCAAAGCAATTTGGGTGTAATTAATTTTCTTTGAGACCCTCCCTGATTTTAAACATTTTCTTTTTGATAACCTCCCTGAATTTAAACAAGATAATATTGCTTCTAGTGCACTGTCTCCTCCTACATGTTATTATTTCTAAAAAAATTGAGCGGGCATACCATTTGGTCCAAGGGCTTTTGTTGGGTGCATCTAAGCAAGAGCTTGAATTACTTCCTCTACCTAAATTCCTGTAAGAGCATATTGTTCATCTCAGTTGTGACTGTCCTGGCTACCTTGCCTAACAAATATTCAACATTTTGTGGGTTTGAGGATGAAAATATTTTTGTAAAATAACTCACTGCAACTTCTATAACCTTACCATTCTGCTTGTGCCACTTTCCTTGGCTACCTCTGATTCCTTTTATCTCATCTATACATCTCTGTGTAGCTTTGAGTGGAAGAATTTTGTTTTTTTGTTTTGTTTTTTGTTTTTTGTTTTTGTTTAATTTATTTATTTATTTATTTTTATTGCCTTCCTAGAGCCATGCGCTTCTTGATCTTTGTTCCTACATAAGTTCTTGCCATTCCATTAGTTCATTTATCTTTTTTCTGAGTTCTTTAATAATCTCCATAACTTCTGGTTGAGTTCCTTTACAATTAGCCTGCAGCAGCATATATTTCTTGTGTTTGATTGGCCTTTGCACATTACCAAAGCTGTGTTTGTTATACTAGTCTTGAACATGTGTTTCTTTCATCTTCTAATATCACAACAGAAAAATGGCCTTCTCTAAGGCCTTCAAAATGTTGGCCATGGCTATAGTTTAGCAGTCATGCTGCTCATGTCCTCTGAGATGGCTGGTGCAGTAAGTCACAATGCGACACCAAATTTCAAACTTGGTTTTTAGAAAGACTACTGGAATTGTTTCAGTTTTTTGTTGTGCTGAAAATGTTGTTCTTCTAGCATCTAAGATTATTCTCTTTAATTCCTTTTTTCCTACTTTCAGCTAGTGAATCTTATCTGTAGTCTTTTTATCTTGAACTTCATTAATTTTGTGCCTTGTTTAATTTAGTTCATAGAAATGGTGACTAAGAAGTGTTGGATCAAAGCATAATACTTCTTTTAAAGTTGATCCTGTATGGTTTCAATGTTGAAGGGCAAAAAACTCTAAGCTCTTGGTGTATCAATTCCAGATGATTATGAGGCTGGTATGGTTGCTGCAGATGGAGCCACCAATTGTGGAGCACTTGCTATTAGTTTACATTGCTTGCTTGCCTAACATGGTGGTCATGGCTCCATTTGATGAAGCTGAACTGATGCACATGGTTGCCACAGCGGCAGTCGTAAATGACAGACAGACCCAGCTGCTTCAGGTATCCAAGTGCAATGGTATTGGAGCAGCTCTTCCTTTTAATAACAAGGGAACACCTCCTGAGGTTAGCATAACTTACCATTAAACATACAAAGAGAAGGATACATAACAAACAAATAATTAAACGTTTTTCCTTCTTCAAAAATTGAATTGATTGGAAAGGGCAGAATAATGTTAGAAGGATGCAGAGTTGCTGTTTTGGGATACAATTCTATAGTTCAACAATGTCTACAAGCAGCAAGTATGCTGAAAAGCAGAGACATCTCTGTGACAGTAGCTGATGCAAAATTTTGTAAACCTTTGGATGCAGATCTCAACAAGCAATTAGCCAATGAGCATGAAATCCTAATTACAATGGAAGAGGGTTCAATTGGAAGTTATGGATCTCATTTATTGCACTACCTAAGCTTAACTGGTATTTTGGATGGACCCCTCTTGGTAATTTCCTTCAATGTTAGATTCTTCATACTCCCTTTTAAGATTTTGGGATTAAGGCTTTATTGTTGATGTTTTTTATATTATTTTTTCCTAATCCTAATTGTTTTAGAGCCTTCTTTGCAGTCGAGAGCAATGGTGCTTCCTCACAAGATCATATTTGAGGAAGCTCGGCTCTCCGCAAGACATATCTCAGCAACAATCTTATCTCTCTTAGGAAGGCCAAAAGAAGCTCTTCAGTTCAAGTGAGCACACGCGTGGAATGAAGTTCCTGTCAAGGAATTGTTTTAGGTTTCTAGGAGCTTGTGAAATTCCAACTCAGAATGCTCGTTAAGGGGTACTTATATTTAGTGGTTAATAATCTTCAAATGCCCATAATCTTAAAGCATATGTTCACAAGTTTCAAGTTCAAAGATGAATCAATGAGGGCATAATGCATATTAACTAAAATTGTTGTAATGAAGATCGCATTAAACATGAAATTATACAATGTACTAAGTAAAGAAATATTATGGTATGTTTGGTAACTGTTTTTTCCTATTATTTTCTGTTTCCAAAAATAATTTTCTGTTTTTGAGACTAAAAAACTTGTTTGGCAACCCAAAATAGACTGAAAACAAAAACTATTCTCAAAACTCAATTTGTGAAGGAAATTGAAAACATGTAAAATGCTGTTTTCAGTTTCTAATTTTCAAAAGTCAATGAAAACACACATTTAATTTAATGAATTTGTCTCATTTAATGAGTTAGCATTAGACTTCAAATCCTAGTAACAACATATTTTAGTATTTTCTTTTTCTTTATTTTCAAAAAACTATCTTTTTAATTTCAACTAATCAAACATGTTTTTGATTTTAAAAATACAAGAAAATTGTTTTTTTTTTTTATATTCCCAAAAACAAGTTTTTGAAAATAGAAAACAAAAACTATTACTAAACATAACATTAGTATTCATGAGTGTGTGCTATTTTTTTTATCCGTTATTTCTAATTTAAAATAAAAAAAAATCATATAACAGATGGAATATATGAAGTTACATAAAGATAATCTGAAGTCATTCACGCAATAAACTCTTGTTTATCTTCTCAAAAAACAAAAAACGTTCTAATTAAACATGAGTTTGGGTCCTAACCTGTTTCCAATCATTGGTCAGTCGCTCCCAATGTACCTGATAATAGGGAAAATATTCTTACACACTAGGTAATGTGCACTCCATATACAGTGTCCATATCTTTACATGCTTTGTCCACCTTTTTTTTATACTCAAAATATAAAATGCGTGATGTGTGTAGATGATGTGCATGAGAAAGGGATGTGGACATCATAATTGGTATACATAAAAAATACCATTTCTAGAATGAGGAGTATCTTCCCATCACCAAGAACCACCTCACAAATTATTTGAGGATGACTTTTGTGCGAGTTTGATAAATCCCACAAGTTTTGAAGTTCTTGAAAATATTGATAATAGTAGCCTTATATGAGTCTAAAACTCTTTTAAGTCTTATACAACACCCACACCTCTTGGATTTCTAAATTCCACACTTTGAGTTTTTAAAAACCCCCACAATTTTGGGTTTTTTACCGTTCCACTGCCACATTTCACATATATTCAGATACATCAAAATGTATTAATTCTAAAATTCATGAATCTTTTTGGACGATGGGAATGGTTTCTATTTTCTAGTCATCTAGCTTATGTTGTGTATTCAAGAGTTAGATCATTTTGGATATACACCATTGTCAGTTTTTTTAAGATCTTTTCCCTCTCCTCTTATGTGTGTGTCTGTTAAATATTTAATATTCTCAAAAGAAAAAATAGTGGGTTAATCCCATATCGAAAAATGAGTGAGTTAAAGAGGTTTAAAACTTGTATTATGTATCCAAGAGTTAGGCCATTTTGAATACACCACTGTTAGTTTCTTCAAGACTTTCTCCCCTTGTGTGTATTAAATATTTAATATTCTAAAAAAAAAAAAAAAAGGTTTGAATACACATTTCCCACAATACGTAACATTGCAATAGAATCGAATCATTCATTAAATATCCATATACACTGTGATGATATGCTAAACACCATATCATTCAACATGGCTAAACTCCTGAATAGCATTTAATTGCTACTATTCCTTCTCAGGTCCCCTCTCCTATTGTGTGTGTTAAATATTTAATATTCTAAAAAAAAAAAAAGGTTTGAATACACATTTCACACAATACATTAAAATCATGCTTATAAAAAAATCAAACCTCATTGCTTGCATTATCATCATATATAAACAAATTAACTATGCCTAAGACATATCTCAAGATTCTCAACTACTGAAATTTAAATATGCTAAACAACAACGCTACAATGATGATACCATGCCACAAAGAAAATGACTTAAAAATACTAAAAGATTTTGCAATCTTATTAAAATATTAAATTACACAAACCATTATAAGAATAATCCTTTGAAAATAGTCTTATTCATTCATAATGCTTAATTCAATTTCTTGGTACATGAAGAACGTTAGCTAAACCCCTTGTTCATTGGTCGAATTCTTCATAATCCTTGAATACCAATTTCATATTGTCATTGCACATATGCAACATTGCACTAGAATCGAATCATTCATTGAATATCCATATACACTGTGATGATATGCTAAACACCATATCATTCAACATGGCTTAACTCCTGGATAGCATTTGCTACTATTCCTTCTCTTTTGATTCTATAAGAATCCACAAACAAGAATTAACTCTCACTCCTTCAATAAACTAACCATTGACCTTTGGGATTATTGAAATTATTCTTTTAAGAACATTTTTAACCAATTCATACTGCTTCTATTTCACATTTTCTCAATATTGAATATTAATTTTTCAATTCATGCAACAATTCTATCATAAAAACATCATCTTTCCATTTGAAACCAAATTAATCTTGAATCATAAAATTCATGAGTATCTTTTATGTTCAATCTTGCATCTTACTTTCAATGAACCTATAATGAAAAAGAAGCATCACATTTTTCTTGCCCACGAACAACTTTTGTTCCATTGAATCTTTAGAATGCTATATTATATATGGGTTGTGTTAATGGGCACCGTGCGGTGCCCGTTAAGCACACTTTTTCTGACACTCTATTTGTCTTTTTCTTTAATTTATGTTACTTTTTCAGTGTTACAGGTACTATTTCAGATTTTTTTGACTTTTTCTGACAAATATTTTTTGTCTTTTTTGCCCTTAACCAGCACCAAGTTGTGCTGGTTAACATTCTCCATTATATATATATTACTTCAAATCCTTTCTCCAACTCTTCCAATATCATGATAAGCTTGTTGGGAATTTTAGGATAAATCAATGCAAAAAAAAAAAAAATGAAATAGGCTTAGAGGCATACACTACATCAAAAAATGTCTATTACATCAAGTGTTAATATAACAAAATATGTATATAGTAGTTTTAGACAAAATATCGCATCTACAAGTTAAAATGGTTGCAATAGTAACTTAAAAGTGTTAAATTATTGCATCAACAATAATAAGTTGCAATAACTTATAATTTTCAACTGCAATAGAAGCTTTAATATATTAAAAAAAATTGTTGCAATAACTTAAAATGAAAGAATCGTTGCAATAAATTAATAAAAATTATTTTGTAATCTATTGCAACGAAAATTTCAAATTATTAGCTTATTGCAACGAAATTACCATTGCAATAATTTGATATTAATTCTTTTGCAATCTATTACAATAACAAACACGCAATTGCAATGAATATATCGTTGCAATAACTTTGTATCAATTATTTCATAGTCAATTGCAGTGACAAAATGAATTAATTATCTATTACAATGAATATATCATTGCAGTAATTTAATCCAACTTATTTTGTTCAATTATTTGCAATCTAACACAAAAAGTTTCGTGAAGTAATAGTCTATACTTACAAGATATTCAAGATAGTAAATTGTTTATTGTAACTTTATATATATATATATATATATATATATATCATTGCATCAAAGTTATTATTAAAATATTTGGAGTTTATTGTAACAAAAATTTTTGTTGCATAAACCTATTACCTAAAATTTTATTGCAACATCTTATATCAAATATTGCAATGACTCTAATGTTATTGCAATGATTTTTTTTGTTACAATAAACATTTTTTCTTGCCCCAATTCTTCACTACTTCAACTTGTACTTCACTGGTTTCTCAAAAAAAAAAAAAAACTTGTACTTCACTGACTCTCTCTCTCACTCTTCTTCTTCTCTCTCTTGCAACAGTTGTAGAGTACTTGGAAAGGGTTGCAGTGACACATGCGTGCTAAGATCATGCCTGCAATCGATTGAGTCCCTAGAAGCACAAGCCAACACTATCATGTTCCTCAACAAGTTCTTTGGCCCCAACAACTTAATTGCCTTCGTCTCCGCCGTCTCGGAAACCCAAAGAATAGGTTTTCACTATTTCCACTTTCTCCCCTGACCTCCCCCAAAACTCGGAGTCTAATGTCTAGCAAGTGGTTAGGTCTGCAGGATTTAGCACACAACTAAGCATTTTTTTACACCCACCCAGGGAGGGTTGGAAATATGTTTTGTGGTACTTGTATAGTATCTTTCCCTTTTCTTTATAAGGCTTAACAAGCACACGCAAGTCACAAACAAAATGAGGGTTTCTCTTGAACCTGGATTCACAATTCCACCCAATCCTATCGATGAAAAATCACAATTCCACCCAATCCCCCATCATCAATGCTGCTGCTGATCTGTAGCATTATCAGAATGCCACCACAAAAAATATAACCCATCACCAATCCAAAATAAATTTAAAATAAAATATAAAAAAACCCCATAAGCAAGACTCATTCAAAATCAAACTTTACACTTTATGGTAATACAAAATGTGAAATCACACACAACCCAAGACAGCAAATAAACCAATATCCAAAACTAAGGCTCCATTAAGAAAAGAAGACCCATTAAAAAATGAGCAACTTGCGCATAGTGTACTATGTTTGAGTATGAACTTCATGAACAAAACACCTTAATTAAGCAAGACTCATGATGCAAGGGAGGGTTGGAAAGACCTAGCAAAAAGACAAGGGAGGCTTTAAGTGGAGGCTGGAACAACATTGCCATGAGGGGTGAGTTTGGAGTTTTGGCTACTGGACTAGAGAGAATTTAGGGGAGAGAGAGGGGATGGTTCAGGTCTGACTGGTCCGTAGAAGAGGAGAAAAAATTGCTCTAACATCTGGGGTTAATGGCGTTATTTTTGAATTTGAGCATCAGTTAGGCCAGGACACGTGTCACTCTCTAGTGTTGACACATATGTAGTTTGCAGAGAGTTCCACCAATTTAGGTTGTAGAGAAACTTTGTCCCACAATCTCACTCTCCTTCCCATTATTATAGGAGCAGAAATTTGTACCTAAATCTTATATCTTATTTCTTGTGTATGAGGTTTATTATAACTGTGTGGCTCTTGTATAGGGTTTTTTCTATATGGGTTTAGGACCAAGTTTTAATTTATATAGGTTATAGTAATGCTACATACACAATTTTTTTCATAAATGCTGAAATAGTCGATTGTAAGTAGTGGAAAAAAGAGAGTGATAAATCCATATAAAAAAATTATGTCCTTCACTCATAGTCAATCACTTCAACAAATGTAAAAAAGAAATTAAAAAAGAAAAAGAAAAGAAAAGAAGAGGACTCATAAGAAGAGTTAGAAAAGGGAGAACAAAGAGTTGTCACTAGAGTAAAAAAATTTCACAAAAAAAAGAAGAAGAAGAAAAAAGCAAAAGAAGGGTGAGAGTGTGAGACTGTGAGAGACTAGGTAGCGTGAGAGGTATTAATGGGGGCAATTTAGTAACACCAATTGTATCAAGCTTTCACGTTTGTTTCTCCCCAAAGGCCAAAATGGAGAGATCAATGGTGGGCTAAGGGAGAAAATGCATTGGCTCACCAAAAATCCTCACACTTTTCTCCCCTTACCAAACAAGCCAAAATCCTATTTTCTCTCATTCTTTTCCATCATTTCACTTCCAACCAAACGTAGCCTTACTTTCTCCTGCACGCTCTCACTTTGGAGTTTGGACCCACCACAAAACAAAGGGAAAAAAACTATGTGAAAAAGTCGATAGAAATTTTGTAGTCATAGATTTATTGGAGAAAAAAAAAAAATGTCATCACCCATGTTGCAAGGCTTTCCTTGCAGCTATAAACTCAAGTAATAAGTTTGTTAAAAATTCATGCATACTTATAACCATGAACAAGTATTAGGGGTTGTGTAGTTCTTTTGTTATAAGTTTTACACATCATTGCAATGCTGTAGATAATTGATTAAATAATTAACTGTTTAATTCATTCATTGATCAGAATATAGCCGGCCGGCCTATAGATATTTTCTCAAGCTGATTCTATGTGGGATATGACAAACTTACCTAACTCGGCTTTCATTTTCTTCTCATGAACCACTTTGGAAAAAATATATTACAAAATATAGTCGCCTTGTTGAATTTCTTGCAAGTGTCTCAGTCATGGCTTTACTGTTTAAAGATTTTAAAACAATCTTATTTCCCCATAGTTCTCGGGAACTAAAACCCTAGGTATAATTATTAGGTGTTTTCACACACTCTCTCTCTTTTATTTATTTATTATTATTTTTTATAATAGTTGAATAATAGCATTGAGTCACAAAGTTCTTAGAGCATCTCCAGCAGATTAGCCAAAATTTTGTACTGTTTGGCTAATGAACAGTGACATTTAGCTTTTGCCTACTCACTTTTTCAAATACATTTCCAACAGATTCTCTATCCCATTCTCTATCTCATTTAAATATTATTTTTTCATTCATTATTTATTATTTTTTTAACAACTACACATCTTCCAACATTTTTTTATACACCACATCATTATTATAATGCAAAATAAGAATTTGAAGAATGAACAGTAGCCCATCAGACTTGATGGGCTACTGTTCATAAGCCAAAAAAAAAAACCCATTTGCCGAAGCTGCTGGAGCAGCTACAGTACACCATATTCTCCAAATTTTGCCTAATAGACCCGGATGCCCAAGCCACTGGAGATGCTCTTAACTACTTTATGAATTGATTTTTGTTTGTTCTATTTTGTTTTCCGTTCTTCCATAAATATAACTATTTCAAGAACCGATTAGATTTAACCTTCAAAATTCCGGACCCATTTAACTTAAAAAGTTAAGCATATAATTATAGGCTCATTAATATTATTGTAGTGACCCATTTTTGTTATTATTAAAATTATTGTATGATTGTGTGTGATAATTGAATGATGAGTGGAAACATGAAAAAATGAACAAACATGAAGATTTATGTAATTTGGTTTGACGGCCAACATCCATGGTATGAAAGCCCTTGATGACTACAAATTTCTATTAAGCTCTTTGTATTACATTAAAACCAATGTAGAATTTATATACTAGAGAATACTTTACTAATTCTAGACTGACCATGAATTAACCTAAAGGTAATTTTGATTTTACAAATACACGAGCCTATAATTGGTTTGAACCATTTGGTTTATAATATATCTAAGGCAAAAAGTCACTTTTAGTCCCTACATTTTCAAGCGATTCCCATTTTAGTCCCTATATTTTATTTTTACCGCTTTTAGTCCTTATTCTGAAAAACGCTTTCCGTTGTGGTCCCTACCGTTACATCAGAAACGGAGAAAGCTGACGTGGCAAACGGCAAGAATAAATAATACTAAATTAATATCCACGTGGCATAAATTAATAATAAATTTTTTTTTTTGACATTAAAAAAATGCCATGTCAGCATTTAAATTAAAAAAAATTAATTTATTAATTTTAACTAAATAAAAAAATTAAAAACAGAATTAAAAACTAAAAATTATATGAATTGAGATCTAAATGTGTCTTGAACAAGAACAAAAAGAACACAAACTCAGGTTCAAGAACTCAAACCCAGAAATTAAAAAAAAAAAAAAAAAAAAAATCTCCACCTCTCTTATTTCTCCAATTCCATCTGTAACCTCAATTTCTTTCCTTTCCTTTCCCTTTTTCTCTCTTCCATTATTTGCAATCCACTCCAATTTCTAATCCTTCGATTTCACTTTTTTTTGGCAAATTCAAAATCCCCCAACGGCGTTGAATCCACCTCGATCTCGATCGAATCATATTGAAGGAACAACTCGACCACCAAAAGTCGAGACACTAAGATCACTACGTCCTTTCCAGCACACTGTTTGTTCCCAATACTTGGGCTCTCAGACTCTGGCCCATTCGACCACAGCACGTGCTTCAACAATTTCGCACCTTCCTCGCCCACAAATCGATCCGCCACAAACTCTTCAGCTCTCTCGAATATTTTCGGGTCCTTGGTCGCAAATGGCTGGTACCCAAATATCATTTCACCTTCCTTGACTCGAAAAGCAGCGTCGTGGCTCTCGATGACAAAGTCTTTCTTGGCTTTCCCGTATTGTTGAGCAACTGGTGGTTCGATCCTAAGAGATTCGTACACAACTGATTTCATCAACGGCATCTGTTCCATCGCGGCCATCGTGATATTCCCACCGTTGGATTGGATGACTGATCTGATCTCTTCAGCTAACTGGGTATGGAGTTTAACCCCAGCTCGACCAATCCACTTGACCATGTTTGGGAAAAGGAATCTCATGCCTCCATTCGAGTTGAAGCAGGTTGCAAAGGGCAAGTTATGGCAAGCTTCTTCTCTCGAAATGCCTAGCCTTTCAGCCTTATCGAGAACGAACCCTGAGGACGCGTAGAAGAAATCGTATAGCTTTTAAGATTGTGTTCTTGGGTTTGTGTTCTTTTCAATGCGGAGGAGATATCTTTGTTTTTTTTTTTTTTTTTAATTTCAGAGTTTATGTTGTTGGATCTGAGATTGTGTTCTTGGGTTTGTGTTTTTTTCGATGCTGAGGAGATATCTTTGTTTTTTTTTTTTTTTTTTAAATTTCTGGGTTTGTGTTCTTGAATCTGAGTTTGTGTTTTTGTTGTTTTTGTTCAAGACATGCTTAAATCTCAATTCATATAATTTTTAGTTTTTAATTCTGTTTTTAATTTTTTTATTTAGTTAAAATTAATAATTTTTTTTTTTAATTTAAATGCTGATGTGGCATTATTTAATGCCAAAAAACATTTTTTATTATTAATTTATACCACGTGGATATTAATTTAGTATTATTTATTCCTGCTGTTTGCCACGTCAGCTTTTTCCGTTTCTGATATAACGGCAGGGACCAAAACGGGAAGCGTTTTTCAGAATAGGGACTAAAAGCGGTAAAAATAAAATGTAAGGACTAAAATGAGAATCGCCTGAAAATGTAGGGACTAAAAATGGCTTTTCGCCTATATCTAATATTACTGCTCAACATAGAATTTAATAACCCTATCACTTAGCCATATATTCTTAGAGACTCTCTAATGCGTGTGCCACATATTTTTCAACTGAGATCCATCTAGCAATCATTCACATAAGCTGACATGAACCAATAAATTGATGACGACTTAATGTATTTGGATATTTATCTGATGATTGATTCCCTATATACTAAACAATCAGCTTATTTATAAATATCTATTGAATTGATTTCTTTGATTATTATTACTTGCATGTGAGGTAAAATTTGTGAATCTTAATTAAAGAAAACCATTTATGAGGAACCTGCTTTCGATTTAGTGTTTACAAACATAAGAAACAGGATAACTATGATCATAAATGAGGATTCTCCTTATTATGAGCGAAAATATTGGAACTCTTTGGGATAATAAATCTTCCGAGTAATTATATTATACATTCTCTCTTTCTTTTGTTATAATAATTTGACATTAAATAAATGAACATAATAGCTCTCTTTTCAAAGTCATAGAGGTGGAGAAATCTTGTTGAGGAGGCCAACATCCATTCCATTGTAAGCAATGGGAGCATACATCCACAGATCGTCGGAGCTTAAAAGCTACAAAGACAATGACAAAATGGACTAATTAGTCTATATGTTTTGCTACTTTTGAGTAAGAAACTTAACATCTTTGGTGAAAAGTTTGTATAATCCACATTTGCTATTTACCTTGATTTGGAGCTGCAAAAACTTCACATATTGGACTGCCTCTTCAAGCATTGTGCTAATGTCAACCTGTTAAGTTAAACCATCAATGAAGATACGAGCTTAGGGTTTCACTTTCATCTACCTTTAACAAATAAAAATAATAATGAATAGAAATCATATGTACTAATTGAAAGAATATCACTCACTTTTGTTCCATTAGGGACTAGATTCTGCAGGATTCTGAGTCTTTCATTTATCCTTTCCCTTCTTTTCTGCAAGATTAAAAAGAATATAAATCAATAAAACTTTAGCTTTGAATTTAAGCCTATGGATTAATACATTCAACGAGGCTTTTTTGTGTGTGTGTGTGTGGAAGTTTTTGTTACCCTTGCATAGAGGCTTTGTGGATCAGTTGCCGACCCTCTACTAGCTCTTGTTTTCCCACTCAAATTGAGAGCTGCAGGAGTTTGGGACTCTGAAGTTGCTCCTCCATTAGTCTCCTGATAAGCATTATCATCCTCCGAGCTATAACTAGTGGAGCTCTGTCCATCAGGTCCAGCATTACTCTCTTCTTCATGGTTGCCATTTGGACGAGCCAGCTTCTGGTTCTTTTTTGACCGTACATTCTTCTTACTCTTTTGTACCTGAATTTAGAAATGAAAAATTAGAAGCTACTTAAGAAAAATAATTTCTGCTACATTGAATAGAATCACATTTTGAAGTACTTACATCTCTTGAAACCCGGGGTTTTTTCTTCGAATTTTCAGTCGGGTGCGCAGCGATCATTTTGTCTTCTGCTTTTGTGTATGATTCTGGCATATCAAGCTTCCTTTTGAGAATCAACTCTTTGTTTCCAGGAACATCATCTAACTTCTCCATTCCTTCAGGGTACATAGCTTCTTTGATACAAATAGTACTCTCACCCATTACAATGTCAGGAAAGGTTGGTAAAAACGAGCCAACATGTTTCTCATCCATTATGCCATTGTTCATGGACAAAGGGATACCATTTGTTACAGGAACATGGTTAGTAGCATCACTAAAATAATTATAGTTTTCATGGCTAGGAGTGGCAATGAAGACGTTGCTACTACAATGACTACTATTACTACTTTCTTGAGAAACATATTGCAAATTAGAGTTGAGATAATCTAAAGAAAAAAGTAAACTATCATTAACCCCAGACATGCCCTTCTCAGCCTCAGAAGTGGGGCAAAAATAATTTGATGGGGTTCGAGAATTCAAACCCTCATCATTCTCTAGCAGAAATGAACATTGACCAAGGAATTGAGATGTGAAATCAAGCTCTTCAGAAGTGAACATCTTGCTCAAAGAGTCCCATTCTCCATCAGGAAAAGCTCCAATATGCTCCATTTTTTTATTTATTTAACTGATAGGAACCAGTGGAGAAAGAATGAGTATCTTGAATTTGTTTAGTGCTGCTGCTATGGGAAGCTCAACTCTGCTTAGGACAAGCGAAGACTAGAAGCAAATTTATACTCGAACCCTGCACAGAATGTTACTAACAATTTGACTTCATCTGTATACTGAATATTTAATTCGTAATCATTGCTCATTGTTAGGTCCTTATTCCATGTAACTAATCTCAGGAGTCTACGGGAGTACGGGTGGGGCCAAAAACCAGGCAAACGACAACTCAGAGGGGGCCAAGTACATGCAATGATAAATTAAAATATTGGAATGCTTTAAAACTTCTTAAATATCAATTTTAGACTTGCTAAATATGCATTAGAATGACAAAAAGAGTCAAAGCAATGATTGATAGGTGACTTACTACAATTGATTGGTACCTAAATGGTCATTTAGTGAGGGTGATATAATCATATGAGAGTAAAAGCAAAGGTTAGAGAAAAAGGCTCATGTATTTGACATTGTGAGAACGTGGAATTCTTCTTGAATATAATAAACAGATGGAATTTTGTTGGCATATTAAAAAAAATGCAACAAAAGGTCGGCCAGATCGTGGGGATGAGTTTGAAGTTCTTATGAAGTACTTTAAACCCGACAAAGTAAGCGCATGGCTCGTTCCTTGTCTCTGCTCTAAGGATTGGACCTAACAAGTTTAATTTCTTGGTTGAACTCAAAGTATACTGTTCCTTGGCTACAGTTGTTTGTGAACTAGTATAATGGACAACTCCTTAGCATTTGCAAGGTTTGATCTTATTTTTATCTTAAAACAAAATGTGCAATGTGAGTAGATAAACTTTGGGATACACAATGGAACCACTGGCAAAGACTTTGATTTCTACTAAACTGTGATGGACTTTTCCAACCGAACATGGTAGACCTCCTTAACCAAATTGGTCACCAACTAAAGGTGAAGATCTCAATTCAACCAAGACCACCCAGTGTGGTAATTAAGCCAAAAAATCAATGGAAAAGATGAAAAGTGAAAATTGAAGAGTTACAATGCATATATCTTCCACAACATATACATTGTTCTATCGAGTGAGGGGGTAACAAAATTTTTTTTTTTTTGGGGGGGGTGGGTTAGGGTGGAGTTTTTCGATTGGAAATCACCCTAAAACCTAGACCTGTTGCCGGTTTTAGGTAAGGGGATTGTGTGTATGGGCAATAACCCCAATTACAATAAAACTAGGTAATAGACTTGTTAGCTGGTTGTCTCCTCAGTTTAGTTGAAAATTTGTGTATTAGGGTATAATGAGTTGTAGACCCAACTCATAAGTACTCATCAAAATATCAAAAAAAAAAAAATTTAATATAAACTTTTAAAAAATAATATCAACTTTTTCATAATGCAGATTTTTATAAAATAAATAGATAAAAATAAGCTCATCCCAATGCTAATTACCACACTTAACCTTTCTAACTTTTTGTCTTTTTCTAAAAAATAAAAAACCTTTCTAACTATTCAACTCTATCTACCGATAATCTCATAATTCATATTAATTATTTAGGTTGAAGGACACTTGCCTTTCGATCATACTATAGCCTATGACTTTAATTTTTTTTTTAATAGTAAAATCTTCTGGCAAAACGGAGTTAACTTTTATAATTTAAATGTCTACATCATCATAGTTGAAAGTAACGCGTTTTCAACTAATTAATTCCACCAAAGTAAGCAATAAATAGTTAAATACACAGACATGGAATAGGTTCTACCTTAATTTTCTCTATCAAAATTATTTTACCCAATGACATTGTTGTGGTCCTTGTGGATGTCTCATATACACAGATAGTAAACTATTTTTGTGGCACAAGTGAAATCTACATATCACGTGTTCTAAGATTTTTCCAGTACAAAAGTAAACCTAAAGCATATCTGGCATGGATGAGGCATCCATGTCTACTTGCCCTAACTCTTTGCAAAATAAAAAATAAATAAAATTTATTTATTTATTTATAAAATTTTTATGAAAGCTGATTGGAATTACAATAAACTAAGAAGATACAGGCCATTTTTGCAAGACAATGATCAGCTTTCATTAGCATATCAATGGATCCACCTGATAAGAACATACCTCAAAATCCTTAATAAGGTGCAAGTGCAAACTTGATTTCTTTCAAGATATGGCCCAACTTTGATAGATTCTCTTCTTCCTACAATAGGCTCATTATAGCATCATATCTTTAGGTATTGATTTCGTATATGTTCAATAAATTTAATCTCCTAATCGTATATCATTTTGAAAATAGGGCATGAACCATTTTTTTTTGGAGAAAAAATAGAGCATAAACCTAGGTGGGGTTTGGATACAACTGAAACGCAGTGTCTACGTTTTAGCGTTTTCCCCCCCTTTTTTTTTTTTTTTACGCGTTTTGGGAGTAATGCGGCTACTGTTCATGAACAGTAGCTGTAAATGTTGACTTTTCAACTGTGAATAGTGCATCTGTGTATTGTTCATGGACTCACAAATATTACTTTTCAGCAACTTTTTCATTAAAAATGGGTCTTACGGTACTATTCACACATTTAAAAATTATTTTGCTATAGTGTTTTCAGTTTTCAGTTTCAGCAAAATAAGTTTTATCCAAACGGACCTCTAATTGAGGTAGGATGAGGATTTTAATATAACCCTAAATGAAGCAAAAAATAATGCAATGTCTGATCTCTCCCATAGTTGAACATGTTAAAACATAACCTACCATATCATCATATGCATGTGGTATAATAAAAGTTATACATGCTTAAAAAAAAAAAAAAACAAAAACAAAAACAAAAAGTTTAATACACATCAAAGAGAGGATACAAAAGAACGTATTGGTGAGATTGAATCCACGTCATGCAATATAGATTATACGTACATACAACACAACCCCCGTGCATTATTTGTTTTCTTTCTGATACATATATATATCGATGAATTCTCTATAATAAGATGTCCCACTCTCATGGGGATGTGACTCCTTTTATCCAATTCACAAGTGGGAATTGCATATAATTTGCATTAATGCATAACTTTCAGTCTCAAATCAAACAAAACATCATTCATCTTATGCTCCTATATATATATATATATATATCAAATTTAAAACTTAAAAGAGCCACTTTAACTAACTTTTTGTATGAAAGCAGCTTGGAATCTGTGGCTTCTGCTACCTGTGATCAAACAACGTAAAGCAGAACTCTCTTATATGACCTTATTTGCGTAACAACAGATGTCTCAATCAACACACCAAAGACATAATAAAATAACGATCATATTGCAACCTATTTATGAGTTCTAACTTCACATATAGCATCACTCTTTACTTTTATTTGAAGAAGACTTTTTGAACTTTGTACTTGGCATCTTTCCATACGACTTTATTGTTAGTACTATATAGTAATATTATTTTTTTGGTCAACCTTTCTTCCCATTTATTTTTTCGGCACCCTTTTTTGCGGCCCTGTAATTATTTTGGATCTTGTTAATAGGTAACTTAAGGTCTCAGCTTTCAAGTTAAAAAAAACTTTCAAGTTAAAATTAAAATTAAATATTATATTATAAGTTACACTATATTTCTTCAAAGAATAAATACATTTGTTAATAATCTATTAATTTATGTACATAACTTAGGGCTAATTGTTGAAAATAATTTTGATAACGATTGTTCTAAAGACATCTGTTAATATGCATTTAATGCTTTATTACATTCTTATTATATTTAAAAAAAAAATACAAACTTAAACAATGACCTTGAATTTGTGTGCATAAATTGGTGAATCATTGAATACGAATCTCTCTTTTATGCTTTGGCTTTTTGTGTCTTATTTTTTGTTTTCCACTTTATATCCACATTCTTTATCAATTACAACTTGTTACATATATTTTTTTTTTTACTTTCATTATAACATAATCAAAGTTTAAAAGGGAAAAAAAAATTAAGGACAAAATGGTATACTATAGTTAGTTGAATAAAAAATAAAAGTGTAAAACACACAAAATGAATCAAAAAATTTGTATTCATTAATCATTAACACATGCATTTATTCTTTTGAAAAGTTTTCATAGCAAATCATAATTAAATACTTAGGACCACTGCGCACCAAGGGTGGTCACTCCACAAGTATAAATACTTGTGGGGTGTGAGGAGTAATGACTGGAGTTCAAGTCTTCAGAAAGGAGCGTCACACGTACATATACACTTAGATTAGGCTAGAGTAGAAATTCTATATTGCATATAAAAAAAAAATACTTAGGGTATAATACATTGATACCCCCGGCTCCAATGTATTGTGATTTTTTTTTTTTTTAATTTTTTAATTTTTTGAGAATCAATGTACAGTAAAATTAGATCCATTCATTATGCCCGATTTTCAGATAATAACACCATCCTCCCTAATTCCTAAACTAATTAACACTTCACCCAATGAACCACCTCCCATTTCTAGTCAAATAGAGTTAACCCAAAGTGTCTACCCATACCCGTAGTTTCCTTTCAGGGTTTGCGTCTAATTTCTCTAGGTTTAAATTTACTGTCACAAAGATATATATGTATAATTTCAACAAAATGTATCCCCCGCCCTTATCTCTATAACTCTCCAACTTGCTTGGCATGAACGTCATGCTAGTTAACTTCTTGGCTTGGCATAAATGTGTAGAAGTATAAAATTAAGAAAGAAAGAAAAAGGATGGAGTGTTTGGCTACAGAAAAATTCATTTGGGTTGTTTGACATCTGTTATTTCTTTTAAGGTTGCAAAACACCCCATGATGTTTTAACTCTTTCTTAAAACTTCTTGAGGATTGCATTTTTCTGTTTATAAGAGTTGATGAAGGTTAATCTTCGGGGTTAATTTAACAAATATGAAAACCTCATGAAGTTATACAGAAGAATTAAAACTCTATGGGTGTTTTTGTAACTGATCCAAACCCTATGAGGTGTTTTGCCATTTTGACCTTCCTTAAAAGAAACATTTCCATGTCCAATGTTAACCCCACTAAACTTTAAGGGGGAATAGGGCCATAAAGAAGGTATGGTGTTAATTATTTTTAGAATTAGAGAGAACAATGTTATTTCCTAAAGATTGAGTATAATAGCTAGGTGTTGTTCTTGTCATTCGGCTTAAATTTGTAATATTATTGAAAATATGTTCTTAAGCTATTCATTAACAAAATCGTATAAAATATATTTATTTTAAATATGGCAGTAAAGTCATTCTTATAACACATCCTTCCTTTTGGGATTAAAAATGGATGGCTAGAGATTAAAAATAAGGTTAAGTAAAATGTCACAAAATCTCAAGAAACTAGATTCCCAGATGCCCCCCACACCAGGCCACTATTTATGAAAAAACTCAAAACCCAGCTGTGAAATCGTACTTAAGATTAGTCCAGTTCAAGAAGACAGAGAACACAACCCAAAATTTGTACTAATCCCATTAGATGACCTGAATAAAACCATAAAACACAGGCACAAAAACTGTCCCTTATTGCCTCCCTAAGATTCTGCCGATACTCGCGTTTTGATATACCACGCGTCAGACAGCGACAGTTTTTTGTACATTCTTTTATATATCCATTTCGAGGAAAGTTCGATAAGGTCTTTCATATATATATTGTTCTTTTGATAAAATTGCACCGGCCATTGTTGCACGACCCTTTGAAAAGAAACGTAACCCTATGTATACCCAAAAACTTTGAAATTATTATAACCCCATATATAAACAAATGGAATAAAATCTATAAGTAAAAAACGTAATGAAGATATTGAAACCTTTGAAATCTGATTTTATTCTTTTCATTCAGAAGTTTTTTTTTGGTTAATATGCTCTAGCCGGCTCGCATGATTAGGTTATGGACTTATGGGATCGTTAGGTTTGTCTACAAGTGCGGCTAGCTTCACAAAAGTTTGCGACTTTTCACTATTTTTTTTTTTTTTTAATTTTTATAAAAAACACTAAGAGACAGCTACTTCTGTCTTATCAAACTACCAACTGTGTCTATTCAGCCCAAGAAAAAAAACAATGGAACCTACCGACTTAGTTAAGGAATTACATTCTTAGGCACGTCCTTAAAAGAACAAAAATAACATATTATATTTTATCCCAAAAAAAAAAAAAAAATTATATCATATGCATGTTTCCTAATTCCTTTTTTTTTTTTTTTTTCCAATCAAAGTTCACTATTTTGAGATAAGTAATTGTTTTATTAATTTCAAAATGTATATGCTTATATTATATGATCCCCAACCCCAAATAAAAAAAAAAAAAAACCTTCTGGTATTAATTTTTTGCATTTTTTTTTAAATATTTTGTGACTAGACAACAAATTGACAATGCTCAATCAACCAACCCCTCACCCCCACACCCCCACGTGTCTGTCTCTCTTAACTCACACGCAAAAATAAACATAAAAATTAAGCAAAATTGATTCTCTCTTAACAAACAATGAAATATCCAACTTGAGTGAAAATATTGATGGGCTCTTTAACATGGATTAAGTGTTTCATTACCTAAGAATATAAGTCAAAAAGACATATTTCACAAAAATTAAATGTAGCTTTGTGATTGGTGCATGATGAAAATAGTATGGCTGATAATGAGCTCATAATATGAAAGCGGTGTTACTCTAATCATAACTTATCACCTTATAAAAAATAAAAATAAAAATTCCTAGATTTACTCTTTACCTAATTCTTGTGGGATGAAATGACTAAACGTGTTTGAAAATTAGTTGAATGTTATGGGAATCTTGAACAATAGAAAATTCAGGGGGCTTCTCTCTAATCATAAACCATAGAGTTTGTTGGCCCTAAAGACCTAACTGCAAAACTAACAGCATTGATATCCGAATCCGTACTCTTGAACAGCAGGTTAGGAAAAAAAATTAAGATACATTATTTGTGTTAATTTTTGAAGAAAAGATAAGAGTTTCATCTTAAGCAATTATTGTTTATGTAATAATGATGTCTTATCTATTACATGTATTATAACAATATTTCGAAGTCAATGCTTAACTGGTTGTCAAAGTTTTAAGCATTGATTTTTCTGTATTTCAATATATATAATATCATTTCACGAGAAAAAGAAATTATTTTCATGGTTTGTATTACTGAAGAAGGGAAGATAGCTAGGGACCAATTCCAACTTCAGGGTTGGTCTTTTTTTTTTTTTGGTTCAAGTCGGCCGTAGACTGATCGATCAATGAACCAGGGCAGGAAAGGAAAACTATAATTAATCATGCAATTACGTGATAGCTTCTCCAAACTCAGTCCAAGAAAGGGTAATATATATATATATATATATATATAAAATTATTAGTACTTAATTTATGTGAGGAATGTGTCATATAGTCAGGCATTTCTTTTCCTTATTATTATTATTATTATTTAAAATTTTTATGTTTAAGCATAGATAAAATGTGTGTGGGACTTTATGAAAGTATCTGGATGGTATGCTCATTAGTCTAAAGTATAACGTAAACTTGAAGTTCTTAAGTTCAGTCCATCGTATTATTAATTAATGGAGTTTTTAGGGTATTTCATGATCAGGGAGCGGAATGGATTGACCATCTTAGGACACCATTTCCTTTTAGTTAGAATGTCTCTAGAAAGACCACAAGTACATAAATGTATATATACATAGTATTCCGTGCTTCTTTTTCGATGAGTTAGTATTATGTGCATCAAAAATAATAAATTTCCTCATAACCATGAATATCTCCTTGACTGAGCGAGTGTTGTAATGAATTTTGTATTATATATAATCACATGTACTATAACAATTTTTTACTCTCTTTTTTCTTAAGTGTGTAATCATGAATTTCGATTCACATAGGCATGTATTCTAATATATATTTTTATTTTAAAAATTTATTAATTATAAATTTGTTTAGATATTTAAGCCTTGATTTAAATTAGAGTAGTATTAGACAATCTATAACCAATTAAGGATAAGGACCTCACTAATAGCCTGCAGACTGCAAAACAATGGAAATTTTCCTTTCTGAAGAGAAAATTTGAGTTTCACTTGATCCTAAGTGCAACTTGAAGGATAAACAAAGAAAGAACAAAAAACTTGAAGGATAAAAAAAAAAACAAAAACAAAAACTTATGCGTTCATCCTACATACGGCAATTTGGACCTACAGCTAGCCATGCTATGAGAGGCTGCACTAGATCAAACCTTGTACCCCAAATATTAATTCCATAGTAGGAAGTAGAGAATATATATATTGGTATTGGTATTGCTTTTCAACTTTAAAAAAAAAAAAAAAAAAAAAAAAAATAGAGAATATATATATATATATATATAGGATTTTAGAGCACACATTAGTTTTCATTTTTGAAAAAAAATTTCTTGAGAATTGAAAAAGTATTGACAACTTTTTCATTTTTCAATAAAAAATTTCTAAAAGTGAAAAGTTTAATAGGTACACGTAGGTGGGAGAAATAATGGAATCCCATCAAAAACTTCTACTACAAGAATGATGAACTTCCTGACAAAGCCGGTCACCTGCTAAAGAAGAAGACCTCAAATCAACCAAGGCCGCCCCAAGGAGGTGACTAAGGAGATTCCAATGGTCAAGTCAGAAAGCCAATAAAGAAGATGAGAATGAAATAACTATAGTGTATAAAGCTTGTTTAGCCTCCTTTTTTGTTAATTGAGGGGGTATTTATAGAGGTTAAGTAGAGATTTTTGGCGGAAACCTGACAGTAGACCTACCGGCTAGTCTGAGGCTTGGCAATAGACCTGCTAGCTAGTTGTCCCTTTAGGTTGATTGAAGAGATGTATGTCAGGACAGCAGTCTCAAGATGCAGATAGATGAGACTAGTCATCAAGATTAATAATTGAGATTGGCCATCGAGAATAGTAGTCAAAATCAGTAATTGAGATCATGCATGCTCTTTGGACAAATTTCGTATTTGCTTTTGGATTGTGGGGTTGACCCCCCACTCTACCTCTAAGAATATTGTGAATAAAGTCATACTATATGGTTGGTTATCAATGGAAATAAATGGAAGAAAATAATACATGTGATCAACCTCAACTAATTTGTTAAGCATTCATTATTTTGGTATCAATGGAAGGGAATGGATTTTAGTAATTAAGAAGCATTTGAATTTGCATTAATGGCAATAGATGATGATATGATAAGCGACCCAAAAAATCTGGGACAAAATCTTTATTGTTATTATTGTTGTATGACTTGTATCAATGGGAAGGAGTGGATTTTAGTAATTATGCAATATTTGAATTTGAGTAATAAAAATTATGATGATGATGATAAAAGGCCCACATGGGGTAGCTCAATTGGTTGGCCTCATTGGGATTTATCAATGGGAAGGAGTGGATTTTAGTAATTATGCAATATTTGAATTTGAGTAATAAAAATTATGATGATGATGATAAAAGGCCCACATGGGGTAGCTCAATTGGTTGGCCTCATGGGAATCCCAATGAGGTAGGCTTTTCTTTGGTAAAATTTTCATTGATAATTTGTGCCAGATCATTACAATCTTTCATAGTTATGTAAATGTAACATCACTGGAAAGTTTAACGTTGATCCGCTCCCTTCACCTAGGCCTTTTACCCTACAGCATGGGGTTTCAGTTTAAAGCATAGAAAATAAAATGAGATTTGGCTTGGCGTCAAGTGCCTGCAGCATTAAGCTGAGTTCTTCCATAACTAACCGGTGAAAAACAAAACGGCAAGAAAAATACAGTAGAAGTTGCACTGAAAAACATTGATCCTATTCATCCAAAAAAAAGACTCGAGTTCCTCTATCAAATTCAGTTAACGGTCACAATGGGAGAAGGGGAAGCAAGTGCATATATCATTTATTACTGTTATATCATTCAATATCTACTGCTTGCCAACCATCAAAATGGTCTTCTAAAATCTCTAGCTTGATGAAGAGCTCTAGCATTTATGAAATCATATGGCCAAGAAACAAGCAGAGTACTACCTCAGACATCCTGAGATCAAGCTCCGTCAACAAGAACAAACAATGGTTTGTCTCCCAACCGTTCCCGACCCTGAAATAAACCAATAATTCATACCATCAGTGCATTAATTGAAAGGGGAAAAAAGAAAGAGAAGAGTTTACATGTGAATAAGTTAACATAAGATTGAAGCAGAGAGAAAGGCCTGTCTATGTAGTTCAGTAGCTGTACCCGTCATTAAGTACTATTTTCCCCTTTTGTTTTAAATGAGACTTGGTAAATATCCAGGAAAAATACAAATTCTAAATGCTAACCCACTCCTACAACATTGAGCAAATGCTTACCCACTCAGGGCTTAATTCAATAGCAAGTAGCTTCTGCCAAAAGGGACAAGTCGAAGGTTTAAGTTCAGGAATCAGCCTCTCCAAAATAATTGGAGGTAAGGTTGCCTACGAATCACCTCTTCCAGACCCCACAAAAGTGGAAGTCTTGTGCATTGACTACGACCTTTATAAAAGCACATGTTTCAATTTAGACTTAATCTTCAAAGTCATGATTTTATGCATTACTTGACTATTTAAACTAATTCTGTATTGTCTACAAAGAAATGGCTCCAAAGCATCAAATTACAATGAACCCAAACTGAAATGGGAATTTGATCATCCACTAGCCTTGGTGTAATGGCAAGTAGCTTTCACCGAACGATAAGTTTCAGGTTCGAGTCTAAGAATCAGCCTCTCCAAAATAATTAAAGGAAAAACTACCAATCACCTCTCCAGACCCAGTATGTGATTTCAATTTAGACTTAATATTCAAAGTCGTTGATTTATGCATTAGTTAAGTATATAAATTAATTACATATTTTCTACAAAGAAGCGGCTCAAAAGCATCAAACTACAATGAACCACAAACTAAAATGGATGTTTGATCAACCTAACTCGGCTAAATAAGTCTGTGAGTGCTCTCAGATATAGTCACATCAAAAGGCCAAGAACTTATGTTTCTGACAGCTTAAAATCGATTTCCCAAATGCATGTTGATGCTAGACATAAGAGAATAAATAAGGTCTATTCCCCCCAATTTTAGCATAGCGTTCATTTTTCTTCTACAGATGCAACTTAAACTGTGCTTTTACAGCAACTTGGCCTACTTCATTACTTCTAGATTGCCTCTCTTTATTCATTGATATTAGAATTGTAAGCATAATTTTTTTTTTATAGGTAGAATTGTAAGCATAAATTACTTATAAAAAAAATAGGCTTAAGCATAAGTTAATTCATATTTGGTTTGTAATAGGATTTCGTTGATTTTTGATAAATCTGATGTTAGTTCATCAGTTCTTATCCTTTTTCTAAACCCTGAAAATTTCTTAATTATTTTATAATTACATAGTTAACCAAAACCTTTAGGGCCTGTTTGGATTGAGGGGGAGGGAGTGGAGGGGAGTAGAGTAGAGTTGGCCGGAAATAGGCTAATTTCCGACCAACTCTACTCTATCCCCCTCAATCCAAATGGACCATAAGTTTTGTTGTATATGCAACTTAATCTCCAACACCCCCCCGGGCAGACACACACAAAAAATAATAAAAAGTTTTATACATGATATTAAATAGGGAATATAGTATATGTCTAGCATATTAATCAATTTAATCAAACATTGGAAACAAAATATAATTCTTGTCTTACTTTGGATACATAGATTTTCTAATATGCATGACTTCTATTTACAAACTGTAACTCTTGTTTGCTTGTTAGTGCCTCCTTGACTATTTCCTAAACTTCAAAAAAAAAATTACCATAGAGAAGTTTATAATTTACTATTTGGCCTTGAAACCTTGTCTCTCATGGAAACACTTGAGGCACATCCAGTTTTCCAGATCACGACAGGAGCAGAATCAAAATTCATGTATATAGGTGTTAGTCTACATAAAGCTCAGCACAATAATTGATAAGGTTTCCAATCTCAACCAATCTTGACAGTAAGGTTAACGAATTAAGCTCAATAGTAAATCATTAGATTATCAAATATAATTAGGGACATACCTTTAACTCTGGCAATTCAATGACGCATGCGCACTCAACCACATGCACTCCAACCCGCTCTGCAACCAAGATGGAAAGGCAGACTTAAAGTCACTAGGAATTAAAGAAGATCGACATTCCTTAAGCCAGGTGTGAATAACACATATGACCAAGCATGCTTCTTTAGAGGAAACACTTGAACTAAATAGAGGGGACTAAGTGATTTCTCATAGACAAATGCAAGTGAAAAGGACACTAAGCCTGTCCAAAGGTAGCTACAATCTCTTTCACCAGTCCCATTAAAGACCAATTGCCATTTTTAGAGCCCCTGATAATGTCCATGGACCTTCCTGATCCATCATACACCTTATAAAGAAAAGTACTTTTATTGACTCGCAAATCAATATATGCCTCTATCTAAAACACATCTCCTCCTCTACACCTGTGCGTGAAATGAAGTAAAATTTTAATGATTACCTAGTAGCCTGATTGCGGCACACAAGGTTCCCCCAGTTGCAATGAGATCGTCAATTATCAGTGCACGTTCTCCTGCTTCTACAGCCCCTACATGCATCTCCATTTTGTCTGTTCCATACTCCAACGAATACTCTTCCGAAATTACTTCCCCTGCCAAACCATCAAACTGTTAATCATTCCTGAATCCTTTATGGCAACCCAAAAGTTATGACGTCGACACAGGAGAGTACCAAAAAGTTCAAAATTCAAAATTCCTTCACACCTTGCAGGCATGCACACACAAAACCAAGGAACTTAACACACCCACTAAGCTTAGAAACAACAGTTAATGCTTATGAAAATAAAAGAAATTTTCCAAGGAAAATCCAGATATTGAACCTTAGGTTGCAGCTGCACCCTCCTGTATACTATACGGTATTAAATGATAACTAAAAATAGTTTACTTTGAATAATATACTAAAGGAAGAAGAAATATTTCTTCTGATTTTTTTTTTGGGGGGGGGGGGGGTGTTAATGTTTAAGCATCTATCCCCAAGTCCCTTATTTTTGTGTGTATTTGTTCAACTACAAGCAACAATGAGGCAATTTTTAATTAGTTGGGAGGACTATTTTCCTCTTTATCTCCTTTCATGTTCTTTCATAAACCAATCATCCTTCAAGCTATAACCATATTTTCCCCCTTCTTTTTCTGATGAATGATCACTCTCTTATTCACAGAGAGTAGGCATAAACCAGGATCAATTTCGTGATACTTATAACTATAAACATGTAATGAGAATTGCATAATTGAGGAGGTTGAAACAGTTGCTATAAATGGATCTGCAACCCAACTGATAAAATCTAAAGATTAATGTTATTAAAGTAAAGGCAACAACATTTACAAAAGCACAACAAGAAGCAATTAGAATTAGATGCCTTATACAACCAAACTAGGGCAGCAACTGAGCTGGAATTAAAGATCAATTGAGATAAATTGTGTCGTTCCGATTACTAATCAAGGATAACATGAACTTCTCAAAAACACAGAAAATGATGAAATTGCGTGCGGAGGAAGCCAAAAAAGTAGGCAAAGAAACATACCAGGCAACTTATTAGGCTTTCTCATAGGAACAAACTTTGCCCCTATGGCCAATGCAATGGGAGGGCCAAAGATAAAACCTCTAGCTTCAATACCTGCATTGTTTCTCCAATATTAGGTTATATAAATACTTAACAACCCCTTTTACCATACATGCCATAAAAACCAGTCAATCAATGAAAAACTAATAAAAAACTAAGCAATAATTTTAGATAACCGCCGTAATATATCACCAATGGGCGATGGCTTAGTTTCTAAAACAATACCAAAGAAACACCACCACAGCACGTCATTTTGCCTTTTTTTTTCTAAGCTTATTTGACTGATTTACAACTATATTAAAAAAAATAAAAATAAAAAACTTTTTTTTCTTCCAGTTACAGTTCTAGTTTTCCCCAACTTTTTTTTTTTTTTTTTTTATAAGTCCAATAAATCAAAATTCTAACTTTAAGCTTGAAATTAAAATGTGATTTTTTATTTTTAGTTTGGATAAAATTATATATAAGATGTGAATCATGTGATTGAAATTAAAGAACAAGATCCCAAATATTTATTTATTTATTTAAAAAAACACAAAATATGAGACAATACCTGCAACCACGGAGATATTTTTGTCTTTGTACCTCTCAACAAACAAATCAATAGTGTCCCTGAAAGCCTTGGTATCAAGAAGCAAGGTTGTTATATCTTGGAACATAATACCTGCCAAATCCGATTCAAATGCTACAATTAAATTACGCCAAACAAAAAAATAAAAAAATAAAAAATACTCACTACCCAGATAACAATTCTGGATCTCCAATTCAAATAGCAGTGTAAATAAGCAAAAAATAAATCATATACATATTTAGCCAGAATAGAGACGAGAGAGCAAGAGAACCTGGCTTAGGAAAGTCAGGGATGACTCGGATTGCAGAGGAAATTTTCTGTACGCGAGGGTCTTGACCATCTTTACCAGCCATATCTTGACGTTTCACTGAGTCACTCGCTACTCAATACAATGACAACAACAATTACAGCGTCAGAGACAGAGAGAAAGAGAAACAGACACACACTACAGAGAAAGAAAGATTGAAAGAGAGAGGCCTGTACCACCAACTCTCGCTACAATTGGCCTTTTAAAGTGTCGACGCGTTGATTAATGAAAAGTCAAAAATGACCAATGGTTATTAACTTATTCTCTTTACCATAAAAAGTAATATTCCATGATCTCTTGCTTTTTTTTTTTGGACATTAATAAGAATACTTTTATTATTAAAATCAGACAATGAATGAATATAGTAACAATAGAAACAGATCTCGCATGTAGATACAGCAACGAGTGAAGTGAGTGATCCAAGCTAAAATTAAGGATCAGATCAAACATGACTTAGAAAAATTACCAGTACAGCGAAGTGGGGAGAGAGCTGGTCGGTGGTTTTTCGAGCGATTCAATTGTAGTTGTAGTTGTTGAGAGTTCGAGGAAGCTGAGGAATGTCGAAACGGAGTGGCGAGAGTTCGAGGAGAGTCGATGTTGTCGGGTGATGGAAAGAATGAAATTTTGCAAGAGAGACTTGACGAGGCTTTGTGCATAATTTCCATTTCGCTGAATTAAAAAGGAGTCCCACTGGCGCTGCCTATATAACTATAGAAGTGGCAGCCACTTCTAAATTAATTTGCATCATTGTAAATTCCCATTGATTTTTTGAGATTATATACCCTGATTATTTGGTAATAATGAAAGGCATTTTGGTCCAACCAGTGGGCAACCCATTAGGACACTAAAAAGGCCCACCTCTCGTTATTTTCGGGGACCAATTGCCTCCAGTGCTGATACGGTGAGCTGTTTGATTTGTGTTGCGGGTCTAAATCGTGTCAGTTTCAATGCACTAGAACTAGAGGCGGCCATGGAAAAACGGGTCAGAATTTTATGACCCGATCCGATTGATCTGTTTAAAAATGATCCGTTTTGACCCGCAAACTCGATTGACCTGACACGCCCATTTTGCCACTTTTAGCAACGTTGAGTAGATTGAGAATGAGGTGTAATTCTTATAAAATATTTACTTATTCTTTTTTACTTAATATCTTATGTACTCCATTATAGTTTGTTATTCTTTACTTGCCACTTTCATTTTCTCTTCCTACTTTAAACAGATCGAAGATTATACCAAGATTAGCTTCTAAAAAGCTGGAACAAGAGTTGTACCAAATTTGGGTATTAAGTGTTTAGTGGTAATTGGTAAGTGGTAACAGTATCACCAGTGAGAATCTAATCACAGTTAAGGAACTCATAAACAATTGACAGATTGTATCTATTTCAAAAAAAAAAAAAAAAAAACTTGTTTGAAAAATACGGGTCAACTCGACCCGTCCCACGACTCGATTGACTCGACCCGACCCGGCCCGACCCGACCGTTTTGCCACGTCTAGGCGGCTTGATGCATTTGAGGGCTTAAGGCAAAAATTGATTATTTTGTTTCATATGTAAAATTACTATTAATTAACATGAACCATATAATTTTTTTTAAAAAAAAGTTTTTAAACACAAAAAAAATTGATAAAACTTTTTACATTTGTTGATATGGCAGATTGATAGTAGTGAGTAAAAAAATTATGTTAGTGGTGATCTAGTTGAAAACTAATAAAAGCTTGCTAACTCAAATATTGTAAAAAATGTTGTGAATTTTTTTGTGGATTGCTTTCTTTCTTTTCTTTTTTCTTTTAGAAGTGCTACATTCACAATGTTTTTCATAACAAATCTTAAGTGTTGAGTTACTTCTTGTTTTCTATTTGAACCTACTATTAAAATTATTTTTTTGCTGTCAATAACGACTCTTAACAATTTGCTATTTAGGATTTTTTTTTGTAAAATTGTTATGAAAAATATTGTGGACATAGCATTTCTTTTTCTTTTTTATTTGTTTTTCATTTGATAAGAAAATATTATTTTATTTATTTGTTAATATTTCGGCTTAATTAATACTATTGGTTAAAATTTAGGGACATTTTTTTCACTTGGGGCCTTAGGCGGCCGCATCAATGACTTATACCATTGAGCTGGCACTGACTAGAACTGAGCCATACCCGTGAATGACCTAAACACTAAACAGTGGAAGCAATAGTGGAGTAACAAAATTGAAAAATGAATAAGTTAAGCGACTTTAGTGAAATATGTAGCAGAAAAAAGATTTGATACTCAATTACATTACAATGAACCATTGATGGAGCTCTGTTTCCTTTGTTTCTTTCTCTCTTTCTCTTTTCTTTTCTTTTTTTTAATTATACATTTTTTGTCTTTTTCTTTTCGTTTTTTGAGTGGTTGTCGATGCTGTGGATTCAAAAGCCATCACATTGACATGGAGAATACCTATATCTCGTGCTATCCGACTCTACTCAATGCTCATCATATGGTTTTTGACACCAATGGAAAAAGCACTAGAAATAAAGACGAAAGTAACACGGGAAGAGAAGCATGACCTCGAATTTGGTCTTTTGCTTCTTGATTAGCCTCTATTCTCAAAGCATTCACTTTTTCTCTAGGATAGAGTACTATAGTTAGAATTTACCAAAAAACTCCCTATAATTGTTCAAACATTTACAAAATTATATAGTATTGTCTAAATATACATATTCAGTGAAACAATTGTTTCACTTATCTCTATCTTTCCCCCTCTAGATTAAAAAAAAATGGAATCTCTTTCTCTCTCTCATTGATCAGTCATTGGTTGAGTGGTTGACTGCGATGTCTATGTTCAAGACATCGTTTTGATTTGGTGGTCCAAAGTCTGATTGTTGAGTTTTTTTTTTTTTTTTTTGACAAATTATGGATTTTAATATTTTGTTAATGAATGTTCTAGGACTATTTATTAGTAAACTATTTTAAGATTTTTTTTATAGAAAAAGAAAAAAAAAAGTAATTGATTTCTTTAATACATTTTTTTATTTCCATAAAAATAGTATCCAAACTTTCATAAAATGCTTTATTAACGAACAATTTTTAAGTTTGATTAAAAATAGAAAAATTATAGAAAACTAGATATAAATGCCCTTTTATTTGACCTAGGTCTCTGGTGAAGCATGTCTACTTGTTGCCCTCATTCTTTAAGTTTGGCTTGCCCGTCTGAATTTGCCACGAGAATTTGACTGTTTTCAATTCTTTTATGGTTACTTTTTTGGGACGTGTGATTGGTGCAATAAACGTGGCCTCTGATTCCAGTTGAACACAATGTGAAAGGGAGTCTTTTTCAGGTCTCAATTTGAGCGGATACCAAGACTCGCCTAATATAAATTGGGTTTGGTAAGGCTTTTCTTCTTCTTTTGTTTCATCTTTTGAAATTCCCAATCTTTCAAGTCCTTTTTGCGCAGCCTCTCCTCCTTTCCTTTATATTACTGTTTAATGCATCTAGTAAATCCTCCAATCTCTTTTACCTTTGATCCTTACTTGAAATTTACGCTTGTTTCTTGATTGTTTATGAGATTGACCTCACCTCATAAAATGAGAACAACATTCAAAGGCCATAAGAGACTGAGCCGTGAGATGAGTCTTTAAGCCTTAGTCTAGGATAACCAAGCACAAACAGGATTCTCGCCCAAGGAGGTCAAGGTTTCCCAATAGATAGTTCACAAGTTGCACGCCACTCAACACCCTTGTGATCAATTATTTATGCAAATCCAGGAAGACCCAGAGTTAAATGTCATGAGAAGCTACAATACCAGCAGAATTGTGGGGCAAATATTGTTCCCCTCTTTAACATTTGCTTGATATATATATATATATATATTAAATCCCAATACTATAAAATTTTCTCTTTTTTTTTGTTTTTGTTTTTGTTTTTGTTGTTAAACTATTGAAAATGTTAACTTTAATCGAGCATGTCTAACTAGGTGGTAATACCATTTTTAGTATGGACAAAGTTTAGCTACAAAATTAGTTGTAGAGTTAAGCTACAATCTTACTCAATATATTTTTATTAAAAGTGAATTTTGACAAATCTACCATTAAATTACATCATCTTCTTATACATTGTATGCTTGCAAAATTTCTAGAAAATTGAAAATTATTAGCTATATCATCAATAAATTGTTTAAATTGTAAGTTTTTGTAGTTTAAAATTGTGTATAAAATATAAGCGCTTATAGACTTATAGATCATATAGTAAATAATATCTGATTGAGACAAAATTATATATGTGTATTAAGAGTGTAAAGAACATGCAATTCAACAATTAGATTTTTAAAATATGTAATAATTTTTATTTTATTGAGTAAGGTTGTAGCCTCAGGCTGCAACCAATTTTATAACTAAACTTTGCCCTTTTAATATTAGAGAATTTAACACATTTGACTTGGACCACTACATATAAAAATAGAAAAACAAAAGTTGAACACATATGAATTGAACAAGTGATATGAAATTATTTGACGCATGCACAACATGAAATATAAATATATTTTTAAAGTAAGTATGAAAAAAATAAAATTTTTCTTCAATAGTTTAGGGGAGAAAAACCCTTTATCAAAATTTTTGGCAAAAATAAAGTTTATGCAAATTTCAAAGACAAAAATAATATTTCTACCTAAATTTTATATACATGTATCCACATACATGACTTTCTAGCCCGTTGACATAAATAATCACATTGCATCGAAACCTAAGTATTAAATTGCAATAATGAAACTACGTTTAGCCCACATAGGCCTAGGAGGTCTTGGTTCCTAGACTTAGATAATCACAGGGTAGTGTGTTGGGCTTTTTAGAGCCTAGTTGTGTTTGATCCGGATTATAACCCGATCTGAAATAATATTATTACAGTTTTTAATAGGAGATTTTCTAAGGCTTAGTCCATGGAGCGAAGGCTTGGATGATTGTAGCTCATTGTAAACTCTGTGCACAGGATAGAAAAACTGTTATTTTGGAGATTAGGGTTTTATGTTATTTTTGAGAGAGAAAACTATACTGCCGCATCTTGTATTTTTCTCTGAGAATAGTAAAATTCCTGCAACTCCATGGACATAGGCAAATTGCTGAACCACGTAAATATTGTCTTGTGTGATTGTTTTCTTTGGCGGATTTTTTTTTTCTCTTTTTTTGCATCTCACAGATCTGAGAATTACGTGAATATTCCCCTTTATAGTGTTAATGAGTATTGTAAGGTGCCTGCTAAAAATTGCTTTATGTCAAAATTTTGACCAACTTTATAGGGTGTGGAGCTAGATGAGCTAATTTATTGAGTTCCATTTATCACTTTAGCACTATTTTTAGTCCCATAATTAATTCATACTAATTTTTTACTCCATCCATTCTACTTTTTTTGTCATGTTTGAAAGTCAAACTTTTTAAGGGAACATCATTTATTGTCTTGTCTACCTTTTAAAAATGTAGAAGTTTCCAAAACTACCCTTAAAAAAATTTATCAAAAAATTGAATTAGTAAATTAATAGGGGTATAATAGGAACATTAGTAAATTAATGACTTTTATTTTTAGAAACATGACAATATTTTGGGACATCTCAAAATAGAATAGAGGACAAAAAAAGTGGAATAGAAAGAGTATTAATTAAACCCTACAGTAACTCATCCTTAACGAGCAGCCCATTAACCTTTCCCAAACGAAACCCAAGTATCTAATTGCAATAATGAAACTACGTTTAGCCCACATAGGCCTAGGAAGCTAGGGCCTGTTGTCAATTGGTAGTCAAAAGCCCACAATAAATGGATTTTGGACTTCTAAATCCCATTTTGTCATATATCAAGTCCAGGGACAAAGTGGCCCTACACTGAATTAATTAGCTTTTATTAATGGGACAACACCACAGCAAGTTGATGTCAACCACAATAGACCAAATCCACCGGCCCAACCCCACACGTACCCAGCACTTGCGTAGAACAAAGAAATGGACAGCATATGCCGCCCCTCTATTAAAAGTTCAGACCGAGTGACTGGTCTTTTCCTAATTTCTTCCATTGTATAAACCTCGCATCTGATACCTAAGGAAAATTCTTAGCACTTTCAGAGTGAATTTAATGAACGGTCTCATAACAAATATGAGAGTATGAAACACTATTTATCGTGGTTCGAGAATATTCTATTACTTTTTACCAAGTATGAGAAAAATAACGTTTTTTTTATGTTGACAAGTCAATTTTGTTTGAACTTGCTTGCTATATCTTTATCAAAAACAAAGAATTTTGGAAATTTTAACTTTATTGCGTCCCGTTAAAGTTTAAAAAAGCTCACGTGTTTTGCATTTTGATAAGGGGGAAGTATATTCTTTTGGGCAATTGAAAGGCGGATCAAAGTTAACCACTTTAACCACTGAATGATAAAAACCCTGTTTTTTAATATTAGCACTTGGTTTTGGCTGCGCAGGATAAACTCGAAGAAAGAATCATCATGCAATTGCAAGCAATGACTTCACGTACATGTTCACTCCGTGCCTTTTTCTTTTTGGATACTTTCGGAGTGATCTTTTAGGCTTTTAGAGGAAACTTTCTTATTTGCTTCAAGGCATCTACTTTACTGTTACGTGCCGTGTTATCAATAGTGTGACAATTTAAAATTGTAAAATAAAACTTCAACCCATCTCAAAAAAAAAAAAAAAAAAAGGCTAAATTTCATTAACATACTTTGAGGGATAGACTAATGTCAACCAAGTTCTAGACTTTTCAAAACTAACTAATTTAATCCCTAAACTCAACTTAGTTCCTAAGATAGTGAGAGACTAAGTTGACTTTATAAATCAAATTGGTCAGTTTTAAAAAATCTTGAACCTAGTTAACATTAGCTCAAACTTCAAAAGTAGAATTTACCCTTTTTTTTTTGTTAATCATTATTTGAGGTTCTACTTTGAGAACCGTTTTGTCTTATCAACTTCAACCCAGGTAAATTTCATTAATATACTCTGAGATTTAGGTTAATGTCAACCAAGTACAAGATTTTTCAAAAACTAACCAATTTAGTCCATAAACTAAGCTAACTTAGTCTCTAAAATAATTGAGAAAAAATAACTAACTGTTTAAAGACTAAATTGACTTTAGGAACCAAATTGATCAGTTTTAAAAGTTTTGGACTTAACTGACAATGTCATTACCTCAATCCTCAAAATATGACGGTGGAATTTACCCTTTTTTTTTTTTTTTTTTTTTTACGTTAATCATTATTTGAGGCCCTACATTGAGAACCGTTTTGTCTAATCAACATGAAATGGACACAGTGAAATGAAAAGAACTTGACAAATTATCCAGACGTGCCAACCCCGACCTAAAAATTGATGGCACTTGTACTAGTACACTAGTCCGTACTAGAGATTAGGGTGACTTTCCTTTCTGTTTTCTTCAAAAATGATAAACCTTGTAAATTGTTAGGCAAATTATTGAAAATGAAGGAGACAGACTCCAAAATATTAAAAATAATTCAGTAGTCAAATTTGCTACATGTTCACATTGCATCACTAATCACTCCTACAAATCCTTTTATTCCATTGCCATCAGCAATGACCATATAACTACTATTCTGGAATCAATACTAATCTTGCCACGTAGCAATATGACGTTACTCCAAAATCTCAAAGACTGACTTGAATCTTATCTCATTAATAAAATAGTTTCTTGTTATAATATTGGGGAGGGTTTTAGGTGCTCAGCCGGTGTCGGTCGACCCAATTTTTATGTTTCTAGTTTATCAACTTTAAACGACACTTACCAAAACAAACAACTTTAGTTTAGATGACCTGTACTTTACCTCCAAGTCGAGAATCTCAATCTAACCTTTTACTTCCATGGAAATCAAATGCGTGCTTTGTTATAGCTTTGCACTAAAATGCCGTTTGTTTTGACAAATTATATATATATTTCTCATCTTTTAATGTTTGACAAGGTGGAAAATGCAAATCAACGGAAAATTTTATTTGTGGTCAACGGAAGACAATCCAAAAAGAGCCAAACACATTTTCCGAAACTTTACACACTCAACATATATACTATTACAAATATACTTCACTATAAAAACCATTCCCAAATGGTAACTTCTCTCTCCACAAACCAACCATTAACCAATTTGATCATTGAATTTTCGCAAGTGACGATTGTTTTCTCTCTTTTTATTTATTTTTAACTTGGGTTCCAAATTTGGAGTATGTCTTCCATTCCCAAAATATATATAATTTTTCCCATTTGAGGTATGTTGTTGTTGTCATGAATAAATTTTTTTTATACATATACTTATTTTGAATTACAATAAATATTAATGAATTTTTGTTTGAGCCTAACAATAAAATATGTTATATAGCTCAGTTTCAAGGTTAATCAAATGCAAAAAAAAAAAGAAAAAAAGAAAAGAAAAGAAAGAGTTAGTGATATATTACATCTTCCAGAAAGTGATTTATATTTTAGAATTCTTTTCAGTAAAAAGAAAAATGGAAAGTAGATGATTGATACGCACATATATAAAGTGAAACAAGAGAATTTGTAGAAAAAAATGTATCATAATTAAATTAGAATTTATTTAAGGAAGATCAAATATAATTAGTTAGAATTTTTATAAACGTTGGGGGCTGCTATATTCTAATAAAACATTGAGTCATAATTGGTTTTAACTTACTAAGTATCGATCCCTAAAAAAAACTTACTTGTAGTAAAAACCAAATAAAAATAAAAACAATAATAATGATATGATATGAAAATTTTGGGTTTTCAACCCAAACCTGAAAATTTTGGACATTATTCCCCTCACTCTGTTGGATGTTCATTAGTTTTCCTTTGTTTTATTAAAAGCCCCAGTCTGAATTCCAGACTGGTTTCTCAAAAAAAGAAAAAAAGAAAAAAAAAGAGGGTTTTAAAAATGTTTAGGTGACCAAATAGAAAGAGTCAACTAGAGAAACTTTTGCAAAAAATATTTATATACGATAAATGTTTAATTAATAAGTATTAGTAAATAAAAAGTCAACTTTTAGCATTTTTAGATAACAACTTACCTAATTTAATTAGAATTCGTTTTGAAAAGCTTAAACTTAGTTAATTAAATAAAAAAAAATTAATTTTGAAATGTTTGGGTTTAGGGTTTAATAAAATTTAGATTGCCAAAAATTAAATTTAAAAAAATTATATTATAATGATGTTGTGGAAAAAATGAACTCTCAAAAACTTAAATGACAATAGTAAAAGAAGTCAACAAAAAAAAAAGTTTTTATTTACAACCCTAAACCCCAAAATAAAAAATATGTATAATGATGAAGAGAAAAAAAATGTGAGCTTACAAGTGTAGGGATATTGGGCTCAGAAGTTCATTATATATTTGTACATTAGGCCTATGGCCCAAGCCAAGGATAAGGTCTAGTCCGAGGAGAAAGAATCTGCGTCAGAGGAGACTGTGTTAGCAAATAAAGGAGTTAGTTTTGGCCATAAGGGTTCAACGGGATTAGCCGAGGATAAATGTCTCATCAGCCGACTAAAGCCGAGGTCAGAATAAATGGCTTGCTAATGCAAGAGAACCCCCCCCCCCCCTCCCAGGAAGTTCTGTTGGTATGAATAGACATTGCAGAGACATTAAATCAGGAGAAGTCCTAAAATATCTTAGGAAGAAAGCTGCCACCACTGCATTTAATATTCTGCAGCTAACTTTCTAGCTGCATTAATGTGGAGAAGACCCCTGAACAGTGCAAAATTGGTTGCCCCAAGGTGTACAAGACCAGAGAGGGTGTCTGATAGGACAAACACTCAAGTGGTGACTCAGGTGATTGACAAGTGTAGGATCAAGATGCTTTAGAAGGAACTATATAAGGGAAGAGACCCTTCATGGATGGGGGATCGAAGAAAAAAAAAAGAAAAAATACTGTAGCTTCCTGGAACCAAACTTGTAACCAAATTTGAGAGCAAAATACAAGAGCAAATATCCTCGGACGTTCTGCCGAGGACTGTCTTTCTTCAATACATTTCTCCTTCCTTTCATTCTCTTATCATCTGAACTCATACTAGCGTTTGTCTGATTAACTAAATTCCAGTTTTCTAACTCATTCTCTATAAATTCATTGTTTTGGGCTTTTTGGGCCGAAGTCCATCCACGTAGTGGGCAGGAGGGAATTCAAATCTGGTCCTTACAACAAGTTACAAAGGTGTACGTGACAACATTATTAGATTTCAACAAAGAGATAGAGTTTTTCTTTTTTATATATATTTCTAGTTGTTAACTTGTGCAACACACAAGAAAGTTAGTAAAAAATTATATATGTGATACATGCATATTTAATTAAAAAATGTTAATAAATAAAAAGTCAAATTATAAAATTAATGAAAAAGAACATATATAATTTAATTAGAATTTCTTTAGAGAAGAAGGTCAATGTAATGTATTTAGGTTTTGCTTGGTATTGGGCCGTTTTATAAAAATAAGGGTAAAATATCATTTTCGTCCCTAAACTATCACAAAAGTTCGTTTTTCGTCCCTAAAATTTCAAAAGTTCTATTTTCGTCCCTAAACTTTTCCAAATGTATTGATTTTCGTCCTTCCCACATCAGCACTCTGTCAAGCCACGTTAGCACTCCGTCAGAACTTTTGAAAGTTTAGGGACGAAAATAGAACTTTTGAAAGTTTAAGGACGAAAAACGAACTTTTGTGATAGTTTAGGGACAAAAATAGAACTTTTGAAAGTTTAGGGACGAAAAACGAACTTTTGTGATAGTTTAGGGACGAAAATAATATTTTACCCTAAAAATAATAGTAGGTTTTAATTAGGTTTAAAAAAAAATTAACATTATTTGTAGCTCTAAAAACCAAAAAAAAAAAAAGGGAAATTTTTTGCCGCATACATGGGTATGTGGCAAAAAAAGAAAAAGAAAAAGAGACAAGTGTCTAAGGTCTACTTGGTCATATACAATACACTAAAGCAGATATTTCTTTCTTTTTACTGCCATATACCCCTGTATGCAACAATTGCTGCATACTTCCCATATATATATATATTATAGTGACTCTTAGCAAAAAATGTGCTCATTCAACCTTAGAGCCTAGAGGAAGTTAATAAAAAAAAAAAAAAATCAAAGATGCGCAAATACGCTATAGATTTATTTTGAAATATTTTATAACAAATTATCTTTATGTACCATGTATAGTATTGTAGGGTCAGTTTTTGTAACCCAAGTCTAAAAGATTTGGATTATGAGCCCAATAAACCCAAAACAATGAATTTGTAGAGAGAGGGTGAAAGAGCTGGGCTGGTTGTGAATTAAACAAGAGATAACTATGGTATTGAAAGGTGATCCAACAGAAAAATACACTAAAAGTTAAGCAAACAGACGTCCGAAGAGATGTATTATTGAATGAAATGTGATTACAACTCTTAGAACTACAGTAAATCTATTTTCTCTCTCTTTCTTTCTCTCCCCCCCCTTACCAGAGGCCTCTTCTCTTTATATAGCACCCTCACTCATCATCTTCATCGTCCACTTGTTCTTCATCTAGGCATCCACTTGAGTACATGTCTCATCAAGTATCTTCTTTAGCTCTCTGTGAGTGGTGGTAGCTGAGATTATACTGTTCAGAGGGTCTTCTCCACATTAATGCGGCCAGAAAAGCAGCTGCAGTGCATTTAATGTGGTAGTTGCAGCTTGTCTTCTAGATATTTTTTTGTTCCTATCATCTCCATACGTGCCTGAAGCCTTCCCTTATTATCAAAATCATTAGAAAGATTACTTGAACCTCCCAGGTGTCTGCTTGACCAAGGCTCTTTGTGTCCGAGGAGGATGACCTTTTTGGACCAACGACGATCTCTTCGGACTACACTCCTCATTCACTTCCAGGTATGTTTCTTCCACATGGGCTCCTTCTCAAACATTTTCCTCTCTTCGGACACACAGTAGTCTTCAAATAGGGCCCTAGGCCCAATACGTAAGGTTGACCTTTCACCCCCCACAAGTATAATACTTTTTTTTTTTTTTTTTTGAGAAAGATGTATAGTATAATACTCAATTACTCATTATGTGTTATAAACTTGGGAAAATAGCTGTAACTATATTACAAGTCATTAGTAAGAGGGGAAATATTAATTGTTAAGATTAATATAAATAAGAATATTAACTTGTTGTTTGGGTAAATTATTTATTGATTGCATGTTATGAAATTTGTTTTAGCCTTTTTTTTTAGGATTTTGTTTCAATTGTTGTCAAAATAACTAAATTTGAATAAGAATGTCATATTCTAAATCAATTGGTTTTGATCTATATATCTATATCTATCTATATATATATATATATATATATTAATTTTAAATAAATAACTATAATACAATTTATAGATAATTAATATATGACATAAATGCATTTTACCATATTAGTGTTATTTTTAATGACATAACACAAATTTAAGTTACTACATCTTTGATTATATATGGCATGTCATTAAAAGGAGTTAATAAATGTGAAATATTAAAAATTAATATAATTAAAGACATAAACAAATTACTGTAGTGCATTAACAAACATTAACTTTTTTAGACTAACTAATTAAATGCTCAATTAAATTTTTTATATCCTTGATTTTATGTGTTATTAATTTTGCTTGAGTGTTTTAATGGTTTTTGTTTCAATTGTTGTTGGAGCAACTAAATATGAACAAGTTAATGTCATATTTCAAAAAATTATTATTATTGCCAAGTGTCTTGTAGCTCAATTATGATTTCTTGATATTTATAACAAAAGATGTCCAGGTTCAAATCTCTCTTCCCTAATTATTGAATTATAATTAAATAAAAAAATCAGTAATTATTATTATTATTTTTACAATAAGTAGTCCAAGTAAACTGTTTCAAATATAATTTTTAGAAAAATAAGCATATAAATTCATTCACATAAATAATTAATGAATGAAACTAAACACATCTATACATAGTAACAAAATAATACTTTAAGATAAATGTAAAATGTTTAAAAGGTGTAAAGGCTATATGAAGATATTTTAAAAAAAAAAAATATTATTTTGATTCCTTATCAGGGTTGCACCACAACCTTAAACTGAAATAGATATTTAATTTAGGTAATTCCCTGCATAGGTAAATAAGTGTGCTACAGAACAGATACAGCCACAATTAAGCTATGTCAGCTGAGCACATTCGGATTAATGCATACTTTGCATTTGATACATATTTATAAGTTAAAACAATACATTTGAATGTTTTGTCTTCTTCCTTTTATCAATGCTTAATTTTCAATGATTAACTAATTTTTATTGAACATTGGGGATTGGGCGGCTAAATAATTAGATTAATTAAGAGTGACCTGTGGGGACCCAAAGAAAACGAAAATTAGTTGGGTGGTGCAAGGTTGTAATTACCTCGATGCTTCGCGTACTTTCCTGTATTTTAATCTAGAAAAATCCGAACTAGTTTTAAGAATGGGAAGCTTAAAGTCAAAACGAAGAGGAATGGAGATAATACTTCCATATATTCTACGTTTCTAACCGCCTTTCTTGAAGCTTAATTAGTAAAACTTAAACATAGACTGGGCTCTCCCTAAAAAAAGCATCCAAGTTCCACTAGTTTCTTCTCGAAGAAATGAACTTTGTAATCTTGTAAATCTCCCATTTAATTTGAGATGAGCAATGATGTCATCATTATGTGCACGTGAGTTTTTGGATTGCTATTAACTAAATTTCAGACAAATAAGCAAAATTCATGATAGGTGTCTTAAAACTACAAAAGAGTTCCAACTTGATACACAAGTTATAATAAAAAATAAAAAAGTACTTCAATTTTTTACTCTTTGTAAACATCGTTTCTATTCGTTCAGTAAAAGATTTGTAGTATCGTTATTTAAATGTTGTAAAAATATAGGTAAATTAAAAAGTGTTGCAAAAATACGTATTGTGGTATTTAAATATTGAAAACTGCTATTTAAACAACAATACCAAATACCACCGAATTTTTACACTTTAATCTGATTCCCGAAAAATCAAGAATTTGCTTTGCTTTGCAAATCCAATTTTGAAGCAACAGAATATAGTTTTATCCTTTTTGCTTTATATGCCGCCAAGCTAAAAATGAAAACCAAAAAATGTCCCCACTCCCTTTCTAGCATTTTGTGGACATTCGTTTGTCCACCAAGCTAAGGAAACCAAACATGTGATCTGGCATGTAATTTACCTAAATACTACTAACTAAGGCGGTGTTCTAAATAAATTCTCTAATACAATGAATCACACAGCACACAGGTCATTCATTCCTCCCCATCCAATTTTGCCTAATTAATCGGTATAAATCGAGGTCGGCCCCAATAAGAAAAGTCTCTTTGCTTACCTATGGCTGCCGGTGGCTACGTGTGTATCTTTATTTTTTTTTTTTAGACCGCGTTTTTTGTTTTAGAAAAGTTTTTTGATATTTCTCATATTTTGACTAGGAAAGAGTCTTCCACTTTTGAAGAGTACTTTGAAACAAAAAAACACTCGGTCACTACTCACTCCCCTAGACCCCCACACACACACACTTCCTCCTACTACTTCTCGGTTTGACCAATCTCAGTCCACCTTGGCCACCAAGAAAAAACTCTCTTTCTCTCTCTCTCTCTTTCTCTCACACACACCAAATTAACGTGCTCCACTCCCTTCTTGAATATAATTTTTTTTTATATTTTATATTTTATTAATGTTATAATAACTTGCGCACCTCGCATACTTTCCCACCACTTGTCACGCAACTTCGCTCTCTAACTCTTTATATACACCCACACTCTTCCACACTTCCTCACTCAAAACTCATTCAACCAAAAAAAAAAATCTCAAACACTCTTTCTTAGATCTTCTCTCTAGTTCTCTCACTGACTCGCAGTGCTTTTTGGGGTGAATAGCTCTTTTATTCAGATCAGAAACTTAGCATCGAAGAGAGATATGGCTTTAGAAGCTCTTAACTCTCCAACCACAGCCACTCCTCAGTTCCACTTCGACGACGCTAATCTCCACTGTCTTGATTCATGGACAAAGCGCAAGCGCTCAAAGCGTCCACGTTTTGAGAACGCACCTACTGAGGAAGAGTACCTCGCTCTTTGCCTCATCATGCTCGCTCGTGGTGGCGCCACCGAACCCGACACCACTACCACCGCACCCCCACACCAAACTCCACCTCCTACGGTGACATCTTCCGCAGCCGCCACCACCACTACCAATCCTGTTTATAAGTGCTCAGTTTGCAACAAGGCGTTCTCTTCCTATCAAGCACTCGGTGGACACAAAGCCAGCCACCGAAAACTCGCTAGCGGCGGCGTCGGCGTAGGCGACGACCACTCCTCCTCCTCCACAACCTCTGCCACCGTCACCACCACCGCCACAGCCACAGTCTCCAACAGCAGCGGTAGGTCTCACGAGTGCTCTATCTGCCACAAGTCCTTCCCTACCGGACAGGCCTTGGGTGGACACAAACGTTGTCACTACGAAGGCGGCAACGCCAGCCACAGCCACAGCGGCGTAACAACCTCGGAAGGTGTCGGATCCACCCAAACCAACACCCACAAGCGTGACTTCGATCTCAACCTCCCCGCTCTACCCGAGATTTCACCGAAGTTCGTTTTCGGAGAAGACGAGGTCGAGTCTCCACTGCCAACAAAGAAACCTCGTTTCTCGTTGCCATTGAAACTCGAAATTTCTTAAAAGATTAGTAAAATTAGGAACTCCAATCCAAAAGCTTCACCAGAAATTTAATTAGATGACTTACTTTTATTTTTATTTTTATTTTTTTTGTTCTTTAATTTTGGTGGGTGATCAGATATTATTTTTCTGTACATACAAGCTAGAACCTTGTACTCTGTTTTGCTTTACCCAGCTAAGTTTGTGATAGTGGTAATTCAATTATTTAATTTTTTTTTAATGTTATAAATTTTATAAATTATAATTCAATCAAAACTTGTTCTCTTCTCTCTATATTTTTGTGTTCTCACGTTTGTTGAATTCAAATACAATTACAATTACGATTAGTCTTAACCACGCCGTGTCAAAGTTTTGCACTTAATAATAGTTAATCGCACGCTACGCACAGAATCGACATAGCATCATAGCCGCGTGAACGGTGCGGCAAAGCCAGAAAGGACTGGGTTTGACAGAGTTTTGTTGAGTTCAGTTGAGGCCAACTTGCACATGTTTAGACTTTAGACAAAGGCTGAAATTGTGCGTGTATGAAATGAATGAATTGAGTATGTGACGGTTTTAACTGTTTGTACAGTGCCCCACTACACACGCGCAAAAGTCACTGTTTAATAAGCTCAAATAATTAATTAATTATTGTTAATATTTTAGTTTAGAATTATAATTTGATTATAACTATGAGGCGTGGGGAGACTGGGTCAGTGGGAGGTGGTGAATGCTGATGAGGACGAGACTTTAATTTTTGGGTGGTGAGTGTGGATGAGAAAGATTGCTTTGCGGTTCGGATTTCCATGTGGAACTGATTAGGATGACACGTGGCTTTCCTTAAGCCAGTGTCCCTCTCTTTTTCTTTTTCATTTTCCTTTTAAGGATAATGCTTCTTCTCACTCTTTGTTATCTTTTTTGGCCTGGTGTCAGAATCGTGGTTTGCCACGATACCGGTCTTTAATCTTTTATTATTTTTGCGTATTAAATTAAAATATATTTTGGCATGTTTTATTACTTTTACATGCGTACAAATTAATTATCAAAAAAAAAAAAAAAAGCGTATAAATTGAATTCCTTTACAGTGTTGTGGCTGCTAATAATGTGAGAGCATGGAAGGAAGGTACTCTCAACTTTGGCACGTAATTTCAACATCGCAGTGACATCCGAATAATTTATTGGATGCCCCCTAAAATAACAGCAAGAGAAAATGCAAAACCAAATAATAGTTTTTTTTAAAGAGTTTTAACTTAAGACATTTCAAGATTGCGTTTTTTGTTATTAGACAAAGATATTAATCGGTTTTTGGTGTGAATATAAATTGAATCTCAAATCACTTATTCAATTATCAAAAATTTTATCAATTGAGTTAACGGAAATTCACACCAAAATAATAGTTAGAGCAGAGATTACTCAACAATTTAGTCCAACATTTCTATACATGCGACATAAATGCTCCTTCCTGTTGTGATCTGGCGCACTCACTAAGATGTGGCCAACAATATCTTCCAATTTGGCAGTACCAAACCACCCAATTATAAAAAATTTATTATTTAAAAAAAAAAAAAAAACTGTAATGTAGGTTGGCAATTTGGTGGCCAAGATTTACATGAGGATAGGTTATTATATATATCTTGGTAAGATATAAATAAAAGATTTTACTAATGTGTGCCCTAAAGGCACACAATAGTAAACCAATTTTGGGAAAAAATTTATTGAAAATTGAAAAAGTTTTGATAACTTTTTTAATTTCCAATAAAACACATTAACCGGACCCATAAATAAATACATTTATGTCTTTGTCGTGATACATTGTTTGGTAAGTTATTATATATATCATTTGAATTATTAACTTATTAGCAAAACTAGTAATGGTTAATAATACAAATAAAACTTTCTTGTACACAAATTTATTTTTTTGCTCAATATCTAAAACAGCTAAACATATCCGTGAAATGTAAGAAAAATCAATGATTCCATAGCACTATGGGTCTTATTTGCTGGATACGATTTCACAAAAACAAATTCCATTTCCATTGACACCTTGTGTGATGGAATCAACTTAAAGCTTACCTCATACGCTGCATAAACAAAACAAGAATCATCACGTGGTAGGTGCAATACAATATCTTGTCTTCTATTTGATGTAGTAGTATTTTGTCCGTTAATTTAGCCATAGCTTCAATAATTAGGCATAGGTGACCAAGAGTTTTGTCGCTCAAGTAAACTTTTTAGTATTTCCAAAAAAAATATATAAGGTTCAAATCTTCTATCTCCCAACTATCAAATTATTATAAATAAATAAATAAAATTAGTGAATCATTTATCAAAAAATTATTTATTTGAAAGATTGCTCTGTTAGTGATTTTGAAACATTGTTTGGTTGCACTTTTTAAAAGTTTTTTTTTAAACAATAAATGTATCAATTGTGTCTTGCAATTTAATCAATTCTTTCTCGCGTTTCCAATGCAAACACATTGGGTTCCATGTCCCAACTATCAAATTATAAATAATACTCCCTCCATCTCAATTTGTTTGTCCTGTTTGAAAAGTCAAATTTTTTAAAGAAATATCATTTATTGTATTGTTTGCCTTATAAGTATAAGTTTACAAAACTACCCTTAAATAAATTTATAAACTTTTTTTTTTTAAAAGAGTTATTCTTAATGAGGCAACTAAAAAGGTACTCCAATTAGATTGATTTTTTAAATATTTGTTAGTTTCCTTTTCAAATAGTTTTGAAAATAAAGTAGGAGTATAATAGGAACATTAGTAAATTAATGACTTTTATTTTTAAAAACAGAACAATATTTTGGGACATCCCAAAATGGAATAGAGGACAAACAAACTGGGATGGAGAGAGTAAATAATAAAAATTGGTGAATCATTTATTACAAAATTATTTATTTGAAAGATTACCTTATAAGTGCTCTTGAAACATTTTTTGGTTGCACCATTTAAAAAGTGTTCTAACACTGAAAAACTATTTTTGACATTGAAAATAAATGTGTTTGGATAGATACTCGGTAGCCTACCAACAAGCGAAGGATCCACCCCTATGTGAAAGGGTAATTAGATATGTTGGATACACCATATATCATCTCATTCTTTTTACTATAAATGAATTGAATCAAGTCGAGTATTAACTGCTTATTCACTCCTAAGTGCAGGAGATCGTAGCAATATAATTCTCAGAGTATCGAGGTCGAACCATAAGGAGCGGGGTAAATTCAAAGACAATATAATTAAACAACAATTTGGGTGAAGAAATTAAATACTTATGATTCGGTTGAACTGAGACAATTCAATAATGCATGATAACCTAGATTAATAATAGAAAAGTTTTTAGAAAAACTCATTCACTTCAAAACTTGATTTCTATTTGAAACTATTAGAAATTCATCTAAACAATAAGAAAAACATGATTGAACTTGTTGAAAGCATGGAAGAACTAATACATAAAAAAAAAATCTAATTGAACAATCAAATATGTTGATAAAATCCTAGAAAGAATCACATTGAATATTCATACCGTATAGAAGAAACATAATCCCTAGCGCTAACAAAGATTTTAGGCTGCCATTAGAGAAAGGAAAATACAAGGTTTTCTCTCCAAAATTCGTTCTGCCCAGCCTCCCTTCAAAACCCTAACGTCCTAGTGTCCAAAGAAAATAAAACTTTTACTATTTTAATTTTTGTCCAAGTTTACAACAGTAACTTGTGAGTTAATTTTGGCCTTAAAAAATTGTGAATTTCTAAAAACTCAAAACTGGAAAGTTGTAAATATTAAAGTCACGATTCCAACCCCCCCCCCCCCCCCCTTTTTTGGATACAAGATATAATTTCTACTCTAGCCTAATCTAAGTATATATGTGTGTGAAGCTCCCTCCTAGAGACTTGAACCTTGGCTCTTGCCCCCCACACCCCACAAACATTTATACTTGTGGAGTGACCACTACACCAAGGGTGTGCAGTGGTGGTTCCAACCCATTTGACCTTGTGCCAATTGGATTTTTGAGGAGAGAGATACGCCTAAAATACTGATCAGTGCTTAAATCTAATTTTTCATTTTCAGATTCTACCTCTTTGATTTCTTTCCTTATTTGGAACTTCCAAATATGGTAGATGACCCAAACTCTCCAGCTGCACCTCCTTAGACATTTAAGCATGGTCCTTTAGCTCCACTTTAATTCTAGTTTGGCCTCTATTCTCTCATAAACTCCTGTAAACTTATCTTTCTCACATGATTTCCTGAAAGTAAAAAATTGCACAATGAATGACATCTTATTTAAGAAATTATGTAAAGATAAATAATAGGGACTAATGCAAATCATGGCTTAATTATACAAATTAAGCATAGTAATAAGGAGATAACGCTCACATAAATATATAACAAGTATACATTTCAAGGTGTTATCATTAACAATTCAGAATTAATTCATTTAATTAATTTCAAACATGAATTGAGTTCAAGGCCATTACTTTTGGTTCATTTTCAAACATGAATTTATGGCATGAGTATGGTACTCAATTTACTTAAGGAAACCTAGAATTGATCTCAAACATATCCACGTGCCTAAGAAACCATTAAATCAAGGCCATACATTTGCACAATATATGGATATTTCAATATGGGTAGTTGTAGATAAGCCTCGTCAATGGGCCGGGCTGGGCTGACCCGGCCCCTTTTTACTTGGCCCATGGGTCTAATGGGCTGGGCTTAACGGGTTGTTGACTAGTCAATGGGCTGGGTCGGGCCGGGCTGGATGGAAAAACCCTAGCCCATAGCCCTACCCATGGGCAATACCCATTTGGGCTTTAGCAGGCTGGGCTAGTGAGGTGGGTTTAATGGGCTACCCATGGGCATTTTTAACGGGTCTTCAATGGGGTTATAAAAATTTAACCAAAAAAATTATAATTATATATCATTACAAACTATCAAATTGAACAATTAAATCAACTAAAAAGATTCTATTAAAAAAAAAATACTAAGACATACCTCTTAAAAAGGTACTAAAATAAGATTAATTAACTTGTATTGATAAGAATAAATAAGTACATTGAAATTTTCATTAATATATTAGACTGAAAAATTGTAATTGTATAAATATAACTATTAAAAATATAATACTATTATTTTATAGAGTATATAACTATAAGAGGGCAAAAATAATAAGTGATGAAAAATTGAGAATAGTCTAGGGAGAGTTTGAATTTGAGAGATTTGTTGTGAGTAAAATGAGAGAAATGGCATAGGCATTTATAGATTGGATACTTGAACACACACACACACAAAAGAAAAAAGAAAAAAAGGAGAGAGAACTGACTTTTGTATTGTTCAAACGGTAAGCATTCTTAAAGGAAATATATGAAGTGTGGGGCCAGAGTAAGCCAGCAGCCCCGGCCCACTCCAGGCCCAGCCCAGAGGCCCATGCCGAGAACGCCTCCACGATCCGAGGTCCGAGGACCAAAGTCCATGGCCCGGGACCCAAGGTGCACTGCCGAGGATGGTTACATCCTCGGCAGTCCGAGGACATAAAGTGGGCATACGGCACACCTTTAAGGGGAGTCTCCCCAAGCATCCAAAGAGCAAATAGCGAGAACCCACCATCGGATATTGAAGCATGGCGGAGGAGCAAGTCCCAGGCGAACTGTCACCTCCACATTAAATGCCCTCAACTAACGCTCTGGCCGCATTAATGAGGATAGGACCTCTGAACAGTGCCGTCTTGAGCGCTGCAACCCACTGGAGGTATGGGAATGCGGCTGATGGGACAGGCACTCGAGTGGAGACCGGATTGAGCAACAAATGTAGGGCTAAGATCAACTGAGTGAGGAGTATATAATGTAAAAATCCCTCTTGTGAAGGGGACGGAGAGAAAACCAGAGAAAAAGGAATACGGTAGCAGAGTATTTCCTCTCAACTCTTGTAACCCTTCTGAAAAGAGATAACAGTAGTTTCCAGCTCCATAAGGCACGTCCGAGGAGTCTCAATGTGTGTTTAAACCCACGTTCTAGTTATTAGCAACCACGTACAACCATGCATGGCCGTTGCCTTCTTTACTAAGGCCTAGCTCTTGAGCCCATACTCTACAAATTTATTGAAGGGTTAGTTGGGCTTGGGCCCGCTCTCTCAATCCTTAGAGAGCGCTCGAATCCACCCCCTACATGAAGAATCAAATATTTGATTCTTCATATATTTCCTTTAAGAATGCTTACCGTAAGGAAAGAATTTCTTCCATGAGTTCCAACCAACGGTAAGCTTTTTTTTTTTAAAGGAATTTCTTCTATAATTGTAACTTGTAAGGAATGAATTAGAATTTATCAAAGGAAAGAATGACTTTCTTTCCAGAGGCACAGAGGTAGGCCAACGGTCATCTTAGTAACTTAGTTTTAAAAATCAAAACTACTAGACTAATACCAAAATATATATATTTATTATACACATTGTATCACAATCACTCCAAATATTTAGTGGTTAGGTGTGTGGTCTTAAAGTTTTTATAATGTCTAAAGTTCAATCCCTCACCCACCGAACCCCCAAATTATTTTGTTATGAATTTTGGGCAATGAGTCAGGCTAACAGGTCGGGCTAATGGGCTGGGCTAATGGGCCAGCCCACCGGGCGCCCATGGGTAAAGAAACTAACCCATAGCCTGTCCCATTGGGCTACTAGACTACCCACGGGCTTCAATATTACCGGGCTGGGCTGCCCATTAGCCTGGTGGGCTAGCGGGCTATTGGGCCAGCCCATGGGTCATGGGCTATTTGATGACCCTTAGTTGTAGATGTTCATGGAAAAATGTTCTTCAAGCGTAATTAGAAGTTGAAGTTAGGCATGGTCGCATGGACGGAGCCATGGTTGGACTTGGGGGAAATGCCCCCTCCCCCCATTTAAAAAAAAAATATTATTATATATATGGGTATTAATTTTAGCAATTTTGTTTTATAAAATTACACTTTTGCCTAAATATATCATTACATAGACACAAATATTTTTACAATATTTTTACAAACTGTTAAGGTAGCAAATTCTTATTAGTCTACCAACAAGCGAAGGATCCACCCCTACGTGAAATGGTAATTAGATATGCCGGATACACCATAGATCATCTCATTCTTTTTACCATAAATGAATTGAACCAAGTCGAGTATTAACAATTCAAAATTAATTCATTTAATTAATTTCGAATATGAATTGAATTCAAGGTCATTACTTTTGGTTCATTTTTTAACATGAATTTATGGCATGGGTATGGTACTCAATTTACTTAAGGAAACCTAGAATTGATCTCAAACATATCCACGTGCCCAAGAAACCATTAAATCAAGGCCATACATTTTCACAATATATGGATGTTTCGGTACGGGTAGTTGGGGTAATTCTTACATGCTCCGAGAGCAATGCTCCCTCCCCTCACATGAGGGGTGGGCCCCATGATGGGACTCACGCGTGGGGCCCATCCCTCATGTGAGAGGAGGGAGCATTGCTCCCGGAGCACCTAAGTTTTTCCCTGGGTAGTTGTAGATGTCCATGGAAAAATGTTCTTTAGGCGTAATCAGAAGTTAACGTCATGCATGGATGGAGCCATGGTTGGACTTGGGGGCAATGCCCCCCCCCCCCCCCCCCCCTTTATTTTTTTTAATATTATTATATATATATGGGTATTAATTTTAGCAATTTTGTTTTATAAAATTACACTTTTGTCCAAATATATCATTATATAGACACGAATTTTTCTACAATATTTTACAAACTATTAAGGTAGCAAATTCTTATTAGTTTGCATTTGGGCTGACCACTTCCATTATTTTTTTACTTACTAATAACCATTCATCAGATCAGCAATTTGTAAAAAGGTTTGTAGCTCTAGCATTTTCCTTATTTTAAAGACCATAAAAACATTTATAGATCTAAAATCTAAAACAAAATATACAAGCCCAAAACAAATTAGTCCAACAACAAAAATTACCAATAATAAAACTAAAAAATATTAAGCCTAGTCAACCAATTTTACCCAAACAAATAACTTGACATTTTAAAAAATTTTAAACAAAATTATTTTTTTCTTAGTAGCGCACACATCAAAGACAACCAAAAAAAAAACCCTTATGTGGCGTTTGGTACGGGGGAATCCACATTACTCCTGGCATCCAGATTCCTAGGAATGTGATTCCTAGGAATCACATTCCTAAGAATGTAGCTATTCCTATGTTTGGTTTATTCCCAGGAATCTTAAATGAATTATTTATTTTTCCCATTCTATCCTTAGATTTGAATGTGAACTACCAAGTCATTTAAAAAAAAAAGGTTAAAATTGTCAATTTATAAAAAATACAATTTCTTTAAGCTTGGGAATCTGGATTCCCACCTGTTTTAAAGGGAATCCACATTCCCACTGAGAGGGGTTTAAGGGGGGAATCCAGATTCTCCTGACATTTGATTCCCTAGCATGATTTGCAACCAAACATGAGAATCTTTAAACATTTCTAGGAATCCTAAAACATTACCTTATACCAAACGCCACATTAGTGGCTAAGAAGCAACAGAGTTAGAGGCCAAACACATAACCAGCAGCAAGGGCTTGCCAAGATTAAGACAAAAGAAAGGGCTCGCTGTCGCACTATGCTGCTAGCAAGGGCTTGCCAAGTTTCAACTTTCTACTTGGCTTTATAAATGGGGAAGGGTTGGCCTCTATGCAGAAACACAATCACAGACTAGAGAGCACAACATTCTCTTCATTACACTATTCATTATTTTCTAAGTAATACAGTGATTGGTTTTAGAGAGTTCCTTCTACTTCAAACCGTGGTGTTTCACTTCACTTGCTCATGCAAAGGGGTCAAGTAAAATTAGTGTTCTTTGTGTTTTTTTTGATAAGCTAGTGTTCTTTGTGTTGTTCTCTTTATTTATATGGCACCAAATGTTTGGGTAGTTAACTAACCTAAAACCAGTGACTCCCACCTAAAACCAATCTACCACGTACAATTACTAATGAATTACCATTATTAATTTGATATCTTATGAATTTTTTTACGTACTTACATAATTAATTTCAAGTCTATACAAGTACATTTTTATATATAAATGTACATATAAATATTAAATATAACAAATACTCTAATCGAGTCTTTTAATCACATTCTCAAAAAAAAAAAAAAAAAAAAAAAACTCTTAATCATGAGTCTTTTCACAAACATTATATAATCTTTGAATTTGATTAATTTACTAAATAAATAAATATATATCAATATTATCTCGAATTATTCATATAAGGTTGCATCTTATTCCGACCCAACATGCTTTGGCAATAGCTTAAGAGGCTTTGCGTGTGGGATAGTGATGATTTGAATAAAATGTTACTCTAATTTGATGTTCACAGTTCACCGAAGACATTATTAGTCTGTAGGAAACAAAATTGATAATTAAAATAATAACGGAAAAGGAAGACTATGAACTATGAAGTCAACTAGTAAGTACAGTCGCGTGGAATTGCAAAGTCTATTCATTTAAGTGGGGATCGAGTATCACATTCACACTCGTATGCCACACCCTAATTAACTAAGGTTTACTATTAAAAGAGTGTAATGTTTTACCTACACAAAAATTTTCACATTACTTTTTAACGCTAATTGAGTTGATTTTCATTTGGACTTGTCACTGACAACATACACTTTTTTAGTTATCGCTAACTATCTGTTGTGAAATTTTTTGTCAATTTTAATATATAGACTTTCGATCTCATGCTGAAAAATAGTTTTACTCTTTTTCCAACTTGTTATGATTACCATTATTATAGAACCTAATACGATCTATCAACTAACTCAACAGGCCCCACCCTTTTGATAGCTCAACCTGTGGGCTGTGGCTGTCATTCCCTTCCTCCCCATGATTGGCGGTTGGATCAACTACATAGAAGATTCCAGTGCGTTAGATTTACAGTCATGGTCGGCACAACCCAGCAAATACGCTTCAATTGAGCTCTTCATGTATATCCCTATATATATATATATATATATATATATATTACTTTGTCGGCTAACCAACTTGAAAAAGAACACTTTGGGGTGGCTATGGGATGTCATGGCCTTGCAATTGCATTACTCGAGACCGACATTGACACAATTCCCTCACCTAAGGCTAATTTATGAAAACACTTTCTATCAGTATATAACATTTATTTAATTTTCAAGTTTTAATTTTCACATCTCCACTATTTCATCTTTTTTTTTTTTTTATTTTTTTTTTTTTTAATGTGGACATTTTAGAGTACGGACATTTTTGTATCAATTGTGAAAGTATGTGTGAAATAATAGATGTGAACAAGTGTGAAAAAAATATTTTTATTAAATTAAAAAATGGTATCTTTCACAATTAAATGTAGGATATGATTGGTTCGAATTACATTTACGATCTCCTCTAGAATACACTAGATTAGTGTAAAGATCCATTAATAAAAAAAAAAAAAAAATCATGGAAGAGCAGAATCTATTGCTCCATTTATTATTTTGCCACGTGAAAAATGTTTCATGGCAGAGCAGAATCTGCTGCTCTGCCAAAAAATCATTCTGCAAAAGCAGAAATTCAATTACTGTTTAATTGATCTCTTTACATATTGAATTCACTCCACAAAAGATGAACTTGGTACTGATATTTTTATTTTTTATTTTTGGGTAATGGGATTTGTTGGATATTTGTCTTGATTTGCATTTTGTTTATATCTTAGGCCATACAGTGTAAAGAAGTGGTTGATGTCTCACAAAGAGTCAAGGCGTCCTCATCTTGCACTGTAATCTAGTAGGAATTGGAAGGTGCATCGAAGTTCATTCGCAGGACATTCATTAATGTCGACACAAAAGACATTCGTGTTAATCCAAAAGCAATTTCTTGCCAAATCGAACATTTGTGCATACGTGGACACAACTTGTTACCACTTCTAGTTGTGTTTATCGACCAGATCTATGACTATATAGAATATTTCTATTGTTTTTCCGGCACTCGAATCATACTTTTTGATCTATAAATTTCATCGAAGTTTCAGTTTCTTTTTGCCTCGACAAGTGCTTTTGAGAATGTAAATATGGTAATTCGGACACTTCCAATGGGTGCTGCCAAGAAGCTTCGTAATTTGTCCAAATTCTTTGCACCATTTGACGGTACCATTAAAAATTAGGGAGACTTCACTTCATTCATGTTTGGTAGGCAGAGTGGAAATAACCAAAATAGAAAAAGTTGAGAAGGTGAAAAAAAAAAAGGGAGCTCAAGCCAGCACAACCCTCTTGAGACTTGCCTATAATATATGCCTATCCTAAACAGTTCGATACTGATAAACGTATCAAAGTTGGTTTTTTGGTCTGCTATCTGCATTAGTAATGGTCAATGAGGACCAATATATGGTTTCAATCTTGAAGCCAATTCCATTTCTTCTGAGAAAAACGGAACTTAGTATGTGTTTGAATAATACTGAATGTTGCGTCTGCGTTTTTCTATTTCACGTTTCGGAAATTTTTTTTTTCAGCGCATGAACAGTAAAATCACTGTACATGAGACAATTATCACTGTTCACGCACTGTAGCAGCACTGTTTATACATTAAAAAATATTAAAAATGGGTCCCACGGTACTATTTACACATTTAAAAATTATTTTGCTATAGTGTTTTTAGTTTTTAGTTTTCAGTTTCAGCAACAATAAGTTATATCCAAACAGACCCAATTAACATGGGAGGTCCAGCACTGCTTGCTCATTTCAGTGAATGGTTAGAATTAATAAATTACTAATTGTCTAAAAAGTTTAAACCGTAAAGAAGAAGTGAATTCAATCATTTAATTTAACAATGAAAAAAAAAACGTGTTTTCCACTTTTAGGCTAATGTACACATTTTTAAAGAATGTACACATTTAATGGTTGGACTACTAGGCTATGGTAATCCCACCACATATATAGCTGAAGAATTTCTGTAGTGTAATTTGTATGGGTTGAGACTTGAGATCAATTGGTCATACATATATGCTACACCACACATGAAGCTCCAATCCTTCAGATTTTATTAATTCTTAATGAAATTGGGGGGATGATATAGTTGAGGGTAATTGGCCGTAGAGGCTCAATCGAGTCTATAAAGGGACAAACTGTGAGCAGTATGTGAGAATAGGAATTGGGGTTTCATTTTTCGATTTACATAGTGATAGTGCTCTTTTCAAACCCAATCACCTAGTGCATTTTGGCTGGGTATAAGTACATCCCAGTTAAGAAGATGTATTTTCATGCTTTTGGATTGAGAAACCCCACACAAAAATACGGCTCAATCTATATGCATGTTTTGGATGGGAGGTCGTATGATATGTGAACAGGGATAGCCGTGGTTGTAGAAATAATAATTGTGATCCTCTGTTTGCAAGTGAAAAAAGCTTGAATCTTCATCTACAAAGCTTCCTTTGAATCTTCTTAACCATAAAATCATACACCCTTATGTCTCTTCTTTGGGTTAGAATGGGGAATGTTAAGGCAGTTGTCAAACTCCTTTGTAGATTTGATGCCTAATTCATTAGTTTCCATAATTTTAATGTTAGCACTTAGCACTTACCAATGGCATTTTGGGAAAGGAAGTTTTTTTCATTTTTAGATCCATGAGTTTTCCAAAAAAAAAAAAAAAACCAACAATGTCAAGAAAATAGAAGTATTACTAAAAAGATCCACAAAATAGTTCTCATTTTTCACAGTCTCATTCTCACATATATTTAGGTCAACTAATTAGTATTTGTTTATTTATTTTAGTCTCTTTGGGCAGGCCAACTAAATTCTTGAGGGATTAACCATAACTTTTGAGTGTAAATTGAAAAAAAAAATCAACAATATCAAGAAAATAGAAGCATTACTAAAAAAATCTACAAAATAGTTTTCCTCGTTTCCCATACTCACTCTCACATATATTTAGATATTTAGGTCAACTAGTTATTTATTTATTTATTTTAGTCTCTTTGGATGGGCCAACTAAATTCTTGAGGAATTAACCATAACTTTTGAGTGTAATTTGAAAAAAAAAAAAAAAAAAAAAAAAAAAAAAAAACCTAAGGAGAGTATAATCTTTGGGCCCAAGCTTTAAACTAGTGTTGTATAATTATATATATTATAAAAAGAAAAGAAAAAAAAAAAGGATGGGCCCTGGGCACCGTAATCTATACATGGGCCTGGTCCTATTTGTAAACATTTCCTAGTAATACGTCTTCCCTATAATTCTTGCTTTGACCCTTTCTTCAATTGGCCAAACTTTTCTCCACTTCCTAATCAAACTATTTGATAATATTAGGTGGTGTTTGGCTTGGCTTAACACCAATTAAAAAAAAAAAGGATTAGCTTACCTATAGTACTTTTTTAACTGGACATGTCATTTTGTTTTAAATATACAATGGCAAGTAATAGTGAGTTTTAATCTTCACGTTTTATTTAGTTAGTGAGTGATGTGGCAATCTCTCATTAAAACAAAAGAATATTCATTTAAAAAAGTACTGGAAGTAAACTAATCCAAAAAAAAAAAAAAAAAAACTAATTATTGCGTGCTTATTATCAGCAACACATTTAATTGTATAATTGTGTTGTACTTGTGCAACAGAATTTTGGACTTCAAGATCGATTGTTGACAGAGACACATTGACAAAGAAGCACCACTGTTAATTTGCTGCTTTTTCTTTCTTTTTTTAGAAATTGTTAACTTGCTGTTTGAAATAAATGTAGAGTATGTGTTAATTTACAACGGCCCAAATCCGGCACAGAGGGTAGCAGCTTTTGATAAAGGTTTACTACGGGCCTTGTTTCTTGTGGCCAGCCCAACTTGGAAACTTAAGCAATTTGTTGTTTGAAATGATCTATCAGCGTGGGTAGCAACTCTAGATAAAGGTTCGATTACTAGAAGTCCAAACTACGGGCCTTGTTTCTTGTAGACAGCCCAACTTATTGCTATGTTATTTTAGGAGATAGTTTTTCCCTATAAATTTGTTTGGAGTAATCTCCTCCAAGTTTCAACCCATTACATGGAAATTAATAAAGTTATATAGTAAAAGGTTTTAAGGTAAACTACGTATTTGATTTCCATTCTTTACATATATTTCAATTTGATCCCTAACCTTTTAGTGCTGTGTCAATTAAGTCCATGTCATTATTTTTTGGATGTAAATTATTGACATGACTAATAATCAAAATAAAAAATTAGTTTCCATTGATGTTGTAATAAACTAATTTTTTATTTTAGCTATTAGTCATGTCAATAATTTTCATCCAAAAAACTAATGACAAGGACTAAATTAACACCACATTAAAAGGTTAGAAACCAAATTGACACAATTGATAGGTTAGGGATCAAATTGAAATATGGTATAGAAGATAGAGACCAAATACATAGTTTACCCAAGGTTTTATCAATTGCCATATAGTAGGTTGGAAAATTTTTTATTTTCAAACTGATTTGAATTTAAACTTTTTCCATTTTAGAAACTAAACACATTATCGACTTGGAATCTTATAAGTTCTTCCAAAATGATTTGAATTTAAACTTTTTCCATTTTAGAAACTAAACACATTATCTACTTAGAATCTTATAAGTCTTATAGGGGTTCTATTTTTTATGTAAGATCCACAATCATAATAAATGTGCATGTTTGTGTAATCTTAATTTCTATAATATATTGTAGAGGATTTTCTTTTTAAAGCTAAATAGTATTTTAAACATTGTAGCTTTGAGGTGGTTTCAAATCAATTATGACACTTTTGTAAAATAAAAACATTCCAATTAAAGGAACTCATTGCATATGAGTTCGTTAATGAAAAGTGTTTAATATTTTTGGCTTGGAGTGATATAATGTTCATATATAATAAGCACATGTGAGATTTTTTCAACCTATTGCCTCGGAGTTTATTATAAAAGGATAGCCAACCCAAAAAAAGGAGGGGGTAAAAAACTTCTTTGGATAGAGAATAATTTGAAGTACACTTGGATTGTGAAATGAAATCATCTTCTAACAAATCAAACGAGAAGAAAGATGGAGCTAACAGGATCTAGATATCTCATTGACAAAAGTTTATTTGAGCTGGGATTAAGTGCAGTTATATCTAATTGGTGTTTGCTGCATATCCTTTGCATATGAGGACTCTACAGTGTTAGGATATGCAAGATAATACTGTGCTAAAGGAAGTCAACAATTCACAAAAAACATAAATGCGATCTCTAGACTATGAAAATCTTTTTCCATCTATGGTAGAGAAGATGTATGACAGTGTAATTGCTTTTAAAAGCAAAAATAAAAAAGTAGCATGCTAAACAGAGTATAATTCAATATCCCAAAATCATCTTCCATGGAAAACATTTGAAGAACATACAAGGATCAATACTAATAATTTTTTTTGGGAAAAATGAAAAAAAAAAACCCTTTGATCTTTGGATTAAAATCACACCTATTACTGTTTTGTTAATGTAAGTGATAGAATTTTAATTAAAAATTCGTTTTAAAACTCTTCATTTATTTTCTGCTTCTTTTCCCTCTCCCCAACCCCCCCCCCCCCCCCCCCGGCGTCTCCCAATTAAACAGAAACCCCAAAAGAATATGAATGTTTTTGATAAATATTTCTGATTTTTTTTTTCTTTTTGGGTTGATTGCATAGGATGAAATATTCCACATACCTTAGGCGCAACAGTACTGCATTGCCAATTTCAGAAGCTGGGATCCCATGATTACCACCCCTCTCGGCCTGTGCGTCCTCTTAACCTTTTGCATTTCTTTTCTAATCTGTTTTTTTTTTTGGTTGATGAATTTGACTTCCACTAGTTGATATTTGAATTGGGTATACACTTGAATGGGCAATTTAACAAAGAAAGATTGAATAAAATGAGATATTAAAGTGGGTCATATTTAACTTTGACTCGTTAATTGTTGTAGACCTAGACATCCTAGGTTCGATTCTTAGTATGAGTTCTCCTGGATTACCTAATACACGGTTCTAGCAGGTGGGGTCATGTGTATCCGTGGTTTACTCCCTAGGGTGGTCCAAAGGGCCCTGCGTTGATGAGGTTACACGTTAAAAAAAAAAAAAGAAGGTGTTTCAATGTGAACTATCTACCTTCCTTTTGGAAACTTTTTTATTAGAATTGAAATCTCAGTAAGACTTGGATATGACAAAAACTTGCACTACTTCACTAGAACTATTTGTTAAATATTAGCATTGATACACCATGTTGAATATGCTAGTATGGATGCGGAAGCGAAAGCATAAACTATAAACACACAATAACACACGAGAATTATGGGAGGAAACCCTAAAGGGCTACATCAATAATATATTATAGTGTAGTACAAATCCTGTGCTACAATGAATCATAACATGTGTATATATAGTAAACTAAACCCTAAATTAATAGACATCTAGTATAAGTAGGAGACTTGGCTTGCACACAAAGTAGAATTAGACTTGGGCCTATGCTAATGGGCTAATATATCTCTAACATATTAAAGGGGAGAAGAGAGGATTTTGGTGTACCTTGCGGTGCTTTTGGAATTAGGATCATTAGCTATTGATTTTCTTGCTTTTCAAATGGATTTTCAGTTGAATGTGGCTTCTGCTTTGGTTGAACTTGTATTCTGGGCTAAGGACAGAAAAGCAATGAAAAGATTGTATGGAAGTGGGGTTGTAGGTATTATGAATTATAATAGTTGGTTGTTACCATGACTAGGTATTGATAAAAGTATAAGCTGCTTGAAAATTGGAAGTTGACCTTTGCTATTCCAAGAATGATTTGTCTTGATATATCATTTTATGCATGTGATGGGATATCAACTATTTTAAGCTCGATGGGCTTGAAATGCTGATTTTACCATGTTGGCTTAGTCCTATATGGAACAAATATGTTGATAAAGGAGTTGAAACATGAAATTTAAAACTTTTGCAGGTACTATCTTTCACTTGTTCATGTTGCTTCTTTGTTTCCAAGCATATTTATAGTACAAGCAGCATCATCATTTTCTGAAGTCTGCACCACTGCCATTCTTCGGTCTGTAAATGGTGTTTTGGCAGTATTATGCAGTATAATTGTGTATGAGATAATTACCCTCTTGAGACCAACTCTTAGTGAAAGAAAAGCACAATTTTTGCAGTGGTCCTAGCTTTATATCCCCTTCACTGGTTCTTCACTTTTCTCTATTATATAGATGTTGCATCGCTTACTGCAGTGCTTGCTATGTATCTTGCATGCTTGAAGAAGAGTTAGTGGTGCAGTGCAGTGGTAAGGCACTCAACTTAAGTCTTTTTCATGAACCATTAAATTTGTTTGAAAATCAATAGATTTACATACTCAAACAAAGAAATACATAATTACATTCTAGTGGTAAAAACTAATTTCATTTTGTTATATGTAGCTTGGTGCCTTGGCTGTTGTCATTCGGCAGACGAATATAGTTTGGATGCTTTTGTTGCATGCACTGGGGTTATAAATATTACTCTGGTCCGTACAAGAGATAATGTAGAAGAAAATAATATTGACACAGCAATCAGGGAAACTAATAGATCAACTTCCAATGATAATGTTACATCAAACTCAAATTTGAGAAGGAGAAAGTTCAGTAATGCCATGGGTACTGATAAACAATCTATGCCTAGTGCAAGCTTCTTTTCAGCAAATCACTCATCAGGTTTGTTAATTTTATTTATTAATTTATTTATTTTGAGGATCAGCTTGTTAGTTTGTAACAGATGAAGGAAAAAAAATAAAATAAATAAAGAGTTTTAAAAGTAATTTTAATTACAAATGTTTTATTATTGAAATTCTATCACAAGCAATGCATGTGTAGCATTTTCCATTCATTACATTAACAGGAGTGATTTGAGGATTTATCAAATTCAGGGGTTTATAATTTCAAATTAGAAGTACATGGGATTAGGTTGGTTTTGACCCAAGTTCAGAGGTTGTTTTTTGCTTTTTTTTCTTAATTTTTGTAACTAGTCAAGGATCAATACTAATAATGGTAGAGAAATAATCATTTAACCTCAGACATGACACAAATAACTTGTAAAGATTGAATGATGTAGGTTACTTTAGGGTCCATTTGGTTGGGAGGATGGAAAAGTGAGATGATAGAAAATAGAGGGAGGATGAAAAAGTGGGAGGATAGAAAAGTTTTTAGTTTTCCTCATTTGTATTTGGTTGAGAGGGTGAAAAAATGGAGGGATGGAAAACTTGGAAAACTTTTTTGTTTAGTTGAATAAAGGTTTGTATAAATTTACCATCATGTTCCTCTTAAATAAAACAAAAAGTAATACATTATACTTTTAAAAAAATTGTGTATAGATGAAAGTGGACATTTCAAAACATAGCATAAGAAATCATCCAGAAGTATTTTCTTAAAAAAATAATTAAAAAAAGAAGGAGAAGAAGAAGAACCCACCACGTCTTGACAAAACCAAAAAAAAAAAAAAAATACAAAACAAAACAAAACAAAACGAAAAAACAAAAAGCCAGCGTTACCAGAGAGAAGAAAAAAAAAGCCAGAATCGTTAAAAGAGGTGGGGGCAGTTTTGTCCAAATATTTTTTCCACCTTTCACTCAAATTTGCTCTTCAATTTGGAGAGATTGTATTTTGAAGGGGGAGGAGAGAAAACTTGTGGACCCCACCATTTTTCTCTCCCCCTCCCCCTCTCAACCAAACATTCTTCCCACTCATTTTCTCTCCTATTTTCCACTCTTTTTTTTTTTCCATCCTCCCTAAAATCCATCAAACCAAACATACCCCTATGGGGAAAATGCTGCTGACAAAGATCAACTGTTAAATTTGGTAACATGGTGCATTGGGCACATGAGATTAGGTTGGTTTTGAACCAAGTTCAGAGGTTGTTTTTTTTTGCATTTTTTCTTAATTTTTGTAACAAGTCAAGGACCAATACTAATAATGGTAGAGAAATAATCAGTTAACCTCACACATGACACAAATAACTTGTAAAGATTGAATGATGTAGGTTACTTTTATGGGAAAATTATTATGTACTCCCAGAGTACCATAAATGCGTACTCCCTCCTTTCACATAAATGGTGAGTCCCACTAATTAAATTCGTGATGGGACCCACCATTCATGTGAGAGGAGGGAGTACACATTTATGGTACTCTGGGAGTACTTAATAATTTTCTACTTTTATGGAAAAAATGCTGTTGACAAAGATCAACTGTTAAATTTGGTAACATGGTGCATTGGGCACAGTTTAAACCCAAAAAAAATTTAAAATTGAAGTACATGTGCATGACAAAGCAAATAAAAAAAATACAACTGTAAATGCATGTATGCAAGCATGCTCATGAATTTACTACCGACATCACTAGATGCATACACAATGCAAAAATAGCAGTTACAATGTATGCACACACACGCAGAGAAATTGACAGTATTTTTTAACTTCATCATCTTAAATTTGTTCATGTCTTCAATGGTTGTAAAAGTGTGTGTATTTGTGTGTATATATATACTGAAATTTAGATTGATTTAAATAAGTTAAATACACAATCATATTTATGCATGAGCAAAACATATAACTGCATATGTGAGTTTGTTGCGAGCATAAAAGCAATATACAGCATGCAGATAATGTGGACGGTAAAACATAAATTGACATACAACATCATATATGGATTAAAATAACTCCAATTTGGCTGTTACCTCTCCAGGAGGTGTCCCTATTTGAAGTGTAAAATCAAAATGATATAACCAAGTTAAAATAATAAAAAGATAGATGGATTTTCTAGTGTAATTTCAGAACATTGTTTCTTCCCCACGGGCAAAGGAGATAAAAAAAGAGGGGGTGTGTTGGGGGAAGCACAGGACAGGGAAGGAATGGAAGGAAAAGACCGAAGGTCTATGAAGAGGAAAGTGGATGTTCCATTAACGAAAAAGCAAAAAAGTTGAAACACCCACAACAAAGTAAGAAATAGGATTTTAATTGGAAGTCAACATCTCTATATGACCTCAAGGGTGATAGCATCCACTCACAGAAGAAAATGGCCTCAACCTTTGCTGATACAAAAATCCAAGATGACCAAAAGACAGGAATAAATCAATTATCTCTCAACAAATGAAGGCAATTCCATGGACAACATGATCTGGGCTCACATCCGAGGCCACGGACATCTGACTAATGCCACTACTTGGAAAGCAACAGATCATTTTATAACCTTCTATTTCAAGTTACAAATGAAATATTCTATAACGTTAGCTTATAGAAATTGTCATTATAGAATAATCTGCTACTCTTTTCACCAAACACAACCCTGCAAACCACCTAATGCACAAGCTTATGCTCCATTTATTAGATACAAAACTATAGTGTTCGCAAATTTTTGCATATTAAATCCCTTTTTTAAAAAAAGAAGTTAGATGGAACAATAATAGAACAACTTGGGATTAAAAAAAGATACCTTTGATGATAATAAACAGATTGGGGATGCCATAGCCTGCATAACATCAACAGCTGAACAAATGGCATCCTTCACATTTTGGATATCAGCCTGTAGCAACAAAAGACCAAATTAAAAATTATTCTGCCACAAATGTGCCAATTTTTGGGAAGCGGAGATGTTAATGCTTACCTTTGCCCCCACCAACAACAAAAAGGCGAAGAGTGCTAGCTCTCATATATAGCTTCAGTAGCCCCTGACAAAGAGCTGGAGTAATCTCGGTCCATAAGAGGCCACTCTTCCAAATATGTCATCTGCATTTGTTGAGCATAATTAGAATAAAATTCAACATTTTAGACAGCAAGTGATAGCAACAAACCCTCTTAAGCACAAGCATGCATGCATCTCAATATCTTTGTGACATCAAGAAGATAGAAAAAAATCCAAAGAGTTAGCTAGTGTCATAATTTTTTAAGCAGACATAAATTACATAATGGAATTCAAGCCAATGACCCAGGACAAAATTACCTGTACCATAGGCCCTAATGTTAGAAGTAGCGAGCTTGGTTCATCTGGCACATAATTCAAATTTTATTTTACAGTTCAGAACCTCACGGTCTATTTTCCAAGAGGGTTTATGGTATCAGAAGTCAAAGAAATCAGAGCAGCTGAGTGACACAAGTAGAAGTGGCAGCAGACCTGAAGTAGAGAGTTCAAGTGGCTGTAGACTTGAAGCAGAGATCAACGACAAGTAGTTTAAAGTATAGAACTGCATGTAGCATAGTGTTAGTTAGTGAACATGTGACTTACACGTGATTGATTAGTTGTAAATTTCTGTTAGTTGGTTAAGGAGTTTGTTAGATCAGATTAGTCAGTTTTGGGTTTGTTTTAGGTGCTTAGTGATACTATAAATACTTGTAATTGTATCTATTTTATTTAGAATGAATGAAATCATTTTTCAGTAATCTTCATATGGTATCAGAGCCTTGAAGTCTCTCTATTTTCTCCCAAATTTTTTTAGGGTTTGTTCTTGAGAGCTTTGAAGCTTCGTCAATGGCTGAAGCAACAAATACTTCGTCTTCTTCCTCTGTGCAAGATCCTGCACTCGTAGAGGATATCTCAAATCCTCTGTTTCTTCATCACGCTGAAAGTCCTGGAGCCATGCTTGTGTCTGAGCCGTTGATTGGTGAGAATTACCATGCTTGGGTTCGTTCAATGAGGAAAGCATTGGTTGCCAAGAATAAGTTTGGTTTTGTCAATGGTAGTATTACTCTCTCTTCACCATTGATAAAGACTCCAGCGGCAGTTGATGCATGGATTCGCTGTGACAACATGGTAGGTTCTTGGTTGATGAAGATTGTGTCACCTCAAATTTGAGTGAGTATCACCTACAGGGACACTGCTCTGGAAATTTGGAATGACCTCAGGGATACACATTCTCAAGGGAATGGGCCTCGGATCTTTCAACTTCAGAAAGATATAGCTTCAATGTGTCAGGGTGAGTCTTCAATCACCAATTATTTTACTCAGTTGAAGCTATTTTGGGATCAACTTCAGAATTTTAGGCCTACTCCTACTTGCTCTTGTGGGAAGTGTACCTGTAATATGCATCAGAAACTTGAAGATCTTCGTCTTCAAGAATCAGTCATGCAATTTCTGATGGGGCTCAATGAGTCATACTCTCAGATCAAAGGTCAAATCTTGTTGATGGAACCATTACCAACCATCAACAAAGTTTACTCGTTGCTGATTCAAGAAGAGAGGCAGAGGAGTATAGGGCTTAGTAATTCTGTTCACATAGAGTCTACCACTCTTGCAGTGAAGGGTTCTAATGCCAATTTTAATCCCAATTTTCCTGGTTTCTTTGGGAATTCTGGTGCTTCTGGAAAGAATTCCAAAGGCAGAGACAGACCTATATGCACTCACTGTGGGAAACTTGGACATGTCATGGAAAAATGCTTCAAGCTACATGGCTTTCCTCCAGGATTCAAGCCTAAAGGCAAGAACTTCATGGTAAATCAAGTCAATGTTCAAGAAACCTGCGTAGATAATGGTCATACCTCTGCTACTTTTCCTTTCACTCAAGAGCAATGTCAACATTTTTTGACCATGTTGGGGAATCAAATGCAAGCTGCTCATCTCACCTCTAGTGGCAATGAGACTCAGTTCAATTTGGGCAACAAGGAAACACACATGGCCAGCAATGTGATTAGGCCTACTCTAGCTGTGCCTTCTTCTTCCAATGCCACGGATGCTCTCACCTTGGCAGGTATGTTTAATTCTACTTGTCTTGATTTGAGGCATTCAGTCTTCTCTGCTCAAATTACACATAGAACAGCTTATGATGGTAATGTTTGGGTGATTGATACTGGAGCAACAGACCATATAGTGTGTTCTGTTAATTTGTTGACTGATTACACTACTGTTGATTGTGTGGTTGCCCTTCCCAATGGTGAGACTGCCTTGGTAACTCATATTGGTTCTATATGTCTATCTGAAAATCTTGTCTTAACCAATGTGCTTTGTGTTCCTTCTTTTTCTTTCAATCTTTTGTCGGTCAGCCAACTTACCAAGAAAATGCATTGTTGTCTCATTTTCTTGTCTGCCTTTTGTTTCATTCAGGACCTCAATTGCTGGAGGACGATTGGTGTGGGTGAAGTTCATGATGGGTTGTATCTCCTCCACCATAGCCCCTCTGATACTTGTGCCATTCCAATTCAGTCCCAGGCTACTCCATCTTTTCAATCTGTTTTTAATTCTGTTTTTCATTCAATTTTTAGTTCAAATAAATCTCATGTTGTCAATAATGTCAAAGTCCCTGCTTCTGTATGGCACTCTAGACTTGGACATCCATCTGATGCTAAGGTTTCTATTTTGAAAAATGTACTTCCTGATCTCCATTCAGTTTCTAATGAAATATGTGAAATTTGCCCTTTAGCTAAGCACAAAAGGCTTCCTTTTCCATTTCATAATCATGTTTCTGAATTTCCTTTTGATTTAATACATTGTGACATATGGGGTCCCTATGTGGTGCCTACTGTTGCTGGTCACAAGTATTTCCTTACCATTGTTGATGATTGTACTAGATCAACTTGAGTTTATCTTATGAAATCTAAGTCTGAAACTAAACTCTTATTACAATCCTTTTATACCATGATTAAAAATCAATTTGGTAAGTTTATTAAAGTCTTTCGGACAGATAATGGACTTGAATTTCAAATGGTTGACTTCTTTAAGCTTCATGGCATCATTCATCAACATAGTTGTGTTGCCACTCCACAACAAAATTCTGTTGTGGAGAGAAAACATCAACATATACTTTGTGTTGCTAGAGCCTTAAGGCTTCAATCAAATATCCCTATTGCTTATTGGGGTGATTGTATCCTCACTGCTGTCCATCTCATAAACAGACTCCCTTATCCTCTTTTGAAAAACAAATCTCCTTTTGAGCTTCTTTATGACAAACCTCCAGACTATTCACATCTCAAAGTGTTTGGTTGTCTATGCTTTGCTTCTACTCTTTCTCACAATAGAGGCAAGTTTGATCCTAGGGCTCTTAAGTGTGTTTTCTTGGGGTATCCTTTTGGGATTAAGGGTTATAAGCTTTTGAATTTGCATACCAGGTCCACCTTCATTTCTAGAGATGTTCTTTTTCATGAATCTGTGTTCCCTTTTAAGTCTCTTCCTGCTTCTGTCCCTTTGTCTCAGTCTGATCCTTTTTTCCATGATTGTTTTCCTGATGCTCCTCCTCTACCTGTCATTGATTCCATTCATCATTCTACTCCTGTTCCAGCCTCTTCGGCTCATATTGATTCCTCTATTCTTGAAGAGCATTTTGTTGATCTTCCTGAGGATTTATCTGTGTTTGTTCCTAATGACATTACTACTCCCATTCCTGATACTTCCTTGTCCATTGAACCTGTCCTTGCCCCTCCTTCTCTTCCAGTCAATCCTGGTCCAGCCACTATTGTTCCTAGGAGGTCTACTAGAGTCTCTAGACCACCTGCTTATCTTCAAGCCTTTAAGTGTTCTGCTGTTTCCACCAAATACCCCATTGCCAATTATATCTCCAGTCACAAACTATCCCCTTCTTACTCTCATTTTTGCAATAGTATCTCCACCATTCAAGAACCTCAGTTTTACCATCAGGCAGTTGGTGATCCTAATTGGGATGCTGCCATGGCAGCTGAAATTCAAGCTTTGGAACTCAATAACACTTGGTCTCTTGCTCCCTTGCCTCCAAATAAAAGGGCTGTTGGTTGTAAATGGGTCTTCAAAATCAAATACAAGTCAGATGGCAGTATAGAGAGGTACAAGGCACGGCTGGTTGCCAAAGGTTATACTCAACAGGAGGGTTTGGATTATACTGAGACATTTTCTCCTGTTGCCAAGATGGTGACTGTTAAACTTTTCTTGTCTTTGGCTGCTGTGCAAGGCTGGACTCTCCACCAATTGGATGTAAACAATGCATTTCTTCATGGTGACTTGCATGAAGAAGTGTATATGTGTCTTCCTCCAGGCCTACCCAGCAAGGGGGAGCTTGTGTGCAAGTTGAATAAGTCCTTGTATGGCCTTAAACAAGCCTCAAGGCAATGGTATTCCAAGTTTTCAACTACTTTACTGCAATATGGTTTTTTGCAGTCTAAGGCAGATTACTCTTTGTTCACCAAGCACTCAGGAGCTTCTTTCATGGCACTTTTAGTATATGTTGATGATATACTTATTGCCAGCAATGATCCTCAATCTGTAGCAGACCTGAAAGTTCTCTTAAATAATCAGTTCAAGCTGAAAGATCTGGGCAGTTTGAAATACTTCTTGGGCTTGGAAGTTGCTAGATCCGAGAAAGGTATTTCCTTGTGCCAGAGAAAGTATACTCTTGAAGTGATCAATGATGTGGGAATGCTTGGGTGTAAACCTGTTAAAACTCCCATGGAGATAAATCTCAAATTAAGCAAAGATGAAGGCAAGCTATTGACTGATGCTGGCATGTACAGAAGATTGATAGGGAGGCTGCTGTTTCTTACTATCTCTAGGCCTGATATCACCTACTCAGTACATAGGCTGAGCCAGTTTATGTCCAAGCCTAGAGAGCCTCATCTCAGAGCAGCTTATAGAATAATTCAATACCTTAAAGGTACTTCAGGACAAGGCTTGTTCTTTTCAACTCAATCCACCTTACACATCAAAGCATTTGCAGATGCAGATTGGGCTGCTTGCATTGATTCCAGGAGGTCTATCACTGGTTATTGTGTATTTCTTGGTGATTCTCTCATCTCATGGAAGTCTAAGAAGCAAAATACAGTTTCAAGATCCACGGCAGAAGCAGAATACAGAGCAATGGTTGTTGCAGTGTGTGAAGTGACATGGATTCTGTATTTACTTAAGGATCTGAGTATCAAACACAATCAAGCTGCCTTGCTGTTCAGTGATTCACAAGTTGCAATTCACATAGGAACTAACCCAGTTTTTCATGAGCGTACAAAACATATTGAGATAGACTGTCACATTGTGAGGGATAAGGTGCAAGCAGGAGTTATAAAGCTAATGGATATTAGAACTCAATGTCAAATAGCTGATTTGTTAACAAAAGCTTTGAGTTGGAATCAATTTTCTGGTCTTCTTACCAGGATGGGCATTTCAAATATTCATTCTCATGATGTCCATCCTGAGGGGGAGTATCAGAAGTCAAAGAAATCAGAGCAGCTGAGTGACACAAGTAGAAGTGGCAGCAGACCTGAAGTAGAGAGTTCAAGTGGCTGTAGACTTGAAGCAGAGATCAACGACAAGTAGTTTAAAGTATAGAGCTGCATGTAGCATAGTGTTAGTTAGTGAACATGTGACTTACACGTGATTGATTAGTTGTAAATTTCTGTTAGTTGGTTAAGGAGTTTGTTAGATCAGATTAGTCAGTTTTGGGTTTGTTTTAGGTGCTTAGTGATACTATAAATACTTGTAATTGTATCTATTTTATTCAGAATGAATGAAATCATTTTTCAGTAATCTTCATATATGGAAAGGGGAAAAAGGTGGAAAAAGGGGGAGATAGAACCAGTCCCTACAATAATAATGTTGAGTTCACTTTTGTATTGGTATAGGAAATGATATCTCTGGGTGAGGATGTGGCAACACCATTATCTCTGTCGTTTGAAGTAGCAATTGAACCAATCTTTTTATCAACAACACGCTGTGACCCTTTTCTTGAATGACTTCTCTGTAACTTTTCATCCATAAGAACATGTCAAAACAAAAGAAAAGTCATTGATAATCATCCTTATCCAAGCTAGATTAACAAGGTAAATAAAGCTACCCTTAAAAAAATTAGGAGAATGATACTAGTTTATTTGTTTACTTTTGTTCATGTATTATTGAAAAAAGTACATTGGAAATGGTGGCAGATAGTAACCACTAACTAACTATTACCTGAGAAAGACATTCGATTTTAATTGCGTCTAATGCTAATAGGTCTTATCTCAAACATGTTGATTGTTTCCTATATTTGAAGATTCTCAATAACAATTAAGAAATTAACAATTACCAAAAAAAATAAAAAAGAGAGAGAAAATGGTTTTGACTTAAATACACGAAAGCCAAAAGAAAATTAGCAACGTGGGCTATCGGGTCAACCAAAATGAAAATTAGCCCACATAAGAAAAAAAAAAAGAGAGAGAGAGAATAAGAAAAACTTACTGTGATTCTTGAATTTGCAATAATATCTTTATTGGTGGGATGAGAGAAGCTATCCATGTCAATAACAAAGTTATCTGATTTATCTGCGGTATATTGAAAAGCGTTTATATGATCTGAAACCGAGATTTGGAAAGAGGAACACATAACATAGGAGACAATATCAAGATAGTAACAGTGAGATTAACGGTTGTTAGGGTACTTTTTTTTTTACACCTAATTTTATTTGAATACCACCTATTTATTTTCAAATACTACTAATAAGTTATTGGGTTTTCTCAAATATTTTTTGCTCTATTATCATGTTAATAACAAATGTTTCATATCTCATTGTTTAAATTGAGTTATGATATAAATTATCACAAAAAGCCAAAAAACTCATATTTTATCCAATTTTATTATCATCATCTAGCTAAGCCCAAAACCGGCCCTATGAACTCAATAATCCTATTCTATTTAAAACCCAAGAATACTTATGATTGTCAATATTTGAAAAGCCCATGATTCAAATCTATGGCAAAACAATTTTATCAATGGAATTCAAATCCATAATCAAAGCTCATGGTTTAAACCCATGTCAATTTATTTATCCAAACCCCAATTCACATTGGCAACATCAAAGCCCAAAACCTAATTCTCATTGGCAACATCAAAACCTAATTCTCATTGGCAATATCAAAAGCCCAACTTACGTTGGCACTATTAAAAGCCTAAGCTAACTACTTAACACTATTTATTGAAAGCCCAAGGTTATCAATACTTTGCAAAATATTATATCATAATTATTTTACTTAGAAGTCCAATAATGAACAATACTTTAGACTCTTAAACCTATTACTATAATATTACAAAACTTATGGAATTTATGAATTATTTACTCTCAAAACCCATGACGATCATCTTATAAAAGCCCATGGAAAGACATAATTATTAGACCCATGACATTTGTTTATTTCATATTATAAACTCATGTTCACTATCTATCTTACATCACAACATTCATAATATTTATTACCAAAACTCGTGATAATTATTCATCCTACATGTCCATTATGATTATCTATAGAGAAACTCATGAGAACATCATATTATTTCATTACAATGATTGTTACCATATTTAAAACCCATGGTAAATATTATTCTCAAGAACAATATTAGAGGTCATTATTTAAAAAGTCTCAAAGAAAATATCATTTACAAAGAAATCCATAGCAAAAATTAGGAGAAACTATACAAGTTGTTATTTAAAGCCCATGGAAATTAATACCCAAAATCTATCATAAATATTTATTAAAGCTCATGGATTCATTTTATTTCTACTAACAACTAAAGCCCATAAGGAGTAAAAAACTCATGGCAAAGCATGTCTTTAATGCCCATTTTGTAGGCCCAAAAATCTCATGAAGTAGGGGACAAGCCCAAGCAAAGAAAGGGCCATGTGGCCCAACTAAAGGTGCTGAAATGGAGCAAAGTTCCAGCCCAAAAAGGTCCCAACAAGAGGCTTGAAAGTGGGCAATCAACCCTTGTTCATCCCTAATCAAAGAAGCAACTAGAGACCCTTACAAGAGAACCAAGCCTTTAAGGATGAACTAGGGGTTGTTCCATCAGTTTTTCTGTCACCCTCTAGCTGACGTGAATAGTGCCTAAGGGCTGTCATATCAGTTGAAGTCTAAAGGATGATGGGACTCCATCATCTTCCTCAAGACTGCATCTCCAACAGAAGGGGAGCTGAAACCAAAATATCCAAATTTCAACAAATTGAAGTTATAAATGTTAAAAACATTCAAGACGTGATTCATGTGCCAAGCTCATGAACCCTAAAGGGGGAAAAATTGGGAACATGTGGTTTGGAGGGCATAAAGGGATCTCCAGCGGAACCCTCTGAAGTGGGTTTAAACTTTGACACCTGGCTTGGGGTGTTGAATCCTACTTCCTAGGGTCCAAATCTCAGTTGCAGCATTAGGATTCTTCCTTAATACTTGCCTTAATCTCATTGGCTAAACACAATCTCAGCAATCTTAGTATTTAATGCAAGATTACTCCAAATACTACTCATGTGGACATTGCCCAAAGAAGCAAAACAGCCCCAAAAGCAAATCTCCCATTTTTAGGCCAAATCCAAGTTATTAATTCAGCTATCAAGGCTCCCCTGAATCAGACTTACGTTTTTTGGATTCTTGTTAATTAATGCTTCTCTAAACTCCATTATAAAAGCATGAGCATCTCAGCCCACAAACACAGCAACTACCCCTCTAAAACTCTTGATTTATTTGCCATTTTACTTGTAGTTTAGCTCTCTTTAAGCTCATTACTCATCCCTTTCAGCCCACATTCATCTAACCTTAGACATTCTTTCCTCTCCTTTACACAATCACAACTTATAAATGCCTCCCACTACTCATAAACAACCCACTACTCACAAAAATCCTTAACCTCAGAGTTAATCTCATCCCATTCACTCAAAACAACCCATATTGTCTCATTCATGAACAAACATTCATCAAAATTTTAGTTTAATACTTGCTGCACTGAGCTGGAGATATTTCTTTCCCTTCATTCCATCCTATTTTTTCCTCTTTTATTTGTAACAATGGAGCCTTTAATCCTTGTTTATTATTATTATGATGAAAGATATAATGTATTTGTAACAATTGATTTTTTTCCCTCACATTGATGTAATGACAGCTGAAAGTACTATAGATTCCCCTAACCGAGACACACAAGAACCCCCAAGACTAAATACCTTCATAAATTTATTTAATCATTAACTTCTGGACTTTTAAGTGTAATTTCACATTTACCGCTGGAGGACTGATTTGAACTATGACGCTGTAAAAAGGACTAATAATATAACAAACTAACAATAGTAACATGTTTATTGGGCTTTATTGTTGTCTTCTTGATAGGGTGCAGCCTCTATCTCTTGCTTGGGCGGACTTCCACAACGCCAAAATCCTTTGGGCTCTATTTCAAGGGCCCATTGTCGAGTTTCAACTTGGCTACCCCATTCTCTATTTGGGAACATCAAAATTTTCCCCTCGACATTTTGGTGACTCCGCTGGGGAGCCAACCATAGTGAAAGTCTATCGTGCCCTCGAGGTTGCATAATAGCCAACAAGAAGCAAGTCAACATGATGTTAGCCCAGCGGTACCAAGTTAGCACTCTACAACTGCACTTGATGCCAAATTTTAGAAGAGCAGCCTCTACTGCCTTGCTGCAACCTTTACAAAGCTAACATTATGTATACATAAGTATACATACATATATATATATATATATATATATATACGTATGAATATATAAGTGAACACTCTATTTTCTTTCCTTCAAAAAAAAAAAAAATTAAAAAAAAAAAGGGTGTCCTCAAGGTGAATAGTACAATATTTACACATGGTTAGTCAAAAAGAAAAAGATAACAATGCACATATGTATGTTTATATATATGCATAGAAGAATGGGTACTATTTGTTTTCTTTCAAAATCACAAAACTTTTTACTTTGCCTTTGGCTTAAAAATGGTTTTATGCAGAAAAAAAAAAAAAAGGAACCCAGTAGCTACGGCTGGAGGTGTCCTTTGCCATGAGAAGTACAATATTTACATGTAAATGGCTAAAAGAAAAGGGTAATGATGCGTATGCATATGTTAGTATACATGTATATACATATACATAGATGAATGAACACTATTTGACGACAAAACATTTTTTCCCCTCCCTTTTGGGCTCAAAAAATCTTTTTTCGCAAAAAAAGAGAGGCACAACAGCTACTGCTGGAGGTGTCCCCTACTATGTACAGTGCAATATCCCCACATGAACAGTGAGAAAAGACATTTGCACGCATAAAAAAGTGGCAATGGACAACCCCCTTTATGTAGAAAATTTCTTTTGGACAGAACCTTTTTCAAAACAATGTCCATGTTTGACTAGTTTTCACTTCGCGTGTGATATTAGTGCCTACAATTGAATGACCTTTTGCACGAATAAGAAAGTAACAACGTGCAGCCCATTTATGCAGAAAAATTCCTTTATGCAGAAAATTCATTTATGCAGAAAATTCTTTTATGCAGAGAAATCCCTTTTACGCAGAAAAATTCCTTTATGCAGAAAATTTTTTTATGCCGAAAAATTTCTTTATGCAGAAAAATTTTCTTTATGCAGAAATTTTCTTTATGTAGAAAAATTTCTTTATGCAGAAAATTTTTATGCAGAAAAACTCCTTTATGCAGAAAATTTCTTTATGCAGAAAAATTTCTTTATGCAGAAAAATTCCTTTTATGCAGAAAAAAATTTCTTTTATGCAGAAAAATTACCTTTATGCAGAAAAATTTCTTTTAGGCATGAATCTTTTACAAAACAATGTCCATAATTAGCTAGTCCTTCTTTCTCATGTTATATTGGTACCTACAATCGAATGACCTTTTGCACAAGTAATAACAACACTTGTAAATGAACAAATCACGACTAAATAAGTTTTCTATAGCTGAATGAGTTCGCATACATGAATAGTAACATCGTCTACCACTAGGAGAGTTTTTTCCCCCTATTACATGAAAAAAAAAAGGTCTCTATAACCCACTAGAGAAATGAACTAAAGCATGAGTAGCCTAATCCAATAAGCCACCAAAGGTTTCCGCGGAGGAGGAGCCACCGCTGGTGGGTAAGGACAACATGATGGAATTCTTTGGACTTGTCAAAAGGGATAGTTTTGCTGACTTTACTGCAATTCCCTTCTCTAAATCTATAATCTCCACCGCAAGCTCAGCCAACTTCATCTCACCATCAAGAATGATGCAGTAGTAGTTTTGAGCCAATCAAGAATGATCCCAAAATAAGTTTAAAAGCACTTTTTTTTTTTTTTTTATCCAGAAGAAAGGAAAGCGCAAGGAAGCATCCAGCGGCAAATCACAGCCACAATATGAATAAACTCGGCTACGAAATGGAAGTGTATATTGTTACTCATTGAAGAGGAAGAATTTGGGCTAGAGATGGGCCTGACGGTCATTTACTGTGGGCTGATAGTGGACGGGCCCATTACCTGCCAAATCTCTAAAGATGGACCCAATGTGAAATATCGGCAGGCCCAAAGGCCATAAAGACCCTTGGTATGAGATACTTGCGTTCCACGTTTGATGTAAGAGTCCTATAAGGAAAGGATTCCGCAATCTACGTTCAAGAGGATTCCTATAAGGAAAAGACTTCTACTCCAAGAAAGAGAAGTCCACCCTCTACTACTATAAAAGCCCCAATACCCTCACAAATCAAGGTACGCGTAATTTACCCTCTCTAGCACTCTAGAGTTGTGAGAATATCTTCTGACTTAACCTTCGGAGGGTATTTGGCCGGCACCACACCGGTGCTCTCTGTTAGGTTTTCCTTCTTTGTGTTGTGCAGGTTCACGTTCGAGTGCGTAGGTATTGTGTGGCTCACTGGTGAAATCTCGACATCATCATATCCTAATCTCTAAAGGAAATCCTTCTTGTACCAACCGCTGAACCAAGTAGATTGGCGGTCATCCCTTAAAGAAGCTTTGTCGCCATTGAAGCCATGGCAGCATCACGCATATTCAAGACCATGGTGACTCCATCATGTTACTAGAATCATTATAACCCTTGGAATCTTAAGAAACATCAAGGGTATCAACTATCCCACACTTGGGGGGCTTTGATCTAAAGTGCCTAATCAATCTAGCATCCTAGCACCCGGAGACTTTTATCTTGTGAGGGAGGTTTATGATAGTAACTATTATTGTCTAGCCATGGCGGAAGGCAAAAATCTCCCGGAACCTATTAATGGCAAATGACTGGAGCTATATCATACAACTCAATAATCATATTTTCTGCAAAATGCTTTAGAAATAGAGAGTAAGCGTTATCTTTACTCTAAGACATGAATATCTTACATTTATTTTGAAACAATAAATATTTAAAGATACATTTTTACATAGATATTTGTATTTCAAACTTACTTGCAAGGACAAACCTTTTGCAATTTGACATTTTCAAAATAAATTGTTTAACTTCCACGACTGTATTTTGACTCAAATATATCAATCTTTCAATGATCAAAACACTTTTCATATCTCAAACCTTTACATATTCAATATTGAAGATAGCCTTTATGGTTGGGACTTCAAAATAAAATGGTCATACATTTAGCAAGTGATTTCAAAAATAGATATTACCTTTATGACCATACTTTAATTTTTGAACCTAAGAATTGTAATTTTTTTGACAATCAAAATACCTTGACAAAAGAAATTTATGATTAAAATATATATATATATATATATATATATATATATAGCCTATATGTTTGAACCAGTTTCAAGTCATTTCATAAAAAACAAGATATATGACTAGACTAATTTTCAAAACATCACATAAAATACAACATTTACGGTTGTATAAACTTACAACACACTTCACATTACATAGTGAATACATCACATAGTAATTACATCAAAATACATCACAAAACCAAATCTTTTCACAAAGATACACCTAAGAAAATATAAGAATCTACTCCGACAAAGCCATTGCCAAAAATCTCCACTAGAGGGGAAACAACGTTGAAAGACACATGATCTCATCCCTCTGATCAAAGGATAAAGTTCAGCCATCATTAATGCAATATCCTCCTCGGATCAGCTATCTTCGTCATCACAAGTAGTACATGATTTAGCTGCACAACACGTATGATATAGCAACCTACAGTTAGAACAACAGTCCTCTCATGAAGCTGGAATATTTCTTTACAATAGCTCCAAATACCCTTGATGATCAATCTTTTCAAGAGCAATGACAACAAATTTTTCGTACACCACCATGAAGTAAGAAACCATAGTTAAATATCCGATGGTAACAACAAAAGAGAAAATGAACAGTATCAAGACATAATTTCTTCTAGCAGTATGAGCAATTTCAGATCATACTTGGAGACTTTCTATTCTAAGGAACATCATGGAGATATGGTTGAATCACAGTTGGAACTCTTCAAAAACAGTCTCTCCAGCCGTAACAGAATCAGTAAGGCTTTTGTCAATTGCCATTATGTCTTCAACGGCAAAACCTGAAGTGAAAATGCATCAGCAGTAAATATACATGATAAGAAAGAGGGAAGGGGCATAAAATTACTGAAGTCTATATCTGTATCCTCAAATCCATCATCATACTTCCTCAGCTATGTCTTGTTATTATCACCAAGCTGCTGGAACCATAAGGGCACAAAAATGCAAGACCATGAATGAAGATAAGGAATAGAAGAAAAAGGAAAGAAAGGATGTAAGAAGATAAGGAGTCCTTGAAGAAATCTCTTCCATAGGTTCATAAATCTTCATCCTACCGGCAATGGTCTTCCCCTAAATTGCTTCATCATGACAGTTGGACCTATGGAACCAATAGTTAGGTTAACAAAAGTATCAGTTTGATTTAAATAACCATCATCGGAGGGCCTAGATTTATCACAGTTGGAATTCTCACTAGATTAGACTTGGGGGCTTCCACCACAGTGTTATTCTCTTAATCCACTCATCTGGATATCTACTCCATGAACCAAACAACTATTAAATTCAGCATCTCTAGACTCTAGCAGCACATCAGATTATGGAATACAATCTTTCAGCGGAATAATATCTCATCACCAATGATATTGGCTTTATGAAGGGGTCAATAAAACATTTTATTCTCAATATTTCAGCTTATTCAATTAGGCCAATCAATAATGGGCCCACAAAGACCCATCAATCGAATCGGGGCTGGCAGAAGCTCTTATCGCTGAATACAAAAACATTAGTAGCAACTGGAGTTGCAAAATATGAAGGTTGCTGAAATGCTAAGTCTATTGATGTTACAGCTGGAGCTGCAAAATATGAAGATAAGTCATTATATGTTATCTTCAAATTTATATTATTAAGTATATTTTATTCATTATCATTTTACCGCTGAATGCAAATTACTTTAATATTATCTCACCATTTAATAAACATAGATTCACTAATGCTTCCTTAATAAACATACATATTAATAAATTGATCTACCATTGTTGGACATGTTATTCAGACATATACCACCAATGGACATACATATTACTTGGACATAAATCATTGTTGGATGTGTATTACTTGGACATGGACCATTGCTAGACATACCTTATTATGTTGAACATAAACCATGAACCGCAACTAGACATGGACTATTGGACTCATCCCATTACTGGACATATGACACCTAATTAATTACTTTCTAATATTGGACGTCACTTAATAAACATAATAATGATGTTCAACTAATCATTTAATCAAAGCTATCATGCTAAGCATATTATTTATTTATATCAATCATTATCATGATTCTAAGACTTTGGGCTTTATCTATTTTGTAGGCTTAAAAATACACCGGAAGCCATTGGTCTATGCGGCCCAATGTCGAGTTCCGGGTTGAACTCCCCACAACAAATCCGAGCTTAGCAAAGTCACACCTCCAGTGAAAGATACGTGGCTACGTGCAAAAAACCGCCCCCGACATTCGTCACTAGAATATCTCTTCGTAGCACCCACTTTAGAGGTGCACTAATTGGATTATCCTTCTCAATTACTATTGAAGGGCTCGTATCACCTTGCCAGCAGCTCCAATTCCACCAACAACTAAAATCTCTTTATCAACTACAAATGCAAAAGAAAAACTCAATCAAGAAGAGTTGAATCAGAAAAGGAGGATGGAAGAAGTTTGGAACGAGATAAAAGGGTTCTTATAGTCTTAGAAAAAAGGAAGAAGCTCTCTCTTTCAAGCTCACCATCTCTCTCTCTCTCTTTCAACCCATGCAACACAAGCTTATGGACTCATTCAAACTCACATATGTGACCAAAGGCAAGCTACTCACACATACTCAGGGGGCTAAAAGGTTGAGGGGCAATTTCTTCACTCAAGCCACATGCTTTAATCCTATTTAATCACTTCTATTTATTCACCAAAAATACCAAAATATCACCCATATATTATTTTGTGCCTCCATGAATATTTCTCATTGGCCCACAAATATTTTCCTATCTCATTATCTATAATAGGCCACCTTTAAAAAAAAATAAAAAATAAAAAAAATCTCGCACGTGTGATCCTAATATTTTTCTTTCAAAAAATATAGTATTACTAATAACTTGATCACACGTGACTCGGAGGGCTGAATGTTAGGGTACATTTTTTTTACACCTAATTTTATTTGAATACCACCTATTTATTTTCAAATACCACTAATAAGTTATTGGGTTTTCCCAAATATTTTTTGCTCTATTATCATGTTAATAACAAATGTTTCATATCTCATTTCTCAAATTGGGTTATGATATAAATTATCACAAAAAGCCCAAAAACTCATATTTTATCCAATTTTATTATCATCATCTACCTAAGCCCAAAACCGGTCCAATGAACCCAATAATCCTATTCTATTTAAAGCCCAAGAATACTTATGCTTGTCAATATTTAAAAAGCTTATGATTCAAATCCATGACAAAACAATTTTATCAATGGAATTCAAATCCATAATCAAAGCTCATGGTTTAAACCCATGACAATTTATTTATCAAAAGCCCAATTCACATTGGTAATATCAAAGCCCAATTCTCATTGGCAACATCAAAGCCTAATTCTCATTGGTAATATCAAAAGCCCAACTTACGTTGGCACTATTAAAAGCCCAAGCTAACTACTTGGCACTATTTATTGAAAGCCCAAGGTTATCAATACTTGGCAAAATATTATATCATAATTATTTTACTTAGAAGTCCAATAATGAACAATACTTTAGACCCTTAAACCTATTACTATAATATTACAAAGCTCATGGAATTTATGAATTATCTACTCTCAAAACTCATGGCGATTATCTTATAAAAGCCCATGGAAAGACATGATTATTAGACCCATGACATTTGTTTATTTCATATTATAAACTCATGTTCACTATCTATCTTACATCACAACATTCATAATATTTATTACCAAAACTCATGATAATTATTCATCTTACATGTCCATTATGATTATCTATAGAGAAACTCATGCGAACATCACATTATTCCATTATAGTGATTGTTACCATATTTAAAACCCATGGTAAATATTATTCTCAAGAAAAATATTGGAGGTCATTATTTAAAAAGCCTCAAAGAAAATATCATTTATAAAGAAATTCATAGCAAAAATTAGGAGAAACTATACAAGTTGTTATTTAAAGCCCATGGAAATTAATACCCAAAATCTATCATAAATATTTATTAAAGCTCATGGATTCATTTTATTTCTACTAACAACTAAAGCCCATGAAGAGTAAAAAACCCATGGCAAAGCATGTCTTTAATGCCCATTTTGTAGGCCCAAAAATCTCATGGAGTAGGAAACAAGCCCAAGCAAAGAAAGCGTTGTGTGGCCCAACTAAAGGTGCTGAAATTGAGCAAAGCTCCAGCCCAAAAAGGTCCCAACAAGAGGCTTGAAAGTGGGCAACCAGCCCTTGTTCATCCTTATTCCTTAACCAATGAAGCAACTAGAGACCCTTACAAGAGAACCAAGCCTTTGAGGATGAACTAGGGGTTGTCCCATCAGATTTTCTGCCACCCTCTACCTAACGTGAATAGTGCCCAAGGGCTGCCATATTAGCTGAAGTCTAAAAGATGATGGGACTCCATCATCTTCCTCAAGACTGCACCTCCAACAGAAGGGGAGCTGAAACCAAAATATCCAAATTTCAACAAATTAATACTATAAATGTTAAAAATGTTCAAGACGTGATTCATGTGCCAAGCCCATGAATCCTAAAGGGGGAAAAATTGGGAACATGTGGTTTGTAGGGCATAAAGGGATCTCCAGCGGAACCCTCTGAAGTGGGCTTAAACTTTGACACCTGACTTGGGATGTTGAATCCTACTTTCTAGGGTCCAAATCTCAGTTGCAGCACTAGGATTCTTCCTTAATACTTGCCTTAATCCCATTGGCTAAACACAATCTCAACAATCTTAGTATTTAATGCAAGATTACCCCAAATACTACCCATGTGGACATTGCCCAAAGAAGCAAAACAGCCCCAAAAGCAAATCTCCCATTTTTAGGCCAAATTCAAGTTATTAATTCAGCTATCAAGGCTCTCCTAAATCAGACCTACGTTTTTTGGATTCTTTTTAATTAATGCTTCTCTAAACTCCATTATAAAAGCATGAGCATCTCAGCCCACAAACACAGCAACTACCCCTCTGAAACTCTTGATTTATTTGCCATTTTACTTGTAGTTTAGCTCTCTTTAAGCTCACTACTCATCCCTTTCAGTCCACATTCATCTAACCTTAGACATTCTTTCCTCTCCTTTACACAAGCACAGCTTATAAATGCCTCCCACTACTCATAAACAACCCACTAACAATGGAGCCTTTAATCCTTGTTTATTATTATTATGATGAAGGATATAATGTATTTGTAACAATTGAATTTTTTCCCTCACATTGATGTAATGATAGCTGAAAGTACTATAGATTCCCCTAACCGAGACACACAAGAACCCCTAGGACTAAATACCTTCATAAATTTATTTAATCATTAACTTCTGGACTTTTAAGTTTAATTTCACATTTACCGCTGAATGACTGATTTGAACTATGACGCTGTAAAAAGGACTAATAATATAACAAACCAACAATAGTAACATGTTTATTGGGCTTTATTGTTGTCTTCTTGATAGGATGCAGCCTCTATCTCTTGCTTGGGCGGACTTCCACAACACCGAAAGCCTTTGGGCTCTATTTCAAGGGCGCATCGTCGAGTTTCGACTTGGCTACCCCATACTCTATTTGGAAACATCAAAATTTTCCCCTCGACAACAGTTACATGGTGCAATACGCATCCATCTGGAGCAAACAATTTAATAGCAGGCATTTTGGAGAACTAATTTGTACCACAAGAGTTGTTACTTGTTAGTGATCACAACAAAATATCCTGAAATAAAGCTCTCCATTTAGATGTTAGCTGGGGACAAATTTATTTTGTCTTCATGTAAGACCAAAATGAGACTCACTAGCTCTGAGGAAGCACCAATTTTAAGGAACTACTGATGAGTCAGACGTTTGGTTTCATCAACAATGGCTACTTACGAAATGACTCAAATACCATGAAGTGCTTCTGAGTTCTGTTGATTCAGTTAAAATTAATTATTTTAACTCAAATGCTTAACAAACTTCAGAGATCAGTAAGTCGGTCCACCATTGATGACATAATAATTGAGGTTGAAGAATTCAGTATTTTCAATCACATACCAGACATCTTTCTTTTCCAAATCAACATTCAAAACAGATGTTAGTGATATGCTTACACCTAAGAGGATTGATGAACCTTAATTCCTGAGTCCTGCAGTCGATCCTCTGATGAATCACTCTCTAGAATTTTAATTCAAATATTGGGCTTTTGTCTTTCTGATAAAAGGCTACATCCCATGAGATCACACATCATTGCAGAAAATAAGGGCACCCAAATGTAGGAATTTTTTTCCTTCAATAAGGAATAATAATTATTTCATTTAACACAAAGGGTACAATGACACATTGGAAATCAATGGCATATACTGGTTATATACCCAAAGGTTCCCTTAGTCAAATTACAATTACAAGGAATTGATGAAATCATATATATTTGGTGGGAGTAACCAATAGAAAAATGACCCAACAAACTGGGATTTGAGTCTCTATAAAGACCCTTCAAAAGTCCTCATTCTTTCTTAACTAAATGTTCAACCCAATAGTAGCTATAAAACATAGCAGCATCCCTCCCCCTTGCGGGGACTACTAAAGATGAGTGCATTAACAACAAACAACAACAAATTAGTTAGGTTTAGCCACAAGTATTCTTATCATTTGTTCCATTTTATCTAAAATCATACTCTCTATTGCTTTCTTGATTGTTAGTTTTTTTCTACCTTTTTTTTGTTCTCTCAACTTGGATCAACTTACTCTTTCTTACTGGTGCATTAATTGCTTTCCTCTGAACATGATTGAACCATCTCAAACAACTCCCCCTCATCTTTTCATCAATAGGGGCTACTCCTATCTTTTAAATGGATTTCCTCAACTTACTCTTTCTTATCTACATTCACTTTATGAATATGTTGCTTCTTAATAGCCCAACATTCAAATATCATAGAGCATAGGTGGTCATATAGCAATCTTATAAAATTTTCCCTTTAACTTAATAGATATTCTACAATCAAACAAAATTTCTAATGCACCTCTCCACTTCATCCACCCTGCTCTTATCCTATAATTCACATCCTCTTCAATTTCTCCATCTTTATGAATTAGTGATTCAAGATATTGACAGCTCTTACTCTTTATTATCTCTTGACCATCAAGTCTTACCACCCCTTCGACTCTATAGCTGCTCACTCAAAAGCCTACAAATTCTCTTTTAGTCTTTCTTAATTGAAAGCCTAAAAGGAAAGTCTTTCTAAGGGCTACACACACAACAACTACAACAACAAAAATAAAAATAAAAAAACCTGGTGGACCAAATGATCTGACCAACGCAGACTGGTTTGGCCAATTTTTTCCCCAATCAGTTTTGTTGAAAAGAAAACTGAGATCTTCAGTGCGGTTGCAAACGTGGTTTAAGTAAAAGCTAGACCTAACCACACCAATACCAACCGAGTCGCTACTGTATTTTATATTTTATTTTAAATATTATATACACACACAAAGAGGGTACACCTTCAAAAGCATCGAATCCCATCATAAAAGTAAAAACTGAAACAATCAAACAAATCCACCCAAATCCTAACATTTTCATCTCTCTCTCTCCAAATGTTAGCCACTCCTCTCAACCCTCACACCCCAAAGACACAGTCAGTCTCCTCAACCTGCGGTCACCCCTTCGCTGTCCTACCGCCAACAACCCCACATCGGCAACTTTGGTAATATCTTTCTCTCTCTAGCTGATTATCTCTAATCTGTTGTCGGTACAGCCCCACACCGACAAAAAACCCCTCTCCCTCTCTCTGTGTTTATTTGTGATGTGGCCAAAATCAAAACCCTGACTGAACCAATCCAATCCCACCCCCCCTAAAATTGACCAAACCGAACACCCTAGATCTTCCCTATCATAAACTTCCAAGAATTTGGAATAAAACTACTCAATGATCATTAAGATTTTATTTATTTAAAAAAAAAATGATTGTACCGAATGCACAAAGCTCCCATTTTACAGGGTCTGGGAGAGGTCATGGTAGGCAGGCAACGTTACCACCATATCTTTTTTTTTTTTAGAGGCTAATTCCAAATTCAAATGCGACATGTTACTTTTGGTGGACAGCACTTGTACTAAGATAAATATGAAGAAATCATGGAATTTCCTAACTGCATAATTCTGAACCCCATTCTCCGCAACCATAAAGAGTAGCTTCAAATCTAGGAAAATTAGATTTTTCATGACAAAGTCATGTTAAATGCCTCTATTCCCCTAAAACAGATAATAATCAATGCAAAATTGCAGAAACAAACTGTGTGCACAAGCTACTTGCCACCCAAAAAATAAAGAAATAAAAAATTCTCACAATCATTCTTAAAAATAAACTGTTAACAGAAGCACAGAGACATCTTTTTCACCTTGCTGCTCCTTGTTAACTCATCTCATTCTAATCTATAAGTAATTCATGTCCTACCTGTTCTATATTTAGGTAGTGCTTGCCATAACACCAATAAAAAAAAAAAACTAATTAATGGAGTCTTTTGCCTAAATATTGCTAAATTTAAAACATATTTGTGTTATAGGTACTGTTCCAAGTTATTTAGGAGAATGAGGAGGGAGATTGAATTTCGGCAACACTGTTGCCGAAATTCAACAAAAAGTAGGAGAGAGAATGAGAAAAAGGAGGAAAAAGAAAATCTTAATTTCGGCAACAGTAAACCTTGAATTTTGGCAATAATGTTGCCGAAATTCATCTGCCCAATTTTCCTATGCCTGCCCGGATGTGTGAGTGTGAGAAGTGCAATAATGAGTGAGTGCCCAAAAAAAAAAGTAATTGTGGCAATGGTATTGCCGAAAATGGTAGGGGGGAAAAAAAAGTGAATGCCAAAATCTGGGGAAGAATTAAAGAAAAATATAATGTGCTACGTACACAATATGTTTACAATATTTTCACAATAAATCACAGATAACTAGTTATTATTATTTCAAATTTAAATTTGACATTGAGATTACTATTTTAATTTAACAATAACAACAAGTAACAACCTGATACTTAGAATTTGTTGTAAAAATATTGTAAAAATTGTGTGCACTTATTAATTCTTAATAAAAAAAAAGTGTAATGGATTTGCCGAAAATTTTGTGGCAATTGTGGCTTGCCGAAAATGGGAGGAAAAAAAAAAGTTTCAATGGGTTTGTGGCAATGTCATTGCCGAAAATGAGAAAAAAGAATAAAAACTTTTTTTCCTAATTGTGGCAATGGTATTGCCGAAATTGTGGGGGAAAAATTTTCCCCACAATTTCGGCAATGCCATTGCCACAATTGGGAAAAAATAAAAATAAAAACTTTTTTTTCCAAATGGTATTGCCGAAATTCGGCAATGCCATTGCCACAATTAGTAAAAAAAAAAAAAAAAAAAAAATTTCCCAATTGTGGCAATGGCATTGCCGAAATTGTGGGGAAAAATTTTTCCCCACAATTTCGGCAATGCCATTGCCACAATTGGGGAAAAATAAAAAATAAAAACTTTTTCCCCAAATGGTATTGCCGAAATTGTGGGAAACAAAATTTCCCCACAATTTCGTCAATGCCATTATCACAATTGAAAAAAAAAAAAAAAAAAAAAAAACTCTTTCCCCAAATGGTATTGCCGAAATTGTGGGGAAAAAAATTTTCCCCGCAATTTCGGCAATGCCATTGCCCCAATTAGTAAAAAAAATAAAAATAAAACTTTTTTTTCCCAATTGTGGCAATGAAATTGCCAGAAATTTTTTTCCCCAATTTCGGCAATGCCATTGCCACAATTGGGAAAAAATAAAATAAAAACTTTTTTCCCCAATTGTGGCAATGGTATTGCCGAAATTGTGGGGAAATTTTTTTTTTTTCCAAATGGTATTGCTGAAATTCGGCAATGCCATTGCCACAATTAGTAAAAAAAAAAAAATTTCCCAATTGTGGCCTTGGTATTGCCGAAAATGGGAGGAAAAAAAAATGTTTCAATAGGTTTGTGACAATGCATTGCCGAAATTGTGAGTAGAATCTTTTTTGGCAATTGTGGCCACGCCATTGTCGAAAATGGAGGAAAAAAAAATGATTGACGTGCACATTGTAAATAAAAAAAAAAGTCAAGAAAGTACATAGATTTTTATAATATGAAAGAAAAAAATGATTGATGTGCACGCTATAAACAAAAAAAAACTAAAGAAAATACATAGATTCTTATGTGCACGCTGTAAACAAAAAAACAAAGCTTCAATCAACCAATCACCTCAACTTCTCATCTCATCTGATTCTTATTCTCTGCATCGAATATATTTTACCTATTCATAACTCTCAGAGGGATTCGTTTTTGTCATCTCATCTGATTCTTATTCTCTGCATCAAATATATTTTACCTATTCATAACTCTCAGAGGGATTCATTTTTGTCTTCTTCACTGTTGTAATCTCTCTGAGAGATTTTTTTTTGTTTTCTTCACTTTTGTAATCCCTCAGAATCTATTCTTTTTTGTTTTCTTCTTAATTGTAATCTCTCTCAGAGATATATTTTTTTTGTCTTCTTCAGTTGTGTAATAAAAGACAAGTCTTCTTCAGTTTTGTAATCAAAGGCAAGTCAAGTGCAAGTGCAAGCGTCTTTTTATTTCTCCTCCTTCGCTGAAGAATTGTATCTCCTCACATAGAAGGTCCTCCGATTGTTCAGTTAGTCTTTTACTTTGCTTTAGGTGAACAACTAAGAATTGTAAGTTTTTTGTTAATGTAAGTTTTTTTGCTTTGTAAATATTAAAAGCTAATACATTATAAAATATTATGTATTGTTGTAGTTGTAGTTAATATTATTTGTATGCCTATGATTATGATTATTGTTATTGTTGTTGTTGCTGTTATTCAAATTTTAGATTAATGAATTATTTTTTATGGTTATCTAATGGTGTTTTTTTTGGCAAGTATCACTCTATAATTCTCACTCTTTCAGTTGGTATCACAGTTGTGGTAAGCATCTCAACTCTCTAATTAAATTTGTATTTGTTATTTTTGAAATTATTTAATATTATTTATTGTTATTATTAGTACATGACCACAAAAATTGTAATAAATTGTATTATTGTGATCTTTTTATAATCAATATGTGTTTTGTTATTATCAATTATTACATCTATTACTTGGAAAAAATATATTGCATAATATGTTTGTTGGTTTATAATAAAGATATGTATGTGTATTATTATTATTATTTACTACAAATGGAAGTTGCATGGTTTAACTCATTGTAGCATTTAATGTAGGATATATTTGAAATGGAGCGACAACAATATCACATCTCTAATGATGCAATGGAAGGCAATGTATGTTGTGTGATCCAAATTTATTAATGTCCTAATAATATCTACAATTATTCAATTTACATGAAAATAATTTCAACATTAGTAATATAACATTGTACATTTAAAAAAAATCAGGTTTCCACCTTACAAGTGCGACCCCAACCGTTTGCAACCCCCCCCCCCCCCCCCGGGCAGTTAGGCGAGCGTATTATCCCATATTTGTGGCAATGTAGACTATACCGTGTTACCCGCCTCCCACATATAGATATTGACTGGGGTCTTATCACTTCTTTAGTGGAGCGGTGGCAATCCGATACCCATACATTTCACCTACGTACTTGTGAAATGTCGATCACTCTACAAGATATAGCAATCCTTACAGGATTGCCTATTGATGGCAAAGCAGTGTGCGGGCCCACTAATTTGAAATGGGGAGATGTTTGTGATAATTTACTTCGGGTGGCACCACCTGCAATAGTATTGAAATATGGTGGCCTTAAAATAACATGGGTAAGGAATACATTCTCAAACTTACCAGAGGGTGCTAATGCTATAACAATCCAACGGTATGCTAGGGCATACATGTTCCAGGTTTTGGCTTTACTATTTGGAAATAAGAGCCAAAGTAAATTGCATTGCTGTTTTCTCAATCTATTAGACGACTTTGAAAAGCTGGGGAATATAGCTGGGGTAGTGCCACACTTGCTTTCCTTTATAAAGAGCTGTGTACTGCTGCTATTCAAAAAAGTATGGAGATTGCAGGTCCTGTTTTCATATTACAATTATGGGCATGGGAGCATCTTCCATATTTGACCCCAATTCCAATAAATCCAATAAATTTAAATGGCGACGAACCATACGGTTGCAGGTATAATATTTACTTTCTATTTCTATACAATATTGTATACTGTAGCATTTATCCTTGATACTTCCAAACCCTAAAATCAGTGGCAATCATTAATTGTGTATAGGTGGGATGCTAGGAGAACGTTTACTCACACACCAACGCATGTTTTGCATGCGTACCGTTCTAATCACGACACACAATATAATGAACAGGTAATATATCACAATGCATCAATGGTTAATTTACTAGTTATATTATTAATTTTATTGATTATAACATAGTTATTGTAATTGGAATTGCAGGTTGTTTGGACACCATATGATAATTATTTGCATCCATGGTGTCTTGCAAAAAGACATATATGGACTACAACAGCACCATTGCTATGCTTCCAAATTGTCAAGTATTACCATCCAGAAAGAGTCATGCGACAGTTTGGATTGTTGCAAAGATGTCCAAAATGGCCTACTGACAATTTGGATAATTCTGTGCATTGTGTAAAGATGACAGGGAAGTCCAATGTCAATTGGCTTACGCAGCATGCACAATACTACTAGCTTTGGAACACGCGCACTGAACATGTAGTTGGGGATGAGCATTTCGAGTTAGGTGTGGACTACGCAACATGATACCAGCAAAATGGTCACCTATTCACGACACCAGAGGCGGCTGCCCATGCGTACCAGGTAATTATTTTAGCTTTTTCAATAATACTGCACTAATATTAGAACAAATTATTTACACAAACAGAATGCTGCACTAATTGATAATAAATTATTGTTTTATCTTTTTCAATAATACTGCACTAATAAATGTTTTTTTTTTTTTTTTTTTGTGGCAGCAAACTAAGATCAATAATATGTTAAATTTAGTTGTTGCAAACCAACAAAGAAATGATCTCACTGCAGAGCAAGTCCTTACACCAATAGTAGAGGGCCTTACCCGAGTGAAGTTATCAATGGAACAAAATATTTCCTCCGTCCCTACTCAGAGGGTGACACACTTCGGGCGACGACAAAGGCAACAAAGAAGACGGCCGCAAACCCAAACTGAAACCGGACCGTCCACCTCTACACAACATGGAAATGATGAAGCCGAACCATCCACCTTTACACAACATAATATGTACAACTCTACCCAAGCTGGGATTTCAACATCTGCTGGTAATGACCCAACCACCTTTAGTGAGTATAATCCAATTAATGTCAGCAACTACTGCATGAATTTAAATGAACAGATTGGATTACCCACTTCCATAGGACAAGGATTTGAGGGTTTGTTTAACTATGACCATTATCCCCAACCTAATTCAACACCTTCCTCCTATCACCCATTGCCACCTCCATCCTATGCTGGGCAATACAATTATGGCAATACAATTATGGCCAAGATAGCCAGTACAACTATGATTTCTGCATACCACAACCTTCCCAACAAGCCCCTCATGTTGGTGATTTCTGCACGCCACCAAATACATGGGCATGTGCTCCAAACAGTGAGGAAGAGGCCTCCGTAACAAACTCTGAGGAAGATGCAGCAGATATGGAGGTGTCTTCAGATAATGAAAGTGATGAAGGTGGTCATTATCAAACAGAAGTTGACATTAGAACGCAGCCAAGGCGCATGGGGAAAAGTCCTGTGCCAGCACGAAGGTATCCACAACGAGTAAATAGGCATCCTCCATGTTGTGGAACACAACCAAAACTTCATGTACCCCATCGGCGCAATGACTAATCAATGTAAAATGACTGTTTGATAATGAATATATTAAAGTACTATCGTTGTTTATGCATCATTGTAGCAAAAAATATTATGCCTAGATAATATACATAGCACATTATACTACTAACCGTAAGACCTTTGCGAAAATAAGAAATGTGTACACATTTTTTGGCATTTGAATTTAGCGCCCAATTAATCTAATCATACATCTATTTACTATGGTGTACATTTCTATTTTAATTCTCCATGGCCTCTCTTCCAAATCCTCGTAAAAGTGTCAAAGAAAAATAAAACTTTCACCATCTAATTTTCGTCCAAATTTACAGCAGCAACTTGTGAGTTAATTTCGGCCAACAAATTTTGTGAATTTCAAAAAACTCAAAACATAAAAGTTGTAGATATTTAAGTCACGGTTCCATCCCATCTGGCCTTGAGTCAATTGGATTTTTGAAGAGAGAGATACATCTAAAATACTGATCAGTGCTCATATCTGATTTTTCCTCTTCAGATTGTGGCCCTTTGATTTGTTTCCTTATTTGAAACTTTCAATCATGGTAAATGACCTAAGCACTCCATAAAAAGTATACATTTTAAGGTGTTAAAATAAAAATAAAAGTTCTACTTAGAATTTGTTAAAATAAAAATTAACACTGAGATTAATTGTTGGGAGGAATTAAATTATTGGGAGGAATTAAAAAAAAAAAAAAAAAGAACTGATACTTACACAATATTTTTACAACATTTTTACAATAAATCACATGTGATTAATTGTTATTAGTTCAAATCTAAATTAAACACTAAAATTACTTTTTTAATCCAACAAAAACAACTAATAACAACCTGCCATTTAGAATTTGTTGTAAAAATGTTGTAAAAATTACACAATCCGAAAATGGGAGGGAAAAAAAAGTTGCAATTGGTTTGTGGCAATGGCATTGCCGAAATAGAGGAGAAAGATAGAAAAAAGTACGCATATTCTTATTCTTCAGTATTCACCTCAACTCACATTTTTTGTCATATTCACCTCAACTCTCCAGAGTAATTTTTTTGTCATATTGACTTCAACTCCTCAGAGTACCTTTTTTGTCTTTTTATTCTTCAATATTTTTTTGACTGAAGCAGTTTGGTTTTTGTGTATGTCATGTTCTTTCCTTTCGTATTGTAAAAGTACCCTATGAAACAAATAGGGATAGATTCAAGTACAAAGCAACTTGATTCTTATTCTAAAAAAAGTACATAGACAATACGAAATGGAAGAAAAAAATAATTGATGTGCACGTTGTAAATAAAAACAAAAAAAGTACATAGATTCTTATAGAAGAAAAAAATGATTGATGTGCACACTGTAAACCAAAAAAAGCAAAGAAAGTACATAAATTTTTACAATACGGAAGAAAAAAATGATTGATGTGCACGCTGTAAACAAAAAAAAGCAAAGAAAGTAAACAAAAAACAAAGCTTCAATCAATCAATCAACTAAACTCCTCATCTCATCTGATTCTTATTCTCTGCATGCATCGAATATATTCCCCTAAACTCCTCAGAGTACCTTTTTTGTCTTTCTATTCTTCAGTATTTTTTTGACTGAAGCAGTTTGGTTTGTGTTTCTTATTCCATCAACCTTCTTCTCCACTCTTATTCCCCTCATAATTCTACCAACCATTTTCAATTCATGCGTGCCATACATTCTACAAACAACTATAAGTAACAACACTTGCAAATATCTATCCGTCCTTTATCTCTTAGAAGGTGAGTTACATCTCTTAAGTAGTTATTTTTCTTTTTATAATATTTCATGTTGATATGTTTTTGGGCATAACTAAGCATGGAAATCTTGTTTTTGCATTATGTGTTTTGCAACATGAACTGATTTGTATGATATGTTTTAAATTAGTTGTCCATGAATTCTTGCCGAAAATTTCCTATAGCAAAAATATATTTCAACATGACAGGCCAGTTTTTCTTTAAAGAAATACTTAGTTTGTTAGCCTATAATATACACGTACGCTAAAAGAAAAAAAAAGGTTAGTATACGCTCTACAACCTTAATAAAAAATATTTTAATATTATTATTATCAGTGAAATAATCATCTTTAACAGAATTCTCTCAGCTCTAGCTATTTAAACATTGAATATTTTTAATGGATTACCTTCTTGTATTGCATTGTAATGGTTGTGTAATGTTAATATATTAATACTATTATTATGTTTTAGTGTAGATGGCAGAAAAGTTGTTCATTTTTCTCATCCATTCCGGCGGAATAATTAAACATGGAGAAAATGGGGTTTATTACGAAGGGCCACCTCCTTCTATGCTTCCATTAAGCCAGGGTGTTACATTTGAAGATCTATGTGATGGAGTAGCATCCACGCTTCATATAAACAGAGAAGATTCAAAACTGACGATTTGGTATAGATTTCCTTTTCAATGTCATCCACATCCTGTGACTTACCAGCAAGTTTTGGTAGAAGATGATCATGGTGTCAATGCAATATTCAATATGTTAGACCGCCAATATGGATTTGTAGGTGCAGAGTTATATGTGGGTGTAGAGCCCATAAGAAGCCTCCGAGATGTTTTTCCCATTCGATATGCCAACGAAGGACCGAGTGCATCATTTACTTATTCACATGGCGGGCACTTCCATGATCCATATGCCACTCATATTGGTCTTTATTCTGAAGATGCGGCTCATTCCCCAATCAACATTGGTGGTGCTGACTACCATGCTCCATATACTCATGGCGCAACTGAGGACCAACATGTTCCTTATCGGTCAATGAACACCAGTGATGCTGACTATGATAATCCAACTGAGCATGTCTCACAAGAGACTACTAATGATCCCAATGATACACATCGCATAGCTGCTACTACTGAAAATGCGGTCCATACATTATCAGAAAGGATGCGAGCTATGGATAATGATGACCAACTTGATGACAACTAGGTCCTTGATGATGACGAGGTCCTTGATGATGTTGGAGATGAACAGGAGCCTCTAAATGAAGGTAATCATGAAAGTAGTCCAGCTATGGCATTCCATCAACCTTCATCACTAAGCTTTTCACAAAACACGTGGGATAATATGCTTGATCCAACCCCGCCATTTGAAAAGCCCACTCAGAGTATTTGGGACCCTACCCAAGAGTTTTATGTGGGCTTGCTTTTTGCTGATAAGGATGACCTACAAGTTGCTGTTAAACACTATCACATCAAGAGGAACCAAACATTTTGTGTAAGAGAGTCAGATCCAGCATGTTGGTCTGTAAGGTGCAAACATTGTTCTTGGTGTCTTCGAGCATGCTTCCAGGCTACACATGGGTTGTTTGAGGTTAGGAAATACAATGGTCCACACACATGTACAGAGTCCACGCTCACACAAGATCACGAGCAATTAGACACCCATGTTATTGAGAAAGAGTTGAGGGATGTTGTCAAAAATGATCCAACCATAAAGATTTCTTCACTTCAACAGACTCTTTACAATAAGTACCAATACCGGCCTTCTTATTCTAAGGTGTGGGAGGCGAAACAAAAAGCAATTGGTAGAGCGTTTGGCGATTGGGACAAATCGTACCAATTATTGCCAAAATGGTTGAAAGCTTTGACTTATTCAAACCCGGGCAGCAGGGTTATTTGGAGAACAGTACCTGCTACTATGCCAGGCTGTGCAATATTTGAGAGAGTGTTCTAGGCTTTTGGTCCATCAATTGAAGGTTTTCAACATTGTAGGCCAGTGATTAGTATAGATGGAACTTTCCTATATGGTAAGTACAAAGGTATGTTACTAATTGCATCAACGTGAGATGGTGATAACAGACTTTTTCCACTTGCCTTTGCCATTGTGGAGAATGAAAATGATGATAGCTGGTATTGGTTTTTGCGTTGTATTCAGATTAATGTCACTAATCGGGAAGGGTTATGTGTCATATCTGATTGTCACCCTGGTATAATGGCAGCGATACGGACTATATGTCAATCGACACGTTGGTATCATCGTTTTTGCCTTCGCTATGTGGCTAGCAATTTCAATCAAAAAATTGGGAATAAAAACTTGAAGGCTATGATAATGTGGGCAGGCATGGAGAATCAGTTACGAAAGTATCAAATAACCAGGGATAGAATTACTCAATTAAGTGCAGATGGTGAGGAGTATTTGAGGGAAATACCGGTGGACAAGTGGACGTTAGCACACGATGGTGGACATCGTTATGGGGCAATGACGACAAACTTGTCTGAAAGCTTTAATGGAATTCTAAAGAGTGCTAGAAATCTGCCCATAACTGCGTTAGTTGAACTTACATACTACCGTTGTGTAGCCTACTTTGCTGATCGGTATACTAAGGCACGCGTAGAGGTTACTGCCGGTGAACTCATTACGGCCTATGCAAAGAATAAATTCAATAAATGGGAAAAAAAGGCACCAAAGCATTCAGTTACTGTGTTCAGTCATGAAGATGGGCTGTTTGAAGTCAGAACACCAATAAACCCTAACTCTGCATATAGGGGTAATCATCGTCATGAGGTAAATTTGAGGCAGAACACTTGTAGTTGTCAAAAATGGCAGGTTTATAAGATGTCGTGCTCACATGTCATTGTCGTGTGTAAATATCAAGGCATCTCTGCAATGCGATATATCGACCGTTGCTACCATTTGGAAGAACAAGTTGCTTGTTATGCACCTAGATTTCGCATGGTTCCAAACAGTGTACATTGGAATGAGCCTGATTTTCCGGTCTTGTATCCTAATGTACGGCTGCGCCGTGAAAAAGGTTGACCAAGAACAACTCGGCTTCAAAATGAAATGGACAAAGGGGCAGAGCATCAACCAAGGCCATTGTGCAGTCTCTGTAGGCAAGAAGGCCATAATAGAAGAACATGCCCCACTCGAACTGTGGCTGGCTCCACTAGTGGCTAAACTGAATTACCTACCATAAGTATTCAATCTACTTCAGTGGATTGGTTGGACCGTTTTTTTTTTTTTTAGGAGTTGGACCATATTGTTAGTTTGTATTATTTGAAAGAACATGGTACTAATTCCATATGCTACAATGTTTTCTATCACTGCAAGTTGGATTGGGGTGTATGTTTATTTATTTTGTGTGTGTGTGTGTGTGTGTGTGTGTGTGTGTATTATAGTTTAGGGTTTCGATGACACCTTAAAATGTATACGTTTTATGGAGTGCTTGGGTCATTTACCATGTTTGAAAGTTTCAAATAAGGAAAGGAATCAAAGGGCCACAATCTAAAGAGGAAAAATCAAATTTGAGCACTACTCAGTATTTTAGACATATCTCTCACTTCAAAAATCCAATCGACTCAAGGCCTGATGGGATGAAACCGTAACTTAAATATCTACAACTTTTATGTTTTGAGTTTTTTGAAATTCACAAAATTTGTTGGCCGAAATTAACTCACAAGTTGCTACTGTAAATTTGGACGAAAATTACCACAAAAATTTTTTTCCCCACAATTTTGGCAATGGCATTGCCGAAATTGTGGAGAAAATTTTTCCCCCACAATTTCGGCAATACTATTGCCAAAATTGGGAATTTTTTTTTTTCCCCAATTGTGGCAATGGCATTGCCGAAATTGGGGAAAAAAATTTCTGGCAATATCATTGCCACAATTGGGAAAAAAAAAGTTTTATTTTTATTTTTTTTACTAATTGGGGCAATGGCATTGCTGAAATTGCGGGGAAAAAAATTTTCCCCACAATTTCGGCAATACAATTTGGGGAAAGAGTTTTTTTTTTTTTTTTCCAATTGTGGTAATGGCATTGACGAAATAGTGGGCAAATTTTTTTTCCCACAATTTCGGCAATACCATTTGGGGAAAAAGTTTTTTTTTTAATTTTTCCCTAATTGTGGCAATGGCATTGCCGAAATTGTGGAGAAAAATTTTTCCCCACAATTTTCAGCAATGCCATTGCCGAAATTGGAGGAAAATTTTTTTCCCCAATTTCGACAATGCCATTGCCACAATTGGGAAATTTTTTTTTTTTTTTACTAATTGTGGCAATGGCATTGCCGAATTTCGACAATACCATTTGGAAAAAAAAGTTTTTATTTTTATTTTTTCCCAATTGTGGCAATGGCATTGCCGAAATTGTGGGAAAAATTTTTCCCCCACAATTTCGGCAATACCATTGCCACAATTAGGAAAAAAAAGTTTTTATTTTTTTTTTCCATTTTCGGCAATGACATTGCCACAATTGCCAAAAAAAAATTGCCACAAACCCATTGAAACTTTTTTTTTTCCTCCCATTTTCGGCAAGCCACAATTGCCACAAAATTTTCGGCAAATCCATTACTTTTTTTTTTTTTAAATAATAAGTGCACACAATTTTTACAATATTTTTACAACAAATTCTAAGTATCAGATTGTTACTTGTTGTTATTGTTAAATTAAAATAGTAATCTCAATGTCAAATTTAAATTTGAACTAATAATAACTAGTTACCTGTGATTTATTGTGAAAATATTGTAAACATATTGTGTACGTGGCACATTATATTTTTCTTTAATTCTTCCCCAGATTTTGGCATTCACTTTTTTTTTCCCCTACCATTTTCGGCAATACCATTGCCACAATTACTTTTTTTTTTTTTGGGCACTCACTCATTATTGCACTTCTCACACTCACACATCCGGGCAGGCATAGGAAAATTGGGCAGATGAATTTCGGCAACGCTGTTGCCGAAATTCAAGGTTTACTATTGCCGAAATTAAGATTTTCTCTTTCCTCCTTTTTCTCATTCTCTCTCCTACTTTTTGTTGAATTTCGGCAACAGTGTTGCTGAAATTCAATCTCTCTCCTCACTCCCCTAAATAACTTGGAACAGTACCTATAACGCAAATATGTTTTAAATTTAGCAATATTTAGCCAAAAGACTCCTAATTATTGCGTGCTTATTACCAGCAGCACATTTAATTGCATAATTGTGTTGTACACAGAGTCACATTGATAAAGAAACACCTCTTTCTATTTTAGAAATTGTTAGGGTGCGTTTGGTAGAGTTGTTAAATAATTCATTTTCAATTTTTAAACAACATTACACATATTTTCACCCCACATATTTCAAAAAACTACAAACAACATTACTCAAACTCCTCTACCAAACGGGCCCTTAATTTGCTGTTTGAAATGAATGTAGAGTCCATGTTAATTTACAACAGTCCAAATCCGCCCGGGTGGGTGGCAACTTTAGATAAAGGTTTACTACGGGCCTTGTTCTAGTGGACAGCCCAACTTGGAAACTTAAGCAATTTGTTGTTTAAAATGAATTGCGAACCCGAAAGTCAGTATAAACCAACGATGGCCTAAATCTACCAGCGTGGGTAGCAACTCTAGATAAAGGTTCAATTACTAGAAGTCCAAACTACAGGCCTTGTTTCTTGTAGGCAGCCCAACTTGTTGCTATAATATTTTAGGAAATAGTTTTTCCCCAAATTAATTTGGAGTAATCTCCTCCAAGTTCCAACCTACTAGGTGGCCAGTGGGTTGGAAAATTTTTCTTCCAAACTGATTTGAATTTAAACTCTTTCCATTTTAGAAACTAAACACATTATCTACTCGGAATCTTATAAGTTCTTCCAAACTGATTTGAATTTAAACTTTTTCCATTTTAGAAATTAAACACATTATCTACTTAGAATCTTTTAAGGGTTCTATTTTTTATGTAAGATCCACAATCACAATAAATGTGCATGTTTGTGTAATCTTAATTCTATAATATATTGTAGAGGATATTTTTTTAAGGTAAATAGTATTTTAAACATTATAGCTTTGAGGTGGTTTCAAATCGATTATCACACATTTCTAAAATAAAAACGTTCCAATTAAACTAGGAACTCATTGCATTCGAGGTCGTTAATGAAAAGTGTTTAATATTTTTGGCTTGGAGTGATATAATGTTCGTATATAATAAGCACATGGGTTGAAATAAGCAATGTTTATAAACTTAACTAGAAAATAAAGAGGTTCGTGATTTTAAAGTCAGTATCTTTTGTGTTCACCCCCCCCCCCCCCCCCCCTTTTTCTCAATGGGCACTATCAATGAACCATGTGCTCATGGTTATGCTCTCTTGAAATTCTATCTTGTGGTTTCCATAAACTACACTAGTTTTAGAGGGTAATAATCTTAGGGAGAGGAATAGCACAAGGGATATCGATCGGGCAATGTTCCAAGTGGGATGAAGTTCACTGAACGTGGAAGAGCCAAACAACTACTTCTTAAGCTTTCTGACCAACTAATTGGGTTGATCGAAGCCACTCCAAAGATTAAGTTAGTAGTTGACTTGAGAATTAGAAATATGAATCAATGAAGTGTTTTCCTTTAAACACAACTACTTTTTTTTTTTTTTTAATTCTTTTAAACGAGGGGACAACACACTATCCCCTCAGGTTAGAAGGGGAGAAACTTCCAAGGTGCTCATTCCAATACTATATATATATTGGTGACTTTGTCGTTTTGATTAATATGAAATGAGTGGTAGTTATTCAAAGTAATAAATGCTGACTTGATTGGTAAAAAGACTTTCCTTTGACACTTATATCAATTTTGAAGGTAGTTTGGTCATCGAGCTTTATGGAATCCTCAAGTTAAGTGAGAGATTTCCCCCTCAAAGGCTCTTAGCCATGCACTTTCATTTGATTGTCCCAATTAGAGATGTGATCAATCAGTAAGAACCATAGGTTAATTAGTGAGATAAGACGAAATAGAAATGTAATCTTGGTTTGGGCTGAGCTCATTTTGGACTGGATGTAGACCCAAGGACAACCACCATGATACCATATTTGAACATACCTCATTTGATTATTGTTTTCATCTAGAATAGAAATAAATAGGGTGAAATTCTTTGAAACCCGAAGCATTTAGAGTGCAATAGGCCCCTCTTAATCTTAGTGCACCCTCGGTTGTTCATAGTGAAAATTATTGTCATATAAAGTACAAACTGCACCAATTTCTTGCAATTTTAATCATTAATTAAATTGTAAATGCTTTTAGATTTTGATAGCCAAGGATGGGATCAATGCTAAGGTCATGCCCAATCAGCTAACACTAAAGATTGGGCCAAGCACATGAGTTCTAATGATCACGGTGTTAACCCAAGGACATGAGCTCTAATTTTCATGGACTTGAGCTTTAATGAATCCATTGAGTCACTATTGGGCTCGGGCCTCAAGGGACCCCAATTCAGCCTCCCCTTCTTAGGTGAAAGAATTGTAACGTCTGCTTTCTTTTCTTCTTCTTTTTTAATAATTTTTTCCACCTTTTATCGATACAATTGATTGAGTTATTTAAAATGTACAATAATCTAATTTTTCAACAACAAAAAAGAAAAAATTGGAGCAATGTAGTTCTTTTTTTCTAAACAATGTTTAGTGTTTTTTCATTAACTAAAATCTATGATAATTAAATAAGAGATCTGGGTTCAATTCCCGCTTACACCAATAACCAATTGATGTCTTGGTCTGATAATAAAGAGCTATCATCAAGAAAAAATCCATAGGTTGAAACTTTCTCGACAAAAAAAAAAAAAAAAATAGCATGATTATCGTGTAGATCTACTTTGTTTTTTCCCCTAAAAACTTGGATCCATATCCCTATTTTTGCCAACATATAACGTAAGATAGTCTTGCTTTTGGGCTCCATAATGCTGACCTTATCTTTTTAATGTAACAAAGCGACATGCCCTATTTCAAGGGCAAAAACAAATCCAATGTCAAATACAAATTAATTTCAGTACTTCCCCTCGTAGAATTCCAAATTTCGTGTCGGCCTAAGGACATAAGCTCTAATGAATAATGATCCTCATTATTGGGCTTAGGCCCCAATGGGCCCCAATTTTGTTTTGCCCCCTTCTTCTTACCTAAAAACAATTGTAAGGTACTCTTTCTTTATTTCCCCCCCACCCCCCTCTCATCAATATAATTATAATTAATTAAGAAAAAAAATTAATATATTTTTATTGAATGTGAATTTTGACAAATTTATCATTGGATTATATATATATATATATATATTTAATATCCTTCATGCTTGCAAAATTTCAAGAAAACCAAAGATCAATAGTTATATTATCAATCAAATGTTTAAATATTAAGTTTTATGCATCGAATAATAAATAATATCTAATTAGTACAAAATTTGATATGCATGCAGCATGTTAAAAGTATTAAAAACATGCAATTCAACAATTATATTTTCAAAATATGTAACAATGTTAATTTTGAGTGGAAGTTTGTAACCATTAGCTACAACTAAGTTTGTAACCAAACTTTGTCCATTAATTAAGGAAACAGTTTCGTTACAAAATTTAATGTAGTATAAGGCTACAATTTTACTCAATATCTTTTATTAAAAGTGATTTTTTACAAATCCACCATTGGATTACATATTTTTTTTTTGGAAAATACTAATGAGTGCCCTTAGGGCACTCTGAGAAGAAGGGTGGGAACAGGGTCAATATGACAAGAGCTTTAGCTTATAGTGACTGCATGAATTTTTGTAATATGGTGGACCTTGGGTTTTCTGGGCCTATATTCACTTGGACCAACCGCAGAGACTTAGATGGGCTCATTCAAACTAGAATTGACAGGTGCTGGGGCAACCCGAGTTGGACCCTGGCGTACCCTGAGGCTAATGTTACCCATCTTCCCCGTATTAGCTCGGACCACTGCCCTTTACTTCTTAGCCTCTTTAGAACAACTCTTAGCAGAGCTGACAGGCCCTTTAGGTTTGAAAAAATGTGGCTTAGCCATCCTGGTTTCCCTCTCATTGTTGAAAAGGCTTGGGATGAGAACTCCATGCTTGATCAAGCTATCTCTTCTTTTATTAATTCTGCCACTATCTGGAACAAAGAGGTTTTTGGGAATATTTTTGTCCGAAAAAGGAAAATTCTGGCTCGCCTTAATGGTGCCCAAAAAGCCATTGCTTCTAGACCTTCGGCCTCCCTCATTGCCCTGGAAAAAGATCTTTCTCTTGAATATACCACAATCCTTAACCAGGAAGAGGATTTTTGGGCTCTTAAAGCTCACATGAACTGGCAGCTTCAGGGTGACAGGAATACCACTTTTTTTCATGTGAAAACCCTTAACAGAAGAAAAGCCAATAGAATCGATCGCCTGAAAAATCGTGCTGGAGACTGGTTGGATTCTGAGCAGCAAATTGTTGACCATGTTTTGGGTGGTTACCAAGAGCTTTATAAATCCCAACACTCTACTTCGATTGATTGTTCCGACTTTGAAGTGGATTGGGCCATTTCCTTGAATGAGGCTGAGTCTAGTCTCTTATCTGCTGTTGTCACTCCTCTTGAAATTCATAATGCCCTCCTCTCTCTTAAGCCTTATAAGGCCCCTGGGCCGGATGGGCTGCACGCGGGCTTCTTTCAACATTTTTGGCACATTCTTGGGAACTCTGTCACTGAGGAAGTCCTAAGAATTTTTGATTCACAAAAAATGCCCAATTACCTTAACCAGACCCTTGTTGTTCTTATTCCAAAAAGAACTGGGCCGGAATTGTTAGGACACTTTAGGCCTATCAGTCTGTGCACTACGGTCTACAAAATTGTCTCTAAAGTCATTGTGAATAGAATTAGACCCTTCATGCAGCACCTTGTCTCCCCTCTTCAAGCTGCCTTTATACCTGGTAGAAAAGGCCTTGATAATATGATTATAACTCAGGAGATCCTTCACTCAATGGAAAGGAAAAAAGGCCGCACTGGAGTAATGGCTTTGAAAATTGACTTGGAGAAAGCTTTTGATAGGTTGGAATGGAGTTTTGTGCGTGAGGTGCTCTTTCACTTCAACTTTCCTCCAAATCTGATTGCACTCATTATGGACTGCATTTCATCCTCTACTGTCTCCATCCTCTTCAATGGAGGCAAGCTTGATCCCTTCAGTCCCTCTCGCGGAATTAGGCAAGGGGATCCAATCTCTCCTTACATTTTTATCCTCTGCCTTGAGTACCTCGGACTGCTCATCCATGAAAAGACATCCCGCAAGGCTTGGAAAGCAGTCAAAGCATCTAGATCTGGCCCCGCCTTCTCCCACTTGTTTTTTGCTGATGACCTTATTCTATTTGGTCAAGCTACTTCCTCCACGGCCCATGCTATTGATGATGTGCTCAATCATTTCTGCCAACTGTCGGGTCAAAAAGTAAGCAATGAGAAGTCACGAATTCTCTTTTCCAAAAACACCTCTGATTCACTTAAGACCAGTATCTGCTCCTCTCTTGGTTTCATGGAAACTAGAAAGTTTGACAAATATCTTGGGTTCCCCCTAAAATTCTCCAATCGGGGTAGTAAGGACTTCGACTTCATTATTCAAAATATTCAAGGTAAACTTGCTGGTTGGCAAGCCAACCTTCTCTCTTTGGCTGGAAGGCGTATTTTAATCCAATCTTCTTCTAGTGCTATTGCTGATTATGTAATGCAAGGTGCTTTACTTCCTAGTCGGGTTTGCCAAGAAATTGATCAAGCTAATCGCAACTTCCTTTGGGGCTCCACATCTGAAAAAAGGAAAATGCACATGATAAACTGGAATACTGTCACATTGCCTACTGATCAAGGTGGGCTTGGTATTCATGCCGCTCGGCCTCGAAACCTTGCTCTGCTTGCTAAACTGGACTGGAAACTCTCCACTGGGGAAAACATGCCTTGGGCAAAAGTGTTGAGAGAAAAGTACATGTCTAGCCGCTCCAGCTGCTCTCCATGGCTCTCTAAAGGTACTTGTTCTAGAACTTGGGCAGCTTGTAAGGCTGCTAGGCCCACTCTTGACTCGGGTCTGAGGAAAGTGATTTCTTCGGGCAACTCCACCTCGTTTTGGAATGATGCTTGGACCCCTTTTGGTACTCTCAGGTCTGCCCTATCTGGCCCCCTTAACTTTCAGGAAGATCAGAGGTTGGTTGCTCATTTTCTTGATAGTTTTGGGACTTGGTCATGGGAAAACCTCTCTTTTATTCTTCCCCAACCCCTCTTGGATGCCATTAACGCAATCCCTATTAACACCTCCCTTACTAGTGAAGACTTAATTGCTTGGGCTCCGTCAAAAGATGGTAATTTTTCTCTCAAATCTGCCTATATGTTGGCTAAAGGGTTAAATGTTTTGAACCCCCACACTTTTTCTGCTAACTGGATTTGGAAGCTTAATGCTCCCCAAAAAATCCTCATTTTCCTTTGGCTGTGTTCCTACAATAGCATTCCGGTTAGAGAAGTGTTGGGTTCAAGAGGTTTTACTATTAACCAATCTTGCCCGTTATGCAACAACCATCCTGAGTCCATTGTTCACCTTTTAAGAGAATGCCAAAGCTCGCTTAGCTTCTGGAATAAACTTGGGTTGCACTCAAAGTCATTCAATCCTTTGGGCTGCCCCCTTATGGAGTGGCTTCATTTCAATTGTACCTGTAGTTTTCCTTCTAAGCACCTTGGTATACCTTGGAAAGTCATTTTCATTATTGGGTTATGGACTCTCTGGTTGAATAGAAACTCTATGGCATTCCGTGGGAAACAACAAAGCCTTGATATCGTGAAGTCTTGTATTGCTAAAGCTGCTGAGTTCCACTTCCTCGTCCAATGCTAATAGAACACTAGTGCTAAGGCAGAAATACTGTAACCACAGAAGGATAAATTCTACCAATGCGGATAGACTTCCTTGTTCACAGATTTGGAGAGGAATAAAGAAGGGAAGGGATACTTTCAATGAGGGTTGTATGTGGACAGTTGGAAGAGATAGTAAGGTCAGTTTTTGGTGGGAAAATTGGACGGGTAAAGGTGCACTCCGCTATATGATCCAAGGACCTTTAACCCAAGAAGCTGAAAAATGGAAGGTGAGTGATATTCTTCAGATATGGGTTGGGATTGGGATAGAATTCCTTTTGAGCTTCCCTCTCAGGTCAAGTCATTAATTCAAGCAACACCCATTCCCTTCATGAGTCAGGTCAAGACAAGCTAGCTTGGTTTGGCAATCCGAGAGGAATTTTTGATCTAAGGAGTGCCTACTCTATTGCTACAAAGGAGGAGTCAGGCCATTCCTTCAACTATGATTGGATTTGGAAGCTTCAAACACTGCCTAGAATTAAAACCTTCTTGTGGTTGTGTACACACAATAGCATAGGTGTAAGGGTGTGCCTTGCTAAAAGAGGGGTAGTGGTTGATGAGCTATGCCCTATATGTCAAAGAGAGCCTGAGACGATCATTCATGCCATTAGAGATTGTGCTTGGGTCAAAGCCGTGTGGCTACAGTTGGGAGTGAGCATATCCAATCAAGCCTTTTGGACGAGCATTCTCCAAGAGTGGATCACTATCAATGGGAAAACAAATAACAGCCTTGATCGAGGTAACATCCCTTGGAAATCTATCTTTTCTTTTGCTGTGTGGTGTATTTGGAAAAGTAGAAACATGTTTGTCTTCAATAGGAAAGGTCAGAACCAAAATTTGTCTAAGGAAATTATGAACCAAACTGTGGAATTCTTCTACTGTGTTCAATCTCCTAGAAACCCATGTCGCAAAGTCTTAAGGGCTATTCGATGGGAGAAACCCCCTATAGGATGGAAGAAGCTCAATACTGATGGTTCTTGTGTGGGTGGATCGGATAGAGCTGGATGTGGAGGATTGGTGAGGGATGAGCATGGAAATTGGGTAGGGGGATTTACTAGACATATTGGCTCAGCTAACAGCTTTATTGCAGAACTTTGGGGGCTTAGAGAGGGGCTGCTACTTTGCTACAAATTAAACATTGATTCTCTTGTTGTTGAATTGGATGCTCAAGCTGTGGTGGAGGTTTTTTTGAATGCGGCTTATGTTAACAATATCATTTCTCCCCTGTTGGATGACTGTAGGCGATTGATAGATCGTTTCCACCGAATTTGCTTTAACCGTTGTTACCGCCAAGCTAATAGGTGTGCAAATTTGCTGGCTAGGATGGGTGCTATGCAGGATGTAGATTTTAATTCCTTTGGTAGTCCTCCTATGGACATTTGTAGTGCTTTATTTGATGACTGTAATGGTGTGCTATTCAGCAGAATGTGTCCTGTTTTGGATGTAGTGGTTTAGTTATTTTTTAATGCATCGTCGTTTTATCAAAAAAAAAAAAAAAAAAAAAATAGAATTGAAATGAAATGGATAAGAAAGTGGTCCCAATCAAAGTAATAAACAAAACTTTAGAAAGCAAAAAATGGTGCGGTGCACGTCAGCCTCCTCCTGGGACACAGTCCTCCTCCTTTGGAAGTAGGTTCCACGGCATCCTCCACCAATATTTTTTTCTCTTTCTCATCTTTTACAAAAGCTAAAAATATTATTATAATATATATATGTATATATATATATATATATAAACAAAAAGTAAAGCTAGCAAAGGACAAGGACACCCCAAACCCAATTAATTTTCGTTTCTCCGCGTCTCTCATCAGAGTCCTCAGGTGTGGATCCCACAAAAACCCACCTTTTTTGCATCGTTAAAGGACGAGTGAAGACAAACATATTTCATCACATTTTCGCCCTTTTCTCTGCAGGTGGGGTGACTCCAACCATAACGTAAATTCATCACTTTAAGGGCCTAACATTGAAAAGCTGCACCAATGATTCTTTTACGAATCAATTTTAGTTTTCAAGGCTCTCTATGAATAGATAAATTGTTAGGAAAGAGTGCAGTTAGATAATATAATTTTTGGGGTAGATTTCATTAACATATCTTGAGACTTGAGTTAATATCAATTAGGTTTAAAACTTTTTAAAATTAGTCAATTTAATTCTTAAAGCCAACTTAATTTCTAAATAATTAGTTATTTTTTCTCAATTGTTTTATGGACTAAGTTGATTTTAGGGATCAAAGTGGTTAGTTTTGAAAAGTTCTGAATCAGGTATATTAATGAAATTTACCCTAATTTTTATTACAAAACCTCTATAAATTAATGTGTCACTAATCATAATAAAGTAATTCTGATGATTTTTTTATTATGTTATTAAAATCCATCAAATGTATTTATTGTCACATGGTTTATAAACTATTTGTGATAAAATTTGTAGTAATTTTTAACATTTCTCATTATAAAAATCATGGTTGTTTACAAAGAAGATGCTCATTAGGTTGAGTTCAATTAAGTTAATGATCCTATTTAATGTTTCATGAATCTAAATTTGGATTTGAATTTGAATTGTAAAATGATGGATTTGAAATGTCTTAATTCCATATCCATAAATATTTAAGTATGTCATATGGATTTCTAAAATTCTATGGGTTAATAACTTATTTTAAATTCAAGGATTTTAAGGTTTAAAACCCCTGACAAATTTGTCATATCCAAATCCTTTACCCTTTGTAAACAATCTAAATAAGGTATTTGGATTTTAATCACCCAAATTCAAATCCGTGTGCCCAAATTCTGTCATCCAAACACCCCATAAAACTATGGGTTAATAAATTATTTTAAATTCAAAGATTTTAAGGTTTAAAATCCCTGATAGATTTGTCAAATCCAAATATTTTACCATTTGTAAATTATCTAAACAAGATATTTGGATTTTAATAAACCAACTCCAAAATCTAAGAGCCCAAATTCTGTCATCCAAACACACCATAAAAGTATTTGGCTAAATAGACCAATGAGATTTATCCGGTGTGCGTAAGAGATTACGTATACTCCTGATTAATATAATGCTTTAAAAGGTACTCAGCACAAAAATAAAAAAAGGCTTTAAAAGTATTGGACAACAGCATTTGAGGAAAAAGAGGCAAAAAAACTGCGTAACGTATCAATGTTCAGTTACAACGAATTAAATAATTTATTTAATTGAAAACATACGTAAGATAGAAGTACGATTACCTAAAATATAAAAATAAGAATTTAAAAATTTTATACTTAAACTAACTTAAAAATTTAAACCCCTTTATAAGCTTAATTAAATGGTCTCTTAATCTTGTGAATTACTAGAACATACAAGAAAAGAAGTAAATATTTGAAAAGTTGTACATATGATGTGGACTCTATGGTCATGTGGTTACTCCATTGCTATGTAGATTGTAGATATAGATGGATAAATTGACAAAAACATTTGAACCACATAAAATAAAATTACCAAAAAAGATTCCCCTCTCTTTGGCAATGGGAGGAAAAATTATTGAAACGAGAGTTGAAACTAGGCGTGAACATGTCACCTTCTGCATGATTTCACTCTAGTCTCCAGCACTTAACCCCATATAATAACCCCTCCAAAAAAAATTCCCCAAAGATAAAAGAAGAAAAGACTCCACTCCCATACCTTAAAAAAAGTCGGTTTATCTAATATGGGATTATCTCAATATTTTGTCTAGGATATATGGGGCTGCAAATTAAACTCCAATAACCTTTTCTTAAAGCTCAATTATTGATTCATGGAATAAAATTTTTACCAAAAAAGTCTCCTCTTTTTTGTTTTTTGGACGGTGGAAAACAAGTAATCTCGTGGGGTTCACAGTGCACTTTTATGGGACTTGGGAATTCTCACCCCCCGACACAGCTACACCCTGTTCACAGTTCGTACCCAAAAGAAGTACACAACAAAAAATAATCAAAGCAAAGCATCATAGAAAAAATCAACGGCGAGAGATTGATAGAAATCTAGAGCAAAAGTGTGATCCGACGGTGGATTAGAGGTGAAAGAAGTCTAGAACAACGGGTTGCGGAAACACGGAGCCGCTCTTGCCCAGAGTTTGGAAGATATGTATCGATATTCCCCTCGACCTCGACCTCGACATCTCCAACACCCAGATGGGCCCCACACCATTCGCACCCATCGTACACAAAAGTCCAACGTCAAACTACCTTTTAACTCAACCATAGTTAAATTTAAACTCAACCCCAGCCACAAAAAAACATTTAGTGCTAAATTTCTTTCTTTCTCCTATATAATGACTTAAATTCTTCACTACTTGTACTTCACTGACTCTCTCTCTCTCTCTCTCTCACTCTTCTTCTAGATTACTCTTCTGTAGAAATTTTTTGAAGTGGGTCAGAATGAGCTGCAACGGTTGCAGAGTACTTCGAAAGGGTTGCAGTGACACATGTGTGTTGAGATCGTGCTTGCAATGGATTGAGTCCCCAAAAGCACAAGGCAACGCTGTCTTGTTCCTCGCCAAGTTCTTTGGCCGCAGCGACATCATTGCCTTTGTCTCCGCCGTCCCCGAAACCCAAAGACCAGGTTTTCACTATTTCCACTTTCTTTTAGGACAAAACTCCAACCTGAAGGTTTGTGAGTATCGATCACTTACTTTTCTTTTCTTTTCTTTTTTAACTACTCACAATTTGCAGTTATGGTAAAAATAGTTGTGCTCTTTTAGATTTTGCCTTTTTTTTTTTTTTTTTCCTAAGGTAGAAATAAAAAGGCACATATGATACTGTGTGTGTGGGGTTGAGAATAGAGTGGCCCATTAAATTTTTAGAAATTATTCTCATCAAATCATGTCAAAATTCATGAATTGAGTTTTTCTCTTCAACCCCATAGGCCATAGGGGTTACAGCTGAGTGGTAGGCTAGTTGTTATAGGAGCTAAATTCGAAAGTCCCATGTTTAATCTAGCACATGATCATGTCTATGGGTTTCTGACTTGTCTCATTTGTGAAATAGTCTGACGAAATGTTGGGACATCAATTCTTTTATACTCTTCATGATAAGACACCTTGCCTAAATCAAGTACTGTATTTGTATAATTATACCATTATCATCATCTATGTATATATTTACCTTTTTATTGGAATTTTATTTTTTTGGGCCAAAAATAAGTGTTAGAGATATAATTGTAGAGAATAATATTAATAATAATAATTTTTTGTTGTTCTATTTTCAGCTTTGTTCCAGTCCTTATTATTTGAAGCATGTGGGCGTACTGTTAACCCAGTGGACGGATCGGTGGGACTGCTAACACGTGGCAAGTGGCACGTGTGCCAGACGGCGGTGGACACGGTGCTTGCTGGAGGTACTCTGACTCCTTTAACGGAGTTTGAGACAGTCACTAACGGAATTTTCCATGACACAACATGCAATCCGTACCTTCCATTTACGGCTTTCATGCAAGATGCTCAGCCGTCCGATCCTGCTCTCACTCTCTCACTGGGTCCTAAGAAGAACAACACCAACCCATGGAGTGGTTATCCGAGAGCACTGAAGCAGCGCATGATGGCGGCGGCAGACACGATGTCGTCCTCGTTTAGCTCTGAGGTCTCCGAGATGACTAGCTTTGGAAGCTCTGGGAATCATCAGAAGAAGGTTCTCAATTTGTTTGTCTGAGAGAAAGAGAGAGAAAATTAGAGATATGGGGTAGTTTTGTCTATTGATGAAATAGTGCACAGTTTGGCTTTGATACCAACTGATGCCAGAGTAGTAATAATAGTAATAATGGAGAACCTTTCTAGTCAGATACCGGAAATTTTTTTTCCCGGTGAGTTTTTGGTTTTTTGGACAAATTTTAAGGGAAAGTGTTTTTGTTGTTTCTTGTTTGGGTTTCATGGAAATTATGACGTGTGTGTGAGTGTTGCATGGATTTTGATGTGGGCCGTACATATTCACTTGGGTGACATTGGTACAAGAGAAGAGATAATAATTACTTAATTAAGCCCCTGATCCTAGCCAATTAAGAAGGTTAAATTAGTGGTTTAATAGTCTTAATTTTAGCCCTGTGATTTACTGTCTTGGACTAGCTTGGTTTAGACATAATAAAAACCCCTTCACATCTTTGAGTTTTGTTGACCTTGGAAGACACTACTTGTTCATTTATTGAGACAGATTTGATTGGGTCATCATTCAAGTACCAAACCTACCAACTCACAGAGCGAAGAGAACCCAATTTGCAAAAATTAGAATATAAAAGTGAAAGCCTCTCAATAAATATATATATATATATATATATATAAGTGAAAAAAAAAGACTAATAGACTATCTAGCCCCAAAAAGTGTCAGCATAGTCCAAAATGTCCTATCTTGGACTTTTTTTCCCGACGCTTTGTAACATTGCACAACGAGTGTCATAGTAGGTTCAAAATAGATTATTTTTTTAAAAAAATTAAAAAAAATACTAATTTCAAACCTATAGCGGGGTTTTAAAACACCTAAATAGCTCTACCTATTGTGGCAGTTTCTTGAAGCATCACAGTAAGGTGTCTATAATAGCAGTTTGAAAAGCACCAGCGTTAAATTGTCGTAATAGGTCAACCTATTGTGGTAATTTCTAAAAGCGCTGCCGTAAATCTCGTATAGCACTGCCGGGAAAACAACGCTGGTATAGGACGAGTTTTTTTGTAGTATTAGTCCAATTCAATTTATAATTTAATATATGGCACACTTAAGCTTCCCTTATGTGGGGCCTGTTATCTAAAAAGATACAGGAATCACAAGAAATGGGCTTGGGGCCCAGCGGCCCAGTCCGAGGACACTCACGTGTCCGAGGATAGGTTAAAAGAATTATTGTGGGACTAGTATACGAAAAAGGGGTGAAAGTCATGTATAATGGCACAGGACACGTCCGAGGATGAAATTCACCTTGGATACTACAGTCTGAGGTGGATGTAACTATCATTTTATCCAGGGTACTCCGCAAAGTTGTATTAGAACTAGAAAGTGAATATAGACCTAAGGAGGAGTCGGGAAAGATAACAAATATCTTCCAAGGCTACTACCTCCGCATTAAATGCTTTCCAGCTAACTCTCTAGCCGCATTAATGTGGAGGTGATACCTGAACAGTAACCAAGCAGCTTTATGGCCACTGAGCAAAGGTTCCGGTAGGTGCTGGATGGGACAGAAAGGAGTTCCCAGGATAGGAACTACACGTGTACGGTGGAAATGGAGTAAGGAACGTAGTATATAACATGGAAGCAGATGACATTAGAGGGGACTTTTGAAAAAGAGAGAGAAGAACAATAGAACTCATAAAGAGGCTCACTGAAACCTAGCCGAGGAGAGTCTTGATCATACAAACAGCTTGAAGTGTCTTTTATTGCACTATAACTATAACCTTTCCTATCAAGTAGAACTAGTTCTTGTACCCACACTCTAAAAATTTATTGTTTGGGCTTGCTGGGCTGAAAACCCATTCATATTCTGGGTCCAATCTAAATTGAGTCCCTACAATTAGCGTCGTCTGTGGGAAGAACTTGATCTATTCACAAGGAAAGGCAAGTGCAGTGTTCGCGATGGAAGGGGGAGCACCGCAGCAACCATTGACGGGCCCGCAGCAGGTAGATGCTAATCAGCACCAGGCAGAGTCTAGGGGCTCTCAGCACAGTAATCCGTTGGTAGTCCACGGACATAGGAGGATCGTGAGGGAAGTACACGAACAACCCACACAGATAGAAGTCACTCTCGGGGGAAAGGCCATGTTTCCCACGTAAAGAACGAAGGGGACATGCAGCGTGAGATTAACAAGTTGAAGAGGGAATTGCGACATGAGCGACGAAGGCGTAAGGCTCATAACTCTGGGCACTCCTCTGAGGAGTCAGATGACACCAGTTATAGACAGAGGCCGAGAAATCCACCTAGTGAATCTTTTTCGCATGAAGAGGAGTACCACCATGAGCGAAGGTATAAGAGTCCGCCTCGCCAGGGTCAGGAGAATGGCGCCTTGAACAAAGCACTGAGTCAGGTCTCTAAGTCGCCCTTTACGCGACGTATTGAGGACACTAATCTTCCTCGGCGGTTCCATCAGCCCATGTTCACCATTTATAATGGTCGAACAGACCCAGTAGAACATGTTAGCCACTACAGTCAGAGAATGGACATTCATGTTAGGGATGAGGCCTTAATGTGCAAGGTTTTCCCATCTAGCCTGGGCCCGGTGGCGATGAGATGGTTCAACGGCCTAAGAGTTAACACTATTGACTCTTTTGAGAAACTCACCCAGGCTTTTGGTGCCCGTTTTATCACATGTAGGAGGGTTGTTCAACCTCTGGGATCGTTGTTATCCATGTCTATGCGGGAGGGGGAAACCCTGAAGGCCTACTCGGACAGATATTGGGAAATATTCAACGAAGTAGACGGAGCTCAGGACAATGTGGCCATTAATACCTTTAAGGAAGGCCTTCCAACCGAGCATGGCCTGAGGAAGTCTCTGACTGGTAAACCTGTTACCAGCGTGCGTCAGCTTATGGATCGGATAGACAAGTATAGAAGAGTAGATGAGGATCAAATACAGGGTAGAGGAAAGTCTAAGGAAGTCCCTCAGGAGAGGAGGTATTTCAGGTCGGACCGGTATAATAACAACTGACCTCGGAGGGACTTTGGGGGGCAATCAGGATCTGCCAACTCCTAGGCGGTTAATGCCGTGTTCCGAGAACCAGTGCAACGGGTTCTGGAGAAAATAAAGGACGAGCCATTCTTTAGATGGCCCAATAGGATGGCAGGGGACCCTGCGAAGCGTAATCGAAACCTTTACTGCCAGTACTACCAGGATCATGGACATACTACTGAAGATTGTAAAAACTTGTGGGACCACTTGGAACAGCTGGTCCAGGAAGGGAAGTTGACCCAGCTTCTACATCATTCCAATGGCCGAGGAGGCCAGGCAAGCTCAGCATTTCGGGGGAATGCTTCTTCAGGACCCCCTTTAGGCACGATAAACGTTATATTTGCTGCCCCAGGGAGAACTAGGTCTTTCCCTTCCAGGGTAATGTCTGTGTCGCAGTGCTTGGATGAGGGCTCCAGTTCAAGGCCAAAGAGGGTCAGATTGGGCACCTCACTGGTGTTAGGCTTTTCAGAGGAAGATAAGAGAGGAACCATACAACCGCATGATGATGCTTTGGTGGTTACGATTAGGATTGGAGGGTATGACGTGAGAAGGGTGATGGTTGACGAGGGGAGTGCAGCCGAGGTAATGTATCCTGATTTATTTAGGAGGCTGAATTTGAAACCTGAGGATTTGACAACCTATAGTTCCCCGCTGGTGGGCTTCGAGGGCAGATCGGTCGTTCCGGTGGGGATGATTAGATTACCTGTGCAGACTGGTTCAAATGTGGTGGAGGTGGATTTTATTGTGGTGGATGCTTTTTCTCCGTATACGGTTATTTTGGGTAGACCCTGGTTGCATGCCTTGGGGGCCGTTTCTTCCACTCTTCATCAGAAGGTGAAATATCCCTCAGGAGACAAGGTTTCAGAAATTTTGGGAGATCAGGCCATGGCTAGGCAGTGCTTGATAATGGCCATTCAATATCGGCCAGAGACAAGCACTTCGGCCGCAGCCGAGGATGATTTATAGCAATCAAAGACTCAAGGAGCCCATTTCAGCACTTCCGCCGAGGAAATGAAGTGTGAGAATTTGGAGAGGGTGAGTGTTGGTGATGATCCAGAAAAGTACTTTCAGGTTGGGGCACAGTTACCATTGTTAGAGAATGAGCAGTTGGTTGAGGTTCTCAGGAGAAACGTTGATGTGTTTGCATGGAGTGCCTATGAAGCCCCAGGGGTGGATCCGGAGTTCATTTGTCATCATTTGAACGTCAATCCCTCTATTATTCCAAAGAAACAGCCACCTCGGCGTCCGTCCAGGGTACATGCCGAGGCTATCAAAGACGAGGTGACCAAGCTCAAGCAGGCAGGGGCTATCAAGGAGGTGTTTTACCCTCAGTGGTTGGCCAATACGGTCGTAGTGAAGAAGAAAAATGGAAAATGGCGTGTATGTGTTGATTATACGGATCTTAACAGAGCGTGCCCAAAGGACCCTTTTCCTATGCCCCGTATAGATCAGTTGGTGGATGGAACAGTGGGCCATCCACGGATGAGCTTCCTGGACGCCTTTCAGGGCTATCATCAGATCTCACTGGCATTGGACGATCAGGAGAAGACCGCTTTTCTCACTCCCACTGGAAATTATCACTATAAGGTAATGCCCTTTGGTCTGAAGAACGCGGGGTCTACTTACCAGAGAATGATGACGAAGATGTTTGAGCCACAATTGGACAAAAACATTGAGGTCTATATTGATGATATGGTCGTAAAGAGTAAGGTAGTGACCGAGCATGTGACAGACCTTACCGATACTTTTGAGATTTTAAGGAGGCATAAATTGCGGCTGAACGCATCCAAGTGCTCATTTGGGGTAAGTTTAGGGAAGTTCTTGGGCTACATGGTGACTCATCGAGGAATTGAGGTGAACCCTGATCAAATTAGAGCCATAACTAGCTTGCAACCACCTCGAAATCCCAAGGAGGTCCAGAGGCTGACCGGGATGACCGCCGCATTGAACAGATTCATATCCAGGTCGGCGGATAGGTGCAGGCCTTTTTTCCTGCTGCTCCATAAGTGGAAGGGATTCGAATGGACTGAGGAGTGCGCCCTAGCATTTCAGCAGCTGAAAGAATATTTATCTCGGCCACCCATCATGTCTAGCCTTGAGGTAGATGAGGTTCTTTTTTCCTACCTAGCGATCACCACTTATGCGATCAGTTTTGTTCTGATACGAGTAGACAATGGAGTACAGCGGCCAGTCTACTACGTGAGTAAGTCGCTTCATGAGGCCGAAGTACGTTACCTGCCCTTGGAAAATGCTATTTTGGCAGTGGTGCACGCTACGAGGAAACTTCCCCATTATTTTCAAGCGCATACGGTGGTCGTCCTAACTCAGTATCCGATCAAAGCAGTACTTCGGAGTGCAGACTATACTGGCAGGGTTACCAAGTGGGGCACAATCCTAGGGGCTTTTGATGTTAAGTATATGCCTCGTACCTCCGTGAAGGGTCAAGTGCTCGCCGATCTGGTGGCTGAATTTGCTGAAAGTTCTGAAGAAATAGAGGCAAGCCCAAGTGGCATGGATGAAAAATCAGTTGGCCTTATCTCCGCGCAACCTATTCCATCCTGGAAGGTGTATGTGGACGAGGCGGCAAATCAGCGGGGGTCAGGAGTGGGACTTGTATTGATATCTCCTGAAAAGGTCATCATCGAGAAGTCTCTAAGGCTGGGATTCTCAGCTACTAATAACGAAGCGGAGTACAAAGCTTTGTTAATGGGGATGGTAATGGTCAAGAAGCTAGGTGGAAAAACAGTGGAAGTCTTCTCGGATTCAGGGCTGGTCGTGGGCTAGGTCAAAGGGGAATTAGAAGCTCAAGACATAAGAATGCAGGAATACTTGAGCCAGGTTAGGCGTATGCAAGTTAATTTTGAATTTTTTGAGATAACCCATGTCCCTAGGAGTGGAAATGCCCATGTGGACTCTTTAGCCACCCTTGCCACATCCTCGGTGCAAAACCTACCTCGGATGATAATGGTTGAGGATTTGAGCACACCTACACTAGTAACGACGAACACTCTTCAGGTCAACCAAATCAGCTCGGCACCTAGCTGGATGGATCCTATAATATTATTCCTCGAGAAGGATATATTGCCCGAGGACAAATCAGAGGCAGAGAAGATACGGAGAAAGGCTCCTCGTTTTTGGCTGTCCGAGGATAAGAAGCTATACAAACGCTCTTACTCTGGGCCATATCTGCTTTGTGTACGCCCTGAAGCATCAGAGGATCTTTTAGAAGAGCTACATGAAGGAATTTGTGGTAGTCATACTGGAGGAAGGTTTTTATCTCACCGGGCGATTACCCAGGGGTACTGGTGGCCAGGCATGCAAAAGGAAGCCCAGAAGTACGTGAGGAAATGTGATAAATGCCAAAGGTTTGCACCGAACATTCATCAGCCAGCAGGAGTCCTCAATCCTCTTTCTAGTCCTTGGCCTTTTGCTCAGTGGGGCTTGGACATCGTTGGCCCTTTCCCTAAGGCAGTAGGAAATAAGAGGTACCTGCTAGTTGGCACGGACTATTTCACGAAATGGGTTGAAGCTGAGCCTCTAGCTAATATCAGGGATGTGGATGTCAAAAGGTTTATCTTGAGGAATATTATTACTCAATTTGGGGTTCCTCAAGCTCTCATCTCGGACAACGGCCTATAATTCGACAGCAAGGCTTTTAGAAAGTACTGTTCCGACCTGGGGATAAAGAACAGATATTCCACTCCAGCCTATCCGCAGGGAAATGGACAGGCCGAGGCTGTCAACAAAGTCATAGTGGGTGGACTTAAGAAAAGGATGGATGATGCAAAGGGAAGATGGGTGGAGGAACTTCCACATGTCCTCTGGGTGTATAGAACAATGCCCCGACGATCAACAGGGGAGACCCCATTTTCAATGACGTACGGAGCTGAGGCCGTGATCCCTGTTGAAACGGGCTTTCCAACGCTGAGAACCAGTACTTTCACCTCGGATGGAAATGACGAGCTGTTGAAGAAAAGTCTAGACTTGATAGACGAGCGACGAGAGAAGGCGATGGTTCAATTGGCATACTACCAGCACAAGCTGAAGCAGGGTTATGATGCGAATGTCAGACTAAGGCCGTTAGCTCCAGGAGATTTGGTGTTGAGGAAGGTCTTGGGAAATACCAAAAACCCAGCCTGGGGAAAGTTGGGGCCTAATTGGGAGGGGCCATATCGTATTACATCTGTAGCAGGAGTAGGGGCTTATTACTTAGAAGATTTAGATGAAAAAACTGTACCTCATCCCTGGAATGTAAGCAACCTGAGGAGGTATTATTATTAACAAGTTATGTTTCACTTTCCTTTATGGTTTATCTTACTTCTGCAATATGTGCTTCTGAAGTCTATGGAAGTATTAAACAGAAACTAAGTCATGTCAGGTCCTCGGACCACAACTTAGTGGAAATTAATACACTATCAATGGAAGTATTAAACAGAAACTAAGTCATGTCAGGTCCTCGGACCACAACTTAGTGGAAATTAATACACTATCTATGGAAGTATTGAACAGAAACTAAGTCATGTCAGGTCCTCGGACCACAACTTAGTGGAAATTAATACACTATCAATGGAAGTATTAAACAGAAACTAAGTCATGTCAGGTCCTCGGACCACAACTTAGTGGAAATTAATACACTATCAATGGAAGTATTAAACAGAAACTAAGTCATGTCAGGTCCTCGGACCACAACTTAGTGGAAATTAATACACTATCAATGGAAGTATTAAACAGAAACTAAGTCATGTCAGGTCCTCGGACCACAACTTAGTGGAAATTAATACACTATCAATGGAAGTATTAAACAGAAACTAAGTCATGTCAGGTCCTCGAACCACAACTTAGTGGAAATTAATACAATGGAAGTATTAAACATAAACTAAGTCATGTCAGGTCCTCGGACCACAACTTAGTGGAAATTAATACACAATATATGGAAGTATTAAACAGAAACTAAGTCATGTCAGGTCCTCGGACCACAACTTAGTGGAAATTAATACACTATCTATGGAAGTATTGAACAGAAACTAAGTCATGTCAGGTCCTCGGACCACAACTTAGTGGAAATTAATACACTATCTATGGAAGTATTGAACAGAAACTAAGTCATGTCAGGTCCTCGGACCACAACTTAGTGGAAATTAATGCACTATCAATGGAAGTTTTAAATAGAAACTAAGTCATGTCAGGTCCTCGGACCACAACTTAGTGGAAATTAATGCACTATCAATGGAAGTATTAAACAGAAACTAAGTCATGTCAGGTCCTCGGACCACAACTTAGTGGAAATTAATACACTATCAATGGAAGTATTAAACAGAAACTAAGTCATGTCAGGTCCTCGGACCACAACTTAGTGGAAATTAATACACTATCAATGGAAGTATTAAACAGAAACTAAGTCATGTCAGGTCCTCGGACCACAACTTAGTGGAAATTAATACACTATCTATGGAAGTATTAAACAGAAACTAAGTCATGTCAAGTCCTCGGACCACAACTTAGTGGAAATTAATGCACTGTGGCTTCAGTTGAAGTATTACACATAGGCTAAGGGATAATGAATTGTTTAGACAACAAACTTAGTTGAAATCAATGCCTTTTAAAGGGGGTCCGTGCAATTAGAAATATATATCAAAGCAAATGCCATGAGCATCACTTAAAGCATTTCAAGGTGTTCAATACCTCTCTGGGTGAAATGTTAGAATGCTATCTTAGATATAGATACTTCTTAATGAATTTACAGCGGGCCTTTGTAGGGCTGTGGAGGTCACTGCTATAGTCTGTTTTGGTTCCCAATGAGTGTATATAATGTTAAGTTTTTCCCTTATAATATCAACTTTCATTCTTTTATAGTCCGAGATCAAGTAAAAGAAAAAATAATAAAGAACATTCACGTAAGAAATTATACAAGTGACAGATGAAACCCCAATATCTCTTATAAATTTTGAAAAGGAAGTACACATTGCAATTAGAAATGTCCTCAAAAAGGTTTTAAAAAAAAATGAAATGAAAGGGAAACTAAAGGGAATTTGATTACAATTAACTATTTGTTTAATTTTATTTGGAGTTTATGTTGAGGGGCTTTGCGAGCTGCCTTAGGAGGAACATCTTTCTCCTGCGCCTTAGGAGCTTCTCCAACAGGTAAGGTGGTTGAGGCCAAGGTTTGTTCAAAACTTTGAGAAGCTACTCCACCATTGAGCCCTTCTGCTCCTTTATCCGAGGACATGTCCTTCGCCCTTTCAGGCACTTCAGGTTGCTCCTGTTGATTGATTGAGGGAGGAGCCTGAGTTTGAGCTTCCTTGGTTGGTTCAGCAGCTGTAGAGGATGTCTCTCCTTGTTGAGTAGAAGGATTGGGGGCTCGAATAGCTGGGGGGAGATAAACATTCTCAGGCCTTCTCAACTCTGATGAAGATTCAACCCCAGCTCGGTTGAGAGATTCTTGCCAGGTCAAGGCGCAGTACTCTCGGCACACAACGGGCACCTCAGCCCGGAAATTATCCTCTGTCTCAGCAACGCCCATGTCATAGCCATGTTGCTCGGTGGCGTCTCTTTCTTTTTCAACCTCGGCTTTTGCCTTTTCAGCCTCAGCCTTGGCCTTTTCAGCTTGATTTCTGAGTCTCTGGGCTTCCTCCAGTTGTTTCTGCAGAGTTAGTATCTGTTCCTGGGAAGTTGCCAGCTGGGCATTAGCATCGCACAAGAGCTTCCTTTGGTCCTCGGCTTGCCTTTGGGCTCCATCCAAAGCTGAGTCAGCGCTTTTCCGAGCGTTTTCCTCGTCGGCTAACTTTTTCTTCAGCTGCACAACATTTTGTTCAGCAGCATTGAGTGTGTGCACAGCTGCTATCCTTTTCTTCCTCTCATCATCTATCTGCTGGTAGCAGGAATTGGTTATCTCCTCCAGCCTGAAAGTGGCTTGAACGGCCTAAAAGGAAAGGAGTTCGAAATACAATATGGGGAGTTGTGTGCATGATGTCTATGATAAGAAACAATAATAATATAACAATAAAGGCGTTATACCATGCCTAAGTATCTCTTGGTATTCTGGAAGACCTCATTGCTCTTGATGGCCCTCAGCTCGGCCATGTCCTTGAGAAGAAGAAGTGTTTCGTCTAAAGCCGAGGCGACGCGGCACCCAATTCCGCCATTAAAGTCCCTGATCGAGGCATCCTCCCTCGGAGGCTCCCCACCGAGCATAGGAGCAGGAAGCCAGGCCTTGGGTTCTGAGGATTGAGTGGTCGTCTTGTCCACCACTTGCTGAGACCTGTGGCTAACTTTTTTCTGCTTTGCAGCTCTTTGGTCCTCATCTTCACGGGTCGTACGAGACCTCCCAACATCCACCACTTCTTTGTCCTTTGGCTCTCTCCTCCTCTTTGGATCGCTGGGTTCGGTCACAGGTGGCTAAGGTGGCCGAGGATGAGGAGGAGGAAGAGGTGGGAGGTTGGGCTGAACTGGCTTTTCCACCACCACCCTGCCAGGCTGGCCTTCGATTACGTCCTTCAAGCTCCTCTGGCTTTTCCTTTGGATGCCCATTTCTTCAGAGGTCACCTTGGGAGATTGAGGTTGGTTGAAAACTTCAAACTCGTCTGCAGAATCTGACAGTTCTACAACTCCCCCTGAAGTTTCTTCTTCTTCTTCTTCTGCTTCTTTTTCTTCTTCTTCTTCTTCCTCCTTCACTTCCCTGGGAACAGAGTGTGACAATGAAGCTCCTGTAGAGGGAGTGGCCTTGGACAACGGCTCAGTGAAAGGAGCACCTTCAAGAATTGGAACACCTTCAAAAACAATGAATCCCTCAAAGGCTACACTGATACAGTGGAGCCAAGGATCTTTTGCCCTTATCACGCACTTAGGAGCCTGAAAGGCCTTGGAAATTGGTTTGTACTTGAGGATTAAATGTGTTGCTCTCAGTTGGCCGTCAGATGGGTTCATATACACCTCGGATCGCAGGATTCTGTCTAAGCTCTCCCTGTTAATCAATCTGATATTCGGTCTGGTGGCGCGCTTGTTTGTAAAGTCCTCAAAACATGGAAGGAAAACTTTGTCAGAGATAAAAGTAACTTGAATTAAAAATATAATCTAACTTATAAGGGCGTACATCCTAAGAACCCCACTTGGTCGTCCCTCTTCTGTCGAACAGGGTAAACCATCATGCCACTCCCCGAAAAAAATAAGGAAATCATCTTTCAAACCCTTGTTTGATGTAGGGAGGTACTGGATCAATCTTACTTTAGGGAACCTGGACTTAAGGTAATATCTCTGACCCTTCAAATGATTGAGGTTATATACCCAATTTACATCGTGATGGGTCAGACCTAAATTATACTTGGCATTTAGGACCTCTATACTCCCAAGCACCCTGAACATATTCGAGGCGCACTGTGTGGGAGATAATCTAAAGAACCTGAGGTAACTTCTAGTTAGACTACCCATTGGGATAGTCATCCCTCCCTCTATAAAAGCGATCATAGGGATGACTACTTCTCCCGTTTTCCTATCATGTAACCACGTTTTTGTGGAGGCATATCTCATACCCATTGTTGTGGGAATCCTATACTTGGCTTTAAATGCTTCTATTTGCTCCTTGGAGCCAACTAGATACTTAAACCTACCCATTTCCTAACAGTTGTAAAGAAAAACTGGCGCAGAAGATGGAAAACTAAGGAGGGTTAAGGAAACTTACAGGTTTGGAAAATGAGCTCCTCGGACGGGCTTCTAGTATTTATGAGAGCGTGGAGTAATGAGAGAGAGACAGGTTCAATGAATATGCGCTGAGACGGTGTGATTTGTGTAACTGAAGAGAGTTTTGATTTGAAAGGCCCTTTATAAGGGCACAGAAATTGGGAGTGGGAAAAATCTCGCCCATAAATGCGGAGGATCCTCCACCGTTAGATTTGCATCATGTCGTTGCACGTGGGGGACAAGGAAGCCGTCATCATTTAATAATGGCGTGTTCCTGACGCCGAAACATCAGGAGCGTGCCTTGGGCAGGTAGAAAGGCGTTCTGAAGGCAGGGAAAGTCTACGAAATAGGTGAGAGCAAGATATCAAAATCTTCATTTTTCCGAGATGACAAAAAGCGAGATTTTGAAGGGCTATTGTGGGGCCTGTTATCTAAAAAGATACAGGAATCACAAGAAATGGGCTTGGGGCCCAGCGGCCCAATCCGAGGACACTCACGTGTCCGAGGATAGGTTAAAAGAATTATTGTGGGACTAGTATACGAAAAAGGGATGAAAATCATGTATAGTGGCACAGGACACGTCTGAGGATGAAATTCACCTCGGATACTACAGTCCGAGGTGGATGTAACTATCATTTTATCCACGGTATTACGCAAAGTTGTATTAGAACTGAAAAGTGAATATAGACCTAAGGAGGAATCGGGAAAGATAACAAATATCTTCCAAGGCTACTACCTCCACATTAAATGCTTTCCAGCTAACTCTCTAGCCGCATTAATGTGGAGGTGATACCTGAACAGTAACCAAGCAGCTTTATGGCCACTGAGCAAAGGTTTCGATAGGTGCTGGATGGGACAGAAAGGAGTTCCCAGGATAGGAACTACACGTGTACGGTGAAAATGGAGTAAGGAACGTAGTATATAACATGGAAGCAGATGACATTAGAGGGGGCTTTTGAAAAAGAGAGAGAAGAACAATAGAACTCATAAAGAGGCTCACTGAAACCTGGCCGAGGAGAGTCTTGATCATACAAACAGCTTGAAGTGTCTTTTATTGCACTATAACTATAACATTTCCTATCAAGTAGAACTAGTTCTTGTACCCACACTCTAAAAATTTATTGTTTGGGCTTGCTGGGCTGAAAACCCATTCATATTCTGGGTCCAATCCAATTTGAGTCCCTACACCTTATTCTTCCAAGTTATAGCAAAGTAGCAATCATTTACAGATTTGGTTAAGCAATACAAATTAGTCAAATTTTTTTAGAAAATGTGAATACCTTATATAAGATCCTTGAGACTGATTTTATATTCGACAGTTTTACTTTTCAATTTTCTTCACCAAGATAATTCATCATAGTACAGCAAATTAAAAGAGGTAGACTTTCATTATCATGGAAACACCCAAAATTTAATATGAGTAGTAATTTCGCAAAACAAAACAGATCTGTACACTCATCAAGACTTTTGTCTAAACCATCCACGATTAGCAAGTTGTATCATGATTAATTGCTTCCTTCTGTCAGAGAAATTTCCTATTTACGTAGATTGTAATGAATTTCAACTTCACATTCATGAATACCACCTTAACTATCCATCCTATAGAGACAAAATAATAATAATAATAATACTAACACAAATGATAAATCATCAGAACACTCCCAACAAATTCAAATGCAATGCTGAGTTTCATTTTGACTCTTTTGGGTCTATTTGATTAGGCATTTTGAAAGCTTAAAAACAAAGATTTTAGAATTCAAAATTTTATTTTACAATTATAACCTCTCATAACTTTTTGACATTTATTTTAAATTTAAAATATTATTTTTCTACGGCTTATACAAATGCACCGTTTGTCTCACTATTGCCAAGCAGGCGTGTTTAAACATAAAGGAGCATGATATGATAAGCATGCATGCCGAAATGAAATTGAGAAGTTGGAAAAATATTTCGATTTGGATTCTGAGGATTGAAACAAAATAATAGGGTGGGTCCCAGAGTTTTCTAGATTTTGGCAAAGCAAAAAAATGGTGCGTTGCAAAAGACGCAGTTCTCCTCCACTGTAAGTGGGTTCCACGGCATCACCGCACCCATATCTTTGACAAAAGCTAACACAAATGAAAGGGACAACCGATTAATGACAGGCAATTAATGTAATCGAATCCTCGCGTATGCTATGGGTCCTACACAAACTAGAGCCTCCTTCCTTAATTGGATTACGGGTACCTAAAAATACTAATGATACAACTCAGATCTTTTTCAATCCTTAATTTATGATTCATTTGGATACCACTTATTTTGTTAAAAGTTAGTTGAAATAGTATAGTGAAACTAATGAATAGTATCAAAAAATGTAATGAGATTAAAAAATAAATTAAATAGTGAAATAATTTATAATTTTAATTTACGTCCAAACGTATACTAACTGTCAACTCACAGTCATTTAAAATCTCCATCAAACAATCTTAATTTAAGGATTAACATAAAGCCATAATCTATGTGCGCCAATGGATGTAATAAGGTTTTCAAAATCTAGTGATGTGATGTGACCATAGAAAATTTGTGATAAGAGTGATAAACAAAAAGAGAAATAGAGAAAATGTGAGAGTTTACTTCACTAATAATCAATCTCTTGATTTATTAAGTAATCTCATAATTGTTTGGAATGTCTCTTAGTGAAATCCAAGATAATGGAAGATTAAGATTAACAACCACAAAGACAAGATTAAACCATAATTTGCCCTGTTTTTCTCATTAACTTCCATTACATTGCAGCAAGCAAATAATACATTACATCTTTAATAAAGAATAAATTTTTTTTATTAAAAGTTACACGCAAGTTCAATGAGTTTTAACCAACCACATCATTCATTGTTTTTTGTTTTGAAATAGACATTTTTTTGACATGTTTTTCTTTTATATTAACATGCAACTCAAACCCCTCCCCCACTACACCTCCAAACAATTTCTTTTATTTCCAATTCTTCTTTTTGCCATCTTTGGATCTGTTGTGGTTGAGATTGCAGCATAACCCATGATAGAGGCAATGGAGAAAGGCCAATAAGGAGTGAAGTTAGAGACATAACAAATTCACGTGCCACCCATAAAATAAAAACAATTTAAACATTCATATATTATATTTTTATGTGGCACCAATCACATTCTTATCATATTAAATTGTAATTTTTATGTAGTAAAATTTGTAATAGTTTTAGCATACCACGTTACCAGTAGCATATGTTAATATTGTTAGCAAAATACAAAAGAAATTAGTAGCCTTTGGTTATTATCTAAGTTAGCACATGTAAACCAGCAAGGGCCAATGCAAAGAAGAGAGCTAAGATGTTGAAGAAAACACCATCGAATCCAAGATTCAGGCTCCTACACTTATTTATCAATAACGCGCACAGCTCTTTGAACAAATTGATATACTTTTTCCACCAAAAAATAGATATATTTCAAATTTTCATTCAAGGTTCAAATCCAGGGACGAAGTTCCCTCAACTTACAGTAGCCAACAAAAAAAAAAAATCAGTTTGTTTATTGGGGCGTGGTGATCATCACACAAACTTAGACATGCAAGATGTTTCAAAAGATTAAAACTAATCAAATACACAGAATATTACAACAGAATAGGAAGAGGCATGAATAAGAACTTAATCAACTATTGAATAAAAGGAAACATGGAACCATCATTACCCATATTTACATATACATTCCTCAGGCCTATAAGAAAAACACCGGTATACAATCAATCTAATTTTGATATTATGAACGTCAATTTCCTGCCATCTACTAATAGAAAATACATCATACAACTACTTTTTATGTATTTCAACGAAGGCCAAATTAGCACTCTTCTGAAGCCACAACCAAACATAAATCTCTTATTACCTCGGGTGTCATCAAATATTGTTAGCTATTAACGTAGGCAGTCAAATGATATGAGCTTTACACATTCGTTGTCAGCTCGGAGGTACACGCTTTAGTTGTACAATATGTGTTCTAAAGCTACACTCTGTAACCTGGCCATAATTAAAATTTTCAAATCAGAAATGTTGTTATTCAATGAAAAAAAAACACACTAGGAATCTAGGATGCCAACTATTACTGAATTACAAAATTAGAATTTTACATTTTTACCTTTATTTCACTTCTAGGAAGAGGAATAGGAATGGCTATTCGCACAACAATAATGGCTAGGGACATGCCATGTTCTGGGAATGTCTTATCTCACAACATGCTCTGGGAATGTTAGGTAAACAGTTGCTGCCCTGTTCCCAAGCATTATGTGTGGGAACAGCCATCTTAGTTGCATTGACACTTCTGTCCCAATTACTTGATAATTGTTAAATAGAACAATTACCTGCTTGGCTGCATTTGTTGACAGGAGATCTTTGCAGTGATCAAGCAAAGCACACTCTTTCACACTTAACTTTGAGAGTTCAGCTACCAAAGAGTTCACATTCCCAACCTATAAATAACAAATAATTCCATGCATAAGGGAAAAATAAGCTAAAGATTGGAAAACAAGTGGCAACTTTAACAAAGCAGGATGGACTAAAAACTTGCATATATGTTTGTGCTGGTGTGTGTGTGTGTGAAAGAAATCATACAAAAAGGATAGCCATGTGTGGTTGTGTAGAACGAATCATAAAAGGATAGCCAAACCAAAAAAAGGAGGGGGTAAAAAACTTCTTTGGATAGAGAATCCTTGGATTGTGAAATGAAATCATCTTCTAACAAATCAAACGAAAAGAAAGATGGAGCTTAACAGGATCTAGATATCTCATTGATTAAAGTTTATTTGAGCTGGGATTAAGTGCAGTTATATCTAATTGGTGTTTGCTGCATGTCCTTTGCATATGAGGACTCTACAGTGTTAGGATATGCAAGATAATACTGTGCTAATGGAGGTCAACAATTCACAAAAAACATAAATGCGATTGCTAGACTATGAAATCTTCTGCCATCTATGGTAGAGAAGATGAATGATAGTGTAATTGCTTTTAAAAGCAAAAATGAAAAAGTAGCAGGCTAAACAGAGTTCAATATCCCAAAATCATCTACCGTGGAAAACATTTGAAGAACATACAGGGATCAATACTAATAATTTTTTTGGGAAAAATGAAAAAAAACCCTTTGATCTTTGGATTAAAATCACACCTGTTACTGTTTTGTTAATGTAAGTGATAGAATTTTAATTAAAAATTCGTTTTAAAACTCTTTATTTATTTTCTGTTTCTTCTCCCTCTTCCCCAACCCCCCCTCCCCCCGCTTCCTCTCCCCCCTCCCAATTAAAAAGAAGCAAAAGTAAGAGAAGGGTTGGTGAACGGACCAATTGGCTGATGGTGTCACCTTTGAGTCTGAGACAGTGCAACAATAATGGGGACTTATGGCAATCAGAGGACCACGGATTTGGACCAAGGATCCAAAACCCGACCCACCTAGCCACCAGTTTTGCACCCATGTAGCCAATTTTTTTTTTTTTTCCTCCTTCTAGGATTTGGACATGTTTGTTAGCAATGGTACCATGCAACAGGGGTTTGTTGGTGATTGGGCCATAGTGCCACCGATGAAGGAAGAGAAAAAAGAAAAAGAAAAAAAAATAAAGAGTTTTAAAAGTAATTTTTATTAAATTTTAATCACAAATGTTTTATTATTGAAATTCTATCACAAGTAATGCATGTGTAGCATTTTCCATTCATTACATTAACAGGAGTGACTTGAGGAATTATCAAATTCAGGGGTTTATAATTTCAAATTAGAAGTACATAGGATTAGATTGGTTTTGAACCAAATTCAGAGGTTGTTTTTTGCATTTTTTCTTAATTTTTGTAACAGGTCAAGGACCAATACTAATAATGGTAGAGAAATAGTTAGTTAACCTCAGACATGACACAAATAACTTGTAAAGATTGAATGATGTAGGATACTTTTATGGGGAAAATGCTGTTGACAAAGATCAATTGTTAAATTTGGTAACATGGTGTATTGGGCACAGTTTAAACCCAAAAATATTTATAACTGAAATACTTGCGCATGACAGAGCAAATAAAAAAAAATACAGCTGTGAATGCATGTGTGCAAGAATGCTCGTGAATTTACTACCGACATCACTAGATGCATACACTATGCAAAAATAGCAGTTACAAAGTATGCACACACACACACACAGAGAAATTGACAGTGTTTTTTAACTTCATCATCTTAAATTTGTTCATGTTTTCAATGGTTGTAAAAGTGTGTATGTATGTGTGTATATATATACTGAAATTTAGATTGATTTAAATAAATTAAATACACTAAGATAATTAAATCATATTTATGCATGAGCAAAACATGTAACTGCATATGTGAGTTTGTTGCGAGCATAAAAGCAATATACAGCATGCAGATAGTGTGGCCGATAAAACATAAACTGACATACAACATCATATATGGATAAACATTACTCCAATTTCACTGCTACCTCTCCTGGAGGTGTCCCTATTTGAAGTGTAAAATCAAAATGATATAACCAAGTTAAAATAATTAAAAGATAGACGGATTTTCAAGTGTAATTTCAGAACGTTGTTTCTTCCCCTCAGGGGCAAGGAGATAAAAAGGAGGGGGTGTGTTGGGGGAGGCACAGGGCAGGGAAGGAATGGAAGGAAAAGACTGAAGGTCTATGAAGAGGAAAGTGGAGGTTCCATTAACGAAAAAGCAGAAAAGTTGAAACACCCACAACAAAGTAAGAAATAGGATTTTAATTGGAAGTCAACATCTCTATATGACCTCAAGGGTGATAGCATCCACTCACAGAAGAAAATGGCCTCAACCTCTGCTGATACAAGAATCCAAGATGACCAAAAGACAGGAATAAATAATTATCTCTCAACAAATGAAGGAAATTCCATGGACAACATGATCTGTGCTCACATCCAAGGCCATGGACATCTGACTAATGCCACTACTTGGAAAGCAACAGATCATTTTATAACCTTCTATTTCAAGTAACAAATGAAATATTCTATAAAGTTAGCTTATAGATATTGTCATTATAGAATGATCTGCTACTCTTTTCACCAACCACAACCCTGCAAACCACCTAATGCACAAGCTTATGCTCCATTTATAAGATACAAAACTACAGTGTTCGCAAATTTCTGCATATTAAATCCCTTTTAAAAAAAAAGAAGTTAGATGAAACAACAATAGAACAACTTGGGATTAAAAAAAAGATACCTTTGATGATAATGAACAGATTGAGGATGCCATAGCCTGCATAACATCAACAGCTGAAAAAATGGCATCCTTCACATTTTGGATATCAGCCTGTAGCAACAAAAGAACCAAATTAAAATTTATTCTGCCACAAATGTGCCAATTTTTGGGAAGCGTAGATGTTATTGCTTACCTTTGCCCCACCAACAACAGGAAGGCGAAGAGTGCTAGCCCTCAAAGCTTCAGTAGCCCCTGACAAAGAGCTGGAGTAATCACGGTCCGTAAGAGGCCACTCTTCCAAATATGTCATCTGCATTTGTTGAACACAATTAGAATAAAATTCAACATTTTAGACAGCAAGTGATAGCAACAAACCCCCTTATGCACAAGCATGCATGCATCTCAATATCTTTGTGACATCAAGAAGATAGAAAAAAATCTAAAGAGTTAGCTAGTGTTATAATTTTTTAAGCAGACATAAATTACATAATGGAATTCAAGCCAATGACCCAGGACAAAATTACCTGTACCATAGGCCATAATGTTAGAAGTAGCTAGCTTGGTTCATCTGACAATTATTCAAATTTTATTTTGCAGTTCAGAACCTCACAGTCTATTTTCCAAGAGGATTTATGGAAAGGAGAAAAAAAGGTTGAAAAAGGGGGAGAGTTCTAAAATCCTAGCACAAAAAGAACCTTTTAAGAACATACTCATATCTAAAAATTGAATTATTTACAAACAATAATGTAAAACATGGATAACCCCAAATAAGTTTCAGTAGTAAAATGACGATGACGATGCTCTTAAACAAGGAAAGATTTTAAAGCAAATGTAACAGTCCATTATATAGATAAGAAAGCGTAGCCACAAATCTTACTTGCCCCTTCAGGATGGAAGTTAGCTTCAAATTTTGCTTCAACAGTTGTAACTCTGTTCTTTTGGCTCTAACAGACTCACGTAGTTTTGAGCTAGTTACCCATGCATTATAAAGGCTTCTCTGCGACAAATAAACATTTACGCAATGAAATAAATTAATATGTTGAACTGAAGAGCTAAAAGCAAAACATCTGAAACACCAAAAAAGTGGCAAGTGAAACAAAATAAATAAAATAAATATGCACTCTCACATGAACAAAGTATTGACAACCTCAGCACGCAGTTATGTCCTCATCAAGATACAACCATTCATGTTTAGAAATCTTAAATAGCTTGGACTTTTGGGCATCATCTAATTAAGAGGAACACAACATAGGAGACAATATCAAGATAGTGGTAGTGAGATTAACAGTTACATGGTGAAATATGCATCCATTTGGAGCAAACAATTTAATAGCAGGCATTTTGGAGAACTAATTTGTACCCACAAGAGTTGTTAGTGATCACAACGAAATATCCTGAAATAAAGCTCTCCATTTAGATGTTAGTGGGGGACAAAATTATTTTGTCTTCATCTAAGACCAAGATGAGACTCATCAGCTCTGAGGAAGCACCAATTTTAAGGAACTACTACTGATGAGTCAAACGTTTGGTTTCATCAATAATGGCTACTTACTAAATGACTCAAATACCACGAAGTGCTTCTGAGTTCTGTTGATTCAGTTAAAATTAATTATTTGAACTCGAATGTTCATGCAATTCCATTGGTTCATTCCATTAGGACTCCCATTGCAGAAAATGAGATTACATACCTCTCTGAGGTGCACCGCTAACAAACCCTCATTCTTTCTTAACTAAATGTTCAACCCAAATACTAACTATAAAACATAGCAGCATCCCTCCCCCTGCGGGGACTACTAAAGATGAGTGCATTAACAACAAACAACAACAAAGCCTTATTCCCAAAATTTTAGAGTCGGCTATGGATCCTCAACAAATTAGTTAGGGTTGGCCACAAGTATTCTTTTCCTTTGTTCCATTTTATCTAAAGTCATTCTCTCTATTGCTTTCTTAATTGTTAGTCTTTTCTACCTTTTTTTTTGTTCTCTCAACTTGGATCAACTTACTCTTTCTTACTGGTGCATTAATTGCTCTCCTCTGAACATGACCGAACCACCTCAAGCACCTCCCCCTCATCTTTTCATCAATAGGGGCTAATCCTATCTTTTAAATGGATTTCCTCAACTTACTCTTTCTTATCTACATTCACTTCATGAACATGTTGCTTCTTAGTAGCCCAACATTCAAATATCAGAGCATAGTTGGTCATATAGCAATCTTATAAAATTTTCCCTTTAACTTAATAGATATTCTACGATCAAACAAAATTCCTAATGCACCTCTCCACTTCATCCACCATCCTCTTATCCTATAATTCACATCCTCTTCAATCTCTCCATCTTCATAAATTAGTGATTCAAGATATCGAGAACTCTTACTCTTTACTATCTCTTGACCATCAAGTCTTACCACCCCTTCGACTCTATTTCTACTCACTCAAAAGCCTACAAATTCTCTTTTAGTCTTTCTTAATTGAAAGCCTAAAAAGAAAGTCTTTCTAAGGGCTGCACACACAACAACAACAACAACAACGAAATAAAAAATAAAAAAACCTGGTGGACCAAATGATCTGACCAACCCAGACTGGTTTGGCCAATTTTTACTCCAATCAGTTTTGTTGAAAAGAAAACTGATCTCTTCAGTGCGGTTGCAGATGTGGTTTAAGTAAAAGCTAGACCTAACCACACCAAAACCAACTTAGTCACTACTGTATTTTATATTTTATTTTAAATATTATATATGTACACACACACAAAGAGGGTACACCTTCAGAAGCACCAAATCCTATCAAAGAAGTAAAAACTGAGACAATTAAACAAATCCACCCAAACCCTAACATTTTCATCTCCCTCTCTCTCTCTCTCTCTCCAAACGTTAGCCACTCCTCTCAACCCTCACACCCCAAAGACACAGTCAGCCTCCTCAACCTGCAGTCTCCCCTTCGCTGTCATACCACCAACAGCCCCACATTGGCAACCTTGGTAAGGCCTGTATCTTCCTCTCTCTAGCTGATTATCTCTAATCTGTTGTCGGTACAGCCCCACACCGACAAACAACCCCTCTCCCTCTCTGTGTGTTTATTTGTGATTTGGCCAAAATCATAACCCTGACTGAACCAATCCAAACCAATTAGATGCAGGTTTCATCTTGATCAACCAGTCTCGGTGCATGGTTTCTAAAACGACCATTGCGGTCGGCCTAAAATACACCCCCCCCCCCCTAAATATTGACCAAACCGAACACCCTAAATCTTCTCTGTCATAAACTTCCAAGAATTTGGAATAAAACTACTCAATGATCATTAAGATTTTATTTACTAAAAAAAAATGATTGTACTGAATGCACAAAGCTCCCATTTTACAGGGTCTGGGAGAGGTCATAGCAGGCAGGCAACGTTACTACCATATCTTTTTTTGTTTTTGTTTTTAGAGGATGATTCCTGAACTCAAATGCGACATGTCACTTTTGGTGGACAACACTTGTCATTGCACTAAGATAAATATGAAGAAATCATGGAATTTCGTAACTGCATAATTCTGAAACCCATTATTCGCAACCATAAAGAGTAGCTTCAAATCTGGGAAAATCAGATTTTTCATGACAAAGTCACGTTAAATGCCTCTATTCCCCTAAAACAGATAATAATCAATGCAAAATTGCAGAAACTAACTGTGTGTACAAGTTGCTCATTCACTCATTTACCTCCAAACTGCTAATTTGATCAACCATTCAATAAACCATAGATGGTTGTTTACAAAAGTATTAAGATTGTTCTTTTTAAGCCAGATAGCCTACATCTTTGCCTCCAGCAAGTTCCACAAACTGCATCAAACCATTGACCTCCACCTTTGAACTATCCCTTACAGCAACTTCCCCTTATAAACCATCCTCTCCCTCCTAGAAATTCAACCATTTTTGACCTTTTACCTCTCTTTCCTATACCAAACTCTCCACCCTATCATGCTCACTGTTGGTTCCGTACAAAGTATTGCATGAGAACACATTCTTTTTCTTCTCAACCCACTTTATTCATCCACTTCCATTCACATCTTTTTATCCAATAGAGAATAGACCAGAATCCAGTAACTTAAACTCTATAAGGAATATAATAGATACACACCCATTTAGGAAGAAAAGTTCGTAATGTGGCCAAATCCAATGACACATCACCATTATCTGATCCATCCAGCTTCATACTTCATCCTTTCTCCCTCAATAAAATGACACTGCATTACTTTCTATACTTTCCATGAATTCAATGCAACAGTATACTTTTCAAGTAAGGAAATACCATAAACAAATAAATAAATAAGACATTGCAAGAACAAAGTAGTAACAGAGCAAACATGAGTTAATTATACAATCAACATAGTCAGGATCAAGTCCAGGACATTTACCTCGGCATTCAACTTCTGCGCATAAAGGGTAGCATCAGCTCGAGCATTCACGAAACGCCATTGCAAGAACCGATTATGCAAGAGCCTCAACAAATTAATGTGCATCAACTATCCTGTTGTCCCCAATTAATCTTCCCTCTCCGCATAGAACATCAGCAGCAAAACTTAAAATAGACGGCGTATTACTCAAATTACTACTCGGTGTAGCTGCCACCACCGCATTCCTCATTCGAAGCAGGCCGCACCGGTCCTCGGATTGGAGACAAGTTTCCCCTGCTATTCACAACTCCTCGAGGAGACGATACTGGATTATCAATTAGCTTAGGAGTAACAGCTTTGGCTCCTACGTTCTTCGCCAACGGCGAGCACGGCTCCGATTGGCGCCTCAAACGGTTATTAGTCTCTGAACAAAATTTTCTAATTGGTATTACGTGTTGCAATTTAACTAATTCTTTCTTGCGTTTCCAAAGGAAACAAATAGGGTTCCATGTCCCAACTAACAAATTATAAATAACAAATAAATAAAAAATTGGTGAATCATTTATTACAAAATTATTTATTTGAAAGATTACCTTATAAGTGATCTTGAAATATTATTTGGTTGCACCATTTAAAAAAGTGTTCTAACACTAAAAAAAAACTATTTTTGACATTGAAAATAAACGTGTCTGGATAGATACATGGTAACCCACCAACAAGCGAAAAACTCACCTCTATATGAAAGGGTAATTAAATGCTTAATATATCATATATCATCTCATTCTTTTTACTGTAAATGAATTGAAATAGGTCGAGTATTAACAATTCTAAATTAATTCATTTCATTAATTTTGAACATGAATTGAGTTCGAGGTCATTACTTTTGGTTCATTTTTAAACATAAATTTATGGCATGGGTATGGTACTCCATTTACCTAAGGAAACCTAGAATCACGATCTCAACCATATCCATGTGCCCAAGAAACCATTAAATCAAGGCCATACATTTGCACAATGGATATCTCAGTATGGGTAGTTCTAGATGTTCATGGAAAAATGTTCTTAAGGCATAATCAGAAGTTAAAGTCGTGCCAAGATTAAGACAAAAGAAAGGGCTCGCTGTCGCACTATACTGCTAGCAAGGGCTTGCCAAGCTTCAACTTTCTACTTGGCTTTATAAATGGGGAAGGGTTGGCCTCTTTGCAGAACACACAATCACAGAACTAGAGAGCATAACACTCTCCTCATTACACTATTCATTATTTTCTAAGGAATAGTGTTTCACCTCACTTGCTCATGCAAAGGGGTCACGTAAAATTAGTGTTCTTTGTGTTGTTCTCTTTATTTATATGGCACCAAATTAATGTTTGGGTAGTTCACTAACCTAAAATCAGTGACTATCAAACCCCACCTAAAACCAAACTACCACGTACAATTACTAATGAATTACAATTATTAATTTGATATCTTATGAATTTTTTACGTACTTACATAATTAATTTCAAGTCTATATAAAGTCTATATATATAAGTTAATTTTTATATGTTAGTGTACATATAAATATTAAATATAACAAATACTCTAATTGAGTCTCTTAATCACATTCTCAAAAAAAAAAGTCTCTTAACCATGAATCTTTTCACGAACATAATATAATATAATATTTGAATTTGATTCATTTATTAAATAAATAAATATATATCAATATTATCTCGAATTATTCATATAAGGTTGCATTCTTATTCCGACCCTAAAAGCTTTGGCAATAGGTTAAGAGGCTTTGCGTGTGGGATAGTGATGATTTGAATAAAATGTTACTCAAATTTGATGTTCACAGTTCACCAAAGACAATATTAGTCTGTAGGAAACAAAATTGATAATTAAAATAATAATAATAATAATAATAACGGAAAAGGAAGACTATGAACTATGAAGTCAGTAAGTACACTGAAATGAAAACCACTTTACAGTCGCGTGGAGTTGCTAAGTCTATTCATTTAAGTGGGGATAGAGTATGGCATTCACACTCGTATGCCACACCTTAATTAAGGTGTACTATTAAAAGAGTGTAATGTTATATACACAACAAAATTCAAGCCTCTTCTGCGGCAATACCATCCTATATTATGCAGTGCACTAAGTTACCAGGAAGAATTTTGGATGGGATTGATCGGGTTAATAGAAATTTCCTATGGGGAACCACGGAGACCGCCAAAAAGATCCATTGGGTGGGGTGGCAAAAAGTTACAAGAACAAAAGAGGAAGGAGGGCTTAGGTTGCAGGCAGCAAAAGGTAGAAATACAGCCCTCCTTGCCAAGCTTAATTGGCGGTTGCACACGGAAAGAGAAGCTTTGTGGGCTCAAGTCCTTTGGCAAAAATACCATAACAATAGAAGGCTCAATGCTAGCAATCCGGACAGACTACCATGCTCCTAGGTCTGGACAGCCATAAAAAGAGGTAGGGAGACCTTTAAGAAGGGTAGTTTGATGATAATCAACAGGAATAGTAATGTTAGTTTTTGGAGGGGCAATTGGCTGAGCAAAGGACCTCTCTGGAATTTGATTCAAGGGCCTTTAACTCAAGGTGCAAACCACTTGGAAGTTAACGATGTTCTAACAAATACAGGGTGGGATTGGGGCAAAATTCCTTTTAATCTGCCCTTGGATGTAAAATCCTTGATTCAGGCCATACCTACACCCTTCACTAGTAGAGGAAGGGAGAGAATCTCTTGGATGGGCAACTCGAGAGGCACCTTTGATTTAAGGAGTGCATACTCTATTGCCATGGGAATGGAAACTGATATGGTTGTGCGTGATTTTGGGTGGATTTGGAAGTTGAACACTTTGCCCCGCATCAAGACCTTCTTGTGGATGTGTGTTCATGGAAGTATAGGGGTTAAGGCTTGCCTTGTGAGAAGAAGAGTGGTTGAGGAGGAGTCATGCCCAATCTGCCAAACGGCCTCGAAAACAATATTACATGCACTTAGGGACTACCATAAGGTAAAAGAAGTTTGGAGGTAGCTGGGAATTCAAAGGACTGATCAAGTTTTTTGGACTAGTAACTTACAAGATTGGATCAAGATCAATAGTAAAGATAGGGAAAGCTGTTTTCAAGGTAATTCCCCATGGAATATTTTATTTCCAATAGCGGTATGGAACTTATGGAAGAGTAGAAACATGCTTATTTTTAAGAGGAAGAGCCAAAACCCGAATCTTTCTAATGAAATTGTGAACCAAGCTGTGGAGTTTCTGTGTTATGTAGCTTCTCCTAGGAACCCAACCCGAGTAGTGACAAGGAGCATCAAGATGGGAGAAGCCAGCAATGGGATGGAAGAAATTGAACACTGATGGGTCGGTTTTGGGTAGCGTTGGACAAGCAGGTTGTGGTGGTGTTGTTAGAGATGAACATGGGAATTGGATAGCGGGTTTCACAAGGCATATAGGGACTACCAATTGTTTTGCAGCTGAACTTTGGGGCTTAAGGGATGGACTTAGCTTGTGCCTTTCTCTAAATATTCCATGCCTTGTTGTAGAGGTGGACGCTAAAGCAGTGGTTGATGTCCTAAGGAACTATAACTATGATAACATCATTATATCTCCTATAATGGATGATTGCAGGCAACTGGTGTCATGTTTCCAGCAAATTTAGATCAAACATTGTTACCAGCAAGCTAACCGATGTGCAGACTTGTTGGCTAAAATGGGAGTAGAGTAGGAGATAGATTTACTTAATTATTTGAGTCCGCCTGTGGACGTTTTGCAAATTCTCCAAGATGATAGGGACGGATTGTATGTCAATAGGATCTGTCATGATACTGTTGTTTCTCTTTGAGTTTTAATGCATCACCTCTTTACCAAAAAAAAAGAAAAAAACAAAATTTATATTATTTTCCAATACTAATTAAGTCGATTCTCATTTGGACTCGTCAATGACATTATGACAACATGCATGGTCTACTCAACCCAGCAAAAACGCTTCAATTGAGCTCTTCATATATATCCCTATATATATATATATATATATATATATTGTATTATTACTTGGTCGGCTAACCAACTTGAAAAAGAACACTTTGGGGTGGCAATGGGATGTCATGGCCTTGCTATTGCATTACTCGAGATCGACATTGACACAATTCCCTCACCTAAGGCTAATTATGAAAACAATTTCTATCAGTATATAACATTTATTTAATTTTCAGGTTTTCATCTCTTTTTTAAAAAAAAAAAAATTGTGGACATTTTTGCATCAATTTTTTTTTTTTTTTTAGAATACTAAATATTTTTAACACACACAAGAAGAGGCGGGAATGTTTTTTTTTTTTAAACTTACAGTAGTGTATATCCAAAAAAGCCTAATTCTTAGATATACAGCATAGATTTTAAACATTTTTTGCATCAATTATAAATGTGTGTGTGAAATAATAGATGTGAATAAGTGTGAAAAAATATTTTTATTTTATTTTTATTAAACTAAAAATTGGTATCTTTCACAATTAAATGTAGTATATGATTATTCTGAGTTTAAGGTTCTTAATCTCTAAAACCAAAAAGTTTCTCTGTCGATAGTGAAAGTTAGAAACCCTAACTTCTCCTAGGCTGTAGAAGTGTCGTCCCTCATCGGAGGTGTCTCTGTCCCTTAGGGTAACAAGTTTACACTAAGGTTTGTTGGGTTTTTCTTTCTTAGGTCTTTGGGAAACACTATACTTTACCTCTATGGACAAACTCACGAAGCAGTGGAAAGGACTCTCTCTTTCTCAAAGGGAAGGTCCCAAGTTCCGTATGAGACCAGATTTGGCTACGACGGAGTATATTATCGCAGCCAAATTCCTAACGAAAAAAGCTTTGAATATGGATGCCATTGCAGCGACTCCAACCCTTGTAGCAATCCAGAAATGGTTTCAGGTTGAAAAATCTTGGAAATCATATAGTACTATTCATTTTTGATAGTAAGGTAGGCGTTGATAATATCCTTGCAAACGAACCATGGAGCTATGATAAAAATCTTATGGTTTTGCAACAGTACGAAGCAGACTCTAAAGTTGAAAACCTGTCTTTTAACCTCACCCATTTTTAGGTTCAGGTGCATGGTATTCGGTTAGGTTCATGAACAAGAGGGTGGCAGAAGGTTTATGTGAGACCGTGGGTCAGGTATGCCACTTACAGAATGCTCCTACAGAGGACGGGGGAAGCTTTATGAGGGTTCGGGTTTTAGTGGATATTTCCCAACCTCTGTGTAAAGGACGTGTGATTGCTCTTAATGATAACAGGGAACAGTGGGTCACATTCAAATACGAACGGCTTCCTAACCTGTGTTACTGGTGCGGCTGCCTGACGCATGGCGATAAGGATTGCGATATGTGGATCGAGAGTGAAGGTACATTAGCTGAAACAGAGAAACAGTACGACTCCTGGATTAAGGCTTCGCCGTTTAACAGTAAGAAGAGATCAATGATCTCAGTTCCGGGGTTTTACACGAGGAAGGTAACCAAACCGACCGGAGAACATTCCCAGGGACCCACATATCACTCGCCAGCGACTGATAAGTCAACCCGGCCTGGAAAAGCAATACAGCCCGAGATGGAAAGTACAGGCTCAGGAAAGGCGTCGAATCTGCAGGTAGAAGATACTTTCCTTGCTGGTAAGTCCACTGCTAACCTGTCTCAATCATACTCAGATTTTATGCCGCAATCTACTCACATGAATTATTTCCAGTCTGTTATCGAGGATATTGACCGAGATTTAAGCAGGTTCGAATTACCTCTGACAGAAAACAACTCCCATAGCATCCTATCCCAAAATAACCCTCCACCCACGTCATCCCATAATACCCTAGAAACACACTACCCCATCTCTCACCCCAAGTGTTCTACAATGTCACCAATATCACCCACCCCTCTCTCTAATATTTCCAACTTGATAGTGTCCCCACATAAAAAAGCTAACCCCACGTTAACCCATAATACCATACCAACACAATACCATGACATTCCCTCCAAAAATTCTACCACGACACCTACACCACCCAACCCTCTCTTTGATATTTCCAACTTGACAGTGTCCCCTCATAAAAAAGCCAACCCCACGTTAACCCATAATACCATACCAACACAAAACCATGACATTCCCTCCAAAAATTCTACCACGGCACCTACATCACCCAACCCTCTCTCTGATATTTCCATTCTAAAAGTGAACCCAAAAAACAAAGCCAACCTTACAACCTGGAAACGTATACTCAGAAATGGAGGGGAACCAACCACAGATACTTTTGAAATCCTGGGTCAAAAGAGGTCAGCTAGCAACCATGCAAACCATACTGGGTTACCCAACAAGAAAATTGTGGTTTCTCAGAGTGGTAAGGAAAATGTTCAGATATTGGCAGAGGCTGTTCAAGAGCCTTGCCAGAAGCAATGAGTCTCCTAGTATGGACTTGTCGTGGGCTTGAGAACCCATTGACAGTAGATTAGCTTGCAGATTTGGTGTGGGCAAAAGATCCTTCTGTTGTGGTTATAGTCGAAACATGGACAGATAAAGCTAGGCTAGAACAAGTGAAAAGAAGAATCCAATTCAAGAATCTGTTTGAGGTTCCAAGAAGAAATAAAGCAGGTGGTCTGGCACTATTTTGGAAGGAAGACTTCAACTTAGATATTGAAACTTTCTCCTTAAACCATATTGACACCACAATTAATAAAAATAGACCTGATGAATGGAGATTCACCGGTTTTTACGGTGAACCGGGCACCCAAAAAAGACATGAATCGTGGGACAAGTTGAGAGACTCGAAAAGTATGAGAACTTCATCGTGGTTATGTGCTGGAGACTTCAACGAGATCACTCGTCAATCTGAAAAACTAGGGGGAAGAACCCGACCACATTCACAGATGCAACTCTTTCGGGACACTCCGGATGATTGTAGTTTCATAGACCTGGGGTATGTAGGGTTTCCTTATACTTGGCATAAGCACTTTGCCGATTACACAATTTTTGAGACTTGACAGAGGTTTAGCCACAGCTGATTGGTTCACAAAGTTCCCAGGTACCAAAATCCACCATCTAGATGTAACAACCTCTGACCATAAACCGTTGTGGATAACTCCAGAAGGGATGGACTTGAGTTTCCACAAACCTTTTAGATTTGAGCAAATGTGGTTAACGGATGAAGGGTGCACTACTACAGTTGAAGCGGTGTGAAGGGAGAGAGTTGTAGACCCGTGGGACACCAGAGTTCTCAATAAAATAGACAAGTATGGAAGGGAGTTGACACAGCGGAGTAAAAAATGTTTTGGAAGTTTCAGAAAAGAACTTGAAGAAAAGTGTAAGCAACTCAAACAAGCAGAAAATGAGGTAGCTCGAACTGGGAACTCAACCCGTATGAAGTTGTTAGAAAGGGAGGTAAATCAGTTGTTGGATAAGGAATCCAAGATGTGGGGCCAGCGCTCAAGAGTAATGTAGCTTAGAGATGGTGATCGTAATACAAAATTCTTTCACAGCAAAGCTTCACAACGACGCCGACAAAACTATATCACCAAGTTACGGGATGCCATGGGTAACTGGTGTGTTGGGCAAGAACATGTGAATGATATTATTCTAGACTTCTACCAGACTTTATTCTCATCTGATGAACTGAGTGGCTTGTCCGAAGTAATAGAAGTTATCCCACATGTGATTACACCTGACATGAACGTGCAGCTTGACAGAGAGTTTACTATTGAAGAGGTGGAGGTGGCAATCTAAAATCTCCTGGCCCCGACGGTATGCCCCCTTTGTTTTACCAAACTTGTTGGTCTTTGATTGGGTCTGACGTTAATCACTCCATATTCCATTATCTCAATAGTGGTGTGCTCCCACAATCACTTTGTCACTATTTTATCACTCTGATACCAAAGGTTAAGAACCCATAATTTTTGTCTCAATTTAGGCCAATAAGTTTAAGTAATGTGCATTACAGAATTTTCTCAAAAATTTTGGCAAATAGATTGAAAATTATTATGCCTCAACTCATTTCAGAACACCAAAGTGCTTTTATGTCTGACCGTTTGATTTCAAATAATATCCTGGTGGCTTTCGAAACATTGCACTACATGAGAAATCATAATAAGGGGAAGACAGGTTTTATGGCCTTGAAGCTAGACATGAGTAAGGCATATGACAAGGTGGAATGGTCTTTTATGGAGAAAGTCTTGGTGAAGATGGGTTTTCAAGATAGATGGGTGAAACTGATGATGGCTTGCATTACCACGGCTTCATATTCGGTGTTGATAAGTGGGGAACCCCACGGCCACATCACACCATCAAGGGGACTTCGACAAGGAGATCCTTTATTCCCATACCTTTTCCTCATGTGCACAGAGGGGCTGCATGGATTGATATATAAAGCAGCAACCAATGGTGATATTCGCGGTGTGTCAATTTGCCGCAATGGCCCTAAACTAACCCATTTACTTTTTGCAGATGAGAGTTTAATTTTTTGTAGGGCTACGGAGAATGAATACCAACCTTTGTTGAACATTCTTGCTAAATACGAGCATGCCTCTGGTCAACAAATTAACCGAGCAAAAACCACACTCTTTTTTAGCAAGTCCTCCACTACTGATATCCAAGCTAGGATCAAAGATATGCTTGGAGTAACGGTGGTTCAACAATATGAGAGTACTTGGGTCTTCCCTCCCTAGTTGGTAGAAACAAGACTGAGAGCTTCACTCACATAAAGCAACAAATTTGGAAGAAACTACAAGGTTGGGAGTCAAAACTCTTGTCTCAGGTAAGTAGAGAAATTCTTATTAAAGCTGTTGCACAAGCTCTTCCCACTTACGCCATGTCTTGTTTTAAATTACCACTCACCTTGTGCAATGAGATTGAGGCTTTAATCTGCAAATTTTTTTGGGGTCAAAGAGGTGATAATCGAAAGATTCATTGGGTGAAATGGTCGGATTTATGTAAGCCTAAATCACAAGGAGGTATGGGTTTCAAAGATCTAGCCATGTTTAATGATGCACTCTTGGCAAAAAAAAACGTGGAGACTTCTACATGACACCCAATCTTTGTTCTAGAAGGTTTTCAAAGCCAAATTTTTTCCAACTACCTCTGTGATGGAAGCAAGATCCCCAAATAATGCATCATATGCATGGAAAATCATAATTAAAGGAAGGGAGGTAATAAAGCATGGAGCAGTGTGGAGAATAGGCATGGGGAATTCAATCTGGGTGTAAGGAGACAACTGGCTCCCTATGAAGAACAAACCCAGAGTTTTATCACCAAAACCGGATGGGAATGGTACGGTCTGGGTGAGTGACTTGATTGACCCAATGCACAGAACGTGGAAAGAGGACGTGCTTGACTGGATCTTCTATGATTTTGAGGCAGCTACTATTAAGAAAATTCCTCTGTGTCGCTCCATTCAAGAAGACATCCTGATTTGGCCATTTAATCTGGATGGGGAGTACTCTGTTAAATCGGGTTACAGGTTCTTACAAGAAGCAAACACACTCCAACAGCCAGGACCTTCAAACGCTGAAACCATGAAAACTCTATGGAAAAAAATATAGGTCTTAGAGGTGCCAAACAAGGTTAAAAACCTGATATGGCGCGTATGCACAAATTCCTTACCCACCAAAGTAAACCTGGTCCGCCGCAAAATCACCTCTGACAGCTTGTGTGATATCTGTAGACTGCACCAGGAAGACACGATCCATGCCCTGTATGGCTACCCTGTGCTAAATCCCTTATGGAGTCAAACTTTAATATGGATTCATGAAACACTCAAGGGCAGCAGGACTTTCACTGACGTTATGGACTTTGTTTTTGCAGGTAATAAGGAACCAGAGCTATTCTCTCTTGTCATCTGGAACTTGTGGAATCGTCGTAACAATCTCCGCCTTGACAAAGCAACTCTGCCATTAGATAAAATAACAGAGCATGCTCGGGAAAGGCAGCTTGAAGCACTCGCACCTTCAGCGATCCCCTCTCTGCACTGAGGTCAACACCAGATGGTTTGGTCTCTGCCAGAAGCTCCACGTTACAAGATTAACTACGATGCGGCAACCTTCGTTGAAGACAATAAAGCCTGTAAGGTTGAATTTAATCAACCATTCTGTTGGCTTTATTCCGTACCAAATTTGCTTGTATTTCAGCATTTAGAAACCTTGTATTTAGGTGGGAATCATGTAAGGGTAGTGTGTGAGAGAGTGTGAAGAAAAGCACAAGTTTATGCACTCAGCAAATGGCTTGCGACTGGATCTCGTGGCTTGCAAGTCGCCAAAAGTGGCACACATGTGGAGCATGCAGAGGAGCTGAACAGTCACGCCAGCTGGAGCACTACAGGACAAAAAGTCCAGACTGGCCATTCAATTAGCTTGCGGCTTGAACTCATGACTCAGTCAAGTCGCGAGGCCAAGTCGCCAGTCCACTTTGTTTTGGAAAAACTGACTCTTCGCATTCCATTCTCACTCCAGTATAAATACCCCTTATACCCATGAAATGTAGAGAGCTTCCAGAGAGAATTTTGAGAGAGAAACCTTAGAGGAAAATAAGATTGACTCATCCACAATCTTCATCTTTGATTCTCCAAATTCCTCTACTCTCACCCTCTCCATTATTATATCTTTGAGAGGTATCTTACCCAAATCCTTTTCTCACCATACCCATATCAATGAGAAGTTATTTGGTGCTTGGGAAGCAGTTAGGAAGGGACCAATAGATATTGGTTGATGCTATGGGCTATAGCGGAATCCAGTAAGCTAAAGAAGACAAAGGTTCGACGTAACCTCGTTAGAGCAAAAAGCTTGGAGGGCTTAGATACACTGGGTAGATTAGGCTTGGAGGGTCTTCTGCTATTCATGTATCCCAATTTCATTCTTTAGTGGATTATTAACTGCTTGGAGGGCGGCGGAGAGGTTTTACGCCGAGGACTTCAGTTTTCTCTTCGATAACACATCACTGTGTTGTCTTTGTGTTTGCATCTTACTTCCCTTAATCTTTGTCATTTAATTTCTGCTGTGAATGTGATTTTATTTGGTTTAGATTATGTTATCAATTCTGATTTAGCTTATTTACATTTTCCGCACGTACATTGTTTGTTAATAAGCTTGAATTGGTAATTTGTAATTTTTGGGTCTAAACGTTCAAGGGTGTTTTACACACATTTTGAACATTCAAAGCCGGATTGGGAATTGTAATCCGAAATAGTGAAGGTAACGTAATGGTCTCACTGATGCAACAAATCCCATTGCCAGCCACAGTGATCGAGATTGAGGCACTTGCAGCACGGAGAGCGTTGGAGCTAGCACTGGAACTCGGTTTGGATAATATCGTATTAGAAGGCAACAATGAGTCTCTGTTCAAAGCTTTGAAGAGTGGAGATAGGAGCTTGGCACAGCACGGTCACCTTATAAAGGATATCCTATTTCTCAGTTTTTACTGTATCCTTTGTACGTCGACAATGTAATAAGTTGGCCCACTCTTTAGCTCGTAAGGCCAAATCTTTACCTTTTATGACCATCTGGATGGAAAATGTACCACCAGACCTTGTATCAATTCTTCAAGCGGATTTGTTTAGTTTGCCTTGATAAAAGTTTTGTCTTGTTTCTCAACAAAAAAAAAAAAATGTAGTATACGATTGGTTCGAATTACCTTTACGATCTCCTCTAAAATACACTAGATGATTGTAAAGATCCATAAAAAAAAAATTTTAAAAATAAGTCATGGAAGAGCAGAATCTATTGCTCCATTTATTATTTTGCCACGTGAAAAATATTTCATGGCAGAGCAGAATCTGCTGCTCTATTTATATATTGTCACGTCGCAACGTGCTCCTCTACATTATTGTCTCTATTGATCTATTCTGCTCCAGTGTGTCATAAATTTGGTACCGGTTTAAGAACAGTTTATTTAATTAAAATTAAAAAATTTTATTGAAAGCATTATAAATAAATGTAAGAGTTAGTTGAATAGTATAGTGAGATTCATAAATAGTACCAAAAAAAATACAATGAAACACATAAATAATAGTAAAAATAAGCTGAAATTACAAATAAACTGAAATTTTTAGCTTATCCCAAACAGAACCATTGTTGTTAGATCCCGATCAATGCCAAAAAATAATTCTGCAAAAGCAAAATTACTGTTTAATTAACCTCTTTACATATTGAATTCACTCCACAAAAGATGAACTTAGTACTGAATTTTTTTTTTGGTAATGGGATTTGTTGGATATTTGTTTTGATTTGCATTTTGTTTATATCTTAGGCCAACAGTGTAAAGAAGTTGTTGATGTCTCGCAAAGAGCCAAGGCATCCTCATCTTGCACTGTAATCTAGGAGAAATTGGAAAGTGCATCGAAGTTCATTCGCAGGACATTCATTAATTTCAACACAAAAGACATTCGTGGTAATCCAAAAGCAATTTCTTGCCAAATCAAACATTTGTGCATACGTGGACACAACTTGTTACCACTTCTAGAGTTCTAGTTGTGTTTATCGGCCAGATCTATGACTATATAGAATATTTCTATTGCTTTTCCGGCACTCGAATCATACTTTTTGATCTATAAATTTCATCGAAGTTTCAGTTTCTTTTTGCCTCGACAAGTGCTTTTGAGAATGTGAATATGGTAATTCGGACACTTCAAAGTTCCAACTTCCAATGGGTGCTGCCTAGAAGCTTCGTAATTTGTCCAAATTCTTTGCACCATTTGACGGTACCATTAGAATTAGGGAGACTTCATTCATGTTTGGTAAGCAGAGAGGAAATAACCAAAATAGAAAAAGTTGAAAAGGTGAAAAAAAAAAAAGGGAGCTCAAACCAGCACAACCCTCTTGAGTCTTGCCTATATGCGTATCCTAAACAGTTCGATACTGATAAACGTATCAAAGTTGGTTTTTTGGTCTGCAATCTGCATTAGTAATGGTCAATGAGGACCAATATATGGTTTCAATCTTGAAGGGTTAGAATTGATAAATTACCAATTATCTAAAAAGCTTAAACCGTTAAGAATCAGTGAATTCAATCATTTAATCTAACAATGAAAAAAAAATTATTATTTTGCACTTTCAGGTCAATGTCCACATTTTTTAAGAATGTACACATTTAATTCATGGACTACTAGGCTATGATGATTCCACCACATATATAGCTAAAGAATTTCTATAGTGTAATTTGTATATGCTACACCACACATGAAGCTCTAATCCTTCAGATTTTATTAATCCTTAATAAGGATGGCAAATATAACCCAACCTGCGGGTACTTGATCCGACCCGACCTATTAAACAATAGGGTCGGGTTTGGATTTTAAAATTCAAACCCCAAAACAGGTCGGGTCGGGTCAGGTCTAGGTACTCTCATACGACACTCGAATTTCTTCACTTGAAAGGGTAGGCTAAACTTAACTCTCTCCCGGGCGAAATTCAACATTTCACTGCCCTTGAAATTTTGATTATCGATGGTTTTGATGGAATGGAAACTTTACCTGAGGGGTTAGGCAACCTTTCTTCCCTTAAATAACTCAGAATTTGAAACTGCAATAACCTGATGTATCTGCCCACAACCACAACACGCCTCATCAAATTAGAAGAACTAGATATTAGGGATTGCTCCAAGTTAAAGGAAAGATGTGCAAATGGAAGTGGGGCTAAGTGGTTGAAGATTGCCCACATTCCAAAGATATGGATGTAAGTTTTCTGATACCTCAAATCCTCTTCTATATACTCTCCTGTGAATGAACAAATTATATATATTCTTAGTCAACCCTAATTTCTTTATTCCTCTTTTCACTTTTCCAAATAAACGATTTTTTTGAAATGTAATTTTTTAAATGAGACCCAAACCCATTTCGGGTTCAATAATTATATAATGTTCGGGTCCCGTGGAGCCCGACAGGGCGAGTTTGGAGTTAAAAAAACCCGTTTATTAAACGGTAATAAACTGGCCGGGTTCGGGTAACAAGGGAAGACCCACGAGTCGGGTTCAGGTATCAAAAAATCGGCCACAAACCAGACCCGTTGCCATTCCTAGTTCTTAATGAAATTGGGGGGATGATATAGTTGAAGGAAATTGGCCGTAGAGGCTCAATCGAGTCTATAGAGGGACAAATTGTAAGCAATACGTGAGAATAGGGATTGGGGTTTCATTTTTTGATTTACATAGTGATAGTGCTCTTTTCAAACCCAATCACCTAGTGCATTTTGGCTGGGTATAAGTACATCTCAATTAAGAAAATGTATTTTTTATGCTTTTGGATTGAGGAACCACACACAAAAATATGGCTCAACCTATATGCATGTTCTGGATGGGAGGTCTGTATGATATGTGAACGGGGATAGCCGTGGTTGTAGAAATAGTAATTGTGATTCTCTATTTGCAAGTGAAAAAAGCTTGGATCTTCATCTAGAAAGCTACCTTTGAATCTTCTTAACCATAAAATCATACACCCTCATGTCTCTTCTTTGGGTTAGAATGGGGAATGTTAAGGTGGTTGTTAAACTCCTTTGTAGATTTGATGCCTAATTCATTAGTTTCCATAATTTTAATGTTAGCAGTTTGCACTTAGCAATGGCATTTTGGGAAAGGAAGTTTTTTTCATTTTTAGATCCATGAGTTTTCAAAAAATAAAAACACCAACAATGTCAAGAAAATAGAAGCATTACTAAAAAGATCCACAAAATAGTTCTCTTCATTTTCCACAATCTCACTCTCACATATATTTAGGTCAACTAGTTATTTATTTATTTATTTTAGTCTCTTTGGGCCAACTAAATTCTTGAGGGATTAACCATGACTTTTGAGTGTAATTTGGGAAAAATGAAAAAAAAAAAAAAAAAAAAAATTCTAGGGAGAGTATAATCTTTGGGCCCAAGCTTTAAACTAGTATTGTATAATTATATATATTATGAAAAAAAAAATGGATGGGCCATGGGCACCGTAAGCTATACATGGGCCCGGTCCTATTTGTAAACCTTTCCTAGTAATACGTCTTCCCTCTAATTCTTGCTTTGACCCTTTCTTCAATCGGCCAAACTTTTCTCCACTTCCTAATCAAAATATTTGATAATATTAGGTAGTGCTTGCCATAACACCAATAAAAAAAACTAATTATTGCGTGCTTATTACCAGCAGCACATTTAATTGCATAATTGTGTTGTACTTGTGCAACAATTTTTTGGACTTTAAGATCGATTGTTGACAGAGTCACATTGACAAAGAAACACCACTGTTCTTTCTATTTTAGAAATTGTTAATTTGCTGTTTGAAATAAATGTAGAGTACGTGTTAATTTACAACGGCCCAAATCCGCCCGAGTACGTGTTAACTTTAGATAAAGGTTTACTATGGGCCTTGTTTTTTGTGGCCAGCCCAACTTGGAAACTTAAGCAATTTGTTGTTTGAAATGAATGCAGAACCCGAAAGTCAGTATAAACCAACAATGGCCCAAATCTACCAGCTTGGGTAGCAACTCTAGATAAAGGTTCGATTACTAGAAGTCCAAACTATGGGCCTTGTTTCTTGTAGGGAGCCCAACTTGTTGCTATATTATTTTAGGAAATAGTTTTTCCCCAAATTAGATTCGAGTAATCTCCTCCAAGTTCCAACCCATTAGGTGGCAATTGATAAAGTCATATAGTAAAAGGTTTTATCAATCGCCATACAGTGGGTTGGAAGAATTTTCTTCCAAATTGATTTGAATTTAAACTTTTTCCATTTTAGAAACTAAGAGTACGTTTGGTATACTGAATGAGGATTACAATAGGAATTGTAATCTTCATTACTATGAATAAAATGTGTTGTAATGTAATAACTAAACCTATTCATTAGTTTGGTTGTGAGTTATAATATTAGAATGAAACTTAACATTTATTCTAGGAAATTTCTTACTCATACAATTATATCTCCTTAAAAATTGTTATTTTTAAATTTAAGAGAGATATGTGTTATTTTTTATGATTTTTTATTTTTATAATTGTTAGATGTATATAGAAAGTTTGTTTATTTGGAAATATATTAAGTTTTGAAATTATTGCTCTTACTAAGGAATAGCTAATACAACCTTTTAAAGATGAATAGTTATTCCTCATTTTGAAGAATAGCTATTCATAAGGAATTATTATTCCTTGTAATAAAAACATAATCAAACTAAAGAATAACTAAACCATAGGAATAACTATTACATTACAGCGCCTATTACAGTCTACCAAGCATGCCCTAAATACATTATCTACTCGGAATCTTATAAGTTCTTCCAAATTGATTTGAATTTAAACTTTTTCCATTCTAAAAATTAAACACATTATCTACTTAGAATCTTATAAGGGTTCTATTTTTTATGTAAGATCCACAATCACAATAAATGTGCATGTTTGTGTAATCTTAATTTCAATAATATATTGTAGAGGATATCTTTTAAGCTAAATAGTATTTTAAACATTATAGCTTTGAGGTGGTTTCAAATCAATTATCATACATTTCTAAAATAAAAACATTCCAATTAAACTAGGAACTCATTGCATATGAGGTCGTTAATGAAAAGTGTTTAATACTTTTGGCTTGGAGTGATATAATGTTCATATATAATAAGCATATGTGTTGAAATAAGCAATGTTTATAAACTTAACTAGAAAATAAAGAGGTTCATGATTTTAAAGCCAGTATCTTTTGTGTCCCCCCCCCCCCCCCCCCCCCACACCCCTCTCTCAATAGGCACTATCAATGAACCATGTGCTTATGGTTATGATCTCTTGAAATTCTATCTTGTGGTTTCCATAAACTATGCTAGTTTTAGAGGGTAATAATCTTAGGGAGAGGAATAGCACCAGGGATATCGATCGGGCAATGTTCCAAGTGGGATGAAGTTCACCGAATCCGAACGTGGAAGAGCCAAACAACTACTTCTTAAGCTTTCTGACCAACTAATTGGGTTGATCGAAGCCACTCCAAAGATTAAGATAGTAGCAAACTTGAGAATTAGAAATATGAATCAATGAAGTGTTTTCCTTTAAACATAACTACTTTTTTTTTATTCTTTTAAACAAAGGGACAACACACTATCCCCTCAAGTTAGAAGGGGCGAAACTCCCAAGGTGCTCATTCCAATACTATATATATATATATATATATATATATATATTGGTGACTTTGTCATTTTGTTTAATATGAAATGAGTGGTAGTTATTCAAAGTAATAAATGCTAACTTGATGGGTAAAAAGACTTTCCTTTGACACTTATATCGATTTTGAAGGGAGTTTGGTCATCAAGCTTTAGGGAATCCTCAATTTAAGTGAGAGATTTCCCCCTTAAAGGCTCTCAGCCATGCACTTTCATTTGATTGTCCCAATTAGAGATGTGATCAATAAGTAAGAACCATAGGTTAATTGGTGAGATAAGACGAAATAGAAATGTAATCTTGGTTCAGGCTGAGCACATTTTGGACTGGATGTAGGCCCAAGGACAACCAGCATGATACCATATTTGAACATACCTCATTTGATTATCATTTTCATCTAGAATAGAAATAAATAGGGTGAAATTCTTTGAAACCAAAAGCATTTAGAGTGCAATAGGCCCTTCTTAATCTTAGTGCACCCTCAGTTGTTCATAGTGAAAATTATTGTCATATAAAGTACAAACCGCACCAATTACTTGCAATTTTAATCATTAATTAAATTGTAAATGGTTTTAGATTTTGATAGCCAAGGATGGGATCAATGTTAAGGTCGTGCCCAATCAGCTAACACTAAGCTGTAAGCCCAAGGATTGGGCCAAGCACATGAGTTCTAATGATCATGGTGTTAACCCAAGGACATGAGCTCTATTGTTCATGGACTTGAGCTTTAATGAATCCATTGAGTCACTATTGGGCTTGGGCCTCAAGGGACCCTAATTTTGCCTCATCTTATTTGGTGAAAGAATTGTAACGTCTGCTTTCTTTTGTTTCTTTTCTTTTTTTTAATAATTTTTTTCCACCTTTTAAATAATACAATCGATTGAATTATTTAAAATGTACAATAATCTAATTTTTCAACCCAAAAAAAAATAAAATTGGAGCAATGTAGTTCTATTTACAAAGCGAAAAATGGTGCACATGTAGTAGTTCTATCATCAAAGAAGAAGAAGTAAAAAAGCAGACAGAAGGACACAGAGATAGATAGGGTTTACAGACCCAATTTCAGATCTCCGCGTGGTCCTCACTAGTGCATGATAGAGAGATAGATGTAACCTGTGATGTATCATTGATGATTCTGTCTCTTTGAGTTTTTTCTTTCTGATTCATGGCTCGTTTGCTCTCATTTTTATCAGCTTCTTGATTTTTGAATTATTAAATTTATGTACAATTATTATTGGGGTTGTTAATATATTTAGATGAAGCAATGTATTATCTTTTATATATAAATCTATGCGAATATGCTCTTCCAAACAAGTACTGTAGGGATAAGGGCCTAGAATCATATATTGGGCATTGGGCCTAATCCGAAGACATGAAACGGTCCGAGAAGGGACAAATGGTTAGGAGGGGTTCCAATTTTAAAGTCTCATAAGTGAGGAACGAATGGATGTTGGTCCGAGGAGGAACCCCTCCTCGGATGTGACAAATACAGCTCAAATCTGTACTCCAATAATCAAGGTGACCTTCAGGAGGCTCTAGCAATAAGGACGTGCATCACGCACGTATAAAAGTGATGGGAACTCAGAAACATCTAAGGAAAAGTTGCTACCACCACATTAAATGCACTGCAGCTACTTTTCTGGTCTCATTTATATGGAGAAGACCTTTGAACAGTGTTTTCTTGGCTACCGCAACTCACAGAGGGCCAGAAGGGGTGTCTGATGGGACGGGCACTCAAGTAGTGGCTTGGAAGATTGACAAATGGAGGGCCAGGACTGTTAGGAAAGAGATATATAATGTAAGAGACCCCGGAGGGAAGAGGGAAGGATGAAGAGAAGACTTTAGCTACCAAAATTGCACTTATAAACAATTTATTGATTCATAATAAAATTGGCCTCCTCGGACAGTGAATTCTTTCAGTCCTATGTGCTTTATTTTTGCTTGATCCTCTTCTAAATCCATTCTAACTGTTGTTAAATTCATTAAGGCCTAGTTCTTTAATCCACTCTCTACAAATTTATTGTATTAGGCTCACTAGGCCAAGATCCTATATGTCTTGGGCCTGGACTGCAAAACGTGTCCATACAAATATTATATCAATGTGATTACTACATGGGCCCAAATAAATACTACACGATGTCACTCTCACTACAAGAGAAAATGTTTATTGCAACGAAAAAAACCATTGCAATAACATTAGAGTCATTGCAATAGTTGATACAAAATGTTGCAATATAATTTGAGGTAATAGGTTTATGCAACAAAAATTTTTGTTGCAATAAACTCCAAATATTTTAATAATAACTTTGATGCAATGATATATATATAGTTACAATAAATAATTTACTATTTCGAATATCTTGTAAGTATAGGCTATTACTTCACGAAACTTGTTGTAATAGATTGCAAATAATTGAACAAAATAAGTCGGATTAAATTACTGCAATGATATCTTCATTGTAATAGATAATTAATTCATTTTGTCACTACGATTGACTATGAAATAATTGATACAGTGTTATTGCAACGATATATTCATTGCAGTTATGTGTTTGTCATTGCAATAGATTGTAAAAGAATTAATATCAAATTATTACAATGGTAACTTCGATGCAATAGCTATTAATTCGAAATTTTCGTTGTAATAGATTGTAAAAACAATTGGTATCAATTTATTGTAACGATTCTTTCATTTTAAGTTATTGCAACAATTTTTCCTTATATATTAAAGCTTCTATTGCAGCTGAAAATTATAAGTTATTGCAACTTATTATTGTTAATGCAATAATTTAACACTTTTAAGTTACTATTGCAACCATTTTAACTTGTAGATGCGATATTTTGTCTAAAACTACTATATACATATTTCTGCACACACCCCTTCTTCTATATATTCACTACTTCTTGTACTTCACTTCACTAGTTTCTCAAAAAAATTGCACTTACACTGACTCTCTCTTTCACTCTTCTAACTTCTTCTATATTATTTCTTCTTCTCTCTCTTCTGCAAGATTGAAGTGTCAGAATGAGCTACAATGGTTGCACAGTTCTTGGAAAAAAGTGCAGTGACACGTGCGTGCTGAGGTCATGCTTGCAATGGATCAAGTCCCCAAAAGCACAAGCCAACGCCGTCGTGTTCCTCAGCAACTTCTTTGGCCCCAGCAACTTCATTGCCCTTGTCTCCGCCGTCCCAAAAGCCCAAAGAACAAGTATATACAGGGACGGAGCTACAATGGCCCCCCCCTGATATTTTGAAAATATATATATATATATATATATATATTATATAATGAGCTTGATTTAAAACATCATTAAGGATGTCAAAGCTAGGTTGGGTTTAAAACCAAGTTCAAGAAGTCAGTTTTGAATGCTACCATCTGTTGTAATTGAGGGATTGATCCAAGTAGTATTTTAATTTGATCCTTGAAATCTTGTGCTATTGTGTTTTTTGCCAAAGTGCTAGTCTATGTACTACTTTGCTAAAGGTACTAGTTGTGATTCCTTATGGATGTTTTTGTTTAGATTGTTAGGGCAGTAGTCAGTGTATTTTGCTTTGCCATCTGTTTTGGCTTGCTTTGGTTTTATGGTTAGTTTGTTTTAGTTGCTGTAGTAGGGAGGTTTCCCTTTGCTAGTTTATTTTGGGTCTTCCTTTGTAATTTGTATTTGTTTCTATAAATAAAAGCTGAATTACCACACACACACACACACACACACACACACACACACACACAAAAGCTTGATTTAAAACATATCAAAAAGAAAAAATCAGTCCTAGGCCTCCTGGCCTTCTGTGCTAGGTCTAGCATCTCACTTCAAATGCCTTTTAAGTTTTCCATTCACTTTTACTTAGGCTTCCTATAGATGTTAGGATTAATTTGAACTTATGCTGGGAGGGAAGGATCTATTAATAAGCTTTAAAGTACATAATTTCATTCAAAAGAGCTTTCTTGTTACATATCATCCGCAAGAGACATGTATAACTAGCTAGATCACCCTGGCAGACATGTATAAAGTTAGAACTTTATCCAAAAAAAAAAAAGTTAGGCCCAAAAAAGAAAAACTTTATCCATAATTCATATCTGAGTTTAAATGCTTTGAAAAAAAAAAAAAAAAGGCACATGAATTCTGGCACATAATTCATGACTTGTCTTATTATTCTCTACAATTCTATTTTTACGTATTTGTTGTTCTATTTGCAGTTGTGTTCCGGTCCCTATTGCTTGAAGCATGTGGGCGTATGGTTAACCCAGTAGACAGCGTGGTGGGACTTCTTGGACAAGGCAAGTTTGAAGTGTGCCAGAGGGTTGTTGATACGATGCTTGCTGGAGGTACTGTGACTCCTATTCCATACACTCCTCATCAGCCACCTACTCTCACTCTCTCATGGGTCCAATCACCACCAACGTGGTATGCCATTTGTTTGTAACGTGGTATGCTAAAACTAATACAAATTTTACTACATAAAAATTACAATTTAATATAGTAAGAATGTGATTGGTGCATAAAAGAAAGGGTTTGGAGGTGTAGTGGGGGAGGGATTGAGTTGCATGTTAACATAAAAGAAAAAGGTGTTGCATGGGTCTTAATCAATCACATCACTCAAGCTGTGCTCTATCCCTGTTGTTCCTTCTTAGTTTGTTTTATTGAATCGTTTATTCATCAAAAAAAGAAATAGACATTTTTTGACACATTTTTCTTTTATATTGACATGCAACTCAATCCCCTCCCCCACTATACCTCCAAACCCTTTCTTTTATGCACCAATCACATTCTTACTATATTAAATTGTAATTTTTATGTAGTTAAATTTGTATTAGTTTTAGCATACCACGTTACAAACAAAAGGCATACCACGTTACTAGTAGCATATATTAATATTGTTAGCAAAATACAAAAGAAATTAGTAGCCTTTGGTTATTGTATAAGTTAACACATGTAAACTAGCAAGGGCCAATGCAAAGAAGAGAGCCAAGATGTTGAAGAAAACACCATCGAATCCATTGCAATAGTTGATACAAGATGTTGCAATAAAATTTGAGGTAATAGGTTTATGCAACAAAAATTTTTGTTGCAATAAACTCTAAATATTTTAATAATAACTTTGATACAATGATATATATATATATATACACATATATAGTTACAATAAACAATTTACTATTTCGAATATTTTGTAAGTATAGGCTATTACTTCACGAAACTTGTTGTAATAGATTGCAAATAACTGAACAAAATAAGTCGGATTAAATTACTGCAATGATATCTTCATTGTAATAGATAATTAATTCATTTTGTCACTGTGATTAACTATGAAATAATTGATACAAAGTTATTGCAACGATATATTCATTGCAGTTACGTGTTTGTCATTGCAACAGATTGTAAAAGAATTAATATCAAATTATTACAATGGTAACTTCGATTCAATAGCTATTAATTCGAAATTTTCGTTGCAATAGATTGCAAAAACAATTGGTATCAATTTATTGTAACGATTCTTTCATTTTAAGTTATTGCAACAATTTTTCCTTATATATTAAAGCTTCTATTGCAGCTGAAAATTATAAGTTATTGCAACTTATTATTGTTGATGCAATAATTTAACACTTTTAAGTTACTATTGCAACCATTTTAACTTGTAGATGCAATATTTTGTCTAAAACTACTATATACATATTTCTGCACACACCCTTTCTTCTATATATTCACTACTTCTTGTACTTCACTTCACTGGTTTCTCAAAAAAATTGCACTTACACTGACTCTCTCTCTCGCTCTTCTAACTTCTTCCAAATTATTTCTTCTTCTCTCTCTTCTGTAAGATTGAAGTGTCAGAATGAGCTGCAATGGTTGCACAGTTCTTGGAAAAAATTGCAGTGATACGTACGTGCTGAGGTCATGCCTGCAATGGATCGAGTCCCCAGAAGCACAAGCCAATGCCGTCGTGTTCCTCAGCAACTTCTTTGGCCCTAGCAACTTCATTGCCTTCGTCTCCGCCGTCCCGGAAGCCCAAAGAATAGGTATATACAAGGACGGAGCTACAATGGCCCCTCCTGATATTTTGAATATATATATATATATATATATATATTATATAATGAGCTTGATTTAAAACATATCAAAAAAAAAAAAAAAATAGTCCTAGGCCTCTGGCCTTCTGTGCTAGGTCTAGCATCTCACTTCAATTGCTTTTAAGTTTTCTATTCACTTTTACTTAGACTTCCTATAGATGTTAGGATTAATTTGAGCTTATGCTGGGAGGGAAGGATCTATTAATAGGCTTTAAAGTACATAATTTCATTCAAAAGAGCTTTCTTGCTACATATCATCCACAGGAGACATGTATAACTAGCTAGATCACCATGGCAGACATGTATAAAGTTAGGCCTTTATCACCAAAAAAAAAAAAAAAAAGTTAGACCCAAAAAAGAAAAACTTTATCCATAATTCATATCCTGAGTTTAAATGCTTTGAAAAAAAAAAAAAAAAAAACACATGAATTCTGACACATAATTCATGACTTGTCTTATTATTCTCTACAATTCTATTTTTACGTATTTGTTGTTCAATTTGCAGTTGTGTTCTGGTCCCTATTGCTTAAAGCATGTGGGCGTATGGTTAACCCAATAGATGGCGTGGTGGGACTTCTTGGACAATGCAAGTTTGAAGTGTGCCAGAAGGCTGTTGATACGGTGCTTGCTGGAGGTACCATGACTCCTATTTTGTACACTCCTCATCAGCCACCTACTCTTACTCTCTCATTGGGTTCGATCACCACCAACGTGGTATGCCTTTTGTTTGTAACGTGGTATGCTAAAACTAATACAATTTTTACTACATAAAAATTACAATTTAATATAGTAAGAATGTGATTGGTGCATAAAAGAAAGGATTTGGAGGTGTAGTGGGGGAGGGGATTGAGTTGCATGTTAATATAAAAGAAAAAGGTGTTGCATGGGTCTTAATCAATCACATCACTCAGGCTGTGCTCTATCCCTGTTGTTCCTTCTTAGTTTGTTTTATTGAATCGTTTATTCATCAACAAAAGAAATAGACATTTTTTGACACATTTTTCTTTTATATTAACATGCAACTCAATCCCCTCCCCCACTATACCTCCAAACCCTTTCTTTTATGCACTAATCACAATCTTACTATATTAAATTGTAATTTTTATGTAGTAAAATTTGTATTAGTTTTAGCATACCACGTTACAAACAAAATGCATACCACGTTACTAGTAGCATATATTAATATAGTTAGCAAAATACAAAAGAAATTAGTAGCCTTTGGTTATTGTATAAGTTAACACATGTAAACTAGCAAGGGCCAATGCAAAGAAGAGAGCTAAGATGTTGAAGAAAACACTATCAAAATAATGCGCACAGCTCGTTGAACAAATTGATATACTTTTTCCACCAAAAATTTGATATATTTCAAATTTTCATTCTAGGTTCGAATCCAGGGACGAAGTTCCCTCAACTTACAGTAGCAAAAAAAACATATCAGTTTGTTTATTGGAGCGTGGTGATCATCACACAAACGTAGACATGCAAGATGTTTCAAAAGATTAATGGCCTGTTTGGAAGTTTAGAGAGGGAGGGGAATGGTTATCAATGTGATTACTACATGGGTCCAAATAAGTACTACATGATGTCACTCTCACTACAAGAAAAAAATGTTTATTGCAACAAAAAAAACCATTGCAATAACATTAGTGTCATTGCAATAGTTGATACAAGATGTTGCAATAAAATTTGAGGTAATAGGTTTATGCAACAAAAATTTTTGTTGCAATAAACTCCAAATATTTTAATAATAACTTTGATGCAATGATATATATATAGTTACAATAAACAATTTACTATTTCGAATATCTTGTAAGTGTATGCTATTACTTCACGAAACTTGTTGTAATAGATTGCAAATAACTGAAAAAAATAAGTCAGATTAAATTACTGCAATGATATCTTCATTGTAGTAGATAATTAATTGATTTTGTCACTGCGATTGACTATGAAATAATTAATACAAAGTTATTGCAATGATATATTCATTGCAGTTACGTGTTTGTCATTGCAATAGATTGTAAAAGAATTAATATCAAATTATTACAATGGTAACTTCGATGCAATAGCTATTAATTCAAAATTTTAGTTGCAATAGATTGCAAACAATTGGTATAAATTTATTGTAACGATTTTTTCATTTTAAGTTATTACAACAATTTTTCCTTATATATTAAAGCTTCTATTGCAGCTGAAAATTATAAGTTATTGCGACTTATTATTGTTGATGCAATAATTTAACACTTTTAAGTTACTATTGCAACCATTTTAACTTGTAAATGTGATATTTTGTCTAAAACTACTATATACATATTTCTGCACACACCCTTTCTTCTATATATTCACTACTTCTTGTACTTCACTTCACTGGTTTCTCCAAAAAATTGCACTTACACTGACTCTCTCTCTCACTCTTCTAACTTCTTCCAGATTATTTTTTCTTCTCTCTCTTCTGCAAGATCGAAGTGTCAGAATGAGCTGCAACGGTTGCATAGTTCTTGGAAAAAATTGCAGTGACACGTGCGTGCTGAGGTCATGCCTGCAATGGATCGAGTCCCCAGAAGCACAAGCCAACGCCGTCGTGTTCCTCAGCAACTTCTTTGGCCCCAGCAACTTCATTGCCTTCGTCTCCGCCGTCCCGGAAGCCCAAAGAACAGGTATATACAGGGACGGAGCTACAATGGCCCCTCCTGATATATATATATATATATATATATAGTTATAATAAACAATTTACTATTTCGAATATCTTGTAAGTATAGGCTATTACTTCACGAAACTTGTTGTAATAGATTGCAAATAACTGAACAAAATAAGTCAGATTAAATTACTGCAATGATATCTTCATTGTAATAGATAATTAATTCATTTTGTCACTGCGATTGACTATGAAATAATTGATACAAAGTTATTGCAATGATATATTCATTGCAGTTACGTGTTTGTCATTGCAATAGATTGTAAAAGAATTAATATCAAATTATTACAATGGTAACTTCGATGCAATGAGTCAAAATCTTTTGTCTCAAACTCTCTATACCATTCTATGCTCCACGAATTAAAATGTGCCACGTGTCCACTACTTCCTAAATTCATGCTTCCTATTTCACTCAACAAAAAGAACTTTCTAAAAAAAAAAACTCACGTTATCCCATCAGGCCATCACCGGTGACCACCATCAACTCCGGCAACACCACTACTAAGAGACAATCACCACCAACTTCACTGGCACATCCTGGTTTGGCATGCTGATTTCGTCTTTAGACAGGATGTGCTCCTTGGTGGCATTGATGGCAAGAAGAAGAGGAGCAAATCAGAGGTGGTGGTGATGTTCTGAGAGCAAGGCAGATCCGACAGAGATGGGGATGGAACTAGTGTTGATGACAAGAAAACGAAGAGGCCGAGGTGGTGGCAGTGGGGGGCAACCTGTTGTACCTTTCTGAGAACAAGGCAGAGTGAGCAGCGATGGGTTCATGGAGGTTTCAGACCAGCTTTGATCCACATGAACCTGGAGGCAGAGCCATGGCTGTGACAGCCTCTGATGGCGTTGGCAAACTCACGTCAGTGGGATGAGATGATGTTGGGTTTTTTTTTTTTTTTTTTTTCATATTTTTGGTAAGTGAAATAAGAAGCGTGAATTTAGGAATTGGTGGACACGTGGCACATTTTAATTCGTGGAGCATAGAGTGGTATAGAGAGTTTGAGACAGAAGATTTTGACTCCTATGCAATAGCTATTAATTCGAAATTTTCGTTGCAATAGATTGCAAAAACAATTGGTATCAATTTATTGCAACGATTCTTTCATTTTAAGTTATTGCAACAATTTTTCCTTATATATTAAAGCTTCTATTGTAGTTGAAAATTATAAGTTATTGCAACTTATTATTGTTGATGCAATAATTTAACACTTTTAAGTTACTATTGCAACCATTTTAACTTGTAAATGCAACATTTTGTCTAAAACTACTATATACATATTTCTGTGCACACCCTTTCTTCTATATATTCACTACTTCTTGTACTTGACTTCACTGGTTTCTCAAAAAAATTGCACTTACACTGACTCACTCTCTCACTCTTCTAACTTCTTCCAGATTATTTCTGCTTCTCTCTCTTCTGCAAGATCGAAGTGTTAGAATGATGCCTGCAATGAATCGAGTCCTCAGAAGCACAAGCCAACGCCGTCGTGTTCCTCAGCAACTTCTTTGGCCCCAGCAACTTCATTGCCTTTGTCTCCGCCGTCCGGAAGCCCAAAGAACAAGTATATACAGGGACGGAGCTACAATGGCCCCTGTTGATATTTTGAAAAAATAAATAAATAAATAAATAAATAAATATATATATATATATATATAATGAGCTTGATTTAAAACATATAATAAAAAAAAAATTAATCCTGGGCCTCCTAGCCTTCTGTGCTAGGTCTAGCATCTCACTTCAAATGCCTTTTAAGTTTTCCATTCACTTTTACTTAGGCTTCCTATAGATGTTAGGATTAATTTGAACTTATGCTGGGAGGGAAGGATCTATTAATAGGCTTTAAAGTACATAATTTCATTCAAAAGAGCTTTCTTGTTACATATCATCCACAGGAGACATGTATAACTAGCTAGATCACCATGGCAGACATGTATAAAGTTAGGCCTTTATCCAAAAAAAAAAAAAAAAGTTAGGCCCAAAAAAGAAAAACCTTATCCATAATTCATATCTTGAGTTTAAATGCTTTGAAAAAAAAAAAAAAAAAAAAAGGCACATGAATTCTGGCACATAATTCATGACTTGTCTTATTATTCTCTACAATTCTATTTTTAAATATTTGTTGTTCTATTTGCAGTTGTGTTCCGGTCCCTATTGCTTGAAGCATGTGGGCGTATGGTTAACCTGATAGACGGCGTGGTGGGACTTCTTGGACGAGGCAAGTTTGAAGTGTGCCAAAAGGTTGTTGATACGGTGCTTGCTGGAGGTACCGTGACTCCTATTCTGTACACTCCTCATCAGCCACCTGCTCTCACTCTCTCATTGGGTCCGATCACCACCAACCCAAGTAGTGGGAGTAGCTCCGGGAATGATGAGAAGAAAATTCTCAATCTGTTTAAATAGAGTAGTAATTGTAATAATCTATTTATGACATGTGTGTGTTGCATGGATTGTAATTATCTATTTATGACGTGTGTGTGTGGGGTAGTAATCTGTTTGTCTGAATGTTTATATCGAAGACATCCTCTCATATAATAATAAGTCCGAATAATTAAAGTCATGGTGAGATCATCTATTTACATGAGAGGAAGGTGTAATACATTGTTGTAGTATGAAAAAGTATCTACTAATTTTCCCATTATACCGAGTGGGAATATGCCCAAGATAATTATTGCTTTGAAATACAAAAGAAAATTACTACTTTGAATAAAACCGACATAATATTCCATCTTAAAGAGTAATAACTAATAACAAAGCCAAAAAGCTTCATTGATTTAACCTTGATTGATTATAGTAATTGCTTATTAGTTGAACTCCTTTCTAGTTGGCCTGTCTTGTTGTCTTCACTGTGCATCAACATCGCTGCCTCATCACCACTCCCTTTGTTTCCCAAATTATAAACCTATCAAAGAAACATGGTCCTTTACTGGTACTGGACTTCCATCCCACACTTTGCCTTAAATGTTCTGTTGTCATTGTCTCTTTTCTCCAAAAGGATTCAACCATGCCCTTGTTAGAGAGTGACTGACACAAGAAGTAGAGTATAACTCAGAAGTCATGACTCAGATACACCCTCCACAAGGTGGAAACCCAACTCACCAAGTTGTTCTCTTTCTATATCCTGAAGTATTCTCTCACACCATAATTAAATAATGGGAAAGTGGTTACTGCTGAGCTAAGTGGCTTTTGTTCCCTTCTTATGTTTTGCACCCAGGCTTATCTCTTGAGGTGGTTTGTCTTACAGCTCTTCCTTCCAAATGTTCTCTCTTTAAGTCAGCAGTGAGGCTTATCAATTAGTATCACCAAGAATCTGGTTTGGCATGTGTCAATTCTTGTTCTCTATATTGCAATATTCTCTGAAGGGGCTTCAAGAATGTTAATTTTGTTTGGGTTTCATGGAATTTATGACGCGTGTGTTGCACGGATTTTGTTGTGGGCCGTATTTATGTGATAAGAGTGATAAACAAATTGTGATAAGATAATGGAAGAGTGATAAACAAAAAGAGAAATAAAAAAAAATGTGAAGTTCACCAATAATCAATCTCTTGATTTATTAAGTAATCTCATAATTGCCTGGAAAGTGAAATCCAAGATAATGGAAGATTAAGATTGACAAGAATAATCAATCTCTTGATTTATTAAGTAACCTTGTAATTGCTTGGAAGGTCTCTTAGTGAAATCCAAGATAATGGAAGATTAAGGTTGACACCAATAATCAAACTTTTGATTTATTAAGTAATTTCATAATTGCCTAGAAGGTCTCATAGTGAAATCCAAGATAATGGAATATTAAGATTGACAACCACAAAGAGAAGATCAAACCATAATTTGTCCCGTTTTTTCCTTCAACTTTTATTATGTTGCAGTGAGCAAATAATACATTACATTTTTAATAAAGAATAAACTTTTTTTATAAAATAAACTTTTTCGATTAAAAGTTACACACAAGTTACATGGGTCTTAATCAATCACATCACTCATTGTTTTTGTTTTGAAATAGACATTTTTTGACACCTTTTTCTTTTATATTAACATGCAACTCAATCCCCTCCCCCACTACACCTCCAAACCCTTTCTTTTAGCCATCTTTGGATCTGTTGTGGTTGAGATTGCAGCATATCTCATGATAGAGGCAATGGAGAAAGGCCAATAAGGGGTGAAGTTAGAGATATAACAATTTTACGTGTCACCCACAAAATAAAAACAATTCAAACATTCATATATTATGCACCAATCACATTCTTACTATATTAAATTGTAATTTTTATGTAGTAAAATTTGTATTAGTTTTAGCATACCACGTTACAAACAAAAGGCATACCACGTTGTTACTAGTAGCATATATTAATATTGTTAGCAAAATACAAAAGAAATTAGTAGCCTTTGGTTATTGTATAAGTTAACACATGTAAACCAGCAAGGGCCAATGCAAAGAAGAGAGCTAAGATGTTGAAGAAAACACCATTGAATCCGAGATTCAGGCTCCTGCACGTATTTATCAATAACGCGCACAGTTCGTTGAACATATTGATATACTTTTTCCACCAAAAATTTGATATATTTCAAATTTTCATTCAAGGTTCGAATCCAAGGACAAAGTTCCCTCAACTTACAGTAGAAAAAAAACATATCAGTTTGTTTATTGGGGCGTGGTGATCATCACACAAACGTAGACATGCAAGATGTTTCAAAAGATTAAAACTAATCAAATACACAGAATAGGAAGAGGCATGAATAAGAACTTAATCAACTATTGAATAAAAGGAAACATGGAATCATCATTACACATATTTACATATACATTCCTCAGGCCTATAAGAAAAACACCTGTATACAATCAATCTAATTTTTGATATTATGAACGTCAATTTCCTGCCATCTACTAATCGAAAATACATCATACAACTACTTTTTATGTATTTCAACGAAGGCCAAATTAGCACTCTTCTGAAGCCACAACCAAACATAAATCTCTTATTACCTCGGGGGTCATCGAATATTGTTAGCTATTAACGTAGGCAGTCAAATGATATGAGCTTTACACTTTCAGTGTCAGCTTGGCAGTACACGCTTTAGTTGTACAACATGTGTTCTCAAGCTACACTCTGTCACCTGGCCATAATTAAAATTTTCAAATCAGAAATGTTGTTATTCAATGAAAAAAAAAACACACACACTAGGAATCTAGAATGCCAACTATTACTGAATTACAAAATTAGAATTTTACATTTTTACTTTTATTTCACTTTTAGGGAAGAGGAATGGGAATGGCTATTCGCACAACAATAACGGCTAGGGACATGCCATGTTCTGGGAATGTTAGGTAAACAGTTGCTGCCCTGTTCCCAGGCATTATGCGTGGGAACAGCCATCTTAGTTGCATTGACACTTCCGTCCCAATTACTTGATAATTGTTGAATAGAACAATTACCTGCATGGCTGCATTTGTTGACAGGAGATCTTTGCAGTGATCAAGCAAAGCACGCTCTTTTACACTTAACTTTGAGAGTTCAGCTACCAAAGAGTTCACATTCCCAACCTATAAATAACAAATAATTTCATGCATAAGGGACAAATAAGCTAAAGATTGGAAAACAAGTGGCTACTTTAACAATGCAGGATGGCCTAAGAACTTGCATATATGTTTGTGCTGGTGTGTGTGTGCGAGTGAAAGAAATCATACAAAAAGGATAGCCATGTGTGGTTGTGTAGAACGAATCATAAAAGGATAGCCAACCCAAAAAAAGGAGGGGGTAAAAAACTTCTTTGGATAGAGAATAATTTGAAGTACACTTGGATTGTGAAATGAAATCATCTTCTAACAAATCAAATGAGAAGAAAGATGGAGCTTAACAGGATCTAGATATCTCATTGGTTAGAGTTTATTTGAGCCGGGATTAAGTGCAGTTATATCTAATTGGTGTTTGCTGCATGTCTTTTGCAAATGAGGACTCTACAGTGTTAGGATATGCAAGATAATACTGTGCTAATGGAGGTCAACAATTCACAAAAAACATAAATGCGATTGCTAGACTATGAAAATCTTTTGCCATCTATGGTAGAGAAGATGAATGATAGCGTAATTGCTTTTAAAAGCAAAAATGAAAAAGTAGCAGGCTAAACAGAGTATAATTCAATATCCCAAAATCATCTACCGTGGAAAACATTTGAAGAACATACAGGGATCAATACTAATAATTTTTTTCGGAAAAATGAAAAAAAACCCCTTTGATCTTTGGATTAAAATCACACCTATTACTGTTTTGTTAATGTAAGTGATAGAATTTTAATTAAAAATTCGTTTTAAAACTCTTTATTTATTTTCTGTTTCTTCTCCCTCAAGTCTGAGACAGTGCAACAATAATGGGGACTTATGGCAATCAGAGGACCACGGATTTGTATCAGAAAGCAGTGTGATAATGGATAAACCTAAGAACCACAGATTTGGATCAGGGATCCAAAAGCCGACCCACCTCGTCACTTATTTTGCCCGCCTCGCCACCAGTTTTGCACCATCTAGCCAATTGTTTTTAAGTTTTATTTTTTCTTTATATATATTCTAGGATTTGGACATGGTTGTTAGCATTGGTACCATGCAACAGGGGTTTGTTGGTGATTGGGCCACGGTGCCACCGATGAAGGAAGAGAAAAAAGAAAAAGAAAAAATAAATAAAGAGTTTTAAAAGTAATTTTTATTAAATTTTAATTACAAATGTTTTATTATTGAAATTCTATCACAAGCAATGCATGTGTAGCATTTTCCATTCATTACATTAACAGGAGTGATTTGAGAATTTATCAAATTCAGGGGTTCATAATTTCAAATTAGAAGTACATGGGATTAGGTTGGTTTTGACCCCAATTCAGAGGTTGTTTTTTGCATTTTTTCTTAATTTTTGTAACAAGCCAAAGACCAATACTAATAATGGTTGAGAAATAGTCAGTTAACCTCAGACATGACACAAATAACTTGTAACGATTGAATGATGTAGGGTACTTTTATGGGGAAAATGCCATTGACAAAGATCAAATGTCAAATTTGGTAACATGGTGTATTGTTCACAGTTTAAACCCAAAAAAATTTAAAACTGAAATACTTGTGCATGACAGAGCAAATAAAAAAAATACAGCTGTGAATGCATGTATGCAAGCATGCTTGTGAATTTACTACCGACATCACTAGATGCATACACTATGCAAAAATAGCAGTTACAATGTATGCACACACACACACAGAAATTGACAGTGTTTTTTAACTTCATCATCTTAAATTTGTTCATGCTTTCAATGGTTGTAAAAGTGTGGTTGTGTATATATACTGAAATTTAGATTGATTTAAATAAATTAAATACACTAAGAAGATTAAATCATATTTATGCATTAGCAAAACATATAACTGCATATGTGAGTTTGTTGCGAGCATAAAATCAATATACCAGCACGCAGATAATGTGGCCAATAAAACATAAACTGACATACAACATCATATATGGATTAAAATAACTCCAATTTGGCTGTTACCTCTCCAGGAGGTGTCCCTATTTGAAGTGTAAAATCAAAATGATATAACCAAGTAAAAATAATAAAAAGACAGATGGATTTTCTAGTGTAATTTCAGAACATTGTTTCTTCCCCACAGGGGCAAGGGGATAAAAAAGAGGGGGGTGTGTTGGGGGAGGCACAGGGCAGGGAAGGAATGGAAGGAAAAGACTGAAGGTCTATGAAAAGGAAAGTGGAGGTTCCATTAACAAAAAAGCAGAAAAGTTGAAACACCCACAACAAAGTAAGAAATAGGATTTTAATTGGAAGTCAACATCTCTATATGACCTCAAGGGTGATAGCATACACTCACAGAAGAAAACGGCCTCAACCTCTGCTGATACAAGAATCCAAGATGACCAAAAGACAGGAATAAATCAATTATCTCTCAACAAATGAAGGAAATTCCACGGACAACATGATCTGTGCTCACATCCAAGGCCATGGATGTCTGACTAATGCCACTACTTGGAAAGCAACAGATCATTTTATAACCCTCTATTTCAAGTTACAAATGAAATATTCTATAAAGTTAGCTTATAGAGATTGTCAGTATAGAATGATCTGCTACTCTTTTCACCAACCACAACCTTGCAAAACACCTAATGCACAAACTTATGCTCTATTTATCTGGAAAGCACGGGTGCGGCGCCAGAGGCGCCGCACCCGCGTCGGACGCGTACCGACGCGGCGACGCGCGTCGGACACCGTTGACCGCGTGTCCGTGCCACGTCGGGCCACGTGGCGAGGCCGACTCGCGCCGACTCGGCCCGATTCAGGCCGTTTCGGCCGTATCGGCCGAAACCGCCGATATGGCCGATTCAGGCCGAAATTAAAAAATAAGAGGGTGCGAAACGAAACGTTTGAGGAAGAAACGTAGCTGAGGAAGACAAAAGAAGAAAAAAAATGTAGAAAGGAAGAAACGAAGGGGAGGAAGAAGAAAGGAAGAAACGAAGCTGTAAAAGGCTGGAAGAAGAAACGAAGGGGAGGAAGAAGAAAGGAAGAAACGAAGCTGTAAAAGGCTGACTTTTTTTTTTTTTTTTTTTTTGAGAAGGCTGTAAAAGGCTGACTTGGTGTAGGGATTTTTTAAAAAAAGGTGTGGACGTGTGGTGTAGATTAAGCTTTGGAAAATGGAAGCCTTGGGAAATAAAAAAATGAAAAAAAAAAAAAGAAGAAGAGGTAAAGTTGATATTTTGATGAGACTAAATGTGATGTGTTGTTGACTTGTTGACAGTTGAATGGAGAGAATAAAAAGAAAAAGATTAATTTTGTGGGTTTTATTTAATTTATGAATATTATATTTTAGTTATTATTTATTATTGTTCTTAAATTTAGTATATGTATATATAATGTGAAAAAGTATGCTTAGTAATATATTAAAAATATAAATAAAAATAATTTTAATAATTTTTTAATCGCCGAGTCCCGCCGCACCCGCACCCATCTTTTTCAAAAATTGTCGAGTCCCGCACCCGCACCCGAGTCTCGAAACGCACCCGTGCTTCCTAGCTATTTATAAGATACAAAACTACAGTGTTCGCAAATTTCTGCATATTAAATCCCTTTTTTTTAAAAAGAAGTTAGATGAAACAACAATAGAACAACTTGGGATTAAAAAAAGATACCTTTGATGATAATAAACAGATTGAGGATGCCATAGCCTGCATAACATCAACAGCTGAACAAATGGCATCCTTCACATTTTGGATATCAGCCTGTAGCAACAAAAGAACCAAATTAAAATTTATTCTGCCACAAATGTGCCAATTTTTGGGAAGCGGAGATGTTAATGCTTACCTTTGCCCCACCAACAACAGGAAGGCGAAGAGTGCTAGCCCTCAAAGCTTCAGTAGCCCCTGACAAAGAGCTGGAGTAATCCCGGTCCGTAAGAGGCCACTCTTCCAAATAAGTCATCTGCATTTGTTGAACACAATTAGAATAAAATTCAACATTAGACAGCAAGTGATAGCAACAAACCCACTTATGCACAAGCATGCATGCATCTCAATATCTTTGTGACATCAAGAAGATAGAAAAAAATCTAAAGAGTTAGCTAGTGTTATAATTTTTTAAGCAGACATAAATTACATAATGGAATTCAAGCCAATGACCCAAGACGAAATTACCTGTACCATAGGCCATAATGTTAGAAGTAGCTAGCTTGGTTCATCTGGCAATTATTCAAATTTTATTTTACAGTTCAGAACCTCATGGTCTATTTTCCAAGAGGATTTATGGAAAGGAGAAAAAGGTTGAAAAACGGGGAGGGTTCTAAAATCCTAGCACAAAAAGAACCTTTTAAGAACATACTCATATCTAAAAATTGAATTATTTACAAACAATAATGCAAAACATGGATAACCCAAATAAGTTTCAGTAGTAAAATGACGATGATGATGCTCTTAAGCAATGAAAGATTTTAAAGCAAATTTAACAGTCCATTATATAGATAAAAAAGTGTAGCTACAAATCTTACTTGCCCCTTCAGGATGGAAGTTAGCTTCAAATTTTGCTTCAACAGTTGTAACTCTGTTCTTTTGGCTCTAACAGACTCACGTAGTTTTGAGCTAGTTACCCATGCATTATAAAGGCTTCTCTGTGACAAATAAACATTTATGCAATGAAATAACTTAATATGTTGAACTGAAGAGCTAAAAGCATAACATCTGAAACACCAAAAAAGTGGCAAGTGAAACAAAATAAATATGCACTCTCACATGAACAAAGTATTGACAACCTCAGCACGCAGTTATGTCCTCATCAAGATACAAACATTCATGTTTAGAAATCTTAAATAGCTTAGACTTTTGGGCATCATCTATTTAAGAGGAACACAACATAGGAGACAATATCAAGATAGTGGTAGTGAGATTAACAGTTACATGGTGCAATACGCATCCATCTGGAGCAAACAATTTAATAGCAAGCATTTTGGAGAACTAATTTGTACCCACAAGAGTTGTTAGTGATTACTACGAAATATACTAAAATAATGCTCTCCATTTAGATGTTAGCTGGGGACAAAATTATTTTGTCTTCATCTAAGACCAAGATGAGAGGCACCAGCTCAGAGGAAGCACCAATTTTAAGGAACTACTACTGATGAGTCAGATGTTTGGTTTCATCAACAACGGCTACTTACTAAATGACTCAAATACCACAAAGTGCTTCTGAGTTCTGTTGATTCAGTTAAAATTAATTATTTGAACTCGAATGCTTAACAAACTTCTGAGATCAGTAAGTCAGTCCACCATTGATAACATAATAATTGAGGTTGAAGAAATTCAGTATTTTCAATCACATACCAGACATCTTTCTTTTCCAAATCAACATTCAGAACAGATGTTAGTGATATGCTTACACCTAAGAGGATTGATGAACCATAATTCCTCAGTCCTGCAGTCAATCCTCTGATGAATCACTCTCTAGAATCTTAATTTAAATATTGGGCTTTTGTCTTTCTGATAAAGGCTACACTTCTATAAGGAACAGCATTTGAACTTTTGACAATCATGCTCTCCTGCAAACAGTTAACTCTCTTACAGATTGCCCAATTAAAAAAACACACCATCTCCACAGCAAAAGTGAAATCCCAAATGCAATATGAAAAATGACAAAGGACGGGCATCCACTGAGAAAAAATTTTCAGCCAAAAGGCTAACATAAACCTCCCATGGTCCACAAACTAACTCCTAGTCTTTCTTAGATTCCCTGGATTTCATCTCTCTTTACTTTAAAACCGGATATCAACTTTGCCTTAATTGAAATCCAAAACCAACCTAACACATTGCAACGGAACAGCACGCACCAAGCAATTTGCAGCTAAAGTTAATCTCCCTTCAACTAGAAATGTATCCCAAAAGCAATCTGAGATATGATGAAGGAAGGACTACCATCGAGCAGTTTGCAGCCAAAAGGAGTGCATCAGCAACCCATCCCATGAGATCACACATCATTGCAGAAAAAAAGGGCACCCAAATGCAGGAATTTTTTTCCTTCAATAAGGAATAATAAGTATTTCATGAAACACGAAGTGTACAATGACACATTGGAAATCAATGGCATATACTGGTTATATACCCAAAGGTTCCCTTAGTCAAGTTACAATTACAAAGAATTGATGAAATCATATATATTTGGTGGGAGTAACCAATAGAAAATTGACCCAACAAACTGACATTTGAGTCTCCGTAAAAGACCCTTCAAAAGTCCTATTCCTCTCTCTCCATATATGCCACCTTGAACAAGATGGAGCTATGTTTTAAACTCAATTCCTGAAAGTTTTGGGATTCATTGCCAACTTTGAACCTTTCCTTTCACCTTTTTAGGACTCCCTTTGAAGAAAATGAGATTACATACCTGTCTGAGGTGCACTGCTAACAAACCCTCATTCTTTCTTAACTAAATGTTCAACCCAAATACTAACTATAAAACATAGCAGCATCCCTCCCCCTGCAGGGACTACTAAAGATGAGTGCATTAACAACAAACAACAACAAAGCCTTGTCCCCAAAATTTTGGGGTCAGCTATGAATCCTCAACAAATTAGTTAGGGTTGGCCACAAGTATTCTTTTCCTTTGTTCCATTTTATCTAAAGTCATTCTCTCTATTGCTTTCTTAATTGTTAGTCCTTTTCTACCTTTTTTTTTGTTCTCTCAACTTAGATCAACTTACTCTTTCTTACTAGTGCATTAATTGCTCTCCTCTGAACATGACCGAACCATCTCAAGCAACTCCCCCTCATCTTTTCATTAATAGGGGCTAATCCTATCTTTTAAATGGATTTCCTCAACTTACTCTTTCTTATCTATTTTGCTTCTTACTAGCCCAACATTCAAATATAATAGAGCATAGTTGGTCATATAGCAATCTTATAAAATTTTCACTTTAACTTAAATAGATATTCTACGATAAAACAAAATTCCTAATGCACCTCTACACTTCATCCACCATCCTCTTATCCTATAATTCACATCCTCTTCAATCTCTCCATCTATAATTAGTGATTCAAGATATCGAAAGCTCTTACTCTTTACTATCTCTTGACCATCAAGTCTTACCACCCCTTCGACTCTATTTCTACTCACTCAAAAGCCTACAAATTCTGTTTTAGTCTTTCTTAATTGAAAGCCTAAAAAGAAAGTCTTTCTAAGGGCTGCACACACCACAACAACAACAACAACGAAAATAAAAATAAAAAAGCCTGGTGGACCAAATGATCTGACCAACCCAGACTGGTTTGGCCAATTTTTAATCCAATCAGTTTTGTTGAAAAGAAAACTGAGATCTTCAGTGCAGTTGCAGACGTGGTTTAAGTAAAAGCTAGACCTAACCACACCAAAACCAACTTAGTCACTACTGTATTTTATATATTATTTTAAATACTATATATATACACACACACAAAGAGGGTACACCTTCAGAAGCACCAAATCCTATCAAAGAAGTAAAAACTGAAACAATTAAACAAATCCACCCAAACCCTAACATTTTCATCTCTCTCTCTCTCTCCAAACGTTAGCCACTCCTCTCAACCCTCACACCCCAAAGTCACAGTCAGCCTCCTCAACCTGCGGTCACCCCTTCGCTGTCCTACCGCCAACAACCCCACATCGGCAACCTTGGTAAGGCCTGTATCTTCCTCTCTCTAGCTGATTATCTCTAATCTGTTGTCGGTACAGCCCCACACCGACAAACAGCCCCTCTCCCTTTCTCTGTGTTTATTTGTGATTTGGCCAAAATCATAACACTGACTGAACCAATCCAAACCAATTAGATGCAGGCTCCATCTTGATCAACCAGTCTCAGTGCATGGTTTCTAAAACGACCATTGCGGTCGGCCTGAAATACCCCCCCCTAAAAATTAACCAAACCAAACACCCTAGATCTTCCCTATCATAAACTTCCAAGAATTTGAAATAAAACTACTCAATGATCATTAAGATTTTATTTATTTTTTAAAAAAATGATTGTACCGAATGCACAAAGCTCACATTTTACGAGGTCTGGGAGAGGTCACAGTAGGCAGGCAACATTACTACCATATCTTTTTTTTTTTAGAGGCTGATTCCCGAACTCAAATGCGACATGTCACTTCTGGTGGACAGCACTTGTCATCGCACTAAGATAAATAAACCATAGATGGTTGTTTACTAAAGTATTAAGATTGTTCTTTTTATGCCAGATAGCCTACATCTTTGCCTCCAGCAAGTTCCACAAACTGCATCAAACTATTGACCTCCACCTTTGAACTATCCCTTACAGCAACTTCCCCTTATAAATTATCCTCTCCCTCCTAGAAATTCAACCTTTTTGACCTTTTACCTCTCTTTCCTCTACAGAACTCTCCACCCTATCATGCTCACTGTTGGTTCCATGCAAAGTATTGCATGAGAACACATTCTTTTTCTTCTCAAACCACTTCATTCACCCACTTCCATTCACATCTTTTTATCCAACAGAGAACAGACCAGAATCCAGTAACTTGCACTTGACTTAAACTCTATAAGGAATATAATAGATACGCATCCATTTAGGAAGAAAAGTTTATGATGTGGCCAAATCCAATGACACGGCACCATTACCTGATCCATCCAGCTTCATACTTCATCCTTTCTCCCTCAATAAAATGACATTGCATTACTTTCTATACTTTCCATGAATTCAATGCAACAGTATACTTTTCAAGTAAGGAAATACCATAAACAAATAAATAAATTAGACATTGCACGAACAAAGTAGTAACAGAGCAAACATGAGTTAATTATACAATCAACATAGTCAGGATCAAGTCCAGGACATTTACCTCCGCATTCAACTTCTGCGCATAAAGGGCAGCATCAGCCCGAGCATTCACGAAACGCCATTGCAAAAACCGATTATGCAAGAGCCTCAACGAATGTGCATCAACTATACGGTTGTCCCCAATCTTCCCTCTCCGAACATCAGCAGCAAAACTTAAAATAGACGGCGTATTACTCAAATTACTAATCGGTGTAGCTGACACCACCGCATTCCTCATTCGAGAAGGGCTCATTCCCCTCAAAGGGGACGACGTCCCAAGCTTACTCGGTGAAGCAGGGCGCAATGCTCCTCGGATTGGAGACAAGTTTCCCCTGCTATTCACAACTCCATGAGGAGACGATACTGGATTATCAATTGATAACTTCTTCGGCGCAATTAGCTTAGGAGTAACAGCTTTGGCTCCTACATTCTTCGCCAACGGCGAGCACGGCTCCGGTTGGCGCTTCAAACGGTTATTAGTCTCTGACCAAAACCTTGCCGGAACCATTATACCGCGATTTCCACGCTGTCCTTCTAAACCACCACCATTACAGTCTTGTGCTCCAGAAGTACTACCAGAAGAACCACTTTCAGTATCGGAAGCAATAGGATCAGACTGTGTCTCCGATCCAATAGTTGAATTGCCTTCAACAGCAGCGAGTTCAATTGAGCTCAATCTTCCATCAAACGAAGCCCTAGTGTCTAGCATTGAATTTTGCAATGCTCTAACCACACCACTTGATCCACTGAGCTTTATCTTCTCGTCAGTGCAATCCAAGCTCCGAGTCATACAATTCGCTTGCCGTAACCTCCCAGGCCAGCGCTGCTGATCCATCGCCGGCTTCGAATTCTCCGTCTGATCAGAACCTCTCGCCGGAGTCGTCGCCGTCGTGGTGGTAACCTTCCTCCTCTCCGGCGTACCTTTTCTTACATTCGGCGACGGCGCCGGCGCCGGCTTAGCCTTACTGACCTGGAGCGAGAACGACTCGCCCTGAAACGAAACCGATAAGCTTCTTGTTGAAGTGAACAAGAGCTTCTGAGCCGCGGAGACTTCGCCATTGCCGGTTCCGATTCTCAAATCGAGAGAATTCGGGCGAGGAGTGACCGCACGCCTCCGCTCCACCGACTGAGACCGCTTGGTGACCGACGGCATCGGCGTTGTCGTAGCCGCCGCCGTCCTCGAAACCAACGGCGACGGACATCGCCGAGAATTATTCAAACTCGAAGCAGTAGTTGTAGTTGTAGTAGTAGAAGAAGAAGAAGAGGAGGAGGAGGACATGTAGCGAGAAGTAACTTCCCGAGATTTTGGACGGCGAGGAGGAGCGATGGCATTGTCGGACTCAGAAGGCAAGAGCGGCCGCCGTGTAGGGTTTTGGCGTGGCTGTTGCTGTTGCTGTGGCCGTGGCCGTGGCCCACCTCGCGGCGTCGTTTTGGAATTCAACGCCGCCGTCGTAGTCGACACAGCAGCTACCATTGTTAATATCCACAAATCAATTCCAATCACATTTCTTAGCCCTAAAAACCTCCAAAAGCTTGGGGTAGAGAGCCAAGTAGTAAAAGCTCTGAGCGAGTTTCCAAAAAAGACTCAGAGAGAGAGAGAGAGAGAATAAAGAGCTAAAATTCTCAGTTCTTTTTAGAGTGTCCAAGACTGAAAGAGTGGCTTTATCGTGATTTCTCCAACAAATTTGACCGGAAATATAACCGTTACGACTCGCCGGCGAGAGAGTGAAAGAGACGCAAAAAGAGAAAGGGAAGACGTTTAGGCGAGATTTGAGAGCATAACTGTCGCACTAAGACTGGGGCTGGAAAGTTCAACTAAATTTTTTTTTTTTCTTTTTCTTTTTTAATTTGGGTTTCTAAATTGTTTCCGATATGAAAATCCTACTCGCGCAATTTATAAGGGATTGGATACTCGCGTGATAAAAAGGCAACGTGGTGTAGGTAAGGTAGTTTTGTAATGAGAGTGAAGTGCGTTGGTGGGTTTGTGGTGACGTGGAAGCGAGTTTGCGGAGGTTTTTCATTTTTTGTTGCACGGTACACGAGCAAGTTGCAAGTCATGGTAATGGTAAAGGTGTATGAAAAAGATAGAGAGGAGGCTGGGATTCTATGAATCTTCAGAGAGACGTTACGCAAACGACACCGGACTTTTCCAATTTTTTTTAGGAGAGTATTTAGGAGAAAATATAGCCGTTTTAAAGTTTTGGGTTTAAAAGTCCAACGTCCAAATTGTAGTCCATTCGATCTCTTTCCTATCATCAAGCATTAATACCTTATAATACCAATAATTATAAGGTATTATTATTAGCATAAGAAAATTACCCATGATTAACATTCACCTCCTTAGCCAATCAACAACCTTATAATTCTTGCCTCTTAAAAAATAAAAAAAAAAAAAAAAAAACTTATAATTCTTGCCCCAAAAAAAGTTCAAATAATTCTTAAATAGTATTGTATTGTAGTTCAACTTGCATTTTTAAATCAATTGATAGCATCTCTTGTCGTCGTATAAAAGATCTCTGATGGATTTAATCTCCATCTACATTAAAAATCAATTAGTGTCTTGGTCTAGTAATAAATAGCAAACGTCATAAATTGAAATTATCTTCAACTTACACTTCCAAATTAAACTCCTCCTATTCTTATGGTAACAATCTTATTATGAAAAAATATCGCTAATAAATTACAAAATATTATGTCAGCCTACTGTAAAACGCTATTCTATTCTAAAATTATATGAAATGAAATAAATGAGAAGTCATATTAGGTTGCTCTAAAGATGTAGTAGTAGTACTTTATTGGGTGAATGCCGAAAACATTGTTTTTAACGGCTTTTCAATTACTACTCCAGTTAATACATGATGTGTGCGTAAAGAGATGAAATGATTTACTCCCTATCTCAAGAAACTTTTCTTTTTTCCCATTTTTGCTTGAGATTAAGAAACTCATTGCTATGGAAACAAATTCTAAAAAAGAAATATCATGATTATATGAAAGTTTTCTTCGCTGAAAATGTCAGAATAAGTGGATTTTAGTTAGCTCAACTGGTAAAGTCTTTAATAATTGAATAAAAAATCTGGGGTTCAATCCCTGCCTACACCAAAAATCGATTGGTATCTTAATCTGATGATAAAGAACTATCATTAAGAGCGAATGCTATAAGTTAAAACTCTCTCAAAAAAAAAAATTTGTCAGAATAAATCACTATGAGGAATAGATAAAAATAAAGTAGGTGCAGGTGGCTTCTCTTTGTGCTTTTGCCTCTCCCTGATACATGCTTCTTCTTTTTCTCTCTCTTTTTTTTTTTTTTTTGGTTGCTTTACTTAACTAAAATTAGGGGATAAGAAACTGAAAAGTGATGTCACCGACTAAGATCAAGACCAAAAACTAATACATCAAGGTCATTAGCGTCACCATTAACCAAAGACTAACAAACTTTGAATGTCTTAAAAGTGAAAAGGACAATCATCCTCCCAGGTTTGAGTTTTAGTGACTCCATTATCTAAAGTTAATCCTAAGTCATACTAATTGCCTTTCTGCCCGTGGGTCATCAAAGCATCAGACCCAACAAACTCCTTTCTAACCCCCCAAACCCCATCTTTCTAGTTACATAACTATTTTGTATCAATTATAAACAATGTTTTTCTTAAATTTTTTTTTTTTTTTTAAATGCCAATTTAACCATAGTTCGTCAAATTCCTCTTTCCACCTTGGCATGGATCAAGCCACAAAAAATAGATTCTTTTAGGATCTCTACATTGGTGACCTTGGAAAGGCTTCTCTCAAGCCAAAAGTGCATCAAATGCCAAAATAAAATCAACGTCCAACAAAAAACAAAGTGCAAATAACCCTAAACTACCTCAAAATGCGCCACTAAATGCCAAATGCACCCAAAGTTTGTGCCATAAGTCTTGTCTATTAATCTATCCCCATCTTTATCTAACATAACCCTTTAGGTCGATTTTCAAAAGCACTATTCAACTTTTGTTGGATCAAGACATCCATAAATTTGCATTGACATATGCAGAAGTTGTTTGTTCAGTTGTTCCATCAAATGTCTCTACCTCAAATTCGGCGTTAGAAACCATTGTCCTAAGTACTAAACGATTTGTAAAGGACTCACCTAACATGTGTCTTCCCAATAATCAGATTCACGAACCAATCAACAAAACACCCCAAGAGAATAAATCTAAATGCCTAAGTAGTGAACTTTGGATGCTAAGAATATATCCTACCTAGGTAGCAAAAATTCAAACACCTAAATAGCGACTCTTGGCTCTAAAGAACAAATCCAAATGTCTAGGTAATGAAACTTAGCTCTAATGGTAATTTTGTTGCGGGAAAGTTCTCCGGATACCACACCCATACAAGATTGATTGAAATATTATGAGTTTTAAAAAGATTTTCAAGTAAATAATACCAAAAATTTATGTGGTTCGGCAATAACCTACATCCACAAGTAGTATGAGATGAGTTCATTATATGAAAAGGAGATCACAAAGTGTCAATATACTCAAAAGATGACTCACAAATAACAAAATCTTTAGAGCTCTCTCAAACTAATTCAAAGTCTCTTCTCATGTGAGAGAACCTTTGCGTAAAGCCCACAAATCCTTTGTGGTATTATTATCTATTTATAAGACTTATATATTCATTCAATTTTTTTTTGACAAACGAGGGTATCTAATTTTTTTTTGAATATCTTATTATTCCTTCGGGTGTATGCAGTCTCCTGTTCCACATGTACCACATTATAACAAGGAGGAATCCCATGAGCGTAGTCCTACAATACTAGTAAAAGGTTTTGAACCTAAAATCTCATGGATATTATGAGACCTTAAAAATCACTAAGCTAACCTCTTGAGGTTTACAATATTCATTCAATTGATAGACAATCAATACATTTTCTTAGCGAGTAAAGAATACATTCCTAGAAAGACTAAACTTAACAAAAAATGGACTTCTTCCCACCAAGTAAAATTAGAAAATTGAGATAATTCCTAATAAATCTTCGTCTTGACTCAAATTCCACAATCACAAATTGAGGTAAACTCTATAACAACACTAACTAAATCAAAGTCATAAACTCACTTTTCCCTTTATGCAAGCTCTAGATTCACATTTCACAAGGAGAGGATGATGAGATTTTTTTTTTTTTGGCATTAGTTATGACATTAAACCAGCTGGCCATTTGATTTGATCTTTTCCTCCATGATTAAATGTGGCCCTTAATTTGTCTTTGATTTACAATTGATCTTAAAGATTATCTATGCAAGTATGGCTCAACAGAAATTCCTCAAATATTGAATAAGGATGTTGGGGCTACTTGAATGCTTGGGAGACTTGAGGTCCCTAATTTACGATCACATCGTGGACAATAACACATGCAGGAGGTGAAGGTGTAAGTTTAACGCGTAAAATGGACCACTCCCGAAAGTGCTTTGCTTCTATGGCACTCAATTCATAAAAGCTGCTTCTCTTCCTTTGTATTTATCTGCAAAAAAAATTAAAACCCCATACTGCCACTCTAGCGCAAGCATGATTTCATCATTTCTAAAATGTGCATTGTGGAAGTGTAAATGCAAACGTAACTTTTATATAATGGTATTTGTTCTCGATAATAGTGTTTTATCGTCAGATTAAGACACTAATTAAATACATGTTATATTTTGTAATCGACTATATAGAATGAAGCCATTTATAGGATATTGAAGTGATCGAGACAACAAATACTGTAACATGAATTCTAGAGTACCTTGAAACTCCACCATCTCGAATTTGCTAATAGCAAGATATCTCCTATAATTTGTACCTGTTTCTTTGTTCTAGGCTAAAATGTTATCTTTTCTTAATCTTAAGTTCACTTTTTAAAAAACTACAAATATTTTGCTAGTTTACTTTTTTAACAAATGGTATGGTTAATGTGTTAGTATTTGTTTTGTTAATCAACTATTTTAGAAATATATATTTATAATTGTAAAAAATCGGTTTTTTTTTTCTAATTTCTTATAAAAAGCTTCTAAAAAGTATTTCTTAAATGAATGCCTTTAGACATTTGTTAACAAAGCAAAAATTCTAAGACTACATAAAACACCACAATTTTTGTCACAACTATGCACATAGAAAACTACGAGTGTAGAGAAAAAATTGTTAGTCCATGTAAAAGTAATAAGCAACCTGTCATAATTTTTTTTTCCACAACTGTGCACATGGAAAACTACGAGTGTAGAAAAAAAATGGTTAGTTCATGATTGAATCCAAAATTAGAGATTTTACCAATTGAATTAACTGGAACCTACATTTTATGTATAACTTGAATTACTCATTTAACAAAATCCTTAAAGAAAAATAAAGGGTAAACTACATATTTGATCTCTATCTTTTATAGAATATTTCAATTTGGTCTTTAACTTTTCAATTGTGTCAATTAGGTCCCTAACCTTTCAGTGTCGTGTCAATTTAGTCCCTGTTGTTATGTCTTGGATGAAAATTGATGACATGTCAAACAATCAAAATAAAATTTTAGTATATTGTCACATCAACTAAAGCTAATTTTTTATTTTGACCATTAGACACTTTATCACTTTTCATCCAAAAAATAACAGTAAGGACTAAATTGAATAGGTACTGAAAGGTTAAGGACCAAATTGACACAATTGAAAGGTTAGGGACCAAATTAAAATATGATGTATAAGATAGAGACTAAATATGTAGTTTACCCAAAAATAAATCAATAAAAATAAGAAGATATTAAAAGATGCCCTAAGAGTATTAATTTAGAAATTATTTCTAAAAATGTCTTATGAGAAAATGACAAAGCAATTAACATAATCCGTAAAAATAAAGTCATGATTCATGACACACCTGAGGGTTAATTAATTAATAATCATTAATGACTTTGTGCCGCAATTGAAAATTCACTTTTAATTGAATGTTATCATACAAGCTGTCAGGCTATAAAAGTTGCAACTTCTTTTCTTTTCTTTTAAAGCAAATTAAAAGTCCCAATAAGTTGATTTTACAAATCTTAAATAAGGGGACAACCCCAATAGGAAAAATAAATGAGAAGACATGATTCATAATGATGAACAAATAGCTTTCTCCTCCAACTTTTTCCCAAAACTACTTATGGCAAAGAATAATTTATTCATATAGATTATAGGACATTGAGACATGATTACCTGCCCAAATCAAATGGAAGCAAATAAACCAAACTGTTCTTCAATTTGTTCTTCCTTTAAGCACAACACCTACTTAATAGTACTGTTTTACTGCAAATGCAAGAATCTTAATCGGCTTAAGCCCCCACTTCCCAAGTACATTGATATGATACCCGGTTACTGTTCTATTGCAAAATGCAATAAGCCTAAGCGCCCCCCGCGCCACCCCCCCCCCCCCCCAAATAAAGAGGGGCAGCACTAAATGGCTATGATTTTGTAAGCTAAGCTTAAACTAAAAGCATAACTTTCTAGGATGCTCCGTCCCCAACTGTCTGTATCTCTGTCCATGCCCTCCTATACAGTACACATCTTTCCCTTTGCTTTATTTGTAGTGGGTCTTTGCTCTTAAGGTTATGGGTCCTAAGTCTCTCTATTTTTCACATAGACACTGATACAGATTCATTATACTTTATACATGACTAGAATAGTAACTTCATATGGTCCAATTCAAGTAGTGATGACCAGAATTTGGACGGTCATAGATTACTTATCATGTAAGTTTTTTTTTTTTTTTTTATGTTTACTTGAATCATTGATTGTTCAATATTTTAGGTGTGCGAGTTCTAGTTAACTCAACTCAACTAACAAAGTTTCTGATGATTTAATAAGAAACCTGAGATTCAATCACCATCTACATCAAAAATCGATTGGTGTCTTGGTCTGATGATAAAGAATACAATCATCTATTAAAAAAAAAATCTCAGTGGAATTTATTTCATTTTCTTTTTTTTCTTTTTCTTTTTTGGAAGCATTATTGAACTATTAAATTATTAATCAATTAATAGCGTGTCAGCGTATCCAATCAGTGGGAAACTAGATGATTAACACTTGTGTTCAATGAACACAAGGGGTAATCATCTAGTTTCCCACTGAAAGATTTTTCCATTAAATTAATGTCTTTTTGTCCTGCTTAAATAGTTTAGGGGTTTTTCAAAATTATTGGACTTACTCTTCTAAAAGAAATTAGCTTGTAACTCTATGCATATGCATTAATGCATAGATACACTTAAAAATATACAATAAAATGCATAATATAATTCCTATATATATAATTTAAATACTATTGATAATCATTTTTATATTTTATTAACTCTTTAAAAAAAATTTGTAAGAATATTATTAAGTATAAAATGTAAATTGTCCATATTTTTTTTAATTATTTTGAAGCATTTTTTTTTTTTTACGATTCATTTATTCTAGATTCTTTGATTTTTGTACTTAATAACTCACTTAGATGAATATTTATGATGTGGTCCCACATTTGATTCTAAAGTTAAAAAATAAAACTCTTTAAAAATAAATAATTTAGGACACATGATGCAAAATTGGAAATCTAATTTGGAATTCTAATTTGAATTTCTTTCAACTTCACCTATTATTATATACTAGTATGTAGCCCCGTGCTACCGCACAGGAATGAATATATTATTAATCATGAGTTTATTCATGTTTAAAAGGCTCAGTTAAGTCTAAATTCATATTATTAACCAGAAAATTTCATTAATAAAACTTAGCAGTATATATATTTTACACAAAAAGATGAACCTTGGTGACAATATTTATCCAAAAGATCCATTCACGCTTTTGAATCTTCAATATCTATTGATGATTGAAATTTTCGTAGCTTAAAAAATTTTAAATTTAAAAAAAAATAAATAAAATAAAAAATAAAATCCTCAGAGTTGTACTCATTTTGTAGTTTTACGATGGGTCATTTTGTAACATGATGGCCATTTGTGTGAAGAAAAAGCTTCTAAAGTTTCATGGCTAATAAAAGAAATTCTCTCCAATCTCTTTTTATAGAGAGATGGGTTTGTGCGTGTTTTTATACATCCTTCATAGTTGTATTATCACGAAGCAGGTCCAATGAATTTAGATTGGTACTACCGATTCTCAAAGCATGAGTGTTTAATGTGTTATTAATTTCATCTCATTGGCTTCTGCACATGACAGCAAAATTAAAAATAATTAGATTGTACACGTGTATAGTAAAATTGGACTCCAATTTCAGATTCTAATTGAACAATTGGAATGATAATATATGATAATAACAACAATAGAAAAATTCAAATAAAATTTCGGATTAAATTGTAACAATCTGAATAAAAAATTCCAGTAGAAAGACAGGGTGGAGTGATCCACTCCAATAAGGCGACCAAACTTGCGTAAATATAGAATAATAAATCTCTCTCCGGAAAATTTACATTGTTCATAACCTTTACCTTCACTGAAAATTTTAAAAACATAGTGACTCACATCCGCCATCCAGACATCTACAGCCGGGTCCTCTCCAATTCGCGTGAGATTCCATTGATCACTAAGTTCCTTTGCAGCCTGCAAAAAGTATCATCCATCAGTCCACAGCAGTGCTTTCTTCATTATTATAGGTGCCAAACCTGAACAAAAAGCCAAATATAAGGATAGTGAATTTTAGGCATAATGTGCATCTAATCACATATTAGCAATTTATAAAAAATGTAAAAATGCAAACTTTGTAAGTGAATAGTAAACAAAACTCAGTATCAGAACCAAGAAGAAAGCACTTTAATCCGAAACTCAGTGCAAATATAAAGATGCAAACTTTGTAAGCAATTTATAACAAAGATGCAAACTCTGGCTTTGCTATTTTTTTGGAAATTATGTAATGTACCCAAACCAAGTTCTTATCACCGATATTAATCTCTTTGGTTTTCACGTTTGACTGCAAAATCAAGAAAAAACTTAATTAGCACAATAACTCACTTGACTCGATACATAGAAGTGGTTTTAATGAGAATAAGCCCACATACATTTAGCCACATGATGCAAAATTCAACTTCAATTTACCCAAACCAAGTTCTTATCACCGATATTAATCTCTTTGATTTTCACGTTTGACTGCAAAATCAAGAAAAAACTTAATTAGCACAGTAACTCACTTGATCTGATACATAGAAGTGGTTTTAATGAGAATGACCTCACATACATTTAGCCACATGATGCAAAATTCAACTTCAATTTACCCAAACCAAGTTCTTATCACCAATATTAATCTCTTTGGTTTTCACGTTTGACTGCAAAATCAAGAAAAAACTTAATTAGTACAGTAACTCACTTGACCTGATACATAGAAGTGGTTTTAATGAGAATAAACCCACATACATTTAGCCACATGATGCAAAATTCAACTTCAATTTCATATTGTAGATACATAGCACAAAATTAGAATTCTAATTTGGTGTGTACACGTGGCACACAATTAGAGTTTTAATTTAGAATTCAATTTCACACTCTCTCTGCTTCACCTATTATTATTATTATTATAGATAAAAGATTCTTGGTCTTAAATCAGAAGTGAATAATTTTTAGATACCCAGGTCAATATCAGAATTAAACCCATAATCATGTCAAGCTGGAGTAAAGTTTACTGCTATGAACTCTAACTTAGTCCTACATAAGTTCAGCCACTAACAAAAAATAAAGCAACCAATTGTTTTTTTTTTTTTTTTTTTTTTTGGAAAATAATCCAATAAATTATTGCTTCATTAATCAATAAAAAAATCATGTACAGCCCACATCAGGTTAAACCTGCTATTGTGTAAATGACTAATGATGGTTCTGGATTGAAAAATGAAAGTCATGTTCTAAAATGGCCGCTTATCTTATGCTTTCTCTTCGTACAATTGGTATAATAATCGACAACCCACCAAAGGAGAAATTATTGGGTTGGTTTTGATTGTCGTTGAAGTGATCATCCACAAATTCAATTTGACTAATGAGACACTTTGAGATAGTCAGCAATTTGGTTGCAGAGGAAACAACAAACAGTAAAATTAGATATGTTAATTTCACATTGTTTGGTCTAATGCTCAACCAAATCTGACCCTACCACTTCAAGCAAATTTAATTATATACTTGATTCTAAAAACTTATTTTTCTGGCTTCAATTTTCCAACAAACAACAATTTTACCGTCAACAAAACTTTTTTTCAAGACTTATTAAGATAGTTAGTTATAAAATATTTGCAATCAATTTTACATGGATCCATCACCAATTCTACTTAATACATGATATGTTGAGAAAAGAAATTGCCCCTCAATTAGTCAAACAAATTAAATTTTATTAGTAGAAGCGATTAAACAGATTTAACTTATGTCTAGTGTTTCAATACATTGAACTCAACACTAATATAATATGTATCCAATAACAATAATGTGTCAGTCCTATATCGTATCCAGTTAATTGAAATATTGGACAAAAAGTATTGCAGGATTGGAAAAGTTGACTATGACAGCATTTGGGTTGGAGTTGACAGCGGCTATCAATCAACATGTCAATCTGTTATTAATTTGATAAAGATGACATTTATATAGACCAAACCTTAATTAACAAATCATGATTGTTAGGAGTTCGAAAGCATCATCACTTGAGAAACACTCCATATTATAATTGGTTTGTTACTTAAAAACTTAAAAGTAACATAATGTTAGTTCGTGAACTCCAAAGTATGGTACCCCACATTGAGGGCGACTCTAGGACATGTTTTTTTGCATGGTCCCATAACCCCATTGCTTTAATGACTATTCCATTTTCAAACCCAGAAAAAGAGTAGTGTGATGGTAGGGACTTAAACAATGCAGGGTTTCCCTAGCAATTCTTATCCTGGCCCTCTAATGTTTAATGAATGAAAAAAAGCAAATGAACTAGAAGAAAAGCACTGGGTATGATGTGGATTGATGAAGCTTTCAACTCCCAAAAGTGTTCATTTCAGTGATGAAAGGATTGGGAGATGATATTTGAGAAAGAATCAAAGGTGTGGCAATGATTTTAGCTTGAGGAGTAAGAGATTTCCTCATGTTATGGGTCTTGTCTGAAGTTGGTGCTATTGTTGATTATGATGATAATTTCTTTGTATTTCTGCCTTTTGGTCTTACAAGAGTAGAACCTTGAGTTTGACCGTGCTGATTTGTTGTTTAACTTATTTGTGTAAAGTCATTTTTATCTAACTTTTAAGCAAATAAGCTAGTCAGAGATATTCATGCCCATGAATGACCGGGCACCATCACTGTTTATTCTCTCCTTGTTTTTGGCTTGTTTTCTGATAGTTGCCTCCTCAACAAAACATTCAGAATAAGATGCAATCAATTCAGTAGTCAAATATTGTCATAAAGAATAAGTAAATTAGCTGATAGCAACAAGTCACATGTATAGAAGAGTCACTATAATATACGAGTTGGTGCATTTTGAGGGCAAGTTTCACTTATGTTTTGCAGTGCTTCTCTTGTACTTGGGAAGAGGAGGTATAGTGTAACTAGCTTGGAATTTCAATATTGAGTAAGTGGCAGGTATGAAGTAGAAATGGGGTTGCAATCAACTTGAGGGAAAGGGATTGAGAGTCCCATAATTGATCATTATAGTGTGGACGAGATTGCATTATCATTGGTATTGCTAAGCAAAGCACATATTTATTGATTAAAACTATAGCATTAATGTCAAGATTATGGGTTACAGCTAACTGTTAGTTGTTAGGACACCACCTCAACATAGATCCCATCATTGGTTTCAAGATCTGACACCATTTATAATTTATAATTGGGTCATGCTGACGAGTGCCCTTAAGACATTAGTTAACAATCCAGTTAAAGAAAGTTTTTATGTGAAAAAAAAAAAACAATCAATGTTTTGACAGTTTTTTTTCATTTTTCATAAAAGTGATGTCAAAACTTTCTTAAAATAGATTGTTAACCAATGCCCTAAGAGCACTCGTTAGCATTTCCCTTTATAATTAAGAGAAAATTTATTATCACAACTTTAAACAACCACAATTGTTATGTGGCAGAAAGTGTGAGTGGTGGAGAAAACAAACCTTCACAATTTTCCACGTCAGAATTGTGGCAAAAAGTTGTGAAATAGTATGTGGGCCTAGAACTACTCTATAATTAGTGTTTAAAATTGCAAGTAATTGGTGCAGTTTTTATGGAAATGATTTTCACAACGACAACAAAGTACTTGGTTTGTTCAATTGAAATGTAGTACTTTATAATTAGTGGTACTTTGTTTGGTTCAATCGAAATGTAGTACTCTATAATTAGTGGTTAAAATCGCAAGTAAGTGGTGCAGTTTGTATGGAAATAATTTTCACAACAACAAAGTACTTGGTTGGTTCAATCAAAATGTAGTACTCTATAATTAGTAGTTAAATCGCTAGTAATTGGTGTAGTTTGTATGGAAATGATTTTCATAACAACAACAACGTACTTGGTTGGTTCAATTGCAATGTAGTACTCTATAATTAGTGGTACTTTATTTAGTTCAATCGAAATGTAGTACTCTATAATTAGTGGTTATAAATCGCAAGTAATTGGTACAGTTTGTATGGAAATGATTTTCACAACAACAACAAAGTACTTGGTTAGTTCAATCGAAATGTAGTACTCTAATGGCCAACCCAGACCGAACTAAAATTAAGAAGGGCCTATTGCCACTCTATAGTCTATATGCCTCGGATTTCAAAGAATTTCACTTTGTTTCTACAATTCTATCAACATTTAGTTGAAAACGAGGATCGATTGAGGTATGTTCAAACTGGTATTATGCTAGTTGTTGGTAAAAGCAGAAAACACAAACAACCAACCAGCTACGGCTCATGGTCAGAACTCAGAAGTAAAGGCAAGAGGTGAAGAGCTCAAGCAGGCAAGGTAGGACAGAGCAAGTTTTAGAAGTAGTAAAGTTCTGGCAAGGGGGGGCGAGAAGCGCCCCCGCCCGGTGTTCATGGTAAAACTAAAACTAAAACCATCAGCAATCCCTAGCCTACACAATATATAAAGATAGTCACCACTCTAGGAGTTGAAACTGCATACAAGATTGTGAACCAATAACTCCTAAGGGCTAAGAGGCCCAAGACAATATTCAAGGAGTTGAAATTGTCTGCAAAATAGTGGTCTAACAACTCCCAATTAGTGAAAATAATCAACAAGCACACAAAACTTCTTATTGCTCTCAGAATTTGGAAGAAAGTGATTTCAAATTATCAATAGAATAGTTACCATGGACCAAATCTGCCAATCATATCTTAAACATAGTGCCAATTTAAATAATTAGGATACGATTTCCACATTAAAAAACATAAAATAGTACACTGCAAACTCAAATATTTAAGTTGGCTGCATAAGCATTATACAATATACAAGCTGGTTTGAACAACACGTGCATTTTTATTTTTTTTTCCCTGGGCCTAAACCAAAAGTGCATATTAATAGCAAGATCCTGCATCTTTCTTTTGATCATGTCTGCTACTATGGAACAAATCTTGAGTACGCTAAGTAAAACCTCCAATCTTGGGAGAACTACGACTAGGAGTAGGAGGAGAGGGCCTTGGAATATATGGAATGACAGGAGTTCCAGTAGGAGGAGAGGGCCTTGGAATATATGGAATGACAGGAGTTCCATGCTCGATAGGTCCGGGTCTTATTGATGTCTTTGCACTTGGAACTGGATCAATGGGGTGGTAATCATCCAGATTTACATTGCCTACTTTACTCTTCTTGTCAGTGCCAAAATTATAGCCACTTTCCTGCAATTTAAGAAAGAACAGATCCCAACGTTTCATTAAAAGAAGTCTCATCTGTGCATAAAATATTAATCAATTAAAGCTAAGACTATTCTGAGTTGTGGCCTTTTAGATAGCTAAGGTTGAGACAGCCTGCTGGTTAGTCAAAATGGACATATGAATACTACCTTCAGCGTCCTGCTTGTTGTGGCCACCCTCGTACCATCATCATCTGGAATAAAATTAAAGCAGAGGATAATATCATTATCTAAAAGAGTTTTGGCTTATGCTACATATAATTTGAGAGTGCTAATTTGGCCTGATTAAAAGATTTCATCATTCCCTAATCTATTTGGTTAAATCTAGAGAGGGATATGTTATTCAATGGTATAATTAGATGTATTACACACATGTCATAATCCTTAAAATTATAGGAAATTGGAATTTTTTTTCCTGAGAAAAAAAGGAACAATTTAGAGAGCCAATCCAGTAAAGTCATCTGCAGACCCACCTTAGACGTGACATATGTTATAGCAACACTGGCATATTTATATCATACCAACAAAATGTACATATGATCCAAGAGGGATTTCAAGGCAAAGAATAGAACAAATGCAGACTCCAAGACTGTAATCTGTAACGGTAAATGACCAGAAAAGGCACAACAGTTGTGTCCCTGCTAAGTTCTAACACAGCTTACAATCTGTTGTCCAATGAAGGGTCAAGCCAACAGAAAATCATGGTCATGGGATCAAATTATGCTGGTACTTGATGACCAAAAAAGAAAAAGAAAAAAGAGAGATCATGCTTTACCATCAAATGAATTTCCCTTTTTTATATCTACCAGTGCAAAAAGCATGTGTTTATGAGCAAAAATCAACTGTAACACATGGAACAGAATCATGATTGTTGGTAAGAATGGCAGGTGTGACATGTGAATAAAGAACTGCAAATCACATAAGAGGTAATATAGATTCATAACCATGTACCATAAAATGGCAATGGAAAAGCACCTTCACTTAGCCTTGATTTGCATCATAACAAGCAACTGCATTGTTAATTGCATCAGACATGACAATCATAATTTTCCGGAATGCTCCATTTGACTCATTATTTGGTCAATATTGAATAACTAAAATTCTTCTACAAATTTTAAAAGATAAAGAATTTATAGCTTCTAAAATGGACATGCAACCATATATGGAGTATGATGCACCAAATTGTCAGCTTGTGTAGCTAACATGGTGCAGCAGGTACACCAAGCCCTTTCTTCTTCAACTAGAATGATCAAAGTAGTAGATGTTCTCTATGTTCATAATATGCATGTCAAATTTCATATCAATTCAATGTTAATTATTATCAGATCCAAAAATACAAGTTTTGGTATAATTTTTAAGTTCAACTTGAAATTTAAAATTTTTATAGATCAAATAATTATTGATCTCTGGTGGTGACCTTCAAATTTTGCAAGGGTGTAAGGTATAAGGAAACATTGTAATCCAGCAATGAATATTTCCAAAAACACATCGAATAGAAAGTTATTAAGTAGTGTAATATGTACAAAAGTTACTATAATTTTAACTTGAACACAACCCCTATTAATATTTATATTTACGTAGATGCTTGGCATGATAAGAGCTAGTTATGCACTTGAGCCAAGCGCCTTCAGCTAATTTAGCTCAACTGACACCTCTTGGTGTTTCAACTTTCAAACGGAGACCTCCAAGTTCAAATCCCCCCCTCCCCCACTATAATGGCATGTTTGGATATTTAAAAAAGGAGGGGTAGTAGAGTAGAGGGTGGGAAAGTAATCTAATTACCTTGTTTGAAAGTTTTTTAAAGAATGAGGGGAGGGGTTTGGAAGGGTTTGGAAGGGTTTCAACTCTCTCTAACCCCTTAGTTTTAATTCTCCCAAATTGGAGAGATTTTGAGGGAGAGTAGAGTAGATAAATTATTGTCCAAGTAAATTCTCTAATTTATCATTTCTAACAAATTAATCATAGATCAATGTTGCAAGTCCATTTTCAAATAAGGGAAAGAGAGTAGCTCTTCCCCCTCACCAATTTTAAAAACATCCAAACAAGGCGGAGGAAACCATTTTCCTCTACTCTACTCTCCTCCCCTCTACTCTCCTCCCTCTCTAAACTTCCAAACAGGCCATAACTATCTACTTATCAAAAAATTATGCACTTGAAGCTATTTAGCAAATGAGAACTGATGCCTCTATTTTCTCCTCATGATCAGAACCTCAAAACGAAAAAATTGACTATGAGAAAAACAATTGCATTACACAAAAAAAAGAGAACGACAACAATAAGCAAGCAATTTTGCACACCCATCAACCAAATCATAAAATAACATAAAGATTTATCACTCAACCCCATCAGCATTTCCATATTCCTAAACAAGTAACAACATATTGTAACTAAAAAAACCGAAAACCAAAATAAACAAACATTTCTCAAACAGAAACCAAAGTAACAAAAGGGAAAGTACTTACCGGGAACAAGAGAGACAATTCTTCTGCCAGAGACGTTAAGGGACAAGAAAGTTATTGTCCCAAAAACGAAGAGCAAGAGCAAGACCCATAAGCCAGAAACCTTCATAATGTCACAAATTAATAACGAAACCAGAAACTCCCAAATGAGAATGGGCTCCAAAAAGAGTGTGTTTGTTTGTCACGCAAGTCAAAACACCACCTTATATAATAGTAAAGTTACCAACTGAACCCATCCGCACAAGGAAAAAAATAATAATAAAAAAGGGAATCAACTGTCTCTCGTCACAGCTAGAAAAGATTCAGAGAACACCAAAGTCTACCAGAAAATCCGTGAAGATAAAAGGTGGAGGAAGAGAAAGAAAAGGGGTCCGCGTACACAGAAACTAAACAAAACCCATACCTTTGAAAATGAAGTTAGTAGTGTTTTGTTTATTTATTGTTGTTGTGTTAAAGAGAGGTGGTAAATGAGAGAAATAAAGGAGACCCATGTGGGTTTCACTAAATGACTGTGTTTTCACAGCAGTGAAGAAGATACATAGATTAATGGTAAAACACTGAGTGAGTTATTGCGCTCTGCTTTGTGTTGCAGAAACAAACGGTGGGGAATGAATGAAGCCACCTTAATTGCTAAGACGTTGTGGTGAAATGCGAGCCAGTGGGCACGTCTCTCTCTGAGGTGACGACAGTAAAAGCACTTGCGTTTGCGCCCACTCCCCCAAGCAATTAAACTGCACCGTCTAATAGTTCTATAGATTTCGTTAATGGATATAGATATGGTGAACTATTTTAGAAACGGTCGGTTAACGGATAATTTGATAATATTATTTCTATGAAAAAATATAAAAATTTATCCAAAAAATTAATTTTTTTTTCTTTTTTTTATAAAAAAAAAATTCTAAATAATTTCAAAATCAATGCTTATTTGTTAACTTTTCCTTCTAATAAAAGTTTGTCAAAAAAAATTAATTATTTTTTTTATAAAAAAATTTCTAAAGAAAATTACAAAATGAATGCTTATTTGTTAACTTTCCCTTCTAAAAACAATTTTATAAAATAAAAAATAAAAACTGATTTTTGACTCTCTTTTTTTTTCCCCCTATTTCTTGTAAAATGTTAACAAAACTTATTTAAAATGGTAGTTAACCGGATCCTAGATTTATTAACAAAATATTATGTTTTGCAATTTGAAGACAGCAACAAGGGGGTGTAGCTCATATGGTAGAGCGCTCGCTTCGCATGCGAGAGGCACGGGGTTCGATTCCCCGCACCTCCATTTTTGTTGTGATATTTTAACTGAAGCCTAAGATAAAGCTCAGTTTGACCAGGGCCTAACTCATAATCAATGAGGCCCAAATATTCTCAGCCATGGTAATTTGCTATTTTTTGTTTAAAAAAATAATAATAAGAAGAAAGAAGAAACGTTCATAGTTGACTAAGGCCCAAATCTTCAGAACAAGAAATTGATTTCCCAGTTATGACATATTTGGCCTGTCTTTTGCGTGTAGGCAACCGATGCAATAACTTTTCATAGTTGACTTTGCTCTCAAGACTTCAAAAATATCTTGGTTAAATTTTGATTTTATATTCATTTCACATAAATATGTAGATGTGGGCACCGCCTCAATTCTCATTACTCTGGTTTTGAATGTTTTATCTTTATCTTTATCTTTATCACACTGAGAAGGGAGAAGATCCATTGAAATTGGAGTATAGGCTCTCGTCCACAAGACGTTGATTTTCCAGTTATGACATATGTGGTCTCTCTTTTGCGTGTAGGCAACCGATGCAATAATTTTTCATAATTGACCTTGCTCTTAAGACTTCAAAAATATCTTGGTCAAATCTTGATGTAATATCCATTTCACATAAATACGTAGATGTGGGCACCGCCTCAATCCTCATTACTCTGGCTTTGAATGTTTTGTGTTTATCTTTATCACACCAAGGAAGGAGAAGATCCATTGAAATTGGAGTATGGGCTCTCATCCACAAGTATGGAAGCGAGGATGGCATCTAAGACATACCCACATTCACACTGTATAGACAACTTAAATAGGAGAGAGTAGAGAACCACATGGTCATAATTATGTATGTTAATATTCAGAGTTATGTACATTTTTTTTTTTAAATGTGATATATGTATACAATTGTGTAAAGTTTTTTTAAAAATTGTGCATGTAAATGCACACAATTATGTAATGTTATACAAAATTGTGTTTTTTTTTTTTTTTTTAAATTGTGTACTGTAGGGTCAGATTTTGCAGCCCAAGCCCAAGAAGGTATGGATTTTGAGCCCACTGAACCCAAAATAATAAATTTGTAGAGAGTGGGTGAAAGAGCTAGGCTAATAATGAAATAACAATATTAAACAGCAATGCTAGTGGGAGAATTTGTATTAATATGTGCTCGAACGGATGTAAATGCTATGTCCGAAGAGGTGTTTTTCATTGATAAACTTGGATTACAATTCTTGGAGCTACAGTAATGGAATACACTCTTTTCTACTTCTGATTTTTCGATCCCCTTCTATCAGAGACACCATTCTCTTATATAGTACTACTGCCTTCCTACATCTTCACCGTCCACTTGTTCATCATCTAGACGCCCACTTGAGTGCATGTCCCATCATTCTCCCCCTTTAGCCATGTGTGAGTGGCGGTAGCTGAGAATGCACTGTTCAGAGGTCTTCTCCACATAAATGCGGCCAGAAAGGTAGGTGCAGTGCATTCAATGCGGTGGTTGAAGTCTGTCTCCTTGATATTTCTCTGTTTTTGTTATCTTTATGGGTGTCCGAGGCTCATTTCCCTCCTAACATTTGTCAGAAAGATCACTTGAACCTCCCATACACCTGTCGGATCCAACTCCTTCGGATCCAAGGATATCGGACTCCTCGGACATATGAACATCTCCTCGGATAGTACACGTGTTCATCTCCAGGCATTCTCCTTTGACATGGGCCTCTGACTGAATGTCTTCATCTCCTCGGACGAACAGTGTTCCTCATATTGAGCCTTGGACCCAATACGTTGGGTTGGGCTTTTCTCCCCCCACATTAGTCATTCACCGTTGGATACGAAGGACAAAGCGCCACCTGGTGCAGTTAATGCAGCGCCTTGGGAATAAGGAAACCGCAGCGGCATTAATGAGGCGTCTGTCCCTACGTCTACACACGTGCCAGGTCAATCTTGCTCGTTCCCAAGCTTTTGCTCCGTGGCAAGTCAAAATCCTACTTTTTCTCCTCGGATGCGAGGGAAAAACTACAATTTCGAGGGGCTAATGTGGGGGGAGAAAAGCCCAACCCAACGTATTGGGTCCAAGGCCCAATATGAGGAACACTGTTCGTCCGAGGAGATGAAGACATTCAGTCAGAGGCCCATGTCAAAGGAGAATGCCTGGAGATGAACACGTGTACTATCCGAGGAGATGTTCATATGTCCGAGGAGTCCGATATCCTCGGATCCGAAGGAGTTGGATCCGACAGGTGTATGGGAGGTTCAAGTGATCTTTCTGACAAATGTTAGGAGGGAAATGAGCCTCGGACACCCATAAAGATAACAAGAACAGAGAAATATCAAGGAGACAGACTTCAACCACCGCATTGAATGCACTGCACCTACCTTCCTGGCCGCATTTATGTGGAGAATACCCCTGAACAGTGCATTCTCAACTACCGCCACTCACACATGGCTAAAGGGGGAGTATGATGGGACATGCACTCAAGTGGGCGTCTAGATGATGAACAAGTGGACGGTGAAGATGTAGGAAGGCAGTACTATATAAGAGAAGGGTGTCTCTGATAGAAGGGGATCGAAAAATCAGAAGTAGAAAAGAGTGTATTCCATTACTGTAGCTCCAAGAATTGTAATCCAAGTTTATCAATGAAAAACACATCTTCGGACATGGCATTTACATCCGTCCGAGCACATATTAATACAAATTCTCCCACTAGCATTGCTGTTTAATACTGTTATTTCATTATTAGCCTAGCTCTTTCACCCACTCTCTACAAATTTATTGTTTCGGGTTCAGTGGGCTCAAAATCCATACATTCTTGGGCTTGGGCTGCAAAATCTGACCCTACATGTACAATCAACACGGAATTGTGTACATTTTTTTTTTTAAATGTATAAGTTGAATATACACAATTGTGTGTTGAATGTATTCAATTTGATACATTTTTTCAAAAATTGTGTAAGTTGAATATGCACAATTTTGTACACTTTTTTAAAAAAAATATGTAAATTGAACGTACAAATTTGTATATGTTCTTTTAAAATTGTGTGCTTTGAATATACACAATTCGATAAATCCTTTGAAAATTGATTATATACGTTGAATGTACAAATTTGTGTACATTCTTTAAAATTATGTACGATGAATGTACATAGTTGTATAAAAGTGTCACTTTGTAATCTGAGGTATGTTTGTCTCCTGTAACCTACTTCCGTTAAAAATGCGATAAACATGTATTTTTACTCCCATTTTTATGTCTTTCTCCTCCCAAAACATAAAAAATAAAAATAAAAACAAACAAAAAAAGTTCAAAAGGTGAGGATTTTGTAAAAATTGTGAAGTTTTGGTTCAAGAAAACTCTTCCTCTTTCTAAGAATGTTCTTGAGCAAATCAATCCAAACCAAATTGTCATATTCACACAACCTAGAGAAAGAAGGAAAAGAGACCTGAAAACCACTAATCCAAACCCAAAGAAAACTGTACAAACATACATTCAACCTCTACAAACAGAGTGATCTTGACAATGCGGGTAAATATTTATTTGTGTTAGGATCTAAATAGATCTAAATCAAGGAAGACTTAGGCGTGGTGTTTCTGAAGGTTCAATTTCTTGGTATGAGTTTTGGGTTTGATTCAAGCTTCATGACTACTGTGATGTAAACTTCCCCCTTTTTTATTTTGATGTTCTCTCTCTCTCTCCATTGATCATGCTTTGTACCCACCAGCCAGCACCTCTCATCACTCACTCCCTTAAACATTTTGTACCATCAAATATCAACTGGGATTGGGAAAACTAGCAACTCTAAGCTTGGTTTGCCTATGTCCAGGTTCTCACCCAAGCATTTTCCGTACAAGGCTTGTTTTAACTAATTCAGTACATTAAATCTTATTTATGTAATTGAGAGGAATAAACTGGGGTCTAAGTTGTTTTAATCAGGTTGATATATTTCGTTGTTTTTGAATCAAAATTGTTGGAGTGGGAATCTAGGGGTCCAAATATGATTACTGGATGTAGGGGAATTTGAGAGCTAGAATGAGAGGTGGATCATCACACTTGGATTTTTTTTTTTTTTTTTTTTTGGTGGGTTTTCACTTAGGCTTTTAAATTTGAAATTTTTTTTATGGGTATAAAACACACAAAAATAAGATCAGTTCCCATTGCTAAGTGCTAAGATTTATTGTAAGATTTTTTTGTTGATTTTGTTGCACTCTTGTACCTGTTGCTAGGAGTTTTGAACATGAAGTTCAAGATATTGTCCTTTTACAAAACTGATGGAAACAAACCGGTAAAGAACATCTATTTGCATCAGACTGAGGTACATTTTGCCGGACAATGGAATTGGCCTTGTCGCAGATGTGAGAGTTGTCATTGCTATGGCTCATTCATATGTATATAAAAACTATAATGCAAAGTAGAAAAATAAGAGGTCCAACAAAGTCACCATTACATAGCCTTTGTCATGAACAAAAATTAAAAGGAAAATCACAACTTCTAGTTCAAGCATGAAAACAAAATTAAAAATGGGGGAACCCAGCAAGCCAAGCAGCCACCATATTCTTTGGACGAAAACATTGTCAATGTAGATTAGATCCTCCCACCTTTTAACGGTACTGAAAGAGGAAAATAGGAAATAGATAAGTAAACACACAAACAAACATACAAAGAAAGAAATAAACACAAATCAAACAAATGGTATTGCTAAAGAAATATCGGTTTATGAAATTAGGGTAGAATGGGAGAAGTGGAAGCAATTATATCCAAAGTATTCTCCCCTTTATTTATTTTTTTAAAAGTTGGTCATATTTTTGCCAGACATTTCCAAAGGTTAGCACATGAAGAATTAAAGATAAAACTGAAAAAATGATGGATACCTTGATAAAACCAATTTCCTTGGCATTGCTACGGAAGCACTGCCTGCAGCACATCAGTCCATACTTCCGGATCAACCCATGAGGGTTACCACAAACTCGGCTGCACAGTAACAAAGTTCCCACAAATCAATATCATTAGCACCAACACATCACCATAAAAAAAAGTATTTTCTTAACATAACTAATAAAATTATTTTAAACAGACAAGCAAGAATTCAGAAATAATTCAAAAGAATTGTAACCAATTAGTTGGGGTAATCCACAGAGAAAATAAAACAACAAATAAATAACAGAAAACATGCTGCACTAACAAGATGATCACTCCAACCAACCAATAACAACAAAAACTTAGCCCAAAACTTTGGGGTGGACACTGGATCCTCATCAACAGAGACATCTTCATATTATCATATAGCACCAGATCCTCATCGACAATTAAAGTACTTCATGCACTACACAGACAAGGGAATGATGACAACATTACAATAAACTCAATATCACAGGTTACAACAACAAGAACCAATCTTTAGTCCTAAAATTTTGCAGTTGGTTAAGGATCCTCCAGAGCCTAATCAAGATCAACCACATGCATTCTTTTCTGCCATTCTATTCTATTGAAAGCTATACTCTCTAATATCTCTTATTTGACATCTCCCTTTTCACCACTTTTGCTAATGTTATTATAGGTCTTCTACCATTTTTTTTTTCATTCCCTCGACTTGAATCCACTCACACTTCTTCACTGATGCATTAATCGCTCTCCTCTGCACATGAACAAACTATCTTAAACCACTCTCCCCCATCTTTTTATCAATAGGGGTCGCCCCTATGGATTTCCCCATTTTGAATCCGTATTTACATTTATCTTTACAAATCATTTTATAAACTTGTTACTTCTTCTTAACAGACCAAAATACAACACCAAATAGTATATCAGATCTTATACATCAATCTTATAAATTTTTTTCCTTTCAACTTTATATCCTGATCGCGTTTCTACACCTCAAGTCTTCACCCACTAAACTAGTATCCTACTATTCATATTATCTTCAATCTCTCTATCCTATGGACTAATGTCCAAGATATTAAAAGCACTCTCGCTCGTTGGTATTGTTAGACCATAAAGTCCCACAACCCCTTCATCTACATTCCATATACTCTATTTTTTCGAAAGCATAGGCTCTCTCCAAATTTCAAACCCCATGTCTAGTTTCATCCACCAACCATAAGTTCTAATCATAGATACAAACATCTTGCAACAATCATCATAAGCCCATACAAACAACTTTTGACAGCAAAAAGACAATGAGTCTGAACTATAATACCCTTTTTTATTATTATTAATCTGATTAATAAGCTCAAGCGTACTAGGAGAACAAATTACATAGATAACAAATCTATTGTTTCGATTCGAATCCAAATCGAACCGATGAATAATTTAAAGCTCCACAGAGTGAGAGAGACGAAATACATACCAAGTACGAGAACCAGGACCGTAGCTTTTAGGATGCGAGCTCCACACATTTGAATGCCCCATTTTTTTTTTCTCCGAGAAGCTCTAAACTCTCAGTGCGCCGCTTTGGGATTTTTTTAGCTCGCTTTGCAAAGAAAATGAATTAGGAACCGTAAACCCTAACGCTTTTATATGACTTCTGAGCTAGATTCGGCAAGGCCAAACCGCACCGTTTCGTAGCTCTGTAGGCTAAATGAAACGCAGCGTCGTTTTGTCACTTTTGCAACAAAAGTTTTATCTTCATTCTCATATTGAATTTGAAGTTTGAACCCTTCTTCATTTTTTTTTTTTTTCCTGAGAAGGCCCAATCTTGCCCCAAAATATAAAGTTCTTAAAAAAAAAAAAAAATTACACTCACTAAACATATTAAAGAAATTATATTTTTATTTGAGGTTTTTATAAATGCAATAGATAAATTCATGTACTCTCGTAATATAACTTGCTTAATCAATAATTTTGTAGCTTAACTTACCTCAATTGACATCTTTTGGTGTTTCCAACAGAAACGTCTAAAGTTCAAATCTTCATTTCCTCAATTATTAAATTATTAAATTATATATATACATATATATATATATATATATATGACTTTCGTAACAAAATATTTCATTTTTAATATTTACACAAAAAACAATTAGGTTAAATTTTTGGTTATTTTTTCTAAATTTTACTCAAAAAAAAATTTTTGGTTATAATTCTAATTTATTAACATTAAACTTAACTCTTATGAAACATTTTGTTTCTTGTGAGGGAGAACAAAATTTTAAAACAAAGATAGAAAATGTTGAATTCAATGATCCAACAATAATATGTTGGGAAAATTTTCTTTCTTTTTTTTTTTCTTTTTTCCTTTTCATTACCTTGTGTGTAAATCAGTCAATTTTTTTTTTTTTGAAAATTTTCTTTTATTATCTTGAAGGTGTTAGATATATAATATATTTTAATTTTAGAAAAGATTAATATGTAATTCATAATAAGAATGTATAAAATACATGGGAATAATTTTAGGAACCTGCAAGAAGACCATACATTAATGATAGCCAACAATGTCATCATTATCGTTTATCACGACTTCCTTTTGCTATTGTTAAGGCCCATTTTTTACCAAGCCTAAGTATTGTTGGACTCCTTATTTTTCCCCACATCCATGGGCCTAAGCACAAATGGAAAAACATTAGGGAAATTATTATTAAAAATAAATAAATAAAAAAACAAAAAAATAAAAGGTATGCTTCGGAGGGCAAAGAGGTTCTATTATAAGTTTACACATGTGCCCAAAAGGTGGTTCACATAATGGGCTTGAAACACTTACAAAACCCATTAGCCCATGAGTAAGCTCACATGCAAACTAATAACAAATGCTAAACCCATCTTCAAAATATGTTTTGTTATCATAATTCTCATTCAAATTGGCTTTAGCCATTGAAAGCTTGTTTGTTACCATTACATGATTATTAAGTTGATTCCTTAAAATTAGAAGTTTTAGGAGGGACCAATCCTTTTAGAAAAGCAAACTACAAAGGGTAGTTTTTTTTAGTTTTTTACTAGCTTACCCAAATCAACATTAAAAGTTAAAACCATATTATTGCAACATCCCAAGAACCCATTGCTCTGCCTAGAAACAGATTTTAGATGTCCTCTTACGCCTCTATATAGGCATGACAAGTGAACACATTAATCAAGATCCTAACGACAATCAAATTGCCACATCTATTCCCTCAGCCCAAAATCAGTTCATTATATATAACAGATGTTGTAAGAGAAGGTTTGCTTTGTGTTTTGGCAGCACGAGTATAGCTCTCTTTCTCTCCTTAAAATCATCTTTTTCCTATGTTCACCCATCTTTCGCATGAAGGAATCATAATAATCAAACAAGTTTAGTGTTAATCCTTTATTGTGAACAATTATGTTTGTGCGTGCCTTTTAAGGCACATTACTAGTCATCAGTCATCACCACTAGTAAGTATGGATGTGTGTAATGGGCTCGAGTCCCCTTTCAAATTTGAGTCCAAAGGCTAGTGTCTATTTCGCAAAAACATTTTGTTTTTGGCCTCGGCTTAAAAATATATATATATATATATATATATATTTTGTCTCATATTTAACAAATAAGCTATTGAAAAACTACGGATATCAAATAGACACTAAACCCTTTTAAGGCAAAGTAGTAAAAAGTTATAAATGACCTAACAACAATCAAGCATATTATCTTATTTTTTTTGAAGGACATATTATCTTATTCTATCTTAGCATTTAAGTTATGAAATTCCCAATTTCTTTTTAATGGAAAGATAGTAGAAGATCCTAAAAATTAAGATAGTGATAATTTTATAGCAATTAAGTTGTGAAATTCTGCATAACTGAAGCACAGTCAAATCTTCACTCTAAAATTCTTCTGAATGTGCACTATCATCCACAACCAAGAAACAAAAAGAGATGTTCAAAGCAGAAAAAGAAGATGGCACTATTCATAAGCATGCAGGCACAATATATAACAGTGCATACTAATGTATGAAACATAAAACACATATTATGTGTTATAAACACATAATAGTTTAATTCACAGGGAATAAAACATGGAGAGGAGATGGATCATGTCGAAATGGTAAGAAGTACATATCCACAGATAGATGACCTATTAAAAGGAGAAGAAACCATGTCATACATGAAGCGCTCTGTCATCTTCTTATTTTTTGATGGGACAAAATCGATTTCCATACTTTGCAAACCTAGCAGGTAGAGTTTGTGAGCTGAGAAGATTTCATATATGAATGATCAAAGACCACGGCAGAGATATGGAGTGCACCTAGCCCAATCAAAGATATTCCAAAAGGATCTCTTCTTGCTCTTTTCAGGGATGACTTGCTCCGTTTCGCTTCTTTTCAGCATCTCCCACATCACACGCACATCCTCATATTCACAAGTGCTCACATCTTGTCTCAGCTTCAGTAGTCCTGCTTATTTTCCAAACATGATCACTCACAATCAGTCTACAATTTTAAATTACATAAGGGTGATATGAAGCTTCAGAACAATGATAACAACTAAAACATCAAAACAATTGCTGGTAGTAAAAGAATGACTTGTTCCATATATTGTTGCTGACTGATCTGGGAGTCAATACATCTTAGCCAAGCCAACAGAACTACACCATTCTAAATCAGCCTTTACTCAACATTTGCAGTCAATTAGTTTCCTTTAGAAGTTTAAAACTGGTTTTATGAAAATTAACATGGTGAAATAATATATTGATTTAGAATAGATTAAGCACTGGGTTAGGTCAAATTAACAGCTGCATAACAAAGTTCAGCGATTTAGTATAGGACGAAAAAAACCACATAATAAGTCTTTTAGCAAGAGTTACATTATCCATAAAACTAGCATCCACCAAAGCTATTCTATTTTGTTAATAGGTGTTGAACAATAAGCATGGTTTCAAAAATGAATTAACTTCCCCATCTAAAAGAATTCATCATATTCTTCTATTACATACCAAAGAAACTCTACCTAGGCCATCTTTCCCAATTCACATTCTTCCCTTTTCACCCCAATACCCAACAAAAACAGAGCCAAAGCTTCTAAGGACAAACAGTAATTCTAAGATTTTGTTTAAACTATATATTTTAAAGGAAAAAAAAAAAAAAAACAATCAATCTCTTGTAGAATCCAAGCGCAATATTACTTATTAAACAAAAAAACATAATATGATCCACAAAATTGTAACCATTCTCTGAGAAATGCCATGACGATCAATTCCATAATACTGCAATCTTAATTGCTTGTATATAAGAAGCCTATTAAGTTAAATTTTACTTTAAAAGTTAAAATATAAATATAATAATAATGTTTTTTTTTTTTAAATAAAAAAGAATAGTGCTCTTACGTTGCACCGACACCTTCAATTCTCATAATTTTTTTTTACCTAAGTGAAGCTCATCATCACGTTTTATAATGGCGAATTAGGTGATGATTGATAATGAGTAATGACTATGACCAATACATTAACACAAATAATGCACCGACGAAAAATAATAACTAATCACAGATGACAAAAAACAAACAATCTCAGCAAAGAAGAATCGTAAATATTCAGGAATAATTAAGTACAAACGCATCAAGAATACCTTGTTAATATGAAAGAAAACCCATTATTTAAAAAAAAAACAAACAAAAACAAAAAACACTCGATCTGATTTCACATATTTCTCTCCAAACTGTAACGGCAATAACCGAAAAAAAAAAAAAAACACCAAATTCTAGAAGAGAGAGTGTGTGAAACATGGAGAGACAGTTACATACCGTTTTTGCGAATCCCAAGACGCGTGGCAACGCCGATCCAGACACGTCGAATGGGAATCTTCACCTTATCCCACCACTCCATGCTCATTCGACCAAGCTCTATATTTTTCCACTGCTTTCTCTTCGACTTTTGCGAGCCCAGGAGAGAGAGATCTCAGCCTCAGAAACTCAGCAAACAAAATATCTGAACAGGTTGAACAATAATAAAAACACATACAAACACACACATATATGTTACAAAACCAGAACAGTACGAAAATGAAATATTAAAATAGCATTAAAATCTTAAAGTGGTAGAGCAACTAACTTTGACACACACACTTGGATGCTCTCTCTCTCTCTCTCTCTCTGCCTTTGGAGGCTTGGAGAGACTTTTCAGTCTCTCTCTCTCTCTCTCTCTCTCTCTCTTTCTTTCTCTCTCTCTATCTCTCTCTATCTCTCTCTCAACCCTAGTGGGAACTCTGTGTTGCTGTATTAATCGTTGGCTCGCGTCTCCTTGCTGACGCGATCATATCGGGGACACGCTCGCCACGTGTCGAGTTCTACCCGTGTCTCGGATCCAATGTCGTGTTCGAAAGCGAAGTGTCGATTCTCACGTGGGGGCTACTGATTGGTTTGTGATACTATGAAACCGTACGGCCACGTGAAAATATTATGGTTCGTGGGTCTCACGTACGTGTCTTTTGCCAAGTGTGCGGGGGGACATGGTTAGAAGTTAGAAGTTAGAAGTTAGAAACTTAGAACTAGACGCGCCCAATTATAACGTTGTGGGGCTCGTGGGTGATTTGTCGCCGAAACTGGCCTCGTATAATTTCGCGTGGTTAGGACGCGCTATTTAGGAGCGTGAAGAGAGAAAAATGGGGTAAAGATTACGAATGCGGACTGGGCCGTGTCACTGATTGTTTGTGCCACCAATGCGAGCCACGTGTCGGTAATTTATGGGGACGGGTTGGTCAGACTAAAAATATGTCACCGCCGTGTTAGATAGATAATAGCATGCGTGGTCCTACACTCGGATAACTGGTGACTGGGAAGTCTACGTAAGACTACGTTATGGGCCCCTCGATTAGGCCATTTAGAGGACATTGTGGTGCCCAAAGAACCTAAGCATTTCAAATTCGATTCTTCAGGACCATTATCCCAAAAAATAAGAGAGAAAAAAGCTTCTAGACATCACATGATTTGTCACAATTTCTACAGTGGGTAGCAATGCATCACTTTCACGTATTCCGATTATTTTTTCTCATTCGTTTATCTACTATCATTAAAATTGTGGTAAAGGTTACGAAGGCTAAAATGGTCAAATACTACATATTTTTAAAATTTTTAGTAAAACAGTATTATTCGTAAATTATGTAGCAAATTATCTTTCACAAAATTAAGTCTCATATAGTATTCAATTTCAACAATATCGTGTTTTATCCGGAAAAGATGTCATGTTATGTGTTTTTCTCAACAAAAATTGCCAGGTAGAACTCGATTCGTGTAATTTCCTTTTGGAACTTGATATCTATGAAATCAAGTTTTACATCAAACTCAATTTTTATAAATTTTCTTTTGAAACTTGATATCTATGAAATCAAGTTTGACACAAAACTCCATTTTTATAAAATTGAGTTCCAAAAGGGTTGTAGTCTCTTATATAGTTTTTTTTTTTAAAAAAAAAATACTAAAGGTATGTTTGGTAACTGTTTTTTCTCCTCATTCTTTGTTTTCAAAAATAATTTTCTGTTTTTGAAACTAAAAAACTTATTTGGCAACTCAAAATGGACAAAAAACAAAAACTATTCTCAAAACTCAATTTGTGAAGAATTTGAAAACATGCAAAATGCTGTTTTCAATTTTTAGTTTTCAAAAATCAAAGAAAACACATATTTGATTTAATGAATTTGTCTCATTTAATGAGTTAGCATTATAGTTCAAATCCTAATAACAACATATTTTTTATTTTTTATTTTTTTCTCCAAAAAACTTTTTTTTTAATTCAACTAACCAAACATGTTCCTAAAAAAAAAAAAACTAACCAAACATGTTTTTGATTTCAAAAATACAATAAAGTTGTTTTTTTCTTTATATTCTCAAAAACAAGTTTTTAAAAATAGAAAATAAAAACTGTTGCCAAACATAACCTAAGTATTTTAATACACACATGAGTAGAGAGGAGAAGGTCTTAAAAAAACTGACAGTTGTATATATTCAAAATGGTCTAACTCTTAGATACATAGCACAGACTTTAAACCTCATTAACTCACACTCATTTTCTAACGTGTGATTAACTCACTATTTTTTCTTTTGAGAACAATACTATTTTGCTGAAAATTTCAGCCATATATGAAATTTGGCAATTTTGGTCAAAGTTATGATCCAAAAGTTATCCATGCTTATATAATATATATATATATATATATATATTTTTTTTTTCATTCCCTAAATCTTGTAGATATACCGTGATGGAATAATGAAAATGCACAAGTCTTATTTCGTCCGTATGGGTCATCTGTAAGAAATAAGTGAAGAGATGGGACGTGTAAAGCGTGCTCGTCCCTAATAACTTCGTCCGTCCCTTATTAAGGACGAACGTATATTCGTCCGTCCATAATAAAGTATGGACGAGTCTGTTGGACCATGAGCATACTGAAGCCAGTCTTCCAAACTTACCGTTATGAGGCACCGGTACAAATGAAGTAACTTCCTTGGCAGTTATGGAAGTTACCTCCGAATCTTATGAATTCCTCGACCATAGGAGCGGTTATTAAACAAAATAATCGTTCCATGTGCACTATATAAACATTTCCTTACGAAGAGGTAGGGGAGAGATCTTTTTTTCACAAAACAAGTAAATTTTGAAAACACTTCCTTTTACTTGGAATTATAACCCCACTGACTTTACCATCCGAGGATTTTTGGCCGGCCTCCACCGATCTCCTCTAATTTTGTATTTGTTCTTTCAGGACTTAGCCTTACGATCATCAGCGCCCGAGATTTTCAGTCTACTGATTTTCGAGGATCTATCAGTTGGCGCCGTCTGTGGGAAAGGGAATTTGTTGCGCTTGAACTTCATTTGTTGAGTTCTGCGATTTCTTTCTCCAACAAAGGGCTGAAATGGTTCGGACAAGATCAAGGGCTACCAGTCCAGGCCCTCAAGAGAGTAGAGACGCTTCCAGTAACCCCCATCATGGCCATCAATCGACGCATGCCATGCAACCATCTTCTGTCCAACACGTGTTGTCAATGGCTGCTGCCATGGCAGAGTTAACTCGCTAGAACCAGGAATTGAGAAAGGAGATTAATCTCAAAAGGCAACGGCATGAGGCCTATGGAGAAGAGCATGGACAAAGCCAGGGAGATGGAAGAAATGCAGAGCCGGAAAGCCAATCAAGGGGCACTACACCAAGAAGGGTGCCACACTTGGAGAGGGAGATGGACCAGATGAAGAAAGTTACGGATGAGATGAGGGAGAACATGAAAAGAACAAATCCCGTAAAAGACTTAGTTCACAGAACATATTCTCCCTTCACGGCTTCCATCAATGGCCACCCCTTGCCTCTAAAATTCAAAATGCCTTCCTTGGATTCGTATGATGGAACGCGTGACCCGTTTGATCACATTGCTACTTTTAAGACTACAATGCACCTTCAAGGGGTTCCTGATGAAATTATGTGTAGAGCCTTCCCTACCACCCTTAAAGGTTCAGCACGAGTCTGGTTCAGCAAAATACCCCCGAATTTAGTAAGTTCTTTCGAAGAGTTGAGCAAATTGTTTGTTAATAATTTCATTATGGGACAAAGACACAAGCGTTACTCGTCCAACTTGTTAACCATAGAGCAAGGAGAAAATGAAAGCTTGCGGTCCTTCATCACTCGCTTCAACAGGGAAGCCCTGAGCGTGGACGAGGTCGATGACAAGCTATTATTGGCGGCCTTCCATAACGGAGTTAATTCTGACTTATTCATACATAAACTTTATGAAAAAGAGCCTCAGTCCATGGCCGAACTCGTCCATTCGGCCCAAAATTTTATGAATGTAGAAGACGCGATTATAGCTAAGAAGAGGAAGAGAGCTGAGAGAATAGAAGCAAACCTCGCTTGCCATTCCGAGCAAGGTCCTCATCCAAAGAAGGGACGGACGGAAGATAAGAGGGACCGAGATAATAAGAAGCCAGGCTCTTCAGCGCGTAATCAACAGTACACTCCCTTGAACGTGCCACTTGAGCAGGTTCTTATGCAAATCAAGGATGATCCTTCCCTGAAGTGGCCGGAGAAAATGAAAGGAGACCCTAATAAGCGCAATAGGAATAAATATTGTCGTTTCCATAGAGACCACGGGCACGACACGGACGAGTGTTTTGATTTAAAACAGCAGATTTAAGAATCTCATAAGGCAAGGGAAGTTGAGAAATTTCCTTGGACGAGACCACAAGGACGAGAAATTGAAAGGAAAGGTAGAAGAACCATCACGACCACCGCTAGGAGAAATAAGAGTTATCATAGGGGGAAGTTCAACAGGCCAGTTGTCCAAGTCAAAGAAGGCATACCTAAAGGAAGTGCAGAGCGTCCAGCTTTCTGGACGATCGCCAAGGGCAAGGACCACGGACGAGCAAGCAATCACTTTTACAGACGAGGATGCCCGAGAGAATTCACCACCCTCATGATGATGCTATCGTCATCACCTTGCTTATTGCTGACTACACGACCAGAAGGGTGTTGGTGGACAATGGAAGCTCGGTGGACATTTTATATTATCCAGCCTTTCAGCAGATGAGGTTGGGACGAGACCGGCTCCATTCAATGAACTCCCCCCTGGTAGGTTTTGGTGGAATGAAAGTACAGCCTGTGAGTACTATTTCATTACCAGTGGTAGTGGGGGGATATCCGCAGCAAATCACCAAGGATGTGAATTTCCTTGTGATAGATTGTTCATCCTCCTACAACGCCATAATTGGAAAGCCTACTTTAAATAGTTGGAAGGCTGTTACATCTACCTACCACCTGTCGGTCAAGTTCCCAACCGAGTATGGAGTAGAATAAGTACAAGGAGACCAACTAGCAGCAAGAGAATGTTACTTGGCCATGGACGAACAGGTGCAGACCATGAATATTGAAGAAAAGAGAATTGTAGCGGAGCCCACCGAAGCATTGGAAGCTATTTCCTTAGATGAAAATAATTCTGAAAGGTATACCAGGGTTGGAGCAAATATAGAAGAGAAAACCAAGCAGGACCTCTTCCGTTTGCTGAAGAAAAATATTGATGTGTTTGCATGGAGTCATGAAGATATGCCAGGTATAGACCCCAGTGTCATTACCCACCGTTTGAATGTGTATCCTACCTCTAAGCCTGCACCACAAAAGAAAAGGGTATTTGCTCCTGAGAGGGACAACGCCATCAAAGAAGAGGTACAGAAATTAATTGCAGCAAAGTTTATTTGAGAAGTTTATTATCCAGACTGGTTGGCCAATGTGGTGATGGTCAAGAAGGTAAACAGTAAGTGGAGAATATGTGTAGATTTCACCGACCTAAACAAGGCTTGCCCCAAGGACAGCTACCCGTTGCCGCGCATTGACCAGCTGGTAGATTCCACCACGGGTCACAAGTTACTTAGTTTTATGGATGCTTTCACTGGATACAATCAGATAAAGATGGACGAGGCAGACCAAGAGATGACGTCTTTTGTAACCAGCCAAGGCTTGTTCTGTTATAAGGTGATGCCCTTTGGTTTGAAGAACACAGGGGCAACATATCAGAGGTTGGTTAACCACATGTTTCGTCCACAGATTGGACGAAATGTGGAAGTCTACGTTAATGACATGCTTGTAAAGAGCCAGGACAAGGGAAAGCATCTGGACAACCTGAAAGAAACATTTGACACGCTCATGCAGTACAACATGAAGTTGAACCCCAGTAAATGTGCTTTTAAAGTGTCATCAGGAAAATTCCTGGGGTTTATGGTTTCACATAGAGGAATTGAAGCGAATCCAGACAAGATCCGAGCAATACTAGACATGAAGCCTCCACGGAATGTTAAAGAAATCCAATCCCTTACCGGACGAGTTGCTGCCCTTAACAGGTTTGTCTCTAAAGCTACTGACAAATGTTTTCCATTTTTTAAGGTTCTTAAAAAAGCATTTGAATGGACCAACGAGTGTCAGAAAGATTTTGAAGATCTAAAGGCATATCTCACTGTGGCTCATTTATTAAGCCCGCTCGTGCTGGGAGAAGAGTTGTATTTATACTTGGCAGTCACCCCGCATGCCTTATGTTCAGCATTGGTGAGGGAAGAAGACAAAGTGCAAAGGCCTGTGTACTATACAAGTAAAGCTGAGGCACTAATAGAAAAGTTGACCTTCACATTAATAACGGCTTCCAAGAAGCTGAGACATTACTTCCAAGCTCATGTCATCAATGTCATGACTGATCATCCGCTCAAGAAAGTAATGAACAAGCTAGAAGCCGCAGGACGATTGATCCAATGGGCTGTGAAGCTTAGTGAGTTTGACATCAAATATCAACCAAGGCATGCCATAAAAGCTCAAGCACTGGCAGATTTCATTGCGGAGTTCACCCCAAACTATGATAATTTGGATGGGATGGAATACAGTAAGAAATGGGTCGCCTATGTGGATGGCTCATCTACACAGCATGCAGGAGTAATAAGTGTGGTTCTACAATCTCTAGAGGGAGATAAACTGAAACACAAGGTTTGTCTGCAGTACCAAACAACTAATAATGAAGTTGAATATGAAGCCCTCCTTAAAGGGCTGAAGTTGGCTAAATCTGTGGAGGCAAAGTCAATACTTGTCTTGGGAGATTCCCAGTTGATCATGGGCCAAGTAAATGGGACGTATGAGGCTAAGGAAGAACGGATGAAGAAGTACCTTAATAGGGTGATTCGCTTTATGAAGAAATTTGGGGAAACTGACTTCGTTCAAATCCCAAGGGAAAAGAACGTGGAAGCAGATACTTTAGCAAAGGAAGCCTCAGCGAATGAAGTCATAGACGAGTTTGATGAGATCCAATACATACCAAGTATAGACATCCCCGAAGTACAACAGGTCGAGAGCAGAGGAAATTGAATGACCCCCATTATATCATACCTGAAGGATGGACAACTCCTAAAAGAAAGAGACGAGGCTAGAAGGCTCAGGGTAAGATCAGCCAGGTACGTTCTTATGGACGAGGTGTTATACAAAAGAGGATTTTCTCAGCCTTATCTTAGATGTTTAGCCCCAGACGAGGCGAACTACGTATTAAGAGAGATTCATGAAGGAGCATGTGGCAACTACTCGGGAACTAGGTCACTCATCCACAAGGTCGTCCGTGCAGGATACTATTGGCCAAATATGCAGGTTAATGCCAAGGCATATGTCAAAGTCTACGATCAATGCCAACGGTTTAGTAACGTCCCCAAGCAACCATCAGAGTACCTTACCCCGATGACGGCCCCATGACCCTTTGCACAATAGGGGCTAGATATCTTGGGTCCTTTCCCACTAGGCACAAGGCAAATGAAGTTTCTAGTGGTTGACATTGATTATTTCACCAAGTGGGTAGAAGCAGAACCCTTAGCTAATATCACGCAACAAAATGTCAAAAATTTCGTATGGAAGAGCATTGTGTGCAGGTTTGGGGTGCCCAGAATATTGATATCCGACAACGGACGACAATTTGATAATGCACTTTTTAAAGACTTATGTGACCACTTTGGAATTTAAAATCACTACTCCTCACCCACTCACCCACAAGCAAACGGTCAGACTGAAGTTGCATACCGATCATTGTTGAAGATCATCAAGACTCGACTTGAGGGGGCAAAGGGAGTATGGCCTGACGAGCTACCAGGTGTTCTGTGGGCATACCGGACGACGGTGAGAACCCTTACGGGGGAAACTCCTTTCAAGCTAGCTTATGGAAGTGAAGCAGTCATACCTGTAGAAGTTCATATGGCCAACCATAGGGTGATGACATACCAAGACAAGGATAATGAGGAGCAACTCCGTTTGAGCCTTGATCTAATAGACGAGGTAAGGACGGATGCAGAGCAAAGGACAGCTAAGTACAAAAACCTCATGGCTAGGCAACATGATGCAATGGTAAAACCAAGGCGGTTCAACATAGGAGATCTTGTCCTAAAGAGGGTTTCCATAGCAACCAAGAACCCGGCTCATGGGAAACTGGGACCCAATTGGGAAGACCCTACAGAGTTGTCAACTGTAAAAGACAAGTATCCTACTACTTTGAGGCCCTAGACGGGAGGAAATTGGAGCATCCTTGGAATGTTGAACACCTGAGGAGGTACTACCAGTAAAATGCCAGCCTGGACGAGCATAACTCTGAACGAGCCTGGAGACCATTTATTTACTTGTCTATCTACATAAGGAGCTTGTTTATATACATATTTTTAGTATTGCTTTATTATTATTATGTTGAAGTGATGGACGAAGTTATGGTTTGGCTTGTATTTATTTTCCTAAAAGGCATTAGCTTCTAAAGCGCATGCCTCGTCTATGAATAATATTTATGCTATATACATAATGTTGTGCTTGAGTTCCTGGTTTCCACTGTTTTCATTGAGATAAAACCATAAGAAAGGCTAAAAGCCCAAAATAAATAAATTCTCTGGACGCAGGGATGTACTGTCTAAATTCTTGTGAGGCAAGGAATACTCGTCCAGACCATGGACGAGGTGAAGCCCTAGACGAGTGAAGCCATAAACCGTCCAAACAATGGATGAGTTAAAATCATTGCATTAGTTCAACCCATGGACGAGGAAATGCATAAGAGAATGTTAATCTATTAATTAGAACACCAACCAAACAATCCATCCTATGGACGAGTGAAAGGTTGAGCTGTCTAATTCTTGAACATCAGCCAAGTCTAAGGACGAGTACGGCTGATAATTACCATTTCACATAGACGAATCATACTTATGAAATTTAAGGAATGGGAAAAGTATGTTCATATTAAGAAGGGATAAATTCCTTATATGGACGAGGCAAAATTCAAAAGCTACCATGGAAACAGAAATTCTCGTCCATATTATAAAAGAAAACAATAATGTTAATTCAGTTAATTAAGGGGGACGACCAACGTCCAAACACCCTTGTAAAATAAAAACTTAATTGTTTTAACAACTCGTCCTATAAACATGGATGAATTTAATGTACTTGAATTACACAAAAAGGTCCCAAACAGTGGACCGAATAAAAAAAAAAATGCAAGAATACAAAAAGTTTTCTAAGATGAGGGAGCGTCCATGTTAGGGTCGTCCTGAGGAGGCAGAGTGCTTGCATCGTTTTCAACGTTAACGTCCTCAGAGTTGGTTTGGAGAAGAGAGCTGGTAGCAGCATTTAGGTTAAGTTTAATGGAGCTGAAGTCCACTTCAGGGAAGTTTTCAACAGCGTCCATCCTGAAATCCTCAAAGCCTGCTGCATAGTTGCGATCCAATAAGTCTGTAAAGTCTTTGGACACCTTAAACTCAGCAACTGCATCCTCCTTTGCCTTGGAGAGAAGGGTACTCAACTCGTCGTTCTTCTTCTGCAAGTGATCAAGACGAGTATCCTTCTCTGTGGCACCAATCTTCAACTCCTTAACTTGGCTTTGCAACTCCTTAGCTTCTTCTTTAGCCTTGGACGCCACCTCTGCCCATTTCTTGCATTCGTCCCTTACCTCCTGGATCCTCTTCTCCAGTAAGATCCTCGTCTTGTCCAACTCCGTAGCCTGCCTGGACGCAGCTATGAATTTTGACATTCCCTATAGAAGGGAAAGACAAAAACAATGGTTAGACGAGAGAAGCCTACAATAATAAAGATGAAGCAAAAACGAAATTACATACCTTAAAAAGATCATGAACACCAGAGTGTTCAAAGTCCTTCAAGGACATATCATAAGACACAACTATATCTTCCTCAAACACAGCCTTCTCAAAACGTACCTAAGCTACGTCTTCATTTTCAATAAGATTCATGGGAACTCTTTGGGAAGGCTGGGACGAGGCTAGCGCAGTAGTTTTGGACGGAGGAGTCTTGGACGGAGTAACTTCAGTTGGAGTGGACGAGTCTACGTCAAAAATTTGGAGGGACGGCTGAAGTGTGGGAGGGTTAGATTGGACAACTGCTACCTTGGACGACACCTGCTTAGCTTTCTTTCCTCGATGACTGGGAAGATTTCCCAAGTTAAGATTCTTTGACAAAGATTTCCTTTTTTCCCCAGCAGCAAGACGGCTCCCCTCGTCCATAGTTTCTTTCCCTTTGTTTTCTTTTAAAGTTGCCATCCCTGAAAAGTAATTAAAATTAACATTAAAAAAAATAAAAAATAAAAAAAAAAAGAAAAGAAAAGAAAAAAGGTATAACTATTTATGCTTAGTATAAACTTACATCTACGGACTGTGGCCTCGTGTGCAATAGCCTCGTCGGATGAGTCAGGACCAAGTCCCCACTTGGCAAGACGTCTAAGGGTGACCAAAGAATAGAAATCCCTGTCAACGTGTAGACGAAAACTGTGGACGCGATCACGGTGAAACTTGCTCAAAGAAAGACGCCTGACAGCTATAAAACAATCAACAGACAAAGGTTAAACATATATTAATGAAAAATAAAGATAAGAAAGAGAAAAGGATAGGGGCATACCTTCAGGACGAAGGTTCCCTAAGTCCCCAGCGTAGGGGGCAAAAGGATCCCTACCCACATCCACAGAATTTCCAGCCCAGAAACCAGAGACAAAGATAAACTCCGTCTTCCAATTTCTATCCGACGTGGCTAAAGACTTTATTAGCCTACAGTTTGCACCCCTAGCTGTGAATTGATAAAAACCTAGGGATTGACTGATTTCTAAGGGTTTATAGCAGAAGAGGAACTCGTCCACAGTGAGAGGACGGTCCTCTCCAAATACTTCCCTCCATAAAATTTGCATAGAGATGATTAATCTTCACGCATTAGGATTGAATTGACACACCGCTAGACCTAATTTAGTAAGCAGCTCCCTAGCAAAAGCATTTAAAGGTAATCTTAGCCCACCTAAAAAATAGGCTTCATAGACGTCTATCCCAAAGCGAGGATTGCAGCACCATTCTCCACGGACGGCCAACCTGGGGTTAAGCTCGTCTGGAATTTGGTACCACTTCCTAAGATTATTGAGTCTTTGTTCGTCAGTTTTTGAATTGACACCAACTGCACAACTGTAAACAGTTTCTTCTTCGTCCAAAGGGCTAGACGGAGGAACACTCGTCGAGGTGCTCGCCTAAAACCCAGAGGCTGCCCTCTCCCTAAGTTGTTCTTGTACAACATCTATAGGAAATCCAGGGACGCCAGAAATATATTCCTCATCCATGGTATTCCCCCTACTACTACTACTACTATCAGTGCTGCTGCTAGAACCACTATAACTAGTGGTGTCGTGATACTCGTCTATAGCATGATCTAAGCTATTGTTAGACGAGGAAATGATATTTTCAAACATTCTAAGGAAAATTTTAAGGAAAACCTAAAGACGAGAAGGAAGAGAATACCTGGCTCTAGACGGAAGAAGACTAAAGATGCAGAGACTTCTAGACGAGGCTCTAGACGAGGAGTGTCAGGGAAAAAAATTTCAGAAATGCAAAGGGTATCAGAGGGATTCTACTATTTATAGGGCGTGGACTTAGACATCGGAAACGACACAGGCAACCAAAAGTTGCCACGTGGCAAGCGTCTCGAAAAAATTAATCGACGTGACCAGCCACCAGTGAAACTATGACACGTAGCACATCTAATTGTAAAGATAAGCACGTCCATCCAAGGAATGATGTCAGACTCCATATTTCCTTAGACGACCCATGGACAAGGGGACAACTGATGGTGTAATGAAAATGCACAAGTCTTATTTTGTCCGTATGCGTCGTCCGTAAGAAATAAGTGAAGAGATGGGACATGTAAAGCGTGCTCGTCCCTAATAACTTCGTCCGTCCTTTATTATGGACAGACGTAGACTCGTCTGTCCATAATAAAGTATGGACGAGTTTGTTGGACCATGAGTATACTGAAGCCAGTCTTCCAAACTTACCGTTATGAGGCACCGGTACAAATGAAGTAACTTCCTTGGCAGTTATGGAAGTTACCTCCGAATCTTATGAATTCCTCGACCATAGGAGCGGTTATTAAACAAAATAACCGTTCCATGTGCACTATATAAACATTTCCTTACGAAGAGGTAGGGGAGAGATCTTTTTTTCACAAAACAAGTAAATTCTGAAAACACTTCCTTTTACTTGGAATTATAACCCCACTGACTTTACCATTGGATGATTTTTGGCCGGCCTCCACCGGTCTCCTCTGATTTTGTATTTGTTCTTTCAGGACTTAGCCTTACAATTATCAGCGCCCGAGATTTTCAGCCTACTGATTTTCGAGGATTTATCATACCCAATTTTACACAAATGGTGGTTCCATGTAAAAAAATATCTTCACCACTCAGAATTGATCACTTCTGTGAAATTGGTTTGGAATTTGACTGGGCCTATTTTAGGAACACCCATGGATAGTGGGATCTACACCACTGAACACTTTGAAACTACGTCATTTCTTAGCAACAGATCCACTAAATATAACATTCTCTAAAAAAATACTAGTAATAATAATAATAATAATAAAAAGATCCACTAAATATCAAAAAAAAAAAAAAAGGTTACGTTACTTGTGCCATTCACAACCACACAAAAAGGCCAACATTTCTTCCTCTATCAACGGCAGAAAATCATACAGGCATCGAAAAAACGATTATAATGTTTAAATTTGAAACGGCAGAAATTTTTACACTGTACTCTTTTTGATAAGATCGGGGAAGACCATAATTGCTATGATTATCACTTCAAAGTTCAAATAAAGGCGGCATTTCTTGCCAACTCTTTTTCACATGTTAAGGGGTGTTTGATTTGTGTTTTCAAATAATTATTTTTAAATTTTAAATATATGTACCAAACAGGTCTCAAAATTTATGTAAAGTATTTTAGGTACTGTTTCTTAAATTTTTCTCTTAAAATTTTTTCATGTGACTACTTAACTGAAATTTTTTTTTTTTTTAATTCATAAGAAAAAAGTCACATAACAAAATCTTAAAAGAAAAACCTAAAGAACAACACATAAATACTATACCTAAGTCTTACTCCTTTTCCACCCTCAAGCTGCTTAAGATTATGCCCACGAGGGAGGGACCATTTTGAAGTGACTCTAGTAGTAGTAGTAGTTAAGGATGGTAATTGGTAACAGACCATAATAATGACCACTTTAAGAGCATTAGCATCAAGAGCTCAAGGCTAAAAGCATTTAGTACACTAAACATCAAAAACACCCGTACATCAGATCTTCCAAATATCAAAAAAAAAAAAATTACCATTTGGCATAGTACCGTGTTCTATAATTTTTTTTTTCTCTTTTCCTTCTCTCTCCTCTCATATCTCATGTCTCTCATTTTGTGGTTGAAATTTATCTATTTTTTCTTTTTTACCGTGTGTTCTACTTTGTGTGGTTGAGTTTTCTTTTTTTTAATAAAAAGTTGATCTTATTTTAGGTTATTTTAATGGTGACGTGTTAAAGATAAGAAATGTGACGTAGGTGAATTGTAAAATAGTATATTAAAATAAATAAAGTAACTTTTTAATGTCCAAAATAAATTTTTTTTAGCACAACTAATGCATAAGTGGCGTATTGGATTAATGGGTTATATGTAAAAATAAAATATTTAATGTAGGAGTATATTGTAAAGTGAAGTATTAAAATAGATAAAATAGATTTTTGAGGTGCTAAAAGCTAAAATTTTAACATTTTTGAAGTGAATGCTTAAGGCTATGGGTGTCATATCTTCTTAGCGAAAATACCATTTTAGTCCTTACATTTTGGAGTTACGGTCAATTTGGTCCTTATATTTTAGTAGTAATCAATTTAGTCTCTACCGTTAACTTACTAACAGAAAATGCTTACGTAGCAAACGGTCTACCTTGTTGGCGCACATGTGGCTAACATAATAATATAAAATCAATTAATCAAATATTATAAAAGCCACATCAACATTTTAATAAATAAAAAAATCCATGTCAGAGAAAAAAAAAATTCTGAAAGATTAATTAAAAGAAAAAAAATAAAGAAAATGAATTTTTAAAAGAATCCTTACTTTCTTTTATTTTCTTTAGAATTCTTGCAGTTTCTTATTTTCCAAACACAATATACCCAGCAACACCCAACACCCAGCAACACCACAATATGAAATCAAATCCCAATACTGGGTGTTTAGCCAAAAAAATCCCAATACCCAGCCAAAATCTCACAGTCGCTGAGTTTGCTTGCTACTTTCAGTACTTTCGTTTGCATGTTGCACAAGACAATGTAATTCCGAAATTGTAAGAAGGCAATTTCACCAACAGTTGGATGGAAAGCTAAAAATGACACGGACCGCCATATGTCCATGGCTATCTTAACAAGATCAGAACATTCTAAAACCTAGTCCTTCATGTAAACTTTGTGTTTCAGGCACCATGTATCTGCATTACCGTAATCCTCGAGTTCCCAAACATCAAAATGGTAAGGATCGGCACGGAACATTTGGAATATTCGGAGATGCCCATGGAAAACTCCAAAGGAGATAGAGCCTTTGGGCGAAAATTCAATGGGTGGATCGATATAGCTTAATCGTTCTGGATCGTTGAATGGATCGAACACTAAAAAGCCTTTGATCATATTTTCTTTATCTGTATCCACCCAATGCAGCTTCCCATTGCAGGCAACAACACCAGCCTGCAGAGTCTTTATTTTGAAGGAATTCAATCTCCGGTCCCCTCGCGACGAAACGACTAGATTTGAATCACACCAACTAAGTTATGTTTGCAGATCTTTATTTCACCAACTAAACACTCGTTATTGGGATTTGATTTCATATGGTGGTGTTGCTGGGTTTTGGGTGTTGGGTGTTGCTGGGTATATTGTGTTTGGAAAATAAGAAAGTGCAAGAATTCTAAAGAAAATAAAAGAAGTGAGGATTCGTTTAAAAATTCATTTTCTTTATTTTCTTTCTTTTAATTAATCTTTTCAGATTTTTTTTTTTCTGAAATGGATTTATTTTATTATTAAAAAGCTTATGTGGCTTTTATAATATTTAATTAATTGATTTTATATTATTATGTTAGCCACATGTGCGCCAACAAGGCAGACTGTTTGCCACGTAAGCATTTTCCGTTAGTAAGTTAATGGTTGAGACTAAATTGACTATAAGTTGAAAATAACAAGAACCAAATTGACTGCTACTAAAATGTAGGGACCAAATTGACTATAACCCCAAAATGTAGGGACTAAAATGGTGTTTTCACCTATCTTCTTTAAGGGTAGAGAAAGCCCACGCTGGGCAAGAATTAGACGGCTAGATGAAGTGGGTTGGAAGTATTTTATTTTTACCATCCCTAATAGCTAATATGACGACTTCCGTGCAGATGAAATATAGATGAGAGGAAAGAAAAGGACACCCGTGAGCATTTTTGCCATCCCTACTTATAGGTCACTCAATTCCTCATTCTCTTTATCAAATTCTTCAACTAAAATTCATTCACAGCAAAAAGTTACAAATTGCCGATTTGGATACAATCCAGATGTAAAAAAAAGAGCATGCGCAAGGCAGAATCCACAGCTCAAAGAATCAAGATTCCTTATCCACATCACCTTCTTATCAAAACAAGGAATGATTATAACATAGAAGATTTCATAACATACGGCACAATTTAGTTCACCTAAAAGGCTCAATAAAAAGAATTATGCATATAAAAGTTTGAACAAGCTATAATCCAAACGCAATTCCCTACTGCTAAAAGCATTTGAACAATGACAGCAATGCTTACCAACATTTAAAAATTATTTCCAGTTAACAAGTACAAATCTACATAATTAGAATGTATAAGTCAAAACCCCAAAACTAAGCGGTGCTCACTTTCTTCAAGCTCACCGTATATGTCAAATAAATGGTCCATACATATGAACATGAACTGTAATCATAGAAGAATTCATAACATATGGCACAATTTAGTTCATCTAAAAGGCTCAATATAAAGAATTATGCATATAAAAGTTTGAACAATAACCCAAACGCAATTCCCTACTGCTAAAAGCATTTAAACAATAACAGCAATGGTTACCAACCTTTTAAAAATGATTTCCAGTTAACGAGTACAAATCTACATAATTAGAGTATAAGTCAAAACCCCAAAATTAAGTGGTGCTCACTTTCTTCAAGCTTGCCATGTATGTCAAATAAATGGTCCATACATATGAACATGAACTGTTCACCAATGGCTGCAAACGTACATAAGAATAATGTTAGTAAAATAGGTTTCATGATAAGCACTGAAGTAAGTTTGTTAACTAAAATAAATTAAACTCAGAATAACTGAAATAATATTCCTTGCTAAGGACTCTTGAAATGGGGCCCTATCATCCCTCTGTCCAAAAAAAGGGGGGAGGGAGAGAGAGATATGATCTAAACATACCTGTAGATGAACAGGTATAAATTTGAACGTAACAAAATCGCAGATCGGCCAGAAAATAACACCACTTTTGAATGTTGGGAGCAGGTCACGCTTCAATCTTGCGACAATTTCGTGGCCATTTTCACCTACATTTGGCATCATGATGGTAACTCATTAAGAGTATCAACGTATCACCAGAACGGCCAGCACAATCAAATCAGAAAACTAGGTACTAAGAACAAGCCATTTGCTGGTGGCTGGTGCTATGTGGCACAACTAAAACCTGTGTGCCCAATTGTTGGGAGCTGAACTTTAAAGTTTAAACAGCTGAAGCTCAATGTGGCTCACCAAATGAATAAGATGACCACATGCTAAACTTACCAACTAAATAAGCTAAAAATAGGAAAGCACGCCAATGCTAGTGATTGGCCAGCTGGTTCAGCCTGAACAGAACCTATGAGGCTTAATCAACCAACGTTGATCTCAGGAAGAGGCCTGCTATCAGACCACTTAAAAAGAAGAAGAGGGTGGTCTGCTGGTGTTGGCAAAACAGAGCCCACCAGCTGATAGCCCAACCACTCTAAGTGCATGTTTGGAATGGATGGGGAGGAGAGTAGAGTTGAGGGGAAGGTGGCTACAATCTACTAAAATTTACATTCCAGTCACCTTACCCGCTCCTTTCCCCCTATCTCCCTCCATCCAAACATAGGAGATTCCAGAATCAGGGGTAGCCCAAAACCATAAATAGGGAGGAGTCCAACTGGACTGCTCCTACCTGGAGGCAGTCATAACTAGTATTGGCATAAGGTCCAAATATAGTAATTAAAGGAAATTTTTTATTTACCTTGCAAACCTGCATTATAGGAGAAGAAAATGGTAGTGATAATCGGTCCATAAATAGTCTGCCCCATAGAAGTTTTCTTCAAGGTTGTAAGTACATCCCGTTTTGGTAAAATCTTTGAGAGAGAATTAAACCAAAAATGCTGACTTGGCCCTAAGATTACCAACCCATAAGCAGCCATGCGGAATGTCCTTGTTGTGTCAAAAGAACCAGAAGGTGGTAGCGTAATCATCTAAAAAAAATGTCTCTTAAAATCAGCTGACCATAACAAGTTTGTATTGCACCAACTTTAATTTTAAGCCACCACAGTAAACTACAGCTTATTCACAACTAAGCCCACCATCCAAATTCCTAAACTACCCAACCCCACTACTGATCGAAACCCAAATGACTCTGCCCCTGTCAAAACTCTCATACACATTTAATCAACCCAATTTCTAAAAAAACAAGAGAGAGACAGAGGGAATTCCCAAGCCAATCCATCACCGAAAACAAAACCCACCAAAGTAACTCAAGCAAACCCCATTTGTTTCTACATCGATCATCAAGGCACCTCAAGTGAAATCATCAAGTTGCCAACCCCATTATCGATCTTGGGTCATCCTCACATCAACAGTCTCAATTTTTGCAATCCAAGTACATCACCGGTGCTGACATGCCATGCCAGAAGCCACAACTTAACTGTAGTCAACCTAAGTTGTGATTCCTAGGTTTTCTATCTTATTTGGTGTTGACTCTACCATCCCTGGGTATTAATTCCTAGTTTTAATTTTCAATTTTTAATTTTTTTTATTCTTGTTGATTCTCAATCCCTTACGAGAATTTGTGTTGCATCACAAAGAGATTAAATTATCTCTTCTATGATAATACAATCTTCATTAAGTTGGTGCAAAGAAATATGATATGAGTAGTTGAGTACACATTTATACAATTTAAAGTGCCTAAAAGGAGACGTGAGTGGGGTTCATTATTCAGCTAGTTGTAACCATTAGAGCTACTGGATGAACTAGTTAGGCTCACCTCTAAACTCTAAAGATATTTTTATTTTGAACTTAAAAGAAAATCCTTGGGCCTCACAAACAAACCAGAAAACAATTCCCAAATGTTAGTCCTTTGAATTTTAGGTAAAGGAAAGAAGGTTCATGGATCTAGTATTAATGCAAAGTTAGAAACATTCACAACATAAAAATAAATAAAAAAAAATAAAAAAATTTGACTCTGACTTTTTTTTTTCTTAATACAAAATGAGGAAAAGTCTCAGTGGCACAAATTTTAACCTAACTAAAAATTAAAGGAGTAGTTTCAGTATTTCCTCTAACCTGTAAGCTGAATAGTTTAAAATGGAAAAAACTTAAAACATATGAAAGCCCATATCACCTATATACAGACCAGAAATTCTAAACAAAACCAAGAAACTCTATGAACATTATACCAGCACTCTCCAACTCCTATTCAAGCATTGAAATTATTCCAACATTTTTACAACACCCTTTTGTAACATCATCAAGACAAGAAAAAGCACCCAAATATATTGCCAATGCACTATTTCTCATCAAAGCAGCATTGAGAAACAAGAGGATAGATACCCTACACAAAGAATCACAAGCAAAAGCTATACACATTGGTAAAAACATGGTCCACATAGACTAACAACTAGTTACTACTTACCACTAAAATTGATGATAACCGCATAGAATACATAGCTCCATGCTCCAACATTCCTCCATGGTTCACATACAGCCAGAACATGCTGTATAAGTGTTCAATGGAAAGGTAGGAGTCACCCCCAAGAATGAAGCTATATGAGTAGGATTTGAAGGCCCAAGAGCACCGACCATTAATCCAAAAGGTAGAATTCAATCAAGATAAATGGCTGAAGGAAGTTGACCCAATCAATCCTCTTCTCCCTACACCAATCAGGGAATGGAAAATGAGGCCAACTCCAAACGTTAGGAAAGAAGTAATAAAAGAGCACCATTTTGGTGTGGTCCAGAACATGCTAAGTATGACCTTCACTAGTTTTACTGATGTAATGGAGAAAGTATCAGGGCTATCAAAAGATGATCAATCAAAGCTACTCACCATGATGGCTTAGTCCTTATGCTATCATAGAAACAAGGAGCGGACGTAGGAGAAGAAAGAAACTCTCACCCTGGTACGAACTCGAGCTACTGAACTGCTTGAGGAGTTTTTAAGAAAAAACAACAGATCTTGCAAGGTCGTAGCAGTAGGCAAGAGCACAGGGCAAGCTGGATCCCACCAGTTGGTAATGAGCTCAAAGTAAACTTTGAAGACACTATCTTCCAAGACTCAAAGGAGGTCGATATAGGGATGATAGTTAGAGACCATGAAGGCAAACCAATCACAGCTCTGGCCCAGAAACGCCCTCTACCTCACACAGTTAAAGAAGTGGAAGCATTGGCAGGAAGGAAAGCTGCTCGTTTAGTCAAGGAGATACAACTAGACAAAGTGCTCTTTGAAGGTGATTCCAAGACCCGTACAACAGCTTTAAATATTGAAGAAATGTGCCTAGCTCCCTATCGAGAATACCAAAGAGATGGCTAGGAAAATGTGATGGCATAGATTCTCTCATGTTTGAAGACAAGGCAATTCGATTGCCCACACTTTGGCTAGGAAAGCTAAGGGTGAGAGTGGTTGGCATGTATGGCTTGAAACCATGCCACTTGAGTACTTGACATATCCCTTCTTGTACAAAAAGACTTTCCATGATCAATCAATCTAATATATTTTTTCTCAACCAAAAAAAAAAAGAAAAAAAAAGGATAGCATCATTTTCCATCGATTCCATAAATTGTGCCATATTGGTAAAGTCCCTCACAATTCTAAATATATTTTCCTTACCTGAAGGGTAAATTGAAACATAGATTCTATAATTAACTAAGCTGGTCGTCACATTAATTAAACAACAATTTAGCTTGGTCTAAGATACATTCCATTGCACTGAACAGTTTTATAGTTTCACGCAGTTTCTCTATTCCCTTTTGTAATATCAGTTTGTCATTCCATTAGATAGGTACGACAATAATAGAACTTCAATAATTACCAAAACATATACACACACATTTTGCTAATTAACTAAAAGTACTTTTCTACTACACAGCAAGCTTAGGGGTTTAAAACAAAAAAAAAAACAAAAACAAAAGCAAAAATACCTGAGAAGTCAAGTCTGAAGCTATATAAATAAGCGAAGATGTGATGCATTTTGTGATAAGTGGGCGAGATTGAAGGTTGCCCAAATACCATCCCAGAAATCCAGACTTTGAAGAGGAAGACGATGAAAATGAACGTGAAGGAGACAAGGTGTTGGGAACTCTGGTTTTGCTAAGCTGACTAGGAAATCGAGCATAAGCACGCCACTGTTGATGGGTTGCAAGGGATTTAGCTTGGGCAGTGAAATTTCCAACATAGGTGACCAACAACCTTGTCTCGTATGTTTGGAGGTGGCAGTAGTAGTACTTCCTTAAGAAATTGCTCCCCATTTATGGGCTGCCTAGGAAGTGGGAACTCAAGAATCAAGCTGTAGCCTTTAGCTTGTGCTTGGATTTTCTATTTCTTCAATCTTCTTGCCATTTGATTCTGTGGCCAAGTTCCAAGTTCCAAATTCCACATTCCAATTTCATGGTCAGTGACTCAGTATACCAACTCTCTCTATGAGACAAAAACTTCGGGAACACGTGTGGCTGTGTAGTCGAATGCACTCCAACACATTTACTTTTATTTTTTATTTTTATGAATGCACTACAATACATTGACGAATTTAATATTTTATAAATTTATATAGCTTAAGGTCTAGAGCTTCTTTTTAGCTCGATTAACACAGCATGGGGTTAATCAAGTACAAATATCATATAAGAAAAACCACCTGGCCTGTTGGCCCAAGTGGTACTCGGTCTCCTTAATGACCCTCAACTTAGGAGTTCGAGCCCCTGCATAAACAATTACCCTGCAAAAAAAAATATATATATATTATATAAGTAAAAGTTAACTCATGCTCTTTTTATATGCTTTTTTTAAAGTGTTATTAAATTTTTTCTAAAATAATTTATTATTAAATGTTCTAAGAGCACTCCTTAACATGACTCATATATATTTTTTATGTGTACTTATTAAAATATATACTTATACATACTTGAAAATTAATTATATAAGTTTGTATATAAGTTCATATGATACCTATGGGGGGTGAAAAGCTCAACCTAACGTATTGGGTTCAAGGCCCTATTTGAAGACCACTGTTGGTCCGAAGAGATGAAAACACTCGAGCATAAGCCCATGTAAAAGAAGCACGTCTGGAGAGGAGCATGGTCATAATCCGAGGAGACATTCGATTGTCCGAGGAGTCCATTACCCTCGGATCCGAAGAAACTGGGTCCGACAGGCGTCTGGGAAGCTCAAATGATCCTCCTGACAGGTGTAAGGATAGAGATGAACCTCAGGCACGCATGAGGATAGCAGGAACGGGGAAATATCTAGGAGACAGACTTCAACCACCACATTAAATGCACTGCACCTACTTTCCTGGCCGCATTAATGTGGAGAAGACCCCTGAACAGTGCACTCTCAGCTACCGCCACTCACACAAGGCTAAATAGGGTACATGATGTGTAAAGTTGTGATTTACAACTATGTGTTTTGTTGGCTTTTATTCCGTGCCAAATTTGATTGTAATTACTTTCAATTGTTTATACCCTGTATTTGTTGTGGGAATTGATGTAAGGGGTGTGTGATAGAGAGTGTGTGAAGACTCAAGCAAAGTGGAAGCTGATGGAATCTCGCGGGTATGTCGCGACTAAGCTTCCCGCGAAGTGAAGCATGTGCCCTGCACATGCTGGAATGCGAAGAGTCAGGCCAGGTGGAGACAGCTGTCTCTCGCGAGTATCTCGCGGGTAAGGCCTTCCCGCGAGACACCCGCGAGACATGCTGTTCTGCCAGCCTGTACTGACTGACTCACACATTCTGCACCTATCCTATATAAACCCCCATTACCCACAAATGTTGAGGAATGCTTCAGAGAGAAAACCCTAGCCAAACACATTTGCAATTAGAGATTGTCATCCCCACCTTTCTCTATACACTTGCTTGTGGTATCTCCTCAACCCTTCCCTCTCCATTTCCACACCATTGAGAGGTTGATAGCCCAAACACTTACCACACCTTTTGAGAGTGTTGAGTGACGTTTTGGTGCTGCTGGGAAGCATTGGAAGAAGCCAAGGATGGCAGATGCAACATAGAGCTTGTTGCGGGATCCGGAGAACTAGACAAGACACGGTTCCGAGAAGCCTTGTTGGAGTAGGAGCTTGGAGGGCTTAGGTGCATCGGGTAGATTAGGCTTGGAGGGTCTTTTGCTCACTCATGTATCCCAACTGATTGTCTAGTGGATCGATTTCCGCTTGGAGGGCGGCGGAGAGGTTTTTCGTCGAGTTCTTCGGTTTCCTCTTCAAAAACACGTCTTGGTGTTTTCTGTGTTTGCATCTTTCTTCCCTACTCTTTTATATTCCATTATACTGCTGTGTTGCTTAGTTTATGGATTAGAGTAGCTTATTGTTTATACGCTTGTGTTTACACGTTTCCGCACTTAGTATTAAGTTTGTGTAAAATCAACCAAGCCGTAATTTTAATTGGGGGTCTAAACAGCTCTTGTGTTTTTCAACACATTTTAGAGCTTTCATGATGGGACATGCACTCAAGTGGGCGTCTAGATGATGAACAAGTGGACGATGAAGATGAAGGGAGGGGGTACTATATAAGAGGGAAAGCCCTCTGATAATGGGGGATCGAAAAAATAAAATTAGAAAGGAGAGAACTCCATTACTGTAGCTCTAAGAATTGTAACCCAAGTTCATTCAATACAAATTCATCTTCGGACGTCTATATTTGCACTTGTCCGAGCATGATTGAATGCTAATTTATCCACAAGCACTGCAGCCCAATCCTGTTGAATTCATTACTAGCCTAGCTCTTTCACCCACTCTCTACAAATTTATTGTCTTGGGTTCATTGGGCTCATAATCCATATCTTTGTGGGCTTGGGCTACAAAAATTGACCCTACAATTGGCGCCGTCTGTGGGAAGAGCTTGTGCAAGGGTGAAAACAACAGTTGATGATGGCAAGACAAGGTGAACAACAAGCAGAATCCAGGGCATCCCAACACGTGGACCCTTTTGTTAACTTAGAGAGGAGACAAGATCGTGAGGGTAGTGTACACACTGTGCGTGTTAGCCAAAGCCAGTCACAGGGCGGAAGTCACATGTCCCATGCAGAGAAGAACCGGGACTTGCAACTGGAAGTAGAAAAACTAAAAAGGGAGTTGCGCCATGCAAAGAGGAAACGGGCTCCCTCGTATTCTGATGAGGACCTTGATGACGAGCAGGATGTCACTTATCAACATAAATCTAGGACACCCGCCAGCGAGTCCTACACCTATGAAGAGGAGTCCCATCGTAAGAGGCAACGCAGAAGCCCATCACGTGGGGACATGGGAAACGATGCCATGAGCAGGGCTCTGAATCAAATTTCTAGGTCACCCTTCACACGCAGGATTGAGGAGGCGAGACTTCCTCGGCGCTTTAACCAACCAATGTTTACCATCTACAATGGTAAAACAGACCCCGTGGAGCACGTGAGTCATTTTAACCAAAGGATGGCTGTCTACTCCAGAGATGAGGCTCTGATGTGTAAGGTTTTCTCTTCCAGTCTTGGGCCAGTAGCCATGAGGTGGTTTGACGGTCTGAAGGCAGACTCCATCAACTCCTTCAAAGAGCTCACTCAAGCATTCGGCTCCCGTTTTGTCACATGCCGAAGAGTAGCCAAACCCTTCTCTTCACTGCTGTCCTTAACCATGCAGGAAGGCGAGTCCTTGAAGGCATATTCAGACAGATACTAGGAGATGTTCAATGATATGGAGGGCAACTCTGATGCAATGGCCCTCAGCACATTCAAGCTCGGCCTCCCTACTGACCACGGTTTGAGGACGTCTTTATCTGGCAAACCGATCACAAACGTGCGTCAACTTATGGACCGCATAGAAAAGTATAAGAGAGTTGAAGAAGATCAGCAGCAAGGCAAGGGAAAGGACAAGGTTATCCCCCAGGAGAGGAGGGATTTCAGGTCGGACCGTTACAACCACAGTAAACCGCGGAGAGATTTTGCTGGGTAATCAGGATCAACAAATCCTCAAGCGGTCAACACCGTGTTCAAAGAGCCAGTGCACCAGGTCTTGGAAAAAATCAAGAATGAATCATTCTTCAGGTGGCCGAACAAGATGGTAGGAAACCCCGAGAGGCGCAACCATAATCTCTACTGCCAGTACCATCAAGACCATGGGCATACCACGGAGGATTGTAGGAGCCTGTGGGATCACTTGGACCAACTGGTTCGTGATGGTAGACTAAAACACCTCTTACACCCCTCCAGCGGTCGAGGAGGTCAAATGGGCTCAGGGCCACGAAGAGATGACCCTTCAAAGCCGCCATTAGGGATTATTAACGTCGTCTTCGCCGCGCCGGGGAGAACAAGATCCTGGCCATTGAAAGTTATGTCGGTAGGCTGACCATCAGCAGGGGAGTCAAGCCGAGGTCCGAAGAGAGTTAAATCTGGTGCCCCGCTGGAGATAGGGTTCTTGGATGAAGACATGATTGGCACCATTCAACCCCATGATGATGCATTAGTCATCACCCTCAGAATAGGAGGGTACGATGTGAAGAGGGTGATGGTGGACCAGGGTAGTGCTGTGGAGATAATGTACCCAGATCTCTACAAGGGGCTAGGCCTAAAACCCCAAGACCTGACACCATACAATTCCCCCATCATAAGTTTTGAAGGAAGGGCTGTCACCCCGAAAGGCCAGATACGTTTATCTGTGCAGGCCGGCTCCGAAGTGGTAGAGGTGGACTTTATAGTTGTGGACGTATATTCACCCTACACGGCATTCGTAGCCAGACCTTGGATTCATGCACTTGGGGCTGTTCCCTCCACTTTGCATCAGAAGGTCAAATACCCATCTGAAGGGCAGATTCATGAGATCCGAGGAGACCAGTCTGTGGCCCGACAGTGCCTAGTGGCTGCCATTCAACATGAGCCCCAAGCCGAGTCCTCGTCCAGAGCCAAAAGAGGTTTATAGCAGCTACAGTCTCGGGAATTGCCCGTCGAAGATTCAGACGAGGGCACTCGATGTGAAGATTTAACGAAAGTGGTTATTAGAGATGATCCTGATAGGCTCTTCCAAGTCGGATCTCAGCTGCCTGTTCAAGAGAGGGAAGAGCTAATAGAGTTCCTCAAGCAAAATCTTGATGTATTTGCCTGGAGTGCTTATGAAGCCCTAGGGGTAGACCCGGAGTTCATATGTCACCACTTGAGGGTAAATCCACTGATCACCCCCAAGAAACAGCCTCATCGGCGCCCGTCCAAGGAACATGCTGATGCAGTAAGAGAAGAGGTAGCGAAACTCAAACAAGCTGGGGCTATTAAGGAAGTTTTTTATCTTGAATGGCTGGCAAATACCGTGGTGGTAAAGAAGAAGAGTGGGAAATGGCGAGTGTGCGTGGACTTCACTGATTTGAATAGGGCTTGCCCCAAAGATCCATTCCCTATGCCGAAAATTGATCAGCTGGTGGATGCCATTGTCGGCCATCCTCGGATGAGCTTCCTAGACGCCTTCCAAGGCTACCACCAGATACCATTAGCCCTGGATGATCAGGAGAAAACTGCTTTTGTCACCCCTATTAGTAACTACCACTACAAAGTAATGCCATTTGGCTTGAAGAATGCGGGGTCTACCTATCAGAGGATGATGACGAGGATGTTCGAGCCACAGCTGGGCAAAAATATCGAAGTCTATATAGATGACATGGTGGTAAAGAGCAAGGTTGTCGCCGAGCATGTGAAGGACCTTGAAAGTACCTTTGAGGTTCTAAGAAAGTACAAACTGCGACTAAATGCTTCTAAGTGCTCATTTGGGGTGGGGTCCGGCAAGTTTTTGGGATACATGGTAACTCACAGAGGGATTGAGGTTAACCCCGACCAGATAAAGGCCATCAACGATCTACGAGCTCCTCGGAATCCCAAGGAGGTTCAGAAACTAACTGGAATGACTGCTGCCCTGAATCGATTCATCTCTAGATCAGCAGACAGGTGTCGGCCCTTCTTCTCTCTGCTCAACAAGTGGAAATGATTCGAATGGACTGAAAAATGTGCTTTGGCCTTTCAGCAATTCAAGGATTATCTAGCTCGGCCACCAATCATGTCCAGTCCTGAGCCAGATGAGGTACTGTTCGCCTACATCGCTGTAGCTCCCTGTGCGGTGAGCCTGGTGTTGATACGATCAGACTGTGGTGTGCAAAGACCAGTTTATTACGTAAGCAAGTCGCTGCATGAGGCCGAGATCCGTTACTTGCCTCTGGAGAAGGCTATCCTAGCAGTAGTGCTCGGTACACGAAAGCTACCTCACTACTTCCAGGCCCACACGGTCATTGTCCTCACTCAACTCCCACTCAAGGCTATACTCCGAAGCGCTGATTACACTGGGCGGATTGCCAAATGGGGTACGATCCTAGGGGCTTTCAACATAAGATATTTGCCCCGCACATCGGTCAAGGGTCAGGTCCTTGCGGATTTGGTGGCTGAGTTCACGGAGCCCCAACTAGAAGAAGTAAGGCCCGCACCAGACATGGATGAAAAATCAGTTGGCATGATCTCCCAACAGAGTCCCTCCCATTGGGAAGTGTACGTTGACGGCGCGGCAAACCAAAGAGGTTCTGGAGTTGGGCTAGTGTTGATATCCCCCGAAAGGATCATTATCGAGAAGTCGTTAAGGCCGGACTTCTCGGCAACGAATAACGAGGCGGAGTATGAGGCCCTACTGATGGGAATGGCTATGGTCCGAAGAATGGGAGGAAAGTCCGTGGAGTTGTTCTCGGACTCAAGGTTAGTCGTAGGTCAAGTACAAGGCGAGTTTGAGGCGAAGGACGAAAGAATGCAGGGGTACTTGAGCCGAGTCAAATGTCTGCAATCGGAGTTCGACTCTTTCAGTTTGCTACACATCCCCAGAAGTGGTAACTCACATGCTGACTCCTTGGCTACGCTTGCTACCTCCTCGGCGCAAAACCTGCCGAGAATCATCCTCGTCGAGGACTTGCACAGGCCTACAGAGGCGAAAGGGGAGGCAATCCAGGTTCATCAAGTAAGGGCTGGGCCCTGCTGGATGGACCCTATAATTAAATTCCTCAAAGAAGATATATTGCCAGAAGAGAAGGGGGAAGCTGACAAAGTTCGGAGGAAGACGACCAGGTTCTGGTTATCTGAGGACCAGAAATTATACAAATGCTCCTATTCGGGACCATACTTGTTATGCATGCATCCTGAAGCGTCTGAGCTATTACTAGAAGAGCTGCACGAAGGAATTTATGGGAGCCACACTGGAGGCAGATCTTTGGCTCACCGAGCCCTCACCCAAGGTTATTGGTGGCCTAACATGCAAAAAGAAGCCCACGAGTATGTAAAAAAGTGTGATCAATGTCAGCGCTTCGCTCCAAACATTCACCAGCCGGGGGGAACGCTTAATCCGCTATCTAGCCCATGGCCTTTCGCCTAATGGGGCTTGGATATCGTGGGACCCTTCCCTAAAGCTGCAGGAAACAAGAAATACCTCCTGGTCGGCACAGACTATTTCACCAAGTGGGTCGAAGCCGAGCCGCTAGCCAATATCAGAGACGTTGATGTGCAAAAGTTTGTGTGGAAGAATATTGTCACTCGATTCGGAGTTCCTCACACTCTCATCTCAGACAATGGCCTACAGTTCGATAGCAAGGCCTTCAGGAATTATTGCAGCGAGCTGAGAATTATAAATAGATACTCCACTCCCGCCTATCCCCAGGGTAATGGACAAGCAGAAACTGTCAACAAGGTCATACTGAATGGCTTGAAGAAGAGGCTAGATGACCTAAAGGGCAAATGGGTAGAGGAATTGCCACATGTACTTTGGGCTTACAGAACTACGCCTCACAGGTCTACTGGAGAGACCCCCTTCTCAATGACCTATGGGGCTGAAGCTGTCATTCCTTTGGAAACCGGGTTCCCAACATTAAGAACTAGCTCGTTTAGTCCGACCAGCAACAATGAGCAACTAGAGAAGAGTTTGGACCTGATTGAGGAAATGAGGGAGAGTGCAATGGTTCGGCTGGCACACTACCAACAAAAGCTCAAACAGGGCTATGATGCTAACGTGAAGCTAAGGCCTCTAGAGCCTGGTGATCTGGTGCTGAGGAAAGTTGTGGGCACTGCAAAGAACCCAACTTGGGGAAAATTAGGACCCAATTGGGAATGGCCATATCGTATCACTTCAGGAGCTGGCATTGGGGCATATTTCTTAGAAGACTTGGATGGTCATGTAGTACCACGTCCTTGGAATGTAAATAACCTCAAGAGGTACTTCTATTAATCGAATCTTTTCTTCAGTCGATATGCCAATTCGCTACGTAAAGTGTTCTCTCAAGTGTTTAAACTTAAATCCGGTCATGCCTGTAGTCCTCGGACCAGATGATTCGGGTTAGTTAGCACTCATTCACCTTTCTCTCAAGTATTTAAACTTAAATCCAATCATGCCTGTAGTCCTCGGACCAGATGATTAGGGTTAGTTAACACTCAGTATCAATTTCAATTTCTCACACCATCAGTATGATATATTAATCAAGTTTATTCGCATTGTTTTGTTATAATTGCAATGTACAATTATATGCAGCAGTAATAAGTTATAAAACATGTACCGAAAACACTAGAAACAAAAGGGAAGCCATTTCATTAATAAAGAGAAAAGGGTTTACAATTCCTTACATAGAAACAAAAATCAGTACAAGTGCAAAACAAAAGCCCCTATAACTAAGTCTTCGGTTGAGGGGCCACAGGGTCGGCAGCCTGTCCTGTCCGAGTAGCAGCAGCTCCTGGGGCTTGGTCCTTGGGCTCAGAGGAGGTCTTCTCCTTTTCCAGCCCTTCGCCCTTGTCCTTGGGTGGCTCAGCTTGTTTGCCCTTGTCACCTGGCTGGTCAGACTCCTTGGAGGCCTCAAGGTTGGCAGGAGGGACTTGGCTGGCCATGGGTTGGTCCAAGACCTTTGGGAGCTGTGTAGGAGGATCATCCACTGGGAGCTCTCGGATCTCTGGATCGTAGTATATGCTCCCGGGCAGTCTCAGCTCTGAGTCAGCAGGGACTCCAGCAGCGTCCAGTGCCTTACTCCAAGTTATGTCGCAATAGTCTCGACTAACCGAGGCAAATTGCTCCATAAGCTGGGACGAGGTCTCATCCACCCCCAGCTGGTATGCCACTTTTCTCTCAGCCTCGACTGCCTCCTTGGCCAGTTTGACATTCTGCTCGGCTAGTCGGGCGCTCTCCTTGGCTTTCTTGAGCTCAGCTGTAAGCCCTTTCACCAACTCCCTCTCGGTTGCCAAGTTGATCTCGGCCATATGCAGCTGCTTGCGTTGCTCTTCAGCCTGTTTTTCAACATTTTTAATACCTGCATCGAGGCTTTTCTTCTGGTTGGTCATCTCTTTGAAGTCCTCGGATAGATGGGCATATTCCTCCTTCAGCTGGCCCAGAGATTTCTCTGCCTCGTTTCTAGAGTAGACCGCTGTCTGGGCCTCAAGATGGTTCTTCTTATTTCACTCCTCGGCCACATAGATCTGCTGGGTGACCTACATAATGGAAATTCCGAATATAAAGCACAGAAAAAGGGAAAAAGCAAAAGTGTCAGTGATTCAACTAATCGGACTGAGCTCGCTTACCAGGGCCATATCCCTCTTAAGGGATTGAAAGAGCTCCTATTGGTTGAAACATCTGTAGGAGTCCATGTCGTGGGGAAGGAGGAGTGGCTGCTGCAGAGCCTCAGCAACATAGCCTGCCCTTCCTCCATCGTAATTCCTGAGGGAGGTCTCCCAGGAGATTGGAGCGCCATTCAACTCCAACCTTGGAGACCAGATTCGTGGTCCTCCTCCTCGGCGGACATCTGCCACAACGACCTCATCTCGGCTTTCAGTGGACGAGGCCCTTTGGGTCCGGTGGTCTTTCACCACCTTCTGCTGCTTGGTCCCTTTGGCTGACAGCACTTGCCTTTTCTCAGCATCAAGGGGGGGCCTCTTCTTCCTCAGGTCAGGAACGGGCTTTAAGCCAGGGTCAGGAACCTGGGATGGCACTAGAGGCAAATTCACCACCGGTTGGAAAGTCTCAGCACCTTTCTGTTCGGCCTTTTTGCCCCTACCCTTCATCAAACTCCTCAAATCCATGTCGTCGTCCGAGGAGTCTTCAGAATGAGTAGTTAGCAAAGTATGTTAAATTCCTGACTGTCTGTCGGTCTCTTCCTCGGCGTCTGAGACCTCTATCACTTGATTTCCTCCTGAAGCCTCTCTTCCGAACTGGAACTTGTCTATTTGCTCCTCTAGCGAGGAGGTGGAAGAGCCGGCCCTCTCACCCTCAACCACTTGTTCGAGGGGAACTTGTCGGAGCGGCTGGACGAGAGGGGGTATAGCCTGAAGGTTTGGATGGGGTACGGGTGCAAGCTCGTATGGCGCCAAAAAACCCTTCCAAGCAACGTCAATGCGTTTAAGGCGATGATCTCCCTGGGTAATTGCGTTGCCGACTGGTTGGAAATTCTTTGGCTTTCCTGTGTATCCCAAAATAAGGGGAGCCGATCGGAGCTGCCCGTCCTCGCTCATGAAAATATCTGATCTTAATAGAAAATTAAGGGCGGCGGTGTTTGTAAGGCTGAGCCGAGGAGAAACGCGGTTTTATCTGTTACAAGTCACAGCAGAACTTTGTTAGACTCAAAAATAGCAATACAAGGAGAATTAAAAACCATTAAAAGACGAGGATCCTAAGCCTATGGTTAGTGTGCCTAAATCTAACATGTCCCACCTGGCTCTCCATGCTTGGTTGGGCAGTGAAGGCCGTCATACCATGCGCCTGAAACGATCACATAGTCGTCTTTCATCCCTTTGTTGGATTTGGGGATGCAGGAAATGAGCCTAACAATGTCGGACCGGGATTTTAAATAATACCCCGCCCCTTGCTGACTGTGGCACTCGTACATATGCACCACGTTGAGCCAGGTGAGTCCCAATCTTAGGTGAAGGTTAAGGTCCTTGATTGCTCCTAAGATCCTAAACATGTTAGGCGCGCACTGCCAAGGAGTAAGCCTATGGTTTCGAAGATAGCTAGTGGTGATGGGACCCATGGGGATTGTCATTCCCCCTTCTAGGAAGGCGATGAGGGGGATCACGACTTCTCCCGTTTTCCGATCAGTCAGTATTTTCTCCGGAGGACAATACCTTACCCCCACGTTCGGAGGTATGCGATATGTGGCCCTAAATTTCTCCAACTGGGCAGGACTGTCCACCCGATACTGGAGTTTACCCATTACGCTTAAACGGAAAAATGGAAGCACTGAGTGTAGCAACCAGGGAGTAACCGTTCAAAGGGCGAGAAAGTTGTCCGAAGAGAGGACTGAAGGCTCGAGAAGAGGAAAACTTACAAGAACTGAACTGGAAATGGATCTTCGAATGCGCAGAAGGATTCTTGATGACTTTGGGAAAGATTGAAATCGGCGACTGAAAGAGCTCGGAGCAGTTATGTGCTTGTTCTTGTTGGAGGGTCTGGGAGTTGCAAAGTAGGAAGGAATGACTTCCTCTAAGGTTTTATACGAGGTCAAACGAAGGGTCAGGGGCCATCCCGCCCAAATTCTGAAGAAAAAATCACATCCGTTGGATCTACAGCCCACCGTTGGATGCCAAGGACAAAACGTCGCCTGAAGTAAATGACATCGCCTCGGGGAGACTGAAACGATAGCGGCATTAATGAAGCGTCTACTTCTATGCCTACACACGTGCCAGTTCAAATTTTTGTCTGTTCTCAAGGTTTTATTCCGTGATAGGTCAAAATCCTACTTTTCCTCTTCGGATGCGAGGGAAAAACTAAAATTTTGAGGGGCTATTGTGGGGGGTGAAAAGCCCAACCTAACGTATTGGGCCCAAGACCCTATTTGAAGACCACTGTTGGTCCGAAGAGATAAAAACACTCGAGCATAAGCCCATGTAAAAGAAGCACGTCTGGAGAGGAGCATGGTCATAATCCGAGGAGACATTCGATTGTCCGAGGAGTCCATTACCCTCGGATCCGAAGAAACTGGGTCCGACAGGCGTCTGGGAAGCTCAAATGATCCTCCTGACAGGTGTAAGGATAGAGATGAAGCTCAGGCACGCATGAGGATAGCAGGAACGGATAAATATCTAGGAGACAGACTTCAACCACCACATTAAATGCACTGCACCTACTTTTTTGGCCGCATTAATGTGGAGAAGACCCCTGAACAGTGCACTCTCAGCTACCGCCACTCACACAAGGCTAAATAGGGTACATGATGGGACATGCACTCAAGTGGGCGTCTAGATGATGAACAAGTGGACGATGAAGATGAAGGGAGGGGGTATTATATAAGAGGGAAAACCCTCTGATAATGGGGGATCAGAAAAATAAAATTAGAAAGGAGAGAACTCCATTACTGTAGCTCTAAGAATTGTAACCCAAGTTCATTCAATACAAATTCATCTTCGGACGTCTATATTTGCACTTATCCGAGCACGATTGAATGCTAATTTATTCACAAGCACTGCAGCCCAATCCTGTTGAATTCATTACTAGCCTAGCTCTTTCACCCACTCTCTACAAATTTATTGTCTTGGGTTCATTGGGCTCATAATCCATACCTTTGTGGGCTTGGGCTACAAAAATTGACCATACAATACCCCTTTCTAAAAAAATGATTTATATGATATTAAATTATTATTTGTAATTTATTGATAATATAAACCAATTCATAGTGAAAATTCATAGATTTGTGAAGATAAAAAAATTCAATCGTGGTTTTACTATAGATGGAAAAATAACAAATCAATCAAGTAACTTGTGAATAAATCAAGCTTATTAGACAGTAAAATAAAATAAACTTGAACATATAATATCATTTGGTGAAGCTTTATTCATGTTTGAAACAAAATTAAATAAAGTACAATATTCATGTACTATTTTCTCTTGTATAAATGTACACCCCACTGGTTAAATGCATGGTGAGATCTACTATTAATATAAGAAAGGGAAATTCCACATGGTCGTTTTGTAGGATAACTTGTAATTGTATTTGAATCTTATAATTTTAGATAGTTGCATTTGGTGCCCATTGGAGCCCATATTGTTTGGAACTTGAGTTTCCCAAACTCTATTTTGAGTTGAAACTCGAGTTTGTCAAACTCGAGTTTCACAAATGTGCTACATAACTAAACAACTTTGTCAGGGTACTTTTTTTCTAAAATTTTGTTAAAATTGTGATATTTGGCAAATTTGGCCTATGATTAGCCATTATTCAAATTTAAGTTGTACATATAATTAAATATGTTCATTCATTCAGTCATCCTTGTCTACAATTTCAACAAATGTTCAAAAAAAAATTTGTACATTCACATTAAATGGTGAAGAACTAGAAAAATACTTGTTTGTAATTATTATGAATGGGAAAAAACTAACATGTTTCATAACTTTACATTAGATGGTTGATGGGGAAGGATCATACGTGGCCCACTTAATTTTTTATTTATTTTTAAATGTAACTAAAATCTATAAAGTGGTGCTTAGTCAATTTGGAGTAGGGGTGTTTATGGGTCGGTCTGGGTTGGGTTTATGCCCAACCCAAAACCGACTCAACCAAATTGAGTGTGTAGTTTCTAGACCCGCCGTTGACCAGTGAAGGACTTGGGTCGAACTGGTTGGATCCTTATTGGGTGGCGGTCGGGTCAGGAAGGAGTCGATTTGGACAACACTTACGAATTTGGCTAAAATCCAACCAAAATCTAGCCAAATCTGGTCGAAATCCTCTAAATCTCGTTGTGATCTCGCCGAATATGGCAAGATCTGACCCAATAATGCTACAAACGACTGCGAACAGTAGCTTTTTGTTGGTGGAGATCGGTTGGGTCAGTTGGAGTTGGATTTTGAATCAATAACCTGCCAACTGACCCGCCAAAATCGGTTTTTGGAGGTATGAGCCCACCGCCAACAATCACAAGCCTTAGTTCCGGTGGTTTCGGGTCGGTCTGGATGGGTGGGTTGGTCTAGCGAGTGGGTGGGGTGGACAGGCCTAGTTTAGAGGGAAGAGAATTTTTTTTTTTAAGGTAATGGGTAGGGTCCCATGTTGGCCGTGTCATTATTAAGATATGTGTAATGAGTTTATTTAGCAAACACATATAAACTTATAAATGAGTCTATACTTGAATTGTTTTGAATCAAGCCTTATAACTCACGAGCTTATTCATAAATACATTTTTTTGCTAGGGCTTGGCTTGTTTATTAAACAAGCCTAAAACTAAGACTTAAGCTTGACTTATTTATAAACAAACAAACATGAACAAACTTTTTATCAAGCCAAGCCCGAGTTGTTTATGAACAACTTGGTTCATTTACATGCAGCTCTATGTCTTATCTTATCTTTCTTGCCTTTGTGTTCTCTTTCTCTCTCTCTCTTAACCCACCTCCATAGCAACAATGATCAAAGACCCACCTCCACCAATCACCATCAATCACTTACGAAACCCACCAAGCACCACCTTTAACCACCAAATAAACCAGACCCAATCACAAGCCAAACCCACCAATCATAGCATGCCTAATCACCAGCCAAACCCATCGATCACAACAAACTCAATCACTGGAAAAACCCACCAATCACATTAAACAAAATCAGTAGCCAAACCCACAAAGCCAAACCCATTGCCTCTTTCTTCTCTTACTGAGATCGACCCTCGCCATAGGAGGAGATCAACTGGTGGAGACGGGCAAGGAAAAGATTGGTTAAATTTTTTTCCTCCAGTGGCAGTGAGTTTTAAGCACGTTCTGAGTTTTTTTTTTCCTTCTATGGTGGTAACTGTTAGAAATACTGAATGTAATTGTATTGTATTTCATCAATAAAAGAATGTACATAGGTGCCTTTATATAGGAGGCATATGTGTGCAGTACAAGTATGTGTGTGTGCTATACAAGTAATCTAACTGGGCCTAAAGCCCACAACACTATATACGTTAACAGCCCCCCTCAAACTCAAGATGGATGTGAGACCAACTTGAGGTTGTCAACCAAAGTACGAAGGCGTCCCTTAAGATGTGACTTGGTGAAGATATCTGCAAGTTGATCTTTAGAGGAGACTGAGATCAGCTTGAGAGCACCATGGACAAGATGAAAACGGATAAAATGACAATCGATCTCTATGTCTTTAGTCCGTTCATGGAAAACATCATTGTGAGCAATATGAATAGCACTCTGGTTGTCACAATAAAGAGGAGTAGCAGAGGATGTAGACACACCTAAGTCTTTGAGAAGTCATCGTAGCCAAAGGAGCTCAGATGTGGTATCAGCAAGGGCACGATATTCTGCTTCAGTACTGGAGCGGGCCACATGAGTTTGTTTCTTGCTTCGCCAAGAAATTAGAGAAGAACCAAGAAGAAAGCAATAACCAGTGGTGGACCTGCGATCAGTGGGATCTCCTGCCCAATCAGCATCAGAAAATGCACGGAGAGTAAGAGGAGACTGAGCAGAGTAGAAAAGACCATGGAAGAGAGTGCCCTTTAGGTATCGAAGAATGCGCAGAACAGCAGCATAGTGAGTCGATCGTGGAGCAGACAGATATTGGCTCACCTGGTGAACAGCATAGGAAATGTCTGGACGAGTGACAGTGAGATAAGCCAAGCTGCCAACCAAGCGTCTGTAAAGAGAGGGATTAGACAATGGTTTCCCCCCTGAGGGAGTCAAATGGCATTAAGCTCAACTGGAGTGTCAACAGTCTTGCTATCAGTGAGTCCAGCGCGAGACAAGTGTTCAGAGGCATACTTGGCTTGAGTAATATAAAGTCCATCTGTAGAATGAGTGATTTCAAGACCCAAGAAGTAGCTAAGATGTCCAAGATCTTTCATTTCAAATTGTTGACTGAGAAAAGTCTTGAGTTCTTGAATGCCACTGAGGTCATCACCAGTTATGATCATATCATCCACATATAAGAGAAGTAAAATAGTGCCCTTGTCAGTGCGACGAAGAAATAAGGCAGAATCATAGTGACTGGCCATGTAACCCAAGTGAGAGATGGTAGAGCTGAATTTGGCAAACCAAGCTCGTGGAGCTTGTTTAAGGCCATAAAGTGCACGTCGAAGGTGACAAACCTTGTTTGAGTCAACAGAGAGACCAGGAGGAGGTTGCATATACACTTCTTCACTTAAATCCCCATTAAGGAATGCATTTTTGACATCCATCTAAAAAATGTCCCATTTACTGGCAGCAGCAACAGCTAAGAGGGCACGAACAGATGAGATACGAGTAACCGGAGCAAAGGTCTCTTCATAATCAATCCCATACTCTTGTGTAAAACCTTTTGCAACAAGACGAGCTTTGTAGCGCTCAATGGACCCATCAGAGCGAGTCTTAATCTTGTAGATCCACTTACAACCAACCACAGATTTCCCAAGAGGAAGTGTCACCAAATCCCAAGTATGGTTTTTAGATAATGCATCAAGTTCCTCTTTCATTGCAAACTGCCATAAAGGGTCAGTGGAAGCCTCACGATAGGTGTGAGGCTCGTGTAGTGTAGCAAAAGCAGTGTAACAATGATAGTCAAGTAAATGTGCAGGAATAGATCTTACCCGAGTTGAGCGACGAGGTGAAATGTCTTGTGCAAGATCTTCAGGCGGAGCAGGAGTAGGAAACCCAAGCTCAGGATTGGGGTTGGGTAGCTCGTCTTCAACCTGTTCATCTTCCACCTGTTCATTAAAGGGTGAACTAGGAAAGGGATCAGTGATATCTGGTGGTTGGATAGAGAAGTCTACAGCAACAGAATCAGGAGCAACTACAGGAGGATCAGGAGCAACTACAGAAGGAATATGTGCCTCATCTGGAAAAAGATCTAAGACAGAGGAGGAAGACAAAGAAGCACTGAAATGAGAGAGCTCGACAAAGAGGCGATGTTCCCAAAAGACAACATTACGGGAGATACGAAGACGATGAGAGACAGGATCATAACACCTATACCCCTTTTGAGTTTCTCCATAGCCAAGAAAACAACAAAGCCTTGACCGAGACTCAAGTTTGTTATGCTCATGTGGCTGAAGAAGAACGAAACAAGCAGAACCGAAGGAGCGAAGGTGGTGATAGTCTGGAGGTGACCCAAAAAGGCGCTCATATGGAGTATGATTTTGGATAGCAGGACTCGGAATACGATTAATAGTATGAACAGCATGAAGAGCAGCTTCACCCCAAAAAGGAGCAGGAACTTTAGCAGAGAGAAGGAGAGCACGAACAGTGTCAAGAATATGACGAAGTTTTCGTTCGGCTCTACCATTTTGCTGAGAGGTACCTGGACAAGTTAGTTGATGAACAGTGCCATAAGAATGCAAAACAGCTTGGAAAGCATATTGAGTGTATTCAAGAGCATTATTAGATCGAAAAATTTTGATGCGTCTGGAAAACTGAGTTTCAACCATTTTTGCAAAAGTAGAATATACTTCCAATAATTCAGAACGATGTTTCATATTAAAAATCCAACTATAGCGAGAGTAATCATCAACAAAGACAACAAAATATCTAGACCCACCAATACTAGAGACAGAGGAAGGCCCCCAAACATCAGAATGAATAAGGTCAAAGATATCAGTGGATATGGATTCACTAGTATTGAAAGGCAAAGCTGGTTGTTTTCCTAACTGACATGAAACACAATCAAAATTTTCTGTAGACACTGAACCTAACAAACCTCTAGAAGCCAATTGTTGTACCCGAGAGGAAGATGCGTGACCAAGTCGAGCATGCCAAAGTGCAAGGGAAGGAGTGGAAGAAACTGCAGCAGCTGCAGCAATAGAAACAGGAGCAACAAGTGGAAGACGAAAGTTGTCCACGGGAAACATACGCCCAACTCTAGGACCGGTCCCAAGCTCCTGTCCCGTCCTAGGATCCTGCACAATGCACCCAGAATAATCAAAGGTAATGCGATAACCCAACTCAGCTAATTGTCCCACAGAAAATAAATTATAAGAAAGGTCAGGAACATTAAAGACTCCAGGAACCGAGAGGTTGGAGGTTGAAACTGAACCTATATTATGACCAGACATTGTGGAACCATTTGCTGTGCGAATATTAAGAGGGTGCGGTGCAGGTTTAAGGTCAGAAAATAAGGACGAGTGAGGTGTCATGTGATTGCAACAAGCGGAATCCATAAGCCAAGAGGAAGGAGACATACCAGATAAAGCTGAGAGAGAAGAGGAATAAGATGCATTACCAACCATACGAATGACATTGGCGATGATATTTATAAGGTCATCTCTGGAAATGGAGAAAGTAGATCCAGAAGACTGAGACTGTGCAGAAACAGGAGCCATGGGTTGGACACTCTCAGTGTTAGCAACTGTAGCAGCAGAAGTGAAAACAGCTGATTTGTTGCGCTAATAGCAAGTCTCAATATTATGGCCAAAATGTTTGCAAAAATTGCAAAAACGTTTGCTGGATTGTCGGTTATGATTATTGCAACAAGAAGAAGACCTGTCCTTATTCTTTATTTAAAAGCAAAATTTACAAAAACGGACTGCAAAAATGAAATCTACGCGAAAAACTGGGTAAGGAGCACCTGGATTGTAAAAAGTCAACGGTCAATGTCAACAGTCAACGATCAACGGTCAACGCGCGGTCATCTAACTGGGATGACGTCAGCAAGATGACGTAAGCAGCTGACGTTTGCTGATGTAAGCGGCTGACTGTGATGACGTAAGCAATGACGCAGAATGATGACGTCACCTAGGGCTGACGTCAGCAGATGCAGATCTGGCGTGTGGCAGCGCGTGCAGGCGCGTGAAGAAGACAGACGGTGCGTGGAGCGCGTGATCTGATGCGCAGATTATTTGGGCGGCGCGTGAGGGCGCGTGGAGCTTCCGATGGTGGTCAGGTTTTCACTAAAAGGTAGATCGGCGGTGGACGATCTTAGTGATATCTGCAAAAACACAATCGGAGCAAGGATGACGGCGGCGACGGTATTGCAGTGGTCTCAAGACTCTGAACGACAGCGGCTGCAGGTCCGAACCAGAGACGATGACTGAGATGCGTCAGAGGTTTAACGGTGAATATCTGCAACAGCAGTTGTAACAGCGGAAGCAATTGCGAGTCTAGAATAACACTAATAGAGACAAGACTGCAATGAAATTGTTAGAGCGATGGCTCTGATACCATGTTAGAAATACTGAATGTAATTGTATTGTATTTCATCAATAAAAGAATGTACATAGGTGCCTTTATATAGGAAGCATATGTGTGCAGTACAAGTATGTGTGTGTGCTATACAAGTAATCTAACTGGGCCTAAAGCCCACAACACTATATATGTTAACAGTAACTACTGAGTTTTATATATACAGTAATTTGTGATTGGTTGTTGGTGGTAGTGGGTAGTGGGTTTGAGGTGGTAATGGTGATCAGTTTTATTTATTTATTTTTTATTTGGTGGTGGTGAGTTTGAGAGAGAGAGAGAGAGATTAGTGACGAGGAGAGAGAAGAGAAAGCTTCAAAATTTGCCTATTCAAAAAATATAATTTTTTTACATTCTCTGATGTTGACGCTCTAAGTTTTATAGCCTTCGCATATTTTCAACTCTTTTTTTTTTTGGGTTACTTTTAATTTAAACTACCCACCTAGGCAGCTAATAGTAAAACCTATTTGACTATTATGTATCTATATTACTAATAACATGGTTTTTTGTTTTGGTTTTATCATTTTGTATACTAAAATATTCTCACATAAATTCTTAAATTATCTGAAACACCCCTATCTTTTAGTTAAGCAATTTTAAAATTTAAATCGCACACTGGTTGAAAGCGTAATTTACTATTTTTTAAAAATTTATAAGTTTTAGGCCTTTTCATTTCTCTTCTTCTTTCTAAATTATCATTTTTTTTATTCTAAATTCAAAATTTTAAACTTTTATCAACTCTCTCTTAGAAAAATATCATAAAAATTAGGTCACTATCTTTATCTCACTTTAAAATATTATGACACTAAATTAAAAAAAAAAGAAAAGAAGTCTTATCACATACACAAAGCATGTGTGACAAGGCCAGTTTTCTTAATAGAAATTAGAAACTATTCAAATCAAATAGCTCAATGATGGTTTTTATTAATTTTATTATTATTTTGCATAGATTTGCTGAATATGAAACCATAAAACAAAGTATGTTGCAGAAGCCAAACTGATCTTAATCTCTCTCTTCTTTTTTAGTGAAAAAATAAATAATAAAAAAAACTAATTTAAACCGGTAAACCCGAATTTTATTTCAAAGTATTTCCAGCTCAGTGAAATATCAAATAGAGCCGTGCCGGTGCGTCTAGTAATGGACCCGTGAGCCCAGAAGGAGACCCGACCCAACTAAAAACTACTATCGGGAGAGAGGGCTATAAATAAAGGGATCGGGTTCACAGTTTTTGCTCTATGCACTTCTTCTTCTTCCTCTTCTTCCCACAGCAAAGTGCATTCATTTATTTATAAATTATAAACAAAAGTTAATAACAAAGTTGCTTAAAAAAAAAAAAAAAAAAAAAACTCATCTCCTTCAATCTGTGCAATATTTTATATTGATATAAAATAAAATCGTATTAAAATTTCAAACCAGAGAACGCAGATCCGCGTAGAGAAGAACACCATGGATCCTTCAATAATGAAGCTCCTCGAAGAAGACGAGGTTCTCTCTCTCTCTCTCTCTGAAATTTTGTAAAAATCGGTGTTAAAAAGTTAACGAATTTTGACTAATGCAATGCGCCACAGGACGAGAGTATGCACTCGGGAGCTGACGTGGAGGCATTTCAGGCTGCCCTAAACAGAGACATTGGAGGAGATGCGTCCACCTCTCACTCTCACTCTCACTCTCAGCAGCCCTCTGATTCTGATAACGGTACTCTCTTTTCTTCCAATTTCCCAATTTTCCAGCTTCTCAATTCACACTATAAAGGGCTACAACATAAATTTTGTATTTTGTTTGGTTTGGGGTTTTATAAGTGGGTCTTTAATTAGCAGAATTTTAGGTAAAGAGCAGAGTTTTTGCACACAAACAGGCACACTATCAATATGATAGCTGAGAAAAGAAAATTGAAGATGGAGATTTTAGAATTAAGTTTAAGCTAATTGTGGGTGAATGTCCTTGGATTAAACCCGGAAACTGTACCTGGCTGGCAACTGGTTCTGGTGAATGGGATTAGTTGCTTGTAGATTCTACTGGCTAGAGGCGAGTTCAAAGGACTCTTCTTTAGAAAAGTTCAATATATTATCCCAAGAAAAAAAAAAGTTTTTTTTTTTTTTTGAAAAATAATGAAGTTTTATTCGTGTTTGGATTTTGGTATTGAAAGAAGCCATGTTTGAGAATCTTTAAGCGTTTATTGGAATCTACAGAATTTTATTAATAAGGATTTCACAGAACCAAGGATGCATTTTTTCTTTAGGATTATTGTGAATTAGTCGCTAACCCGTGCGATACACGGGAAAGCTATCGAGTATTGATTATTGTTTAATATTTGTTTATTTTTTACAATCATCATTTCATTATAGTTTAACATGAAAACTTAATATTGTAATTTATTTTTGAATGAATGTTGCACATTAGGATTCCATTATCATGTATCCCTATCTTCGATATGAAACATTCAATTACTAAATGGAAAATAAATTACATAAATCTCTATCATTAGAAATCTTCACTTCCTTTTCAGGGATCCTTTTTTTGTGGAGAGGGCAAGGGGGAAGAACCTAAAAATTTTCACCAATAACCTAAAGCATCACCATTTTTCTTTTTGGAAACATGGTCCTACAACTAAACTGCTTAAGCAAAGTGATTCATCAAAAGCAAAAGGTAGCCAAAACAAAAAGAAAGGAAAAAAAGAAAAAGAAAATCAAAACTCCAGGTAAAGAAGCAGATAGCCATTCCACATCCACAAGAAGCATAAGAAGAATAATCATTGCAATTTGAAAACTAATATTCACAAACGAATATCCTCACCAAAAATTTATCTCTAGGAATTGATTTTGTGTTGGAATCAATAACATAAATCTCCTTAAAATCATCAAGCCCAAACTCAAGGTCATCCAACCTCCGGTTCCTATAGTGCTTCATCCAGAAAACCTAGAATAGAAATGCAGCCTGGTGATGTTGTTGCTAACAGTAAAGAATCAGAGAAAGAAAATCATCATTTCAGTTCTTAATATTATTTAATTAGCATATTAAGAGAAATCAACTACAATATTCAAGGCATTGTTAAAATGACCATATTATCCCATCATGCCATGTTATCAAATAGACATCCTGAAATTTATTGGGCAGCTGAAGGGCTAGGCCACATTGATATTTTCAATTTTCTCAAAGTATTTGAACTTTGGGATTTATCAAACATATTGCATGTCTATCCAAACAAAAGACAGTGATTTCGGTAGCCAATGGAACTGCCAAAATTGTTCATATGCAAATAGGAACTTCAGTTCAGACATTTCTTTAAAGCTTGAACCTAAAAGAGAAGCCCCCCCAAAAAAAAAAATTGAAAAGATATGTGCCTCGTGTTTCTTCACCAATCTAAAAGGTAGGTTTTCCCATGCTATGACAGAGCCTAAGGTCTTCTACTTTCTTATTAAAGAATATAAAACTGTCCTCTATTCTTTTTAGTCTTTACAGTAGAGATCAATTGTTAATCATATGTAATGTCAATGATTTTGCAATTTGCATCCTTGTGAAACATGTTCGGGTACCATGGTTTTAAATACTTCTCTCCTTTTACAATCAAACATTCCTCTTCGCCCATGTACCAGTCTCCCCTCCCCCCTCTTTTCCCCTCTCTATTGCTTTACTATTTTATCATCAAGCATGTTGGAGAAGACCGGCAGTCTATTGTTTCTCAATCTTTTCTGATTTTCTTTGTTCATTATCTGATCCATACAAATAAATGAAAGGAGGGCTCCTTTACTTCAAAAAAAAATTATAAAAAGGGAGGGGGAGGAGGAGGTTGAAAAATACAATCGAGGGTTATTTTAAGCGTTCTTCCTATCAAATTTCTGATTCATTTAAATCTCCAGGACAAAAGAAATAAGAGGGTGCCTGTCCCTTCCCAATACTCTTATCTCCCATCTAAAGGGGCAAACATACAACATGGCTACAGACGTTCATGCTGCTAACCTTACACGATGAACATAAGTGCAGAAAGTCCTCTGAGATTAATACCGAAACACAATCAAATTAGTAAGGAAATATGTGCATATCTACATACATACATATATCTGGACACATCATGAAGCTAGTTCACTCAGCAAGACTACCTACTAACCAATATGTCACACAGATTAAACACAAATAGGCATTCACAGAATACATACTGGATCTATAACTTCTGTTTCAGCTAAGTTTCATGTCAAGTGTTTATCCAAAATTTTAAATTAATTACACTAACATATTAATATGTGTCTACCAATACTAAATCAATAATACCATCAATCTGAAGATTTTTTTTTTGTTTTCCACTCCTATAACAATTCAAGCACATCAAAGGTAAATTTGCGATTGTCTGTATATACTGAAATTCACTGAGACGTATCATCAAACACTCATGACTCACCTTCAGGTAGGAATAGTAACAAAATTCCACTTCTAATAAACTAATTAATAACTTCTATCAAAGGTAAAATTTTCACAATATTGAGAAACGGAAACCAAAAATTTACCAAGCCACATCTTCGGTTAATGCTGACTTCATTCAAACGTTTTGTCGAACTAAAAAAACATGAGAAAGAGAGGGTGAAAATTATAGAGAGACAAAAAGCGGTATAACAAACATTGATGATAAAAAAAAAAAAAAAATTATTGTAGTTCAGAAATAAAAACGCACCTGGTGAGGAAGGTAAGGGTTTGAACGAAGCACCAAAAAGAAACCAATTAGAAATAGAACACTTAGGTGGACAACTTGGTGCAAGTTACTGCTACTTTGGTTGAGATTTCGAACGGTGCTATTTGGTTTACAGAAAGAGAAGTTACATTGAGCTTTGATTTATCTACATGGTTGAGTGCAATGGGGTTTATGTTTAATCCGAGTGTTTGGAGGCCCTGTGCAGATATTTGGTTATGGATTGCTTTGGTACTCCTGCTATGGAATGGTAGAGGAGTAGTCTCAGATTCCAAATATTTGAGTGGACTTGGAAGTTATGACATCACAGGACCAGCTGCTGATGTCAATATGATGGGATATGCTAATACGGAACAGATTGCATCTGGGGTTCACTTCAGGCTCCGAGCTCGCACATCTATTGTTGCAGACCCGCAAGGGAACCGGGTAGTATTTGTAAATCTAGATGCTTGCATGGCTTCACAGCTTGTGATAGTGAAAGTGATTGAGAGGTTAAATTACAAAGGGTTTGGAAAACCATATGGTGAGAGTTGAAGATTTGGGGGTGGTGTTTACAATTTGGTTTTGAGGGAATTGACCAGGAGAGAGAGAGAGAGGTGAAAAGTTGGGTTTTTTTTTTTTTTTTTTCAGAGTTCGACTGTTCAGAATTTTATTGGGTTTTTTTAGTGGACAAAGGGAGGTCTTTTAATTATTAAAATATTGTTTATGTGAAAAATTGTGAGAGCTTCAAATCCTACATGGCAAGCTCTCAGAAAGTCAAAAATAAGTTAGAGGGTTCGGTTTTATAGTAGAGTAAGTCTAGTACCACAACTAGTTTCATAACTTTGCACAACTTTACCATGTGGTGACTCGTGAGTGGTGGAATCATGGACCCACCATTTTATTTACACCACTTACAACTCGCCATGTAGGCAAGTTGTGGCAAAAGTTGTGGAAATTATTGTGGTAGTAGACTTACTCTTTATAGTATATATAGACTAGGGAGTCAGATATGGTGTTAAATAACTGTCATTGCATTTTTTTCCCCAAGTTTTGGAAATAATTACAGTTACAGGGAACTTTTGGAATTGGATAAAAATGATCATTTGGAAGATAGGGATCACTTGCTTAATGAAATATTATTATGTACTCATTGAACAAAGAAGAAGATTTTTATAGTTTTTGAAATAACTAGGTGATAGATTGTTCTGGGTTAGCTAGCCCCTGACTGATATTCATTATAAATTAATAATGTTGAATAAAATTTTTGCAATAATTCATTGGTGTATTTTCATTCCTGTATTCTAATTACCTCTATTCTTTGTTTCTTTTTGGTCCTCTTTAATATCACAATGTATGGTTTCAAAACTTGTGAAGATTTCATGTTTTGGAGGATTTCAAAACTTGTGAAGATTTCAAAACTCTGCCCACATGGGTTTACATCCAGAAATCTCAACCCTGTATTTCATGCAATCAAGATTTTTTTTTCTATGATAGTGCTTTTGAAATTTAAATTTTATTATCTTATTTCTACGGTCTTGTTAATAGAAAGCATGTTCCTGCAGGAAAATTTTGTCGTGGAAGATGTTGATTCCAAGCATTTCAATTAAATGTCTTGGGTGTTCTCTTATATTTAACCATTGGATATGTCCTGTGTAACAAATTTTTAATTATTTTCCATGTGCATTGCAAAATGTGACAGTTTTATCTCAAGGAAACAATCATGCTCCCAGTCAGTCATTACCACTGTGGCAAACTGCTAGCCAAGATCAAGGTACTGAATGTCAAAATCAACAAGACCAAAGAAATGCACAGAAGCAAGAACAGACTATATCAGGAATGGAGCTAAAGCAACATGGATCTGTTATTGAAAATCAGCAGCAACAGAGTGATGCCTTGAAGGAACTCAATTGCCTCCAAATGTCACAGAAAAGAACCCAAGATGATTGTCAACAGGGGCCGGCACAACAAATTTCCATCCAGAATCCTCAACAAATTCACATCCAGAATCCTCAAAAAATTCCCGTCCAGAATCCTCAAACAACTGGTATGCAGATTTCTGAAAAAACTCCCATCCTAGTACATGAGCCAGATAGAAGCTCTAGTATTGAAGGTGAATCTCAATATTCAAAATTACAGAAGATAAGTAATCAACAGGCAACAATCACAGAGCGGGCAACCAACCCAATAAATCATAATAATAGAGCAGGGCAAGTACCATTTGGCTTGTTGTTGCCTGTCTTGCAAGCCCAACTTGATAAAGACAGAGCCATGCAACTTCAAACAATATTTGCTAAACTGAAGGTGCGTGTCTGTTTGTGTGAATGAACTGAGTGTATCATTAATTTTCCTGATGAAACTAATTTCTTAACTATCAATGCTTTTCTAGAAAAATGAGATCCCCAAAGAAGGGTTTGTTAGGCTCATGAGAGGTATCGTGGGAGACCAAATGCTCAAAATGGCAATTCAGAAAATACAATCACAGGCAAGTAAAAAATACTTTTACGCTCATTCATCTCTATTCTCTTAAAACCTCAAATTTTTATTTCCCCAACATTGGGAAGTTTAATGAAATTTTCATTAAAACTCCCAAAATACCCTTATATACTTAGCCTTTTGTTTTAAAATAGAAGTCTAATAGTAATATTATCATAAAATGATTCTATTTCTTTCCCTCTATATTACTCCCAAACAAGGTTACTTACTTTTCATTCCTTTATTTTAAAATATCCAAATAAGATTACTTAATTCTATTTCACTCATTTCTTTTCCATTACTTAAATACACTCCATTACAATCCTTTATGATTTACTCATTCCATTCCTTTCACCATGGTGATCTTGGTATACTTTTACACTTCGTTTGGAAGGAGGGAAAGGAATGGAAAGAAAATAATCATTTTAGAATATTCATTCCACTTCCTTGTTTGGGAGTTTTAGTGGAGGGAATGGAAAGACATTCCTTTGTCTGGGAGTTTAAGTGGAAGGGAAGGAAATAGGTAGAATGGAACACTCATTCCTTCCTATTCCCTCAAAACCTCAAAATTTCATTCCTCCTAAAATTGGGAGGGAATGTAATTAAGTTTAATAATATTTTACTAAAACTCCCAAAATACCCTATACATATAGTCATTTATTTAAAAATAAGGGTATTATAGTAAAGTTGTTATAAAATAATTTCATTCCATTCCTTCTAATGTTACTCCCACAAGATTACTTAATTCCATTCCATTCTTTTCCTTTCATTTCCATTACTTAAATACATTCTATTTCATTCAATTCCTTTATAATGTACTCATTCTATTTTATTCCATTTATTTATGAACTCCCTAACGAAGTGTTAGTCAGTTATGTAAGGGTTTGTAATCAAGATAAAACCAACCTGTTTTATGCCTGCAGCCAAGTGCCAACCAATTGCAGTTACAATCTCAAGTTTCAGCACGGCAACACCCTCAGCGAATGCCATCTGTTAATGCCAATTCCACACAATTCAGTGATCCCCATTCATTTGCACAACTTCATCAGAAGGGCACGATCTCTTCTGCAGACCCTTCGCATATTCCCTCTTCAGTTGTTGATTCAAGCTATCCAGCCATAGAAAACAATGCTCAGAAATCTCGAGAGGTGAATCGCCCGTCAGATTCTCATGGAGTGCCCGTAAGCCAAGTGACTTCTTCCAATGTGAACACTGTCAATCAAGAAAGGGAGCGATCCTCAATTCCTGCACAAGGACTTAACAAGCAGCAACAACATTTGCACTTCCCACCCATTTATGGAGGTAGTGGTGGTAATTATCACCCATATTCTGGGTCAAATGTCAATACTTCCACATCTTCTGTCAAACCACAACCTCATGATGCGCAAATGAGGCAAATTTCACAACATCAGAACATGAGCTCAACTCAATTAGGTGGGACAACACAAGCCATGAGTATGCCTAAGTTTGAGAGACCGAATTCTGTCAATGATCCAAAGAGAGTTCAGGGTGGATCTCTTTCTCACTTGGCAAACAACTCAACATCACAACAGAATCCAGTTCCTTGGCAATCAGCAACAAATAAAGAACAAATTTCTGCCCCTTCATCATTAGTGGCTGGTGTAAAACAGGAAGTGATTGATCAGCCTACTCAGCAGCAGCACAAACTCAATTTTCCCCATCCACATGGATTGTCTTCCGGTTCTGCTGCACAGGTAGAACAGGGAAATACAACTCCTGGAACTATAAAGGAAGAATCTTCAGAGAAGCAGTCTACTAGGATGGGTCTTTCAACTTCTACGAGCATGATGCCTTCAAATTCAGTTTCTCGTTCCATAACAGCACAATTGGAATCTACTGTCCCGGTAATCTCATCTTCATCATCAATATTTCTCTATTGCATATAATTTTTGAGGTTTTGATCAATAGATTTCCCATGTTTTTACAATTTTATTTCAATTTTAAATGAAGAGTGGACTTCAATTCAAGAAGTAATCTTAATTAATATCTCCCTGATATTAATTAAGAAAATCTCCCTGATCAAGTATACTATAAGTGAAAATCTCTGGTTTTTTTTTTTTTGGGGGAGGGGGGGGTGGGGTGGTTTGGTGCTTTTATTTAATCATATCGGGAAAATTATGTTTTTTAAGTGATATTTAAGAAAGTAGGGACCTGCTGCTATGTGTGTGGAGGAGATTTTGGAGCAAAGATAGAGTTAAAAGTTGCAAAGCAAATCAATGATCACTTTGCATTTTCAAATATGGAGCTTGTAAAAGGCCAATGAGCTCTAGCTCAAATAGTATCTCATCCTCCGTGTAAGAACAATGAAGGGGTGATGTCGTGGGATCAAGACCATTGGATTCCTGTGTAATGACCAATAAAAAATGATAGTGCTCATAAAGGACACTTAAAATCTGTTTACTGGCCATCAAATTCATTCGTTGTCTAATATTTTTCCATAACACCCTAAGGCAGTATTGATTGAACGTGATATGATATACTTGAAACTCTTTGAGTTGTGTCAGATTATTTTGCCAAGAAAATGTCATTGAAGTTGGACTCAAGACTCATGAAAACTCAAATTATTCTGACGTGTTATGTCTTGTCACTTCTCTATCATATGCTTCTTCATAATTGTAGTGTTAAGACTGGAGGTATATTATTTTCTTCCTTTTGTATGTACATATTTATATATACATGTATTGATAGGAATGTTTACATTTTATAGCTATTGCTGGTCATGCAATATTATGTTAAAGTATATGCTTTATATACCTCAAATTAAATGCTACATTTTTCCTTTTAACTTCTACTGTAAAAACCTTGTGTGGATGAATAATTTTAAAATGGACTTACTTTCTCTCTGGTTTACTTTGTGCTGCAAAAATATAATTATGCAAAGTAAATGTATGTGTCATGTAATCATTTGTTCATAGTTGATGATGGCTAACTTGCTTCTTGCCTCTGCAATATAGCAGTTAGGCCCTCAAATCCCATCTACAGCCTCTTCTGCTGGTATTAATGCCAGGACACCTCCCAAAAAGCCTTCTATTGGCCAGAAGAAACCACTCGAAGCACATGGTTCATCACCACCTCTGCCAAGGTGTATAACTTTTTCTGTTGTACTACAACTTGAGGATGATTATCAATGGTTTCAATGTGATTTTGTTCATTTTCCACCCTAACATTGTGTCAAACTCTTTCTTTATGTAAAATTTATCTGATATCCTACAGTAAAAAGCAAAAAGTATCTGGGGCCTTTTCAGATCAAAGCATTGAACAACTAAATGATGTCACTGCTGTCAGTGGAGTTAATCTTAGGGTATGTTATTCTCCTATTTTTAGTTCTGCCTATTGCAAAGTATAAGCTAATTAAGTTAAACAATTCACACTTAAAGTAGACAAGCTCAAAACTCTCCTGTCATTCTGCTCTTAAATAGGAAGAGGAAGAACAGCTATTTTCTGGGCCCAAGGAGGACAGTCGAGCTTCAGAAGCATCTCGAAGAGTTGTGCAAGAAGAAGAAGAAAGGCTGATTTTGCAGAAAGCTCCTCTCCAAAAAAAGCTGGCTGAGATCAGTTAATACATTAGTTGATACCTCTTTATAAAAGTGTTCTAATTGTACTTCTATTCACTTTGTGCTTAACTGCATGTCAACAAAAATAATAGAGCTTGATATATGGTGCATGTTTGTGTTTGTCTGTCTGGCAGTGGCCAAAAGTGGTTTGAAGTGTATAAGCAACGATGTGGAGCGATGCTTGTCACTGGTGAGATGCTAGCTATTTGGTCCTTTTTCTTTATTAAAGCTTACAAGTTACATGTTTTCTTATGCAATGCAACTAAACCTTCAGTGCGTGGAAGAAAGAATGCGCGGACTAATAAGTAATCTAATCAGACTGTCAAAACAGGTCAGGTTTTTTCCTCTTTTTTTATTCTCACTTGAATTATCGGTGATTAAATGGTTCTGAATTTTAGTGGATCATTGTAGCGGGTTGATATTGAGAAACCAAGACACCGAACTGTTGTCACCTCAGATGTTCAACAACAAATCATGACAATGAATAGGAAAGCTAGGGAGGAATGGGAAAAAAAACAGGCTGAAGCAGAGAAGCTGCGGAGACTTAATGATGTGAGTGCCCTTGCACTTTATGAGACAACGAACTGAATTCTTAAAGTATCCCTTCTTTAAATGAGCATATTGCAATATACTTCTTTTGAATGTTGTAAAATACACACACACAAAATGTTTACTTTGGGTCTGATTAAAGTTCTATATATTTGATATTGTATGATATATCTCTCCAAATGCAGCCTGAGGGTAATAATGGAGTTGATGGTGACAAGGAGAAAGATGATGGTCGTGGTAAATCACTTAAGGTATACAGGATAATTCATTTATATCTTCACCACTCAACCAAATATCAAAATTCTTGACTTTGCTATCTGCTTCGGTACAGGCAAACAAAGAGGAAGATGACAAAATGAGGACAACAGCGGCAAACGTTGCAGCCCGTGCTGCTGTTGGAGGAGATGACATGCTTTCAAAATGGCAACTAATGGCTGAGCAAGCCCGGCAGAAACGTGAAGGAGGGGTGGATACATCTGGTTCTCAACCAAGTAAAGATGTGAGTCGCAAGCCTTTATCGACATCTGGAAGAAAGGACAACCAAGAAACAGAGAAAAGGGGCAATGCAGCTCCTGTTGCTGCTTCTGGTAAGTGTGCTTTAATTTGATTTCAATTTTGAAAGTTACGTAGCTGGCAATATTCTAAAGTTAATATTAGATTTTATTACCACCAGCCTCGTCCAACAGATCTGGCAAGCAAGATTTTACTTATTTTATTTTATTATTAGTTTACTTGATTATTTATTGAATAAATGTCCTATATACCTTCTCTCTGTAATGTGTTTCATTGAATTTGCATCCCCGCCCCCCTCCCCAAAATTCTTTTTCTTTCAGCTGGTACTGTTAGAAAATCTGGAAGGAATCAAATTACTCTGGCTCAAACTAGGGTTGCTCGGAGCATCTCCATTAAAGATGTGATTGCAGTCCTAGAAAGGGAACCCCAGATGTCTAGGTCTTCTCTGATATATCGCTTGTATGAGAGAGTTCGCTCTGATGCCACCACTGAATAAGGGAAACATGGTGCGAGCATTTTAGCTTCCAAGTGCATCACTGGCTTAGAATGATCCTCAGCTATTCTAGCTGAACCAGAAGGTGTACTCTGAAATATATATATATATATATATATATATATATATATATATATAAATTCCTCACGTCTGTTTATCTCCTTGTTAATTCTTTGTAATTTAGTTAAGAAGTTTGCCATGAAGTGCATTAGTTCTACTGGCTTGTGTTGTATAATCGTGTTTCTCATTGGAATACAGACTCAGCTCGACCTGAAGACTTGAAGTATTGTAATGTCTCTTTTATGGTCATTTTACAGTACCAAAAATAGCAAACCATATTTATTTCGTTGTAAACAGAATGACTAACCCTACAAAGCAGCAATCAATTCTATTATTGTTCCAACTTCCAAGCATATGACTTGTATTTAAGATAGAATGTGACCATCAACCAACAAATTGTGACCACCTTGAATTTTTAGCTGATTCGGACCACCTGATTATCTAACAACCACATTGATGATGGGTGATCTTCACCTTTAGCAACCAAAAAAAAAAATTGATGATCTTCACCAACCTTTATTAAAAAAAATGAAATTGTCAATTTCTATCTACTCTTTTTCTTTTTAAATTAGCAAAAGATTGTAATAATTGTGAATTTATATGATCATTTCTTTCCCTTATTCTATTCTTAATTTTTAAAATATCCAAATAGTGGGGAAATATACTTGTTCCCCTCCCCTTAATTTTTAAAACATTCCAATAAGGGGAACATATAATTATTCCCCTCCCCTCCCGTCTACTCTCTTATACTTCCCTATTAATCCCTCTATTAATATCTTCCTCCAAACTTCCAAAAACACTATTACTTTCAATCTATTAGAGGAGGATGTTTTATGGTAATATTATCATGATAAATTGCACGATAAGCATATATACATGTAATGTGGTTTCACGCAGCCAAGGCTTCAAATCAGATACAATAACTAAAGGGTTCTTGGTGTAATTGCATTAATTCCAATCGGTATAAAAAATATACCTTTTGTCTCCACATTGGATCAATAATAGGGTTAGAGGTGTAATTACGTTGATATTTCCACATATTATAGGTAATGACGTAATGTAATAAACATCTCTATTAGGTGGGTTTTGAACAACCAGACCCACTCCCTACCGTCAAAACCATCTAAATCCCGTGAGTGAGTTTGGGTCAAGCAAATTCATCGGGTTGCTAGATGATTTGGATATCACAATATTTTGATATGACAGACCATGTATAATTGACGATCACTTTTAATTAGATCTACAACTAAAACCTCTTTTACTTTTTACCACTCATAATATGAACAAAGTTGTGAAACAAGTTACGTTACCAAACTTACTAAAAGATGTTTTAGTTGTGAAAAATAAAAATTTACCTTGCTAACAAAGGTGTTACTATTTATTTATTGTTGGCCTAATTATGTATACTAGTTTGCACCGCTCAAGAATTTCAAGAGGCAATTCTAAAAATAGGAAAGTGTATATATATATCTAACATTGGATAAATGAAGGAATCCATTTTCATTGCCGCAATATTTGGTTGTCTTAATACTATTTTTAATTAATAATAGTCACTTGCTAGAAAAATTTAGTAAGCAGTAAACAGTAAACACCAATAGAAGTGGGACAGAGTACAGACACGCAGTTTGGGGTTTGTGTTTGTTCCTTATTTTTTAGGTTGGGTCGGGGGCCAACTGGGTGTTTTTGATTGTGCTCTTTCGGTTATCGTCAACACCAAAATATTCTACTGAATAGTGAGAAAAAACAAACACATACCATATATATATATAAAAACAAGGTGGTGGTGGGTGCTCTCTTTGAAACTGTTGGGGGCCAAAACCAAAAGCCATAGCCATGTCCAGGGCTCGAGTCTACGCAGACATCAATGTTCACCGCCCTAGAGATTACTGGGACTACGAGTCTCTCACCGTTCAATGGGGGTAGTATTTCTATTTTTATCATAATTGATAATACCTTATCTTATCCATTCTTTTTTTGTTTCAAATTAGTTCTCCTTGAATGGGATCTAGGGTTTTTTTAGATGTCTTATACCACTATGTCTAGGATTAGCTTTTTTTTTCTTCTTCTTTTTTGGAACTAGGAACTCTTTTGGTTTTATGTTTTTAAGGTTTGGTTTTATGGTTTTGAAGTTGTAACAAAATTTCCATACGTAGAAGAGAGAGAAGGAACCTTGGTTTTTTTGGTAGGTTTTTTTTTTTTTTTTTTGACATGTTGAAATTAAGGTTTAAATGGCCATTAGGTTACTTTTAGTCATAGGATATAGATGAAGGTAATGTGGATTGGGAACTTCCCATGTTTTTTTTTTTTTTTTTTTTGGATTGTTGGGTTAGATGTGATGAATCTAGCTGCTGGGAATTTTCGCTTTTGTGATTGAAATGCTGATTACATAGATTAATTATTTGTTCTGGTATACTCATGGAAGTGGACAGAAATTTGAGGTTTCCTTTTTTTTCTTAGGTTAAATCTTTAACTGTGGATGTTACAATGGTACTCAGTTTTAATCAGGAAGTGGCTCTTGTTCTCTCGTTCGGCTGATTAGTTGAAATTGGCATTGGGAATAGAATTTATTTATAGGATAGATATCTGGGTATGCCTGAATATGCATAAATAGTGAAAAAGAGAAGAGAGTGAGAAATAAACCATTTTTTGCGATGTTACTCTTATAGATTGTTGTTGGAGCCACCAGGCCCTCCACCATGTCTACTATTTTATATAAGATACCCTTAGATTGAAGGAGGATTGATGGAATTAATGCGGAATTGTTCTCCCTTAAACCATGGGTCTTTTCTCCTGTATAATTAATGTTGAGTTTATGAGATTTACATTTCTTTTTCAAGTGTACATTTCCTAAAATTTTCATTTCACATTGTTTGTACTCAGTGAACAAGATGACTATGAGGTTGTTCGGAAAATTGGAAGGGGAAAATACAGTGAAGTGTTTGAGGGTATAAATGTTACCAACAATGAGAAATGCGTTATCAAGATCCTTAAACCTGTCAAGAAAAAGAAGGTGAGTAATCTTCTGCATTGTCCTTATACAATGGGATGCATCCAGAAATTTGCAATGTATAATTTATGATGAGAATATTATGCCTGTGGGTGGGAAAAAAAATATGAGTGTTCAATAATATTTTTTTCTTACTTATCAAAAAAAATATTATGCCTGTGGGTGCGGTGTTGGTCACGATTTCATGTCGTTTCGAACTTAAACCCCGATTGTTGTCATCTGATAACTTAATGAGTGTTGAACCATAAAGTAGCATGATTATTGGTTAATATTAATTCTTGCATTTTTCTTTACACCTTGGTGAAACTGATGTTTCATATTTAATGCTACTGTCTGTTACAAAGCTCTGGATAAAATATATATATATATTTTTAAATATTTATTTTAAAAAAAGGGTGTTCTACATTTTTTCTGAAGATTTGTATTGACAAATTCATGGTTAATGCATCATAAAAAAGCCATGTTGTATGATTTCTCATCTTTTAGTGATTGTGCTACGTTATGCTTGTATTATGCTACACTTTGGTCACTATGGAAGAGGAATTACATTTGTAGTACATGAGATTAGAAATCAAAATTACTAATTATATTTGAGTTTTTCTGAGGCTCTTAACTTTGGTTTTGTTAATTATAGTTGAAGCATATGAAAGTTTAATCATTCCTGTCTTGTCACAACTCACAATTTAGAAATCTAAATTCAGTATCTTCATTAGTGCAAGTTTAAGATAATCTAGAATGGAGAAAAGACAGAATGACTTTGGTCAATAAAGAAGTAATAGAGAGTATAGGTGAATTTAGGGGTTTGGAAGTTCTTTCTACGGGTTATGTAGCTGTTTCCATAAGTTGATGTTTTACTTCAAAATCTTCCCTTCCATATCTGCTTGCTTAGATTGTACAGTTGCACTGCAAATGTTATATAGGTGAATTTGTTTGTTATCAGCTTGTTAATTGTGTGACTTTTTATGCACATTAATGTAATGTGTGTTGCTACCCTGCAGATAAAGAGGGAGATTAAAATCCTACAGAATCTTTGTGGAGGCCCAAATATTGTGAAGCTGCTTGATATCGTTAGAGATCAGCATTCAAAGACTCCTAGCTTGATCTTTGAATGTGTGAACAGTACAGATTTCAAAGTTCTGTACCCCACGCTGACTGATTATGACATACGCTACTATATATACGAGCTTCTCAAGGTTTTTCATCTGATCATGTTGCAAATTACTGGCTTCCAAGACTCTTTTTTAAACTCTAGAGAATTGTGCTTGACTCTGATATCCTGCAGAATAACTATTAATTGTTGATTAATTAGGTAAAATGCATAACAAATAAATAAATTGTTCAATATGAAAATTTTATTAATTGCTACTTTTAAGTGAAGTAGAAGGCTTCTCTTTACCAGAATTGGTACAAGTGAGTTATTGTTCATCAAACATTTTTCACCTGAATGTTTTTATTATTTTTTTATTTTTATAAGTATTTTTCACCTGAATGTTATGCTAGATGGCCATGTCATGCAATGTGTTCGGAAGCCCCCCCCCCCCCCCCCCCCCCCCTCTCTCTCTCTCTCTCTCTCTCTCTCTCGATAATTATATGGCTTGTGTCACTTTGCCTCTCATTTCCTATATAAGAAAAATTTTACCTCCAAACCGATTTGGAGTAAAGTTTCTCCAACCCACTATGTGGCAGTTAAAGGACCTTCCATGTGTACTTGCAATCACATGACTTTTTTAATGAGTCATGTGACTTGTTTAAAACAATACACGTGGATGGTCTTATGAATCATCACATAGTAGGTTGGAGGAAAACTTTTTCCTTTTCATTTATTGGTAATAATTTTTTGATTATTACGTTGAAGAGGCCAAGTTTCAAAGGTGTAGTTGATGTAGCATTGCATGCTTAACTAACTTAAGTCATCTATAAGTGCAGGCATTGGATTATTGCCATTCGCAAGGCATTATGCATCGAGATGTCAAGCCTCACAATGTAATGATTGACCATGAGTTGCGAAAACTTCGCTTGATTGATTGGGGTCTTGCTGAATTCTACCATCCTAGTAAAGAATACAATGTTCGAGTAGCTTCAAGGTGAGCCTACGTGGATTTGACAAACTCTTTAACCAACCAATGTAATTGGTACTTATTTTTATTTATGCAGCTCTTAATCACATATTTATGTGTTTTGATTAACTAATGAGTTTGACAAGATTCTCATCCTTGTATAATATGGCCCATAAAAGCTATTTATATGATATCAAGTATGAATTTATGTATGTTGTGGTTAGGGGCTGAAGAAGAGGCACGTAGCAAGAATGCTGGATTGCCTCTTATTTATTTATTTATTATTACCTTGGCTACACAGTCTTTGATGGTTTCATTAGTTCCAAAATTTATGTCTTCTCTAGTTTGGTCAGCAACAAGAACCATTGAAGGATATGGATTATCTATTTCTATTGGACTGTCTTTTAAAGTAAATTAGCGAATGAATACTTAAGAGACTACTTAGAAAGCATAGAAAACCTGCCTAGACCCTTACAAACCTCAGGGGAACTCTAGACTGAGCTTAACTTTGGGTAATACATCTAAATTTTCCAGAATTAGAACTTTGTGCAATTCCAGAAAGTTACCATTCTTCCAGTCCTAGAGGCTTCTGTTTGGTAAAAATGCGTGTGTGTGTGTTTTATTATGTTTTTGTTTTTGTTTGTTTTGTTTTATTTTTATTATGCCATATTCATTCTTCCCTGAATTGATCTTCAATCCTAATCATGGTTCATGGTTATCAAAATTGTGATCTAGATCATAGGATCGAATGATCAGGATTGGTGTAGTCATAAGCACAGTAGAGTGAAAGTGAGATTTGGACGATTGTTCTGCTAGGAATGTTTCTGGCCTTTTTATTTGTCCTTTGAGCCTTTTGAATTAACAGGCTTGACCTTTACACTTCATTCGGTAGTTCATAAAGGAATGATTTGGAATGGAATGAGTAAATTATAAAGGAGTGATTAAAATTGTAATAAGAGACCAGGAAAAACTCCTTTCATTTGTGAAAGTAATGGTGTTGGAACCCCCGTTTGGTACATGAGTTCAAACACATGTTTTCAGTTTTTAAACAACATTATACGTATTTCCACACACTTTTTCACTCACGTATTTCCAAAAAAACTGAAAATTGTTGTTTAAACACACGTACCAAACATGTCGAATTTTGAAAAAAAAAAATTGTTATTTGCTTGTGTATTTGTAATTTGGAACATTATGTATGTTTGTGAACTTCTTGTTACCATAGTGAAAGGGGTTGGATTTGGAAACATGAACATTGTTGGACTTTTGAAGATCTAAAACTTTGTTCTGTGCTCGTGTATTGATGATATGGTATTTAGTAGTTATTAGCTTGTGAGTAATTTGTGCTGAGAAATATAAAATATTTCTTTAGTTAGTAGAGATGTAGGGCATGGAAGTTTGCATTATGTCAAATTTAAGTATTTTAATGATTATTTAACATAGATCATCGTTACCTGTGAATTTTCACCTTATTTTATAATCGAAATAGAATCTTATAAATTGTAATCCTATGATTTAATTCGTGACTCTTTCACCAATCCAAAGTAGGATTCTGATTTGTTAGTAAGATTTTGATTTTAATGTTTGTGATCCTAATACCACCTCAAAGCAAAATAAGATGTGTCAGTCATTCTCTAATAGAACCTCATGCCCCATTTGTAGCACTGGCATATAGAAGATAAAGTAGGGAACATTGCTCAACCCTAGCCATTTTCATCATGTCATGCATGTTGTGCCAATCACTGTTTCATTTTTATGTTGATTATGTAGCACCAAATTTTTTAACTTGCTACAATTTTGTTTCCCTTTATACCCATCTGGATCTTCAGCCAAATTTTGATTTTTTCCTGAATCAAACTTGAAAGAAAAATGTTAGGCATCATTATCTTGTTAGAAGGTGATTTGGGGACCCCTTCAAGTTGATATAATACATGGATGTTCTTAGCATCTTAATTCTGATCACTTAATGGATAATTTTTTATTGGTTAGTTACACATGCACCTAGTGAATCTTTAACCTGCGACCTCACTCTTCACCTTGCTTTTACAAGGGAAGAAGGTGCCATTTTAGCTAGAGCTCATTGGCTCACCAATTGGAGATGTTGATCAGTTTATCGTTAAAATTTTGTGCCCTCAACTATCAAAGTTAACTAGAGCGTTAGTATTGTTCTATGAGATGAGTGTCCTAGGATGGTTCATGGTTTTATATTTAAATAGTCTTGATCTCTTGATATGTGAATCATGCACATTCAGTATCACTTGTGCAGAAAGTTAACAAATTTAGCCATTGTGTTTTCAGGTATTTTAAGGGGCCTGAACTACTTGTTGACTTACAAGACTATGACTATTCATTGGACATGTGGAGCCTGGGCTGTATGTTTGCAGGAATGGTAATAGTTATGCTGGAACTGTGTATTCCATTCAGCATGTTATAGTTGGTTGAAAGGTCCATGATATATTCATTGTCATCCATGATGATATTCCTCGTGGGTTGTTTATTTCTCCTGCAGATTTTTCGGAAGGAGCCATTCTTTTATGGTCATGACAATCATGACCAGCTTGTCAAAATTGCCAAGGTAATTTTGGTACTTTCCCTGGAATTTTAAATTTCCGAGCAACCATTTACATTACCATGTAAATTTGGTTTGTCCATCATTGTACCTCAAGATGCGCTGTAAATACTTTTTATTTTCACCTGTAGTGTAAGTAACACTGTGGGTTGACCATATGCCTCGGCTTAAACATTTGATGGAAACTGACGTTTTGAATGAGTTGCGCCTTGCTATTATAGGGCTCTAGGTTTTCCATAAAGTTACTTATCAAAAAAAAGGTTTTCCATAAAGTTGCTGCTAATCAAGGTGCAGAGCTTGACAGCTATGCTCTTCTGATACTTAAGCTGTGGCTTACTAGGTTGCTGCTTTAGGTGCAACCATAAAGATTAACCAAAGTTTAATGGTTGCTGTGTTGAGTGAACTGTAGCCTATTTTATGATTCATAAGTCAACATGCTAACTGCTTTCAATTTGTGGGCTGAAGCCTAGAAACATGGGGATACATGCATTTAAGTCAAGATGATGCAGCCTGTAAAGTTCCATTAGGACATCCAAGCAATGATTTAAATTTCATGTGTCTTGGATAAGCTGAACCAATTACCTCAAGTACATATCCTGTCTCATGTTTGAGATAGGAGAAGCTCTCACACAATATAGGATCTGTGGGATCTAATCAATTCATGTTCCTTTACACCTTCACAAATTTTCTGCTCCTGTACCATGCATGCTGAAATTCTTGAAGGGTGCATATGGATTTGAGGATTTAAAATCAAGGGTTATGAAAAAAATTCCTAGTACAGATTGCATGATATAAATTTAACAACACATGAACTTGAAAGATTTTACTCAAACAAAAACACTTGTGATATGATGGATTTGAAATCCACATATTAGTAAAGTTCAAATCCCTTCACAAATTTCATCAATAGAAAAAGAAAATTGTTATTCATACCCCGTTCAAGTCATTTAAATTTGAGATTGAAATCCAAATTATTCTCTTTAAATTCATTTATCCAAACAAACCACAAGGGTTTTCTTGATAGCAATCAAATAAATTTCCACAATAATTGCTTGTTAGTTCATGCAAGAAATAGAAACTTGGAATCTGGTATGCTCTTTGTATGCAATTCTTCTAATTTGAAAACCCTGACTGTTGTCAATATCAATGTCACATGGTTGGAGTTGCATTGAATCATTTTTGACATGCAAAATATGTAATGCTGAGCTGCAATATTATACCAACAGGTTAGAAGCTAGAACATGGTTTTTATTTATTTATTATTGGTAAGTTACCCAATGGGTCTGGAACCCACAAGCTCACCCTCCAACTAGAATTTATAAGGGGAGGAGGTGCCAGATGAGTTAGAGCTCAGTGGTTGAGAATATGATATTTGTCCAAATATGAAGATTTTAAGCTGGTTGAATAGAAGCAGGAACAATTTGAAAAGAAGAATAATAATTTTTTATAAGCACTGATGTTAAGGTTTCATGAACTGCAAAGAACAATAAATTAATGAGAAATCGATTGTAAATGCTTAAATGATTTATAATCTTCTTCTTCAGGTTCTTGGGACAGATGAGTTGAATGCGTATCTTAACAAATATCAGCTAGTGCTTGATGCGCAGCTTGATGCTCTTGTTGGGAGGTATGCCTAACCCACTTGCGAATTCTTTGCCTCTCAAACATGCAAATCATTATAAAACTTAAGCAAAGATTGTGATTCAGGAGTGACCATTTGCAATTGTACAATGGTGGAAAGCAATCTATAGGCTTGGGATGGGTTTGGGGGTTTAAATCTTATTGTTGAAAAAACCCAAGGCTTCAGCCTTTCTCCATATCATAAGGATGCAATTTTCCAGCTTCTTATCCCTTTTCTAAACAATTCTTCTTGGGACAATTATAGGTTTACATTGTATTGTTAATGTAAAGTGCACACAATTGTACACATTTGCATGGACAGTGTACATGCACAGTAAATAAAAAAAAAATTTCCTTCTTCTTGAATGAATAAAATCATATTTCTTTGGCATGATACTCATATATGGTATGCTCTATTTATTTTAATCTACTGCAGGCACAGCAGGAAGCCATGGTCCAGGTTTATCAATACAGATAATCAGCATCTAGTTTCCCCAGAGGTCATTTACATTAAAATTCGGAAAACCATTAGATTGACCTTGGCTTAGTTTGTTATGAGTTATCTTTTTTAACATCAGTCTTGTTTCTTTTTTGTTTATTTGTTTGACATGCATTGCAGGCCATTGATTTCCTAGATAAGCTCCTTCGGTATGATCACCAAGATAGGCTTACAGCGAAAGAAGCAATGGTATACTTTTCTATTCTCTCTCTCTCACTCTTTCTCTCTCTCATGTGTCAGTGAAGAACAGAAAATAAAATAAACCTAGGAACCAGAACCTAGGCATATTTGGAATCAGCACCAAGTAAGAGAAAACAAAACATAGGAATCAGTACTTGGGTTTGCTTGGAATCAGCACAAAGAAATTGAAGGAAGAACCTCAAACAATAAGTTTTATCTCTCAAGCAAATTGTAGAATTATACTGAACCCGATGTTCTATTAATAGAGTTCCAAACTTGCTCCTGGGCAGTGAATGGTCCTGGATTACACAGCAATTGGTTCTGGAGGGTGAAATTAGTTGTCCGTAGGTTTTATTGACTAAAAGTGAGTCCAAAGGGTTCTTCTTTATAAAGGTTCCCTACGTTGTCAAAAAATAATATAGTTCCAATCTTAATATCCTAGTAAGAAAAGGAATCAATTCTGCATATAGGATAAGAAAGCTTATTGTTGTTGGTCATTGCTTCTCAATGATTTCTAACCAGTACAAGTTTGTGATTTTATTTATTTTCATGAGTTCTCCAGCATTAAGGATATGAAATCTTATTGTTGTCGGTCATTGCTTCTTAATGACTTTTGAATATAGTCTTTTATGTCTGGGCTCTGAATCTGGCAAATTTGTTTGATCAGTTTTGAGTACCCAGCCTAGATGTATTCTGTTACCAGGCCATAATTCCCCATCGTCGCCTGGTTCACTGTCTCCTGTATTCCTTTGTGCCCTCAATAGGGTTGGAACATGTCTTCTAGACTTCTAGTATTACAATTGTAGACTCTCTGGATTACCCTTTATGCTTGAGATCAAGGATTTTTAAGCTTTACCTTCTCTTTTTTCTGCCCCCATTTACCTCTTACGATCCCGCTGAAGTTCAAGCATATGCTTTATATTATTTTGTTAAATTAAATTTTACAGAATCTAAACCCTAGGAGGAAGGTTGGTGGGTCCTTTGGTTCCAGTTGTCCTAAAATCTGGTCCAAAGGAAAATGGTTTCCATTTGTTTTTTAAATACTATTCTCTTGGAAATGGGTTGCAGATTGGAGGGTATTTTTTTTGTGGGGGAGTTTAGATAGTGTAGGCCAGTGTATTAAAATAGACAGGCTTGTTTTGTTGAATGTTTTTTTGTGTGTCCCAACTGAAATCCCCAATTGAAACTAAATACTCTTCTTAAGTTCAACCTTCACTTTTCTTGATTTCAGTTTTATTCCGGATGCTGTCTAGCATTATTACCAGTATTCTAAATTCATTTATTTGTATTTCAGGCTCATCCATATTTCCTCCAGGTGAGAAGTGCAGAGAACAGCAGGATGCGGACACAGTAATCGTAGCCTCATATTGAGTCCCTTTTTAAGCAGACTCGTATTCCTTTATGGCTATTTGTATGTGTTTTAGCTCTTGTATGGTTTACTACATGACAAATACCTCACTAGATTAGGTGATTGGTCAGGCACAGATATCTTGTTTGCTGGTATTCTTCAACTTGAACTTTTGACTGTATATTGTACTCTTAGCTCATAATTTTTGTATGAAGTTTCCACAACTTTGGATATTTGCTGTTTTTAGTAAAATTGGTACTGCAAATGTTTGTTTTTCTCTCCTTTATTTTCAGCTGAGTTTCTACCATGACATCCTAGATGTTAAGTTATCTGGAATACCCTGGATAGCCATGGATGATTCCTCAGTTGTTACCGTCTAGTGTTAGGCTCAACAGTTTGTGCTTGGCGTTATAGTTGACCCAAGGTTGACGGTTCATTGCCTTCGTCCTCTGCATTTTTCTCTCTGAAATCCACTGGCTGTTATACTGCCCCAACCAACAATTTAGTTCCTTAACTATGTTTTAGTGTATCTGACTGGAAAAAAGTGTTGGGATGCCATAGTTGTTGAACGGTTGAGAACCCTTTATTTTTGTAGGTTTTAGAAAACCAAACTCTGCCATGGATTTAGTGAAAGAATTAAGTTTTTTTTTTTTTTTTTTGAGTAAACAGTAATAGTTATTAAAATACACATGAAAATAGTGAAGGAAAGAATTTAAGTGGTTTACAATTATTGACGAGACATTTTCTTGGGTCGAATACTGTTCCCTATTGATCAATCCACTGACGTCTTGTATACCTTTTTTCAGCCAAATAAACTTGCGGAGCAATTTTGTTGCTTGTCTAACGTATACTCATCGCTGTAACGTTGCAGAGCAATTTTGTTTCATTTTTTTGTTGGGCCTTATATCCTGAAAGAGAGAGAAAATTGTCCCAAAACTATATAATTAGGGCCTAATAACAGATTAAAATCAGTGACTTCTTGATTTTCTCATCCACAATAAGCAACCATTAATGGGCCATCGTGCCTAAATAAGTACACATGCAAACAGTGGGCATAATACAATGCAGTAATCTTGCCAATGAATATTTTTTTTAAAAATAACTTGAGGGGGGCGTTTGGTCACCCATTTCAAAACATAGTGTTTAGTGTTTAAATTCACTGAACACTAGTGTCCAAAATTTAAAAAACGTGTTTGGTGGACCATTTTTGTTTAAGGTTGTTTGAAAAATATTGTTCAAAAACCCATATTTAAACAGAGTTTTTTGGAATCACCTCAGAGCTGATTTTAAACTACAAAACACTAGTTTCAGTGGCATTTCGGTAATTAATTGAACATTCTTATGGGGCCCACCTGATCAGCTTTTTTTCAAGTTTGTCTCCTCTCTTTACTCTCATCTCTTCACGCCCAAATCCTCTCGCACCTGGTACGAAGATCACACAGTCAGTTAGAGCAACCCAGAACTCTCACCCACCTCCATAACTCCCCTCACTGACCCAGCGCCATTAAATCCTCACCGACCCATCATAAACAGTACAAAAAAGTGAGAAATCTGTGAGTGAAGAAGGAATGGTTCGGTCTTTAGACAAAAACCCATTGACAAGCAAGGTGAAAGTGAGATTCGAACCTGGATCGTGGAGTGATGGGTCGGCAACTCGGCGGCGACAGAAGCTCGATTAGTTGCTGGGTCTTGGAGTGCTGACAGTGGAGATGAGATCTGACTCATCCGAGGAATGTGAAGCCCAGCCGTGGATCTTCTTTGGCGTCGATGGATAGAGAACCATGTCGATTCATCGTCATCAAGGAGCTCTCAGGGAAGAGAAGGGATAAAAAATGGAAAGAGAGGAGCAACGGGAATATATGGATGTTCTCTCTCCTTATTAAAAAAATGTTATTTCGTACTTTGTTCAGCTTTTTTTACCATTCAAAACACATATACCAAACACATATTTATATTTTTTAACACTTAAAAATGTTGTTTAAACAATGATACCAAACACATTTTTTTGTTTTATTCACCCTAAAAACACGTTTTTCAATAATACTTTTTAAACCACAATTTTCACATCTTTTTAAACAACAATTTTTGAAAACTATAACCAAACTGGCCCGAAATCTTACTTAGAAGTCGGAACTTTGAAGTCTCTTGTTTCTCATGTAAGAATGTGTGAAGGATGAGGATTTGGGTTTACAATCTAGTGTATTAAGTATTAACCTCTTAAATAAATAAAGGAAAAAAAATAAAAAAATAAAAAATTCAATGAAGTAATCCAGGGAACAAACTCAGTAATTAAGAGCCCATGCACATGCTACTTCAAGGTGTGCATTATTGATTATATCAATGGATTTGTTAGGAGATGCCAGTAGTATTGATTAGACAAGTTTCAATTCAAGGACCACTGACAGAATCACAGAAACACATAAAAATATTCTAATAAGAAATTACGGCAAAGGCATCATCAATAATTAGTACAAAATACTCCACACACTGTTCCTTTTTTGGGTAAGTTCCACAAATACTTTCAAGCTAATTAATAGAGAACTAAATATTATATGAGTGCAAAGCTTCATCTCTCATATCTAATTGTTACTAAATTTAAAGGTTATGAAAAGCAATCCTTTCAAAGCTTTCCCCCACAAGTCTGGAGTGATTGTTTTGCATAAGCTGTAAACTTGACGACAAAAAACACATTAGAGATGTGTAGCTTTGAGGCACTCATTTCCACAAGCACTCCTCGATATAACTTCATTTCTTAAGATGAGGGAAACATGCATAAACATCAGATTTGGGGTGTTTTGCCTCAGCATGTTCCCTGCACTTCACCTCTGATGTGGTGCAAATGAATGTCTGCATGCAAACTTTGCACTGCAATCAACACCAACCATGAATCAGAAACCAAAAAAAAAGGCATATGGAAAAGCTGCAAAATATGCACTCTCTAATTGTAATCACCTTTAAAAGCTTCTTGGTCATCAATGCAACATCAATGAATTCAATACTGTTGTATCAAAATCTTCATGTTGTTAAAGGGATGGGTCTATCCGCTGATTTGTTTGAACAGAATATATAAAATTCAGAACTTATAATCATCACAATACATGTAATTAAATGTTAAAAGGATCCTGTGCGCAAAGCTACAGTTTTGTTATGGAGCAAAAGTTGAACTGACATTTTGAGACAACACAAAGTTATTGGGAATTTATTCCAGAGAATACCAAGAACACCATTACAGAACTTGAACTGATAAATGGTTCAAGCTAAAATCTTGTTATGGAGAAAAAGTTGAACTGACATTTTGAGACAACCTAAAGTTATTGGGAATTTATTCCAAAGAATAAAACATTTTGTACAAATCAACTGTCTTGTGGCAAGCAAGACCAAGGGGCAGAGACATGTCCTAGGCACTTTATGCCCCTATTCTACTTGCACCTCACAGTTGGAATCCAAATTATTAGAAAGCTCTGGCTGAACCTTAGATCATAATTCATCCAACTATTTCTCAGTCAACCATAGACAACTGAATTCTAATGCTTATAGAAGAAGACCTTCTATGGTGCCATGAATCATTTCTTTCTCCTAGAGAGATTATATGCTTCAACACGGTCAATATTTTTTTTCCCCACAAATCTTAAGGTATACAGTATACTTAGTGCTACATCATTTAAAATAAATTATTTGATGTGATAAATTTTCGAATAACTTGGTACCATGTAAATAGTAAACAGATAGATTCATGAATTAGAAAGAAAATGAAGAGAATCTTGATCCAGCTACAAGTACTTTCACAAACTCTTAGACACAATCCTTTTCCCACATGGATTTAGATTCTACCCATTTGCTTTGACATTAAGAGTGTCAATTCCTTGCGAATTTTTAGTTTTTAACAAATACAACAACAAAAACCAAGCATCCAAGCCATAGTCCCTAAATTTTAGTGAAGATTATGGATTTTCAACAGATCAAACACATTATTCTTTTCCTCTACAAATTTTAATTTCCTCAACTTGAATCAACTCATCCTCCCTCACTAGTGCATTTTACACGTGACCAAACGATCTCAAGCACTCTCCCTCATCTAAAATTTTCATTCCTTATTTTTAAAAAACGAAGTTTAAAGTTCATATGAGTAAATCCCGTATAAGAAAAACCAAGAAACAATCGGAAACAGGGTTACAAAATCATAATCAGAAGCCCAATTTTAGTATTAAATTACAATGGATATTGTTTAAGGCTATAAAATCAAGCCCATAGAATTTACCTGGATAGACATAGCCTTCTTGTTCGACTCAAGCTGACTTCCTGCGCAGAGATCAGACAAATTATCAAATAAAAAACCAAGACAGACAACTTATGATTGCTAAGAAATTATAACAAAATATAAAAGTGTCGAGCTTTTAGTTACTTGGGACCTGAGAATTTTATTCTAAAACCTTCTTCAGTTAAACTGATCTTACTACAACTATAGACTTATACATACATGGTAGTAAAACAAAAAGAACCAGTTATGCTTTTGTTGTAGTCCTCGAAAAAAACCAAAAAAAACAAAAAACAAAAAACCTTTGTTGCCCTTTTGCTTCTCCAAGTTTCTCTCACGAGCCATCTTGGACTTCTGACCATTGCCTCCACCCATAGTTGCTACTTCTTCTTCTTTGTGATAGGAGAAAAGAGATTCACAGAGCAGAAGCTAAAAAAAGGTACCCAAATGGGAAAGAAAGAAGAACACCGTCTGTGTTAGAAATAACGAGGAAATTTCCCAAGGGTGATGACCTTTATATATGAACCCCACAGCCACAGTGGGAGCAAAATGAAAATCAATATGAAAAAGATAATGGTCTTGGAACGAGACACGTAGAGGGTGTTTGGTTTGTATTTTCAAACAATCATTTTCAGTTTTCAAACAACATTACGCGTATTTTTACACACTTTTCTACTCACACGTACTTTCACAAATGTTTTCAAATAATAATTTTCAGTTTTTAAATACATATACCAAATGGGCCCTTAAGATTTCACACTTTCAGCTGGACTTTTATGCGTTTTTTTTTTAAAAAAAATTGAACTTTTTTGTAATTTAAAAATACCGTCATTAATAAAATTGTAACTTTATTTAGAAATAGAGTTATAAATGTTAAATAACAAATTTTATTTTGAATTTGAAAAGATAACTCCTAAAATTTAGGATTTTTTTTCCTACAGACTTTAAAAAAAAGTTATAGTTACTGCTTATTTGTTTGAAAAAAAAAATCTAAATTATAATAAATTTAAATTATTAATTTTTACCGAAAAAATAGAAGAGTTACTGAGCACTTGTGAACCGTACTTAGAGGCTAGTGATATTATAATGGGGTGGCTGAGAATTAAGCTTCACTTTTTTGCTTCAAAAGGACAAAATCATATTGTCTAAATTATTAATTAACCTTCTAAACTTTGACCTAATTTCAATTCAGATAACTTTTTCTTCTTAAATGATGGGTTTAGGAGAAAACTTCATCACTCCCATTTTCTCTCCACTCCTAACCAAACACTAATCTTCCCATTTTTCTCTTTTCTTTATTTTCTCTCCTCACTTCACATCAATCAAACGGACCCTTAACTTTCAAAGGTCCGTTTGGATAGCACTTATTGTTGCTGAAAGTTGCTAAAAACTGATTGTTGCTGAAAACGCTGTAGCAAAATCATTTTTAAATGTGTGAATAGTATCGTGGGACCCACTTTTAATATTAAATATTGCGTAAACAGTGCATGAACAGTACACGCACAGTACATGCACAGTTAATATTAAATATTGCGTAAACAGTGCATGAACAGTACACGCACAGTACATGCACAATGTTTTTTGTCTCCTAAAAGTCAATAAGTCCGGCTGCTAAAAAAAAAAAACTGAAAATGCAACTTTACTTTGAGTGACAAGTAGTGCTATCCAAACCGGGCCAATATGATCTTTTCGTCCAATTCACACCGTTAAGTCCATCAAATGACATTGTTTTGAAAAGTAAAAAAAGATACTAAAACTAATTATGAGATTGGACAAATTATGAACGGAATGACTAAATTAAAAATAGATTAAAGTTAAAGATTGGAATAAAAAAAAAAAAAAAAAAAACTTGAAAAGACTAAATTTAAGGGTCAAAATTAAAGGGTTTGAATTATAATTTAACCAATAATATTTTAATTTTTATAAATTTTAGGGTGAAACTTAGGTACTTTTATATACTCTACGTTTTTCAGTTAAATTTAAAATTATGATAGCATCACAGCCAATGTTATCTTTGTAATTAAATTCAACACAATCGTGTGTTTGAATTTAATTGAAGAACTTAAAGATCTATACCTAAATTTTGTCATAAATCTTATTGGATGAATTTTGTATTCTCTAGTACTCAATTAAATGGTTATACTGTCTATTTGCCCTTTTGTTTTTAGACCAAGTTAAAAAGTCCATTAGAATCTATCTTAAAGTGCTCCCCTTGAGCTAAAATTTGAGACCCCCCTCTCCCCCCAACTCAAACTCCAAGCTCTAAGGCTTGGGGAGAGAGAGATACCATCTCGCCAAATAGGTGGGTGGTATCTTTATCTTTGGAAAGTAGAAAAACTAAAAGTAAAAAGTTCTTAGTAGAAGTGTATCCATTTATTTTAATATGAGCAAATTGAATTATTATACATTAATTAAATACTATTTGTAGGGACTCAAATTGGATCGGACCCAGAATAGGGATGGACTTCTAACCCAACAAGTCCAAACAATAAATTTGTATAGCGTAGGTGCAAGAACTAGTTCTACTATATAGGAAAAAGTGTCACAGTAACTGGGTTAAGAAGATTCATTGTTGACCAGCCAAGAAAATATTATCATCGGCCTTTTCTTTTAATAGTTTCTGGAATTTCTCTTTTATCTCTTAGGGATCATATATTTTCTCTCATTCTTTTTCTGTTTTTCGACTTCCCCCTTTTAGTCTACTTCCCCCCCTTATATATCACCACCCTCATCTCGTTTTCATCATACACGTGTAAGTTAACTTCAACGAAATCCTTCCTGTCCCATCCAGTACCTCCCAGAATCTTCGATTAGCAGCCATAAGGCTGCTTGGTTACTGTTCAGGTATCACCTCCACATTAATGCGGCCAGAGAGTTAGTTGGGAAGCATTTAATGTAGAGGTAGCAGCTTTAGAGGATATTTGTTATCTCTCTCGGCTCCTTCTTTGTTCTATATTCGCTTTCCAGCTCGAATACAACTTTGCGGAGTACCTTGAATAGTAAGATAGTTACATCCACCTCGGACCATGGTATCCGAGGTGGGTCTTATCCTCAGGCGCGTCTTGGGCCATTATATATGATTTCCATCCCTTTTTCTTATACTATTCCCACAATATCTTTCTTTAACCATCCTCGGATAGGTGAACGTCCTCGGACTGGGCCGTTGGGCCACAAGCCCATTTCCTATGATTTCCACATTACATTTTTGGATAACCGGCCCCACAATAGCCCCTCAAATCTCGCTTTTTGTCACCTCGGAAAAAGGGAGATTTTGATATCTTGCCCTTACCCTTTTTGCGGATTTTCCTAATCTCCAGAACGCCTTTCTACCTGCCCGAGGCACGCTCCTGACGTTTCGGCATCAGGAGCATGCCATTATTAAATGATGACGGCCTCTTTGTCCCCCACGTTCAACAGCAAGATGCAAATCTAACGGTGGAGAACTTTCAGTATTTATGAGCGGGATTTTTCCCGCTTACAATTTCTGCGCCACTATAAATAGCTTTTCAAATCAACTCTCTTTCCAGTTACAAAAATCACATTATCTTAGCGTGTATTCATTGAACCTGTCACTCTCTCTTACCTCTCCACGCTCTCATAAATACTGAGAGTCTGTTCGAGGACCTCCTTTTTTAAACCTGTAAGTCTCCTTAACCCTTCTTAGCCTTCAATCATTTTTATTAATTTTTCTTCGCGACTTTTTTAAAAAAATGGATAGGTTTAAGAGTCTGGTTGAGTCTGAAGAGGACATAGAGATATTTAGAGCTAAGTATAGAATTCCCCCAACAGTGGGTATGAGATATGCTTCTCCAGAAACGTAGGTAAACGATAGGAAAACAGGAGAAGTGGTTATCCCTATGATCGCCTTTATAGAGGGAGGGATGACCATTCCCATGGGTAATCTTACTAGAAGTTACCTTAGATTCTTTAGGTTAACTTCGACACAGTGTGCCTCAAATATGTTTAGGGTGTTAGGGAGTATAGAAGTCCTAAACGAGAAGATGAATTTGAACCTGACCCATCACGATGTGAATTGGATGTACAATCTACAACATCTGAAGGGGCAAGGATATTACCTTAAGTCTAGGCATCCTGAAGTAAGGTTAATCCAATGCCTCCCTACGTCGAATAAGGGCTTAAAAGAAGACTTTTTAATCTTTTCTGGGGAATGGCATGATGGTTTACACTGTCTGACTAGAGAGGGAAAACCAGGTGGGGTTTTTGGCTATAAGCCTATATAGTTTGGATTATATTCTTTATTTTAAGTTGTTTTTATTTCTGACAAAGTTTTCCTCCTGTTTTAATGATTTTACAGACAAGCGCGCTACCAGACCTCAGTTCAGACTAGTCAACAGGGAGAGTTTAGATAGAATCTTGCGATCCGAGGTGTATGTGAATGAGTCTGACGGTCAATTGAGAGCAGCACACGTAATCCTTCGGTATAAGCCCATTTCCACAGCGTTTCAAGCTCCCAAGTGCGTGATAAGGGCCAAGGATCCTCGGCTTCACCGCATCAGTGTAGCTTTTGAAGGATTTATTGTTCCCGAAGGCGTTTCGATTCCTGAAGGTGTACCATTTACTCAGCCATTATCTGTGGTCACTCCTTCTGTAGGAGCCTCTTCGTCGCGCCCCATTCCTCAAGACAGGGAGGAGGAAGAAGAAAAAGAAGAAGAAGAAGAAGAAGAACAAACTTCAGAGGGAGTCATAGAGTTGGTGGATTCTGCAGACGAATTTGAAGTATTCAACCAACCCCCATCTCCCGAGGTGATTTTCGACGAAATGGGCATTCAGAGAAAGAGTCAGAGGAGTTTGATGGACGTGATCGAAGGCCAGCCTAGAAAGGGTGCGCCGGGGAAGTCAACTCAACCCAAACTCCCCCCTCCTCCCAAATCCCCTTCTCCCCCTCTTCAACCATCCCAACCAACTGGGATTGAACCTAATGATCCGAAGAGGAGGAGAGAGTCGAAAGATAAGGAAGTGATGGAGACTGGGAGATCTCGTCCGACTCGTGAAGACGAGGTTCAATGAGTTGCGAAGCAGCAAAAGGTTAGCCATGGGCCTCAACGAGTCGTAGAAAGGACAACCACTCAATCCTCGGAACCCGAGGCTTGGCTCCCTGCACCCATGCTCGGTGGTGAGCCCCTGAGGGAAGATGCCTCGATTAAGGACTTTAACGGCGGAATTGGGTGCCACGTCGCCTTGGCCCTAGAGGAAACTCTCCTACTTCCCAAGGATATGATCGAGCTGAGAGGCATAAAGAGGAACGATGTTTTTCTGAATGCTAAAAGATATTTGGGCATGGTATGATACCCTTCTTGCTTTGTTTCTTTAATTAGAAATGTCATACACACAATTTTATTTATTGCATCCCTAATTCTTTTTCCTCTAGGCTGTTCAAGCCACTTTCAGGCTGGAGGAGATAACCAATTCTTGCTACTAGCAAATAGACGATGAGAGGAAAAAGCGAGCAACAGCTGTGCAAACACTCACCATTGCTGAACAAAGCAACGTACAGCTGAAGAAAAAGTTGGCCGAGGAAGAACATGCTCGGAAGAGTGCTGACTCAGCTTTGGAGAATACCCAAAGGCAAGCCGAGGACCAGAGAAAACGTTTGCGCAATGCTAATGACCAGCTGGCAACTTCCCAAGAACAGATATCAACTCTGAAGAAACAACTGGAGGAAGCCCAGAGACTCAGAGACCAAGCTGAAAAAGCTAAGGCTGAGGCTGAGAAAGCAAAGGCTGAGGCTGAAAAAGAAAAAGGCAAAGCCGAACAGCATGGATACGACGTCGGCATTGCTGAGACCGAGGATAACTTCAGGGTTGAGGTGCCCGTCGTATGCCGAGCATACTGTGCCCTGACTTGGGAAGAAGCTCTCAACCGAGCTGGGGTCGAATCTTCTTCCGAGTTGAGAAAGCCTGAAAACGTTTATTTCCCTCCGGCTATACGAGCCTCAAGCCCTTCTTCTCAACAAAAAGAGGCATCCTCCATAATTGCTGATCCGGCCAAAGAAGCACAAACTCAGAATCCTTCCTCTCTCAATCAGCAGAAGCAACTTGAAGTGCTTGAAGTTGCAAAAGATATTTCTTCGGACAAAGTAGCAGAGGGACCTAAGGATGGAACAGCTTCTCAAAGTTTTGAACAGGCTTTAGCTTCAACCATCTTACCTACTGGAGAAGTTCCAAAGGAAAAAGAAAAAGATGTTCCTCCTGAGGCAACTGGCAAAGCCCCCCAACCCAAGCTTCAAATAAAATTAAAACCATAGTTAACGTCGTTAACTTTTCCTTATTTTCCATTTCATTTCATTTTTTTTTTTTGTGTTAAATTTTTTTTTTGAGGATATTTTTAATTGTGATGTATATTTCCCTTTCCAAATTTATATGAGATGTTGTTGCTCCATCTATCACTTGTATAATTTTCTGCACGAATATTCTTTGTTTTTACATGATCCCAGGCTACAGAAGAATAAAATCTGATACTATAAGGAAGAACTTGTATGCTAATTAGAAATCAAAGCAGACTATAACAGTGAACTCCACAGCCCTACAAAGGCTTGCTTTTAATTCATTAAAAAATGTCCACGTTTGAAAAAGTATTCTAAATGTTTAACCCAGGGAGGTACTGAGCACCTTAAAATGCTTTAAGTGATGCTCATGGAGTTTGCTTTGATACACAATTTTAGTTGCACAGACCTTATTTAAAAAGCATTGATTCCTACTAAGTTTGTTGTCTGAACAATCTGTCATACCTTAGTTTCTGTTTAATACTTCAATAGATGTCATAGTGTATTAATTTTCACTAAGTTTGTGGTCCGAGGACCTGACATACCTTAGTTTCTGTTTAATACTTCAATAGATGTCATAGTGTATTAATTTTCACTAAGTTTGTGGTCCGAGGACCTGACATAACTTAGTTTCTGTTTAATACTTCAATAGATGTCATCGTGTATTAATTTTCACTAAGTTTGTGGTCCGAGGACCTGACATAACTTAGTTTCTGTTTAATACTTCAATAGATGTCATAGTGTATTAATTTTCACTAAGTTTGTGGTCCGAGGACCTGACATAACTTAGTTTCTGTTTAATACTTCAATAGACGTCATAGTGTATTAATTTTCACTAAGTTTGTGGTACGAGGACCTGACATAACTTAGTTTCTATTTAATACTTCAATAGACTGAGAAACATAAGTTGCAGAATTAGGAAAAATTATAAAAGGAAGTAAAACAGAACTGTTCTTATTAATAATAATACCTCTTTAGGTTGCTTACATTCCAGGGATGGAGTACAACTTTTTCATCTTAATCCTCTAAGTAATAAGCACCTATTCCTGCTATAGATGTGATACGATACGGTCCTTCCCAATTAGGCCCTAACTTTCCCCAGGCGGAATTTTTGGTAGTTCCTAAGACTTTTCTCAATACCAAATCTCCTGGGGCTAACGGCCTCAACTTGACATTTGCATCATAACCTTGTTTTAGCTTGTGTTGGTAGTAGGCCAATTGAACCATCGCATTCTCTTGTCGTTCGTCTATCAAGTCTAGATTCTTCTTCAACAGTTCGTCATTTCCATCCGAGGTGAAAGTACTGGTCCTTAGTGTGGGAAAACCCGTTTCAAGAGGAATCACAGCCTCAGCCCCATACATCATTGAAAATGGAGTTTCCCCTGTTGACCATCGAGGCGTTGTTCGATACGTCCAGAGGACATGTGGCAGCTCCTCCAGGCTCCACCCATTTTCCCTTTGCATAATCCAACCTTTTTTTAAACCCACCCACTATGACCTTGTTGACAGCCTTGGCCTGCCCATTTCCCTGTGGATAGGCCGGAGTGGAATATCTGTTCTTTATCCCTAGATCGGAACAATACTTTCTAAAAGCCTTGCTATCAAATTGAAGACTATTATCCGAGATGAGAGCTTGAGGAATCCCGAATCGAGTAATGATATTTTTCCAGACAAACCTCTTGACATCCACATCCTTGATATTGGCCAGAGGCTTAGCTTTGACCCACTTCGTAAAATAGTCTGTGCCAACTAGCAGATATTTTTTATTTCCTACTGTTTTAGGGAAAGGGCCAACGATGTCTAAGCTCCACTGAGCAAAAGACCAAGGACTAGAAAGAGGATTAAGAACTCCCCCTGGCTGATGGATGTTCGGTGAGAATCTTTGACATTGATCACATTTCTTAACATACTCCTGTGCTTCTTTTTGCATGCCTGGCCACCAATACCCCTGAGTAATTGCCCGGTGGGATAAAGATCTTCCTCCAGTGTGACTCTCACAAATCCCTTCATGTAGCTCTTCTAGAAGTGCCTCTGATGCTTCAGGGTGTACACAAAGCAGATATGGCCTAGAGAAAGAGCGTTTGTTTAACTTTTTGTCCTCGGACAGCCAAAACCGAGGAGCTTTTCTTCGTATCTTTTCAGCTTCTGATTTGTCCTCGGGCAGTATATCCTTCTCAAGGAATAATAGTATAGGATCCATCCAACTGCGCGTCGAATTGATTTGATTGACCTGAAGCGAGTCCCCCGTTACTGGGGTGGGTGTGTTTGAGTCTTCAACCATTATCGCTCGGGGTAAGTTTTGTGCCGAGGAGGTAGCAAGGGTAGCCAAAGAGTCTGTATGGGCATTTCCGCTCCTAGGGATATGGGTTACTTCAAAAAATTCAAAATTTACCTACATACGCCTAACCTGGCCCAAGTACTCCGGCATTCTTGTGTCCCGAGCTTCTAACTCCCCTCTAACCTGGCCCACGACCAGTCTCGAATCCGAAAAAATCTCCACTGTTTTTCCACCTAGTTTTTTGACCATCGCCATCCCTATTAATAAAGCTTCATACTCTGCCTCGTTGTTAGTAGCTGAGAATCCCAACCTTAAAGACTTCTCGATAATGACCTTTTCAGGAGATATCAGAACCAGCCCCACTCCTGACCCCCGCTGGTTTGCTGCTCCATCCACATACACTTTCCAAGGTGACGCATGTTGCGTGGAGATAAGGCCAACTGATTTTTCATCCATGCCCTATGGACTTGCTTCTATTTTTTCAGGGCCTTCAACAAATTCGGCCACTAGATCGGCGAAAATTTGACCCTTCACAGAGGTACGAGGCATATACTTGATATCAAAAGTCCCTAGAATTGTGCCCTACTTGGCAACCCTGCCAGTGTAGTCTGCACTCTAAAGTACTGCCTTGAGTGGATACTGAGTTAAGACGACCACAGTGTGTGCCTGGAAATAATGGGGAAGTTTCCTTGTAGCGTGCACCACTGCCAAAATGGTCTTTTCCAACGGTAGATAACGTATTTCAGCCTCATGAAGCGACTTGCTCACGTAGTAGACTGGCCGTTGTACGCCATTATCTACTCGTATCAGAACAAAACTGATCGCGTAAGTGGCTATCGCCAAGTAGGAAAAAAGGACCTCATCCACCTCAGGACTAGACATAATGGGTGGCCGAGATAGATATTCTTTAAGCTGCTGAAATGCTAGTGCGCACTCCTCGGTCCATTCGAATCCTTTCCACTTGTGGAGTAAAAGAAAAAAAGGTATGCACCTATCCGCCGACCTGGATATGAATCTATTCAAAGCAGCGGTTATCCCAGTCAGCCTTTGGACCTCCTTGGGATTCCGAGGTAGTTGCAAGCTACTTATGGCTCTAATTTGATCGGGGTTCACTTCAATTCCTCGGTGAGTCACCATGTAGCCCAAAAACTTCCCTGAGCTTACCCCGAATGAGCACTTGGACGCGTTTAGTCACAATTTGTGTTTCCTTAAAATCTCAAAAGTGTTGGTGAGGTCTGTCACATGCTCGGCCACTACCCTACTCTTCACAACCATATCATCAATATAAACTTCGATGCTCCTGCCCAACTGTGGCTCAAACATCTTCGTCATCATCCATTGGTAAGTAGACCCCGCGTTCTTCAAGCCAAATGGCATTACCTTGTAGTGATAATTTCCAGTGGGAGTGAGAATAACGGTCTTTTCCTGATCATCCAATGCCAGTGGGATCTGATGATAGCCCAAAAAAGCATCTAGGAAGCTCATCTGAGGGTGGCCTACTGTTGCATCCACTAGCTGATCTATACGGGGCATAGGGAAAGGGTCTTTTGGACAAGCTTTATTAAGGTCCGTGAAATCAACACATACGCGCCACTTTCCATTTTTCTTTTTCACCACGACCGTATTAGCCAACCACTGAGGGTAAAACACCTCCTTGATAGCCCCTGCCTGTTTGAGCTTGGTCACCTCGTCTCTGATAGCCTCGACATGTACTCTGGACGGACGCCGAGGTGGCTGTTTCTTCGAAGTAACAGAGGGATTAACATTCAAATGATGACAAATGAAGTCTGGATCCACCCCTGGGGCTTCGTAAGCATTCCATGCAAACACATCAATGTTTCTCCTAAGGACCTCAACCAATTGCTCTTTCTCCACCAAAGGCAATTGTGCCCCGACCTGAAAGAACTTATCTGGATCATCCCCAACACTCACCCTATCCAAATTCTCACACTCCACTTCACCGGCAGATGTGCTGAAGAGGGTCACCGGAGTCTTTGGCTGCTATAAGTCATTCTCGGCCGTGGCCGAAGTATCTGTCTCTAGCCGATGTTGAATAGCCGTTATCAAGCACTGCCTAGCCATGGCTTGATTTCCAAATATTTCTAACATCTGGCCTCACGATGGATATTTCACCTTTTAATGAAGAGTAGAAGAAACAGCCCCCAAGGTATGCAGCCAGGGCCTACCCAAAATAGCCGTATATGGAGAAAAAGCATCTACCACAATAAAATTCACCTCCACCACGTCTGAGCCAGTCTGCACAGGTAATCTAATCATACCCATCGGAATGACCGATCTACTTTCAAAACTCATCAACGGGGAGCTATAGGCTGTCAGATCCTGGGGTCTCAAATTCAGCCCCCTATACAGGTCAGGATACATCACCTCGGCTGTGCTCCCCTTATCAACCATCACCCTTCTCACATCATACCCCCCAATCCTAAGTGTAACCACCAAAGCGTCATCATGTGGTTGTATGGTTTCTCTCTTGTCTTTATCTGAAAAGCCCAACACCAGTGAGGTGTCCAATCTGGCTCTCTTCGGCATTGAACTGGAGCCCTCATCCAAACAATGAGACACAGACATTACCCTGGAGGGGCAAGACCCGGTTCTTCCCGGGGCGGCAAATATAATGTTTATCGTGCCTAAGGGGGGTCCTGAAGAAGCATCTCCCCGAAATGTCGAACCTGCCTGACTTCCCTAGCCACTGGAATGATGCAGAAGCTGGGTCAACTTCCCTTCTCGGACCAGCTGATCCAAATGGTCTCACAAATTTCTGCAATCTTCAATAGTATGTCCACGATCCTGGTGATATTGGCAGTAAAGGTTTTGATTACGTTTCTCAGGATCCCCTGTCATCCTATTGGGCCATCTGAAGAATGACTCGTTTTTTATCTTCTCCAGAACCCGTTGTACTGGTTCTCGGAACACAACGTTAACCACCTGGAAATTAGCAGATCCTGGTTGCCCCCCAAAGTCCTTTCGAGGTCGGTTATTATTGTACCGGTCCGACCTGAAATTCTTCATCTCCTGAGGGATTACCTTGGACTTTCCTCTACCCTGTATCTGATCCTCCTCTACCCTTCTATACTTGTCAATCCGATCTATAAGCTGATGCACGTTGGTAACAGGTTTACCAGTCAGAGATTTCCTCAGATCATGCTCGGTTGGAAGGCCAGCCTTAAAAGTATTAATAGTCATGTCATCAGAGCTTTTAACCCAACAAGCTCAAACAAATTTATTGCTCAGAGATTTCCACAGATGTGCTTTTAACCCAACAAGCTCAAACAATAAATTTGTAGAGCGTAGGTGCAAGAACTAGTTCTACTATGTAGGAAAAAGTGTCACAGTAATTGGGTTAAGAAGATTCATTGTTGACTAGCCAGGAAAATATTATCCTCGGCCTCTTCTTTTAATAGTTTCTGGGATTTCTCTTTTATCTCTTAGGGTTTAGATATTTTCTCTCCTCATTTTTTCTGTTTTTCGACCTCCCCCTTTTAGTCTACTTCCCCCCCTTATATATCACCACCCTCATCTCGTTTTCACCATACACGTGTAAGTTAACTTCAACGAAATCCTTACTGTCCCATCCAACACCTCCCAGAACCTTCGATCAGCAGCCATAAGGCTGCTTGGTTACTGTTCAGGTATCATCTCCACATTAATGCGGCTAGAGAGTTAATTGGGAAGCATTTAATGTGGAGGTAGCAGCTTTAGAGGATATTTGTTATCTCTCTCGGCTCCTCCTTTGTTCTATATTCACTTTCCAGCTCGAATACAACTTTGCGGAGTACCCTGAATAGTAAGATAGTTACATTCACCTCGGACCATGGTATCCGAGGTGGGTCTTATCCTCGGGCGCGTCTTGGGCCATTATATATGATTTCCATCCCTTTTTCTTATACTATTCCTACAATATCTTTCTTTAACCATTCTCGGATAGGCGAACGTCTTCGGACTGGGCCGTTGGGCCACAAGCCCATTTCCTACGATTTCCACATTACCTTTTTGGATAACCGGCCCCACACTATTATCATTTTAATATTTGTTTAAATTATTATTATTATTTTATAACAGAACACGCCATCTCACAAAACTGCTAGCGGCAGAATATTTGTTTAAATTATTGATCATGTGCAAAATCTATTAAAACCCTAAAGAATGCTAATTAGATTTTTTTTTTTTTTTTTTTTTGAGGAACCTAATTAGCTTTAGTCATATCATTTATTTTCTTTTCTTTTTTGCGCAAAGTCATACTTTTTTTTTTGATGAATGGAAAATATTATACTCCTAAATAAGAATGAAACATTAAAGTTCAGCAAACCAACAAAAATACCATAACAATTAAGAATTATAATATACATTCACCGATACACAATACAACACAATGGCCAAAAAAAAAAAAAAAAAACACCATGGCACGCAGTTGCAAAAAGACCATCAATCAAAACGGCAATACCACAACAGTGCACTAACAACAAAGAGTCAAAGACATCTGTTAATAATAGAACTTCGAACGCTTGACATCAAAATTCAAACATCAAACATCCCAACATGAACATAATTTTTTTTTATCCACTATAGTTATCGAATTATGAATTTTACTTCCGTCTCCTAGTAGTATTTATTTATGACATCAATTAGATCAATTTTTAGATTGAAAAGAAAGGAAAAAAATTAATAGATGCTCTAAGGACATTTGTGTTAATAATTTTTTTTTTTTTTTTTTAAAGAATTTACTGTTGAACTTAGTCTCAATTGGCTCGAGAATGAAATGTTTTTTGGGTAAAGGATTTGACAATATAGTGGAGTAATCCTTATCCTATCCATACCTAGCTAAAGACAACTTATTTCTTTAATTACTAAATTAATTTAATAAAAATGAGAAAAAAATGGATAAACATATAATAATTGTTAGGTAGATACTTGCAATCATTATCCATATTTTATTGTTGGCAATATGCTTAAAGTGTATTGAAATCCTTTCTCTTGAGGGATCGTTTGGTTCGCAATAATGTATCCTTGATGTGACAGTGATACATATTAAGATAATGTGACATTAAAGTTTTTGTTTTATTTTATTTTTTCTTACATTACTATAATTTAAAATTACAAAATATATCACATTATCTTAATCTTTTTACTTTTCTAAACAATGTAACGTTGTATTCTTGTATTAAGATTACATTAATATAAAATTACGGCGTAATGTAACGTTAGGCGAACCAAACACCCCACTTAATGGCATTCTAATTTCTACCCATTTTGTTTTGTTGGGTTTGTGTTCATCCTAAGTCGTATCCATTCCTTGGATTATCTGCAAATGCACATGCCCATGCCGTGCTTAATTATGATCAAATCCTGTATGCTATTCATAGTGCTGAGTGCATGAGCAGGAACAGAAATAGCTGGAGCTCACTATAATTTTGTGGTGACCATTTAGTCTTCGTAATTGATGGGCCCTATACAACTCATAAAGAAATTAATGGCTCAAGGAAAAAGCCGAATCAGCTTCCCATTTTTATGATGAGTCGTTGTTGTTGGGTGGTAGTTTAGAAACTACAGCACTAATAAATTACCAAATGCCGTATACGTTAATACATTATGGATATGCATAGAACATACACCCTTCTTATTTTATTCGAGGCCTATCAACCGTTTACCTTATAATTTAGCTTTTTTGGACTTTTTTTTGTTAAACTTGGAGACCTCAGTCTATCAACTCTATCTTATTTTAGGCTTTATTTAGCCTGTTGGATTTTTTTTTGGTCAAATTTAAAGACCTTAATCCATCAACTCTATCCTATTCTTGGCTCTTGTTGATGCTAATAAGCATGTTCCTCGTTGTCTTTCTTTTATTTATACTCTTGAATATTATCATTATTTGCTAAATAATAATAATAATAATAATAATAATATGCACACCCTTTAGTTCTCATCTATCCGTGTCTATGTGTCTTACTATATTTCTATGGAAATGAATTTAGTTTAAAAAAATTTATAATTTTTATCATGGAAAGTTAAATATCATTTTTTTTTTTAATTGTATAGGTGCATGTATCTCCCGTCTATGACTTTTTTAGGCATTGGTTACTTAATGTATAGGTGCTGCAAGTGCTATGGTCATGCTTGGGCAAGGTTTTCCACAACTTATTGCTCTCTACCTTTTTTTTGTAAGGAAAAGAAATTTTATTGGTTGGATTTCTTAATGGTCTCTCATACTAGTCTAGAGGTCAACTTTAAGAAATCAACTTAACGAGGGACTCTTTAAAATTAAAATCATTCATGAGACAAAATTAAGTGCAATATTATTTTAATTCTTAGTTTTGAGTTTAGATAAAATTAATGCAACTCTTTTGTGAATAAAAAAATGCAACTTGTTTCTCAAAAAAAAAAAAAAAAAATGCAACTTAAAATCAAACATTTGAGATCTCTAAAAGTAGGGCCGGTTCAAGACAACTTGAGGATTAAAGTGATAATATTAAAAAAAATATACAATATTTAAATGCTGGGCTTTAGGGCCGATTTCACTATGAAATGGACCCTTTCCTTTGCTTTGAAATTGAGAAGATCGTTATTCAAATTGACTTTTATGAGTTTTTTCTATTAATTTATTTATTCTCTCATTCCTATTTTGGGCCGAAGCCTCGTCATTATAGAAGGTGCCGAAAAGTAGCTAATTTAAGGCCCAAGTTGAAAGTGACCGGGTCAAGGAGAAGTGGACTTTTCACCTCATAGTTTTAACTAAGGCTCTAATGTTACAAATGGACCTCAAACCTCATAGTATCATATCTGAGCCCAAACCCAACTGAAACCAATATCCGTACGTTCTGGCTTCCTTTAATTTCAATACATTCAAAGTTTCAAACTCAGCCCAAAAAGAGAGGATGGAAAGAAGTTTAGCTAGTTTTTCTTCCAAACTTACTACTTAATGATTTGTAAAACTATTCTCTCTCTCTCTCTCTCTTAGATTTATAAAACTATTCATGTGTATTATTCGAAAAAGTCATATGACTTATTAAAAAAGTTATGCTAACTAAAACTATACATAAATAGTCTCTTTAATTACAACATAATGTATTATTAAGATAGCTCCTAATCGGTTTAAAGCTAAAATTTGTTCAAGTTAGAATATATTAAAATTTAGTATACTCTAATCATCTTTCATTGTTTTCTCCTCTACTCTCTTCTCATCTCTCTCTCTCTCTATCCAAATTAGGGTTACATTAAATCAAATAGGTTGTTTTATCGGTTAAAATGATAATCACGGAGTTATATAACATTACTCCCACGTGGATATCACAACAGATTTACGTGCCAAACTGGTTCAATCTTTATCCACAATATGACAATTATCATTAGTCACTGGTCACAGTGCGTGCCGTATATCCCACGCTCAGGGTAGTTGACATCTCTATCTTTACACATAAAGTCATTGTTAGGACCAAAGACAACAAAAGGGCCAGGATTGAAGTAAGCCTATAGAGATACCAAATTACCTTCATTATCTAATCGGAATATCACAAACTATAAATTAATCACCATTTTTTAGTTATTTACATAATATAAGCACAGTTCTTAACTTCAGAAGAGTACGTAACCTGCAGATTGCTTGAGTGGGTTGGACCACGAATATTAGAATTGCTTGAACTTTTTTTGCTTTTAGAAAAAGAAAAGAAGATATTCCCATTTAGTTTTTTTTTGGATAGAAAGTAATTTATTTTGTTAAATATTTTTTTGACAGTTTTAATTTATGACATCCGCTTTTGATAATAATTTTTTATCATTATATCAAGAAATCAATTAGTTTTTAGTGTAGGCAGAGATTTTGGTCTAGGAAGAATTGAATTCTATATCTCTTATTCAACAATTAAAATTTTTATCAATTAAGCTAACTAAAACCTTGAAATATTTCCATTTAGTTAAATAGATATGACCTACTGATGTGTCTGTCTGCATAAATTAAAAAGAAAATCCTACTCGTTGCACTCTTCGAAGTTCGAACAATGAGAAATAGAATTTTAATGATTTTAATTTTTTCTAAAAAAACAACGAAGAAAAAGAAAAAGGTGCGAGAGAATTTAATGATGTTTATTGTTTAGATAAAAAAGGTGGCCGCATGTATGACTCGAAGCCTCATCATCTATTCTCACCCACCAACAACATCATCATTAATTCATTACTATAATCACTTATGAGTGTCGTTGCCACTTGGCACTTGCCAATTGCCACACCAAAAAAATAAAAACAAAAACAAATTGGAAATAAAAAATCTAAACCGCCGTCACAATATCCACATGGGCGGAACATGCACGCGAATACATTCATCACATGATTCACATTCTTGGGTTTAAAAGGTAAACAAGTTCTTTGATAACATTTCTTTTATTTTGGGGACAGCTCTTTGATAACATCTAAAAACCTACCAATGCATTTTCATATTTGAGAAAGACTAGATACGACTAATGTACCACACTTTTTATAATAAACTAGCCTCTGAGCACGTGCTCACGCGCGTGCTCAGAGGCTCTTCTACTATTTTGAAAAATAGTTAATAATTTGCATCTATTATAAATTAGAATTATTATATTTTCTAATCACAAAAAAAAAAAAAAAAAAAAACCTAGAGGTGTGATGAGTGTTATGTGTGGAGAAAGGTTAATAATTTAATATTTGGTATAAACGCATAACACTCATCACACCCTTAGGTATTTTTGTAATTGAAAAATGTAGTAATTCTAATTTATAATAGATGCAAATTATTAACTATTTTCCAAAATAATAGAAGAGCCCCACGCGCGTGCTCAGAGGCTAGTATACATTTGTGAATTTTTTGTTGTGCATATGATTTTTTGTTTGATTTAATTTGTATAGCAATTTATTTAATTGTTTGGTTAGATTAAAATTGATTGGTAGCTGATTTTTAGTGTAATATATAACTTTCAATGTCTTTTACCCCTCAGATTTGGGTCACTACATTTTTCAATAACAAAAAAAACCTAGGGGTGTGATGAGTATTATGTGTGGTGAAATAATTTTTCATCACACTCCTAGGTTTTTTTGTAATTGAAAAATGTAGTAATCCAAAATTATAATGAATACTTTAAATTAACCCTTACCCAAAAAAAGAAGCACGCGCTTGCTAAGAGGCTTTTTTTTTTTTAAAAAAAAAAAAAATCCTAAAAGGTAGCCACTTAGTCATAATATGTAGCCATTAAGTCCGCATCCATAAAAAAAGTTTCAAATGTCTAAAAAAAATTAAATAGTTTAAATTTAAATAATTTAATAAGATTGTGATTACGGGAAGTCTTTCACGCAAGCAATAATTTCATTTAATTTTTAAAATTTATTTTCTTGAAAAAAATGAAAAGAAGTTGTAGTGAAAGGCACGAAAATTGTTAAGGATAATTAATTAATTTCATATGGAAGAGATGTGATTGAGAAAAATAAAGCTAAACTGTACATTAATATTTCAAAAAACAATAAATTGAATCCAACATATAATTACACAAATTGATAAATATAGGCATAGGTAGGATAAATAGTTTTTCTTATATACAAAAAGGAGTCATTAACAACCACTTGATAGATGACCACCACTTTATGTGAGCTTGGAATCATACAATAAGTTTTGTAAAGTGTCTCACCCAAACTCATCCAATGTGCCTACTATGCAATTCAACAAAATTGTTGATATGTCACCCTAAAAAAAAGACCAAAAAAAAAAAAAAATTAGAGTAAGGATTAAATATAACTACTTTCTCTAAGTAATTTATAAACATATTAATTATATTGCAATCTTATCCAAATTGAACAGTTTGTCAAATTTAATACTATTTTTTTCATTGATTAAGATTGCAATATAATTAATATGTCCATCTTTTTTGGTTAATAGTAGAGTAACACAGTTTAATACTTATCCAAATTGCACAATTATTAATAATAAAAAAAACAAAGTTTTACGTGCGGTAATATTGGAATCAAAGTTCTACATACTGCAATATTGTATTCAAAGAAAAGCAATAAATATTCCATATGTTCATCTTTTTTGGTTAATAGTATAGTAACACAGTTTAATACTTATCCAAATTGCACAGTTATTTATTAAAAAAAAAAAAAAGTTTTACTTACGGTAATATTGTAATCAAAGTTTTTTTTTTTTTTTTAATAAACAAATTTCTACATACTGCAATATTGTATTAAAAAAAAGCAATAAATATTCCATTTCTTTAAGGTAATGAGTAAGCTTTAACGAACAAACGCATATCATACGGAAAAAAAGAAAAAGAAAAAGATAATGATAAGGAAATATGAAAATAAAGAAAAACACTTCAAAGTCATTATAATTAGAATAAGGATTAACAAAAGTAATCTTGAATAAGGATTAACAAAAGTAACCTACCCAAATTCAACAAAAACCATCTACAAAATGCGTAATCCTCATCAAATTTTACAAATGGTCAGTGATGGTGATTAAAAAAAAAAGTGTTAGAAGACTGTTTATTTCTTTATTAAAAAAAGAAAAAAGAAATGAGCCATGTACATTAAGATACCGTTGAGATAGAAAAGCTTTTTTTTGTTTGAGCAGGAACAATTAGAAAAAGTCTTTTGTTTTTGTAAGTAGAGTTTCTCTTTCCTATATCTATTTCTATAGCGACTGTAAAACTTTAGTGACCCTGATCAAGAAAAATAGAAATTATCACAAACAATGAAAGAATACATATCACGGGTAAATATTTATGTAAAATTCAAATATTAGTTATATTCATTGAAAAACACATACCTCCTACGTAGTACCCCTCTTCACACTTTCAAGGTGCTTTCTACAACCGTAAAAATCAATTTTATTTGTAATCTGGAGGTGCAGTACCCCTCTTCAACATTGAAGGTACCTTCCACAATCGAAAAAAATAAAAATAAAAAAAAAAATAAAAAGAAGAATTTTATATGTGATCTAGAGGTAGGGGTAAGTATTGCGATTTTGGTTAACTGCTTTTGTAGTGGGCTGATTGAATAACCGATCAAGTAAAGGCTGATAGTGGGGAGAAATTAGTGGAATGGTAAAATTTGTAGCTAAAATTGAGGAGTTTTTAATTTGGATGATAACTTAGAAACTTGAAATATATGTTTAACTGGCTTCTTAAAAAAAGAAGAAGAAATATGTTTAGCCAAAAAACAAAAGCAATGTGATCTTAATTGCTTAATGATAATGCTTCCCTAAAAAAAAAGAAAAAAAAAAAAACCCGTTAATGATAAGGGGGGAATTTAAAACTGCTGGGTAGAAATATGGAGTTTGTGTCTCAAATTTGTGTACGGTTTTTTTTTTTAATTTTTTTTTATCTGTAAGGTATATGTGTTTTTACAAAGAAAATTGTGTTTTTTTTATTCAAATGTTTTTTTTTGAAAATAGAAAAAAGAAAAAAAGACAGTTATCCAAAGTAGTGATAAAGATAGGAAAATAAGGATAATTTTTGTTTATATCCAATACCCTAAAACGTGGGGTTAAATTTTTTTTTTTTTTTTAAAACGGTGCTTAATAATTGCTTAATAACAATGGGGATATTTAAAATTGCTGGGTAGAAGTTTGGAGTTGTGTGTGACTAAAATGTGGGTATACAGGTTTTTTTTTTTTTTTTTTTTTTTTTTTGCAATAACAACATATGTGTGTGTGTGTTTTTTTTTATTAGTACATGAAACTTGTGTTTGTTTTAATTTAAATTTTTTTTTTTTATAAATGGATAAAGCAATTTGAAAACCATTAAGAGAGCGGTCCTCTTTTGTAGGCAATGTTTTAGTGGGAGTTAAAGAAGCATTTTTACCAAGTTTTGCCCCTACTTAAACGTAGGCTGTAGGGGTATTTTGGAACAAAAAAAAAAATCCGGTCTAAACAGGTGCAGCCCCTTAAATAGTAGTATAGATAATAGTGCGTAAGTGGTAAATAAAAACTAATGAATCTTTGTAAAAGTAGTTTTATTTTCTTTTCATATAGAGGTCACAAATGACTACTTCATTAATGCACTTTCATATTTGTAAAAGTCTAGATACAACTTGTGTACCACGAGGTGTTATATGCTGTACCCGGCATATATGCCGGGTACAACATATAAAAATTGGTGTACCACACCTTTTGTCATAAATAATCGACCAAGAGTGATAAAAAAAAAGTAATGAATCTTTCTAAAAGTAATTATCTATCATTCATAGGCCAAAGCCGAGTATTTCATTAAATTGTAACAAATTAATGTCATGAACTAATATTCTTAACCAATAAATTTACAAGACTTTCTAATAACAGGCCAAGGAGGAAATCTCAAACCAAAATTTTGTCATAAAACATGTAAGTACAATTAGTTAAGCATATAATGTAGAAGATAAAATACACATCTACGAGTCTAGGAGTTGTGGTAACCTCCACAAGAGGCGAGGGTATGGGGGGCAATGGCCCCTCTTGACTTTTCAAAAATCTTCCCTCCCTCTTATTTTGGACATAAATTTAAATAAAGACCCCTTAGATTTTTGCTAAAAACATGTAATCTATTTATATATTTGATTAATGTATTTTTTATTCCCTCTAATTACTCTTATGTCATACATAACTCATTAAATTAAAGTGTGCTCTATGTATATTGTAAGGGTGGGCTTTGGTTCTTAGGTCCAAAGGATGAATGGATTAAAGCCCAAAGAGCCCAACACAATAAATTTGTAGAGAGTGGGCTAAAAAGCTAGGTTTCAATGAAGTGGACAACGCCCTTTATGGGCTAAAGCTGATAAGAGAGCAAGTAAAAACGATGAATATACAAATGTGGTGCACAGAAATTCTTCCTCAGCAACGTCCAAGGAGGATAGTTTTTGAATATATTTTTCTTAGATTTGACTTCAGTTGCTATTCTTAATGCTACAGTGTTTTCTCTACAGATTTTCTACCCCCCCTCTTCTTGGAGGGCCTCTCACGCTATATAGCTCCCTTCAGGCAATCTTGGCCCTCCATTTGTTGATCGTTCAGTTCATCACTTGAGTGTTTGTCCCATCAGACACATTCCCGAACCCCTTGTGAATTGCAGCGGTTAAGGCAGAACTGTTCAGGGGTCTTCTCCACATAAATGCAGCCAAGAGACTTGGTGGGATGCATTATATGTGGGGGCAGCCACCATCCCTTTAGTCATGCTAGGGCTAACCCCATCTCCGAAACTTTTTCTCAACAATAGAACTTCCTCTGGTAATGTGCCACTGATGTGGCCTTACTGTCTGAGCGTGTAGCCTCCTCGGCACGACAATGGACTCCTCGGCCATGGATATGACACATGACACAGGTACCTTATTTGAATTCTTGTGCCCCACATATACCATATGTAATTTAATTATGTTTTGCTAGATTTCATCGGATATCGATGAGATCTCACCGAATATGGACTAGATCTTGACAGATCTCGATGGATTTGAGAGAGAGAGAGAGAGAGGATGAGAGGGATGGTGTTTTCGGTTAGAGACCTTTGGTCAATTCGATTTTTGTCGAGTTTCAAAACCCAAAACTACTGCTCAACCCACACCCCTCAGGTTATGCTGTCGGAGACTCGTCGCCAACCATAGGTTGTTCTAATCGAGTCAGTCTCGATTTGAGTGGCGTCAGATCAATCGGTTATGGCAGGTTCTGATTTGCCATGGACAACCCTAATATATATGTTGCATAAAAGTAAAGACTTATTACTAGGCGAGAAAATTTCATATGTTGAATCAAAATTACAAACACTCTTCATGTATTAGTAATAAATAATATATTACTTATATACATGTTTGTGTGTGTGCGCACACGTGTGTTATTCTTTAGGTTTATTTATTTATTTATTTTTATATGTATATTTAGCTTGACCCTTTTGAAAATATTTTCTGGCTGTGTAATTGACCTACTATTGCTCGAATAGTCCACACCATATGCTAGTAGTATGGTTTAAAAATGGACCAGATCGGTCGGTCTGATCGGTTCAATTGGAATCGAGTACCAGTCCAGTTCGGTAAAAATGCCCAAAATCAATCAAAACCGGCCAAAAATCGAGATTCAGAGGCAAATCCGGTTTTACTTCGGTTTGATTTTTAAAACCATGGCTAGTAGGTGATTGGGGTATTTTAGGCAGAGATTTAATACTCCTGGATACATCATGCAAGGGAGCCAATGGCGTCCACGGGCCCGTCAGCTCCACGGAAATAAACGGAAGACCCAATGTGATAGTAACACGAACGACGATCCCACAATGACAACCCGATGGGCGTTTCTGTAAATCGACGAGGGACCCCTGGACGGGGTGAAGAGGCAGACGGGGTAGAGAGGTCGACGGGTCTAGCGTGGCTTGGCTTGATCCCTACGAATACCTATACAAGGAAACATCTTGCATGACACGTAAGATAAAGCCCATTACTCACCCATATCGCTCTCATATGGAAAGGTATCCTAAAATCTTGGAAACTCTAAGTGCCAAACCCTCCCAGTAAGGAAAGATCCCTACTTTGAAGGGATTTCGATTCACCACTCACCACTATATAAGCACCTGACCCCCACTTTTTTCAAGTGCGCAGAAAATCCCTAATTCTCTCACTATAGAGTTTTTAGATATTTCTCATTCGTTAACTTAACTTTCGAAGGGTTCTTGACCGGTACCATACCGGTGCCTTCTATTTGGTCCATCATCAGTAGGGTTAATGTGGCCGCAAGCCTGAAATCTCTCTTTTTTTTTTTTTTTTTTAAATAAAAAAAAAGCTCCTAGTTGGAACGGGCATAGGTGTAGTTTTAAAAGCCGTTTTGAACAAGTGTACAAGACTACAAGTTGTACAGTACAACTACAACCCCAACACCATCACAACACCCCTCCGCGACTTCAAGTCTTCAACAACGTAATTAAGTTGCGAAGAAAAGAATAACGGGACGGCGGGACCCATGAGGCTTTATAAAATTTTGCAAAAGCAAAGCAAATAGCTCGAATATGCTTTGCTCTTCTCTGCAAATATCCTTTCCTCTATCTCTCTGTTTCTCCTCCACCTTTTTCTTTCTTCCTTTCTTCATCATTATATTTTCCTTTGTCTCTTTGATTGACAACGCACTTTCTTTTAAGTCTCAACATCTCTCTGACTCTCTGTGTTGTAACTTGTAACTTTCTTCGAAGTTTGAACCCCATGGAGCTAGTGCAGGAGCTTTTGGTCACAGCCTCTCTCACTCTCATCCTCTCTCTCGTCGTAGCTAAGCTCGTTTCCATGGCTATGTCCGTTGGCTCTGATCACGACTCGCAGGTGAAATCGACTCCAAATGCTCAAGAGATTGTCATGGAGGATATTCAGTTCTCGACTGTTCAGAGTTTCCAAAGCGAGACGAAGCTCCATGAATCCCTCGAAGAACAGGTCGAAGAATTCAGAGTTGAGCGACCTCTTCACCTTCAGTCCGAGGAGATCGTGGAAATTCAGACAGTTTCCGGTGATCAAATTCCTGAACTGCCGGAAAAGTCACCGGAGCGAGCTTTGGAAGAAGAGCCTCAGGTCGTTGAATTGCCGGAGAAGTTAACGGAGGTAGAGATCGTAAAAGAGAGCTTGGAGAAGAAAGAGGAGGTTGAAGAATCGTCAACGGAGAAGGAAGTAGTTGCAGAAATATCTGAGGAGACGAGGTTTGATTGTAGCGAAGAGGAAGATGATTGGGAAGGAATAGAGAGGAGCGAGTTGGAAAAAGCTTTTGCGGTGGCAGCAAAGTTCGTCGTGGAATCAGGGGACAAGGAAGATGGGTTGGTGAATGTAGGGAGTGATGTGCAATTGGAATTGTATGGGCTTCACAAAGTTGCTACCGAAGGTCCTTGTCGTGAATCTCAGCCTATGCCTCTCAAGCTCTCTGCTCGTGCCAAGTGGTACTAAACTTAATTTCCTCAACTTTCTAATTAAAAAAAATATTAATTTGGATTTGGGTTGGTTTTAGATGTTTATTTTGTATCTTTGTTTGTTGAATTGTTTTAATCAATAGATAGTGATTGACTGAGGTTAAGGGTGAGTTGAATTCTTCTCAATTGGCGTATAGACTTAGTGATGATCACCCATTTGAGGTTAAGAATTGAGATACAGAAGAAAACACCATAATCTGCAATTATTATGATAAACTTTAGTTCTTGACGCCGCGAAGCTAAAATTAGAAATGTTAGTATTTTAGTTCATAGTGGCTTTAGGTATTCGATTGGCGAGTTCGAGAATATGTAATGGGCTTACAGCATTTTAAGGATTAGATGGTTCTATTTCGCAATCTTTTTGACTTAGAAAAGATTGAAAAAAATGGGTCATTCACAACCACTTAGTAAGAGAGGGGGGAAGGGTTAAGGATTTACCTAGTCTGAGATGTCACATTGTTTGAGGTTAGTTCTATGCATTCCTTCCCAAGAATCCTTACCCAGAATATTTTCTCAGGCCTACAAATTATTTTCCTCTCTTTGAATTTCTTACCAGTTATGTTCCCAATTCCAAGTAAATTGCACAAGATTAGATACACTTTCTTAGGTGCTCAAAAATAGACCTTACACAATAACACTTGTAAAATCTTTTTACCGGAAAACTTTTTCAAACTTAGAAAAAATCTGAATGTGGAGAACACTCTAGGGACTACCCTATACCAAATTACAAGGTATAGCTTGATTGCTAGTCATAATAACAGGGTTGAAAGCTGCTATGTGTGAGTGATCGAGGGCACTGGTTACGTTGTGCAAGGAATGCTTGGCAAAAGCTGGGGAACATGAGTCCAGAGGTGGCAATGGAGCAGTATATCGACCTTCTCTCAGATAGAGTTCCTGGGTGGACAGAAGACAAATTTGCTGTAAGTCTTTTGCTTTTTGATCACTGTGTCTTTCTGGATTCTTCAATGACAGAATGTTTGGCTCAAGTTATTTGGACATAATTTTTTATACAGGGAGGCATTAAAGCTGATTCCTCAGAAGCAGTAGTATCCAGTACTGTTGCTGAATCCTCAGAAGTTGAAATATCCAGTAAAGTTGCTCCTGATGCTAGCACATTTTCACAGCATCAACCTAATTATACAGCTTATATAGATGAGAGGTAGACTAATAGAATTTATGCCTCCATCTGTCTAAAATATCTTATCTTTGTTTATTGTGTTTCACTTTTCTTGCACATGCCTCTTCCTTGCAGGAAACCAGAACAGAAGAGTGGAGCTGAGGAAGCTGATCAGACTGGAGGCTCAAACTTGGAGGACAAGGTATGATAATAAAATTGTTCACATTTAATTTACCTATCCCTCTGTTTAATTATCTCAAAGTACCATTAGGCCACGAGGTTTTGTGGAGTAGATAATTTGCAGAAGTTCATTTTACAACACAGATGGTGGAGACTGGATTCTTTATGCTTTTGTTGCTAGAGAGGAGGTAAAAAGAAAACTAGCTCATAAAAAGAACCAGTTTAGGTGCTAACTATGTTAATACTGAATCACAATGTACATAAAAAATTTCTAAAAACCTTCAAGAAACAAAGCAATATTATAGGAACCTCCTAAAATAAATTGCAGTTGCAGTCCAAATCCATGATTCCAACCTCATCACTTAGAACCTTTTTTTTTAGCGATACTTAGAACCTTTTGAAGGGTTGTGGATTTCAATATTTCAGTAATTAAAATGATTGTGTGGTTGGAAAAGAAGTAAAAAGCAAATAACACTGAAATAAAAGTTGTAAGAAAATTGGAGCAGCTTCTACTCTATTTTCTTCACTTTTGAAATCCCATAAACTGTGCTATATTTGTTATTCTCTAAATTTTCCTATTCCTCACCACTCCTGATATACATTTCTTAATGTTGATTGTACTCTGAACAATATGATAGCTTTAGATGCTTTCTACCGCTTCTAGATCTTGAGTCTTCCTATTTGTAAAAGAAACTTCTATCTTGCTTTGTAGAGCACTGGCCATGCATTGTTTCAGAGAATCAGTGGTCTGATATTAACTCACATCGCATTAATGAACTCAATTAATTCATTTATGTCAATACATTCATAAAATTAAAATTATAACAAAGCCCATAAATATGACTTTGAAGTTTGTTCTAATCAAAGCTTTGATTTAAATTTTTTTCATGATTTATGACTTATGGTGGTGCTTCCTGGTACCTTTAGCTATTTTGTACATGAATAATAGAAGAAGCATTTTAAGATTCTCCTTTCTCACCTTCTATGTCTTAACTCTTGACACTTTAGAAATTACCTCCGATAGAAGGCAAAGGAACTTACCCTTCTATGTAGTGAACCTTTGTATTGACAATTTGGGAGGATAAGTTATATCAGCTTTTATTTGGCTTTCTATGTTGAATAACAGAAGGTGCCTTATGCATTCGCATTGTCTAGAGAGTGAACAATAATATTAAAAGCGCTATAGATTTTATGTTTGTTGTGCTTGTTTTGAAACTTGGTCCTGATGTACATTTTTGGCTGATAAATGAACTAAAGGAAGGACTGCCAATCATTTAACTATTGAGTTACTGATTAATCCGAATGTTTCTTTGGATTGAATTGGTTCAAATAGGAAGGGTTTAGAAGTTTTGCTCATATGTTTTAAGCCTATAAGCTTTTCTCAATTGTTTTCTTGACTTTTCTGGCATTTCTAGCCCTGTAGTTTTCTGCTCATATTTGATACTTATAATTCCTCCCGGCATCAAGTTTGCTTTGATGTGTCCCTTTGGGTTAGATCTAAAATTTTTCCCATAATATCTAATCACCCATTTTCTGACCTTTGTTGATATGTCATGAATAGTTATTTAGGAATCCAAATCATTGGAAAAAACTATACATAACACAGTCTAGTGTGAAAATTTTCAGGCGAAAGAATGAAAGAATTGCTCTGTTTATTGATCTCCCCAACCACAGGGGCTATTCTCCTGGATTTGCTTGACTAGCAGCAGGACTGATTCTTATCACCAAGTTTAAATGTGCTACAAGTATAAGAAGTTCTTGTGCTGTTTATACTATCATTTAATCTGTCCTAAGATCATCATGATGTTGTGTTGTAAAAACTTGCTATGTATGTATTGTGAATATGGGTGTGAATAATATATAATTCAGCTGCGAATCCCAAAATTTATTACCTGGCGGTTCAAGATAATATATTGATTTTACGTGGAAGTTTTTCCTTGTCTGATTTTCCCTACATTGTTTGCCTTTTTGTTTTGATTGCTGCGTTTCAAAGTTTTTATGCTTGACATTGGCATCACTTAATTGGAGGTTGGAATTACGTAAAGGAATATCCAAGGAACGTTGCACAAATGTGTCTAAGATAGTTGCACCAAAAAGAGAATATTTGCTTTTGTCAAACTTGATAATCTAAAATTCATTCTCATGCAATTGAAAGTGCCCCTCACGTTTAGACTTTTGGGAAGGGTGAACTAGTTGGTTAAATTAAAGTGTCCCTATTATCTCAATGGCTTTTGGGCCATGAAACAGAACTTGTGTTCTTGGTAGTATTTGATTGCAACGTGGGTTATCAATACAAGTTCCTTGTTGAAAAGACCGGAAAAGGTTGCTATAATTTGGCAATTTCCAATGTTAGGCTGGAAACAGGCTAAATCCTTTGAGAAGTCAATGAAACTGTTATTTTCAATATCAGTTATTCATGCTATCTCAATAGAATAGTAGTTTCCTTTCCTAGTCTTCTAGGCTTCTAGCGTAATCACCCTTTTTGTACATGAACCATAAGTAGAGAATTAAAAGAAGGAAAATGCTAACGATTGCCCTTAGGACATTAGTTAACAATTCATTTTAAGAAAGTTTTGACATTACTTTTATGGAGAATGAAAAAAGCTGTCAAAATATTAAAATTTTTTTTTCCCAATAAAAGCTTCTTTTAACTGGATTGTTAACCAATACCTTAAAAGCACTTGTTAGCATGACTCAAAAGGCTCAGGACCATCTTTGACGGATGATACTATGAGTTTCCCAGACAACTTTTTCCAAATTTTTCGTGAGTTTCACGTTTGTTAGGTATTGATTCCTCCTCATAATTGCTTAAGCTGCTTTTGGGTTGGATGTTCTAAATTCTAATACAACAAATGATTTTTGACAACCAGTTGAAAAATTTCCAAGCACCAAATTATTGACTTTTGCAGAATTTAAAAATAAAAATAAGATTTTCCATCCATGATTTTAGCAAAATAATAGTCAATTACTTGGTTTATTACATAATATAGCTCAAGCTTCACATCAAACTTAGGAGGTAAACTAAAAAGACACATAATTGCTACCTTTTTTTTTCGTTCCCTCTTAAGTTCTGAGGTTTAAAACATTAAAACCTGGAGAAATCATTCATCCTTATTATAGCTTTAAACAACACTACTAAATTCAGTTAAGTTTTTTTTGGAGGCAAGTATGAGCCCCCACCAGAACCTGTGCCAGTAACATATCCTTGATATCCTGAGCCTAAGCCTGAGCCTGAGCCTGAGCCAAATCCACTTCCTCCACCACTACCACCCTGACCATACCCAGGCTCGAAGCCGTCACCACCCCCTCCACCACCTCCCCCACCTGAACCATAGCCACCCTTGCCCCGTCCACTACCGAACCCGCCACCACTACCATCACCTGTACCATACCCTCCACCACCAATACCCGAACCAGACCCTCCACCGCTACCACCACCTGAACCAAACCCTCCATTGCCTGAGCCCCCACCACCACCAAAGCCTCCGCCACCACCACCACTTCCAGATCCAAAACCACCACCACCACCACCACCACCAACAACTCCTCCACCCCCATTGCCACCATAACCCGACCCAATCCCACCCCCTCCACCACTTCCTCCATTATAACCACCAGCAGTTAGCCCTAGATGGCCAGCCCCTTCACTCAACCTACTATGTAGCACATGGCCCGATCCATATCTCTCACCACTCCAAAACCTTCCTTCGCTTTTAGCTTCAACTAGTGTGTAGCTAAAGAGCCCCAAAACCATGAAAATGAGACTCCACGAGACCACATTATTTGTTCCCATGACTCTCCTTAGTAGAAATGCAACTGCTCCCTTACAAAGAACACGTACAACACAACACTTGCTTAGGTAAAGCATCTAAAATAAATACAATAAATTGAATTATTATGGATAGATAACAAAAGATGAAATCAAAGATTAGAGCTTACCACTATATTCCCCGTTGCCTTTTAGCCTTCCTACTACGTATTGTAAGAAAGTTAACAAGCTTAATTCATAAGAAAGTATTATCTGAGCTGTTATGATTATGTAATTAATTTGTAGCTCATGCAATCAAAGTAGCTTGATAATACTTAGGTTTAGTGTGGATCCCAATAAAGGAGTATGTATATATATATATAATGTTGTTCTTAATACTAAGAGTTTGTGGGACGTATGAGCCGTTGCAGCAAAATTAGAGGCGAGAGGGTGTGCATGCATGATGAGCCAACGCGTGTGAGCTCATTCTGGTGGATAGAGCAATTTGCATGATTTCTAAGCGTGCTACATTCAGTTGAGATGTGAGAGGAGCTATATCATATGATTCATATGTGAAGCATAAATTATTTGTTTAAATCTATCCCTCTTTTTTTTTCCTATACAAACTCAGGTTAGAATATTATTTATATCATTCTCAAAAAAATAATGTTATATATATATATATATATATATATATATAAATAAAATCTATTTAGTTATTTCTAGAAACTCAAGTGAAAGCAATATATTGAGGCAGACAACAACAATTGATAATAACGAAGGCCCATAAAGAAAATGAGCTGGGCTAATGATACGAAAATTTCAACGTTCTTGTTTAGAAAATAACTCAACCAACTGTTGGGTGAACCCTCCCAACTGTTGGCCCATTTTGGTTTTGGTATATTTTTTTTAAAGAAAAAGGAAAGGCTATACTATGAGTGGAAGAAAATGTTTTATATTTTGATAAGGATTAAAAATGAAATGAATGCTTTAGTTATATGTAAATATCGATCTGTCAAAAGATGAACTCATTTTTCCAAATAAGCATTCAAGTTTTAAAAACAAGGTTTTGTTATTTTTATTTAGATAAAATTTAGCTACAAAATTGGTTGTCTTTAGGTTACAACTTTACTCAATTTATTTTTATTGGAGGTAAATTTTGACAAATTCACCATTGGATTACATCTTCTTCTTATATTCTCCATGCTTGCAAAATTTCTAGAAAATTAAAAACTAATAACTATGTCATAAATAAATAAATAAATGAGAGGCATTAGTGGTGACAACTCATTTAAGCATAATTATAATAACTCATTTTCAGTTGAAGAACTAATGGTTGATAGGCCTAGAGCCTTGGACAAAGGGGGAAAAAGCACACCATTTGCTAGGTTAAGTTATAGCTTGATTTCAGTTTTACCCAAAATATCAGTGGTTTCAAGTGATATGTAAATGGTAATAGTTATTAAATTGAACTAAAAATCATGCCATCGCCCCAAAGGTTTGGATTTAGAACCTCCCTCGTACCAAGACCCTAAGAACTAGACCACGATTCTGAGTGGTAATATATGAGTTGGCTGAAGGTCCAATATTGAGTCTTTATAGAAGAATAAAAATAAATAAAAGTAAGATCTAATGTCGTGGGCACTAGCATCAGTCTCACTAAACTAACTAAAAAAAAAAAAGAAAAAAAAAAGAAAAGAAGCTAAAGTCCCCTAAAACTCTCATACATTTAGTCTTAATATTTTGTCCCAAAAATTTACAAATGAATAGTGTCTTAATAAGTGTATTGAGACATTGTTCATCAACAAACCAATTTACCCCCAATTTATATTCATCTCTCTCTCTCTCTTCCTTCGAATCAAACCTCCATTGTCGAGCTCCTCCTTGAACAAATCTCCACCTTTCGTCACTACCATTATTGATGGCTATGTGAGTGTCATCCCTACCTCTTTCTTCAAATCAATCAGGTGGTTGTGCGATGGCTCCATTTCCAGATTTGAGTCGGGTGGTTGGGTTGTGTTTGATATGGATTTGTGTTGGTTTATGGATTTGGTTTATGTTCATGGTTTGATATGGGTTGTCTATTTTATGCGAAGACTTCGGTTTGTAATTTATGGATTTGGCTATTATGAGTGACGATGGCTTTGTCTTTTTGCCTAATGGCTTTGTGTTCTAAAATCCTTCGGTTGTATCTATTGGCAATGCGAGTTGTGATGGCTTTGTCTCTCTGGGCTAAAATGAGTAGAGAAATAAAGTAAAGATGGGAGAGAAAAAAAAAATTACATATAGATGTAGGTATATGCAAGCATATGCTTGATAAAATAGCAAAAATGATATATATATATATATATATATATATATATATATATATATATTTTACTAAATTTGACTAAAACCACCTTGAAGTTAATGTAAATCAGTAGTGCTAGAATCACAATTTTGCTATAATTTATTTACATGGTGAGTTATGAGCGGCGGAGATGTAAATCCATATGAACCCACTACTTTTACTCCATCACTCACAATTTGATCACGAGATAATTTGTGGTAAAAATTATAATTTTTAGTATGTTCGTAGTATTTTTGGATGTAAAAAAAGTTTAGGAAGGCCTCACATTAGCCACTCTCATTTATCATTTATTTTTTTTCAGCTAATGATTCAATTTAAAAAATAAAGAAGCTTGCTCTAGCAAGCTGATGGGACTACCTTAGGTTGACCTGTCGGTCGTGCCCCACCGATATGAACACAGCCGTAAATGTCTGGTGCAATTCCAAAAAATAGCAATAAGTTGGGCACACTTCAATTATTTTATGAATGTTGGCTACTGCTTTTGATAGTGATGAACTTTGTACGTGTTCATATTTATTTATTAGTGTGAATGCTGCCTTTCACAGTTCACTGCTTTAATCAGGTCCAAGTGCTCTAATAATTCTACTCCCATTCAAAAAATAAGAAAAAAGAAAAAGTGCTCTAATAATTGAGGGGAAGTTTTATCTTTTTATGCCTACAAACTTTTGGGACGAACAGAACACAGTTGAATGACAGAACATGTGTCCGTTCGGTGAACTGTGTAAAAAATGAGAAAATATACCATGTGATGTATTCAATGTATGTGGGTTGTGGATACGTGCATCAAATTTATGATATACCTCATCATGTAAAAGAGGTCCTTTTGTGAACGCGAAGGTAATTTAATTGCCCAAAACATAATCAAATGGGCCATTTTTCCTCAAGAGTAAGAAATATATGTCCTTAATTTTTCTTCTTTTATTTTACCATAAGAATAGGATTCTCTAGAGTTTTTGGGTAATTTGCTACATAAAATTCTTTTAATATTAACCTTTTATTTTATAATTAATGGATAAAATGATACCATATCATAAATCCATTAAAGATTTCTTAAAATATGAGTGATAAATCAGTTATTATAAGAAAAAGAAATCGACACATCATTTAATACATTTTAGTTTTTCGAAAAAAAAAAATAGAAAACCCAAATCTCTACCACCATCACTCTCGTCTATATTCTCACCGTCGGCACCATGGTGTTTCATGATCCCATATAAGGGAATAAACCACATCTGGGTTTTCTATTCCGGCATTAGAATTAATAAAGATTGCAAACCAAAATTTGCAAACCAAAATAAAGATTGCAAAACAAAACTAATTTCTTATGATTAAGGGTGCCAAGGAAAACGCCATTTTGGTTACAATGGGAAAAGTACTTTTTGTTTGTTTTTTACAATGGGAAAAGTACTTGGTCATGGAAAAGATGAAGTTCAAAGTAGAGCCTGCAAAAAGGACAACTTTAACATTATCAACCACAAAGCAACCAAGGTCGCTGTGGCCTGTGGGGGGTGGGGCACCAAACTTTGTTAACAAATCTAGCATTGAAAACCTTAGAAGAGAAAAAGTTTGCAAAATGCCCAGTTTCACTTTGTATGAGAGAGTTTCTAGAGCTTCCGCCATTAGAAATATGGAAGCTAGTTGATAACGCAGAGACCATAAGAAATATGGGTTCTTTATTCCAGCATGGTAGTGAGAACAGAGAGGAGAGAGATAGTGATAAATCTGGCTTTCTAAAGTGGCATCATTTCTAAAGTGGCTAGTTGAAGGACTTTTTTTAATAAATTAATGACGTGGCATCATATGAACAATTTATTATAAAGCGAATGATTAAGATTAAAAAACCTCTATGAGTACCCTAAAAATTATAAATAATCTAAATTCTTATTATAATTCAACAATAAGAAGGAAGGATTTGAACCTAAATGTCTCTATTGAAACTACTAAAATGTATTAACCAATCAAGCTACAACGCTTTTGACAACTGAAGAGAATTTTACTTTCCTATTGTTGTAATATGTTTCTTTCTTGGGTCATATGATGTATGTTTGATGTTTTGATTATTGTTTTTTATCATTAGACTAAGAAACCAATTGGTTTTTAGTGTCAATGAGAAACTAAAGTCTTCATCATTAGGATTCTCAAAAAAAAAAAAAAAAAAAAGTCTTCATCATTAGACTAAGATATCAATTGGTTGGTGTTAGTGGGAATCGAACCGCATACTTTCCTACAGTTGTAATTTGTTTTTTCCTTAATGATAATTTTCATTCCATAGTATGTGCTCTCTAGTTTTTAGACGTGTCCAACATTCCAACCGTGTCCTATTTGCTTTGAATGAGGACATACGGTAGTCTAGATCCTAAATTTTTTTTTTTTTTTTTATAAAGAATTTTAATTTATGGTGCATGTTGATGCTCTAATTATTACTCTTTATCATTAGATTAAAAAACTAATTGGTTTATGGTGTCAATGGGAATCTAAGGTTTTTAATTTTTATTATTAGACTAAGACATCAATTAGTCTTTGGTATAGGTGAGAATTGAACCTTAGATTTCTTATTTGACGATAAAAGACTTTACCAATTGAGTTAACTAGAACCCACTAGTTTTTTTTTTTTTTTTTTTAAAGAGAGTTTTAACCTATGACGTTTGCTCCTGATGATAGCTCTTTATCATCAAACCAAGACATCAATTAGTTTTTGGTGTAAGCGGAGATTAAACCCCAAATCTAGAACCCACTAGTCTAGATCTTAATCTTGACTGTCAATTTCACTCAATATAGGTCATTGATGATTAATGTAAAAACAAAAGTCTATTGATACAACTGTTGTCAAAACTCGCTTATATATGACAAGTTTTGAATGACGGGAAAAAAGTGGTAAGTCTATAACTTTACTACTCGCTACTCACCACTCACCACATATACGAGTTGTGACAAAAATTGTGTCACTTATTTAATTTGTTATGGCAATAGACATTTTGATCTAGAAATTAGATAAAAACGACTCCAATGAGTTTTGAGTTATGACCTCCTTTTCAAATTATATTAGAAAGTATCAATAGAAAAATAAAAATAAATGACTTTTTTCTTTGCTTTGCCTTTATTAAGAAAGGAAGAGTAACGGGTAAAGACACAGGAGCAACTCTCAATAATTAATTCCATTTTGATTCTTTAGACACAAACTTTTTTTTTCTTTAGCCTTAAATCTTTTTTTTTTTGAGAAATAAAACTTTTTTCTTTAGCCTCAAACTTAAAGGGAGAGGAAGCGTCCTAAAAGTTATTTCTAACAATAAAATCAGCTACACAATATTTCTTACTTTATTGGATAATATGCAGCTTTACAACTTTTTAAAAATCATTCTCTGATAAGAGGAATGGTGTTTTTGTAAGCTTTTAAACTTTTTTTTTCCCAGTTTAGGGAAAATAAAACTAGAGAAAATTTTCTATTTAAGTTTAAAAAGAAAATAAATAAATACTATTATCTAAAAATGCAACTAAACAAGTCATTAGTGTTTCAAAGTAACAAATATATAGCGATCCAGTCAATGAGTTTTCTATTAGCATATTACATATATTATTTCGGATTTGTGATCAAGTACAATGTAGACTCTAATTAAAAAAAGAAAAAGTTATTGTAGTTAATAATTTATATTAAGTAGCTAAAAGTCTTATAACTCAACTAGTTAACATCTTTTGGTATCTTCAACAAAAACATCTAAGATTCAAAACATTTTCACTCCCAACCATCGAATAATTTATACCAATAAGCAATGTATTTTTGGGTATATGTCTCTCCGCTAGACCACACAAAAGGAAAATTTACTACTAGATAGACCACTTTGCTCACCCAGTAAATGGTTTTCCTAGCTACATTTCTACTTTCAAACAAGAAAGAAAAGAAAGATTGTAGGCTGCTACAAGGAGACATTGGTGGAGAAAGATTGTATCCTAGCACTAATAGACTAACACAACCATTGGTGGCTGATTGCAAGGCCATGCTCCAAGCTTTTCAAGAGGTTCGTCTACTACGCTATTACAGGGAGACCAACAAAAGCTGCTGACACTAGCAAAAATAGGCTTTGAACTTTAGTAACTCTTCTATTTTTTTCACTTGTTTTCATCAGGATAGTACTATTAATGATTAATATGATCCATGTTTAACAAAAAAAAGAAAAAGAAGAAAGATTGTGCGATTAGGTAAGGTGGATTTACTTTTTTTCTTTTGAAACCAAGAGATGTACGTACTACGCACTCCCTAAACCTAGGGTTTTAGGTTAGCTTTCTTATGGATTGGGTTAGACTTTTCTATCATGAATATTCTTGCACTAGTCTACATTCATAAAACCAATAGGAAATTAAAATTGAGATCAAGTTAGGAAACGAAGATAAATTATTAGTTTAATCATCATTTATTGTCAAAACTTACTTATCAATTAAAAAAAATCATCATGGAAAAAGTTTCTGAAAGTAAGTAGATGCGCTTTTTGCTTTTATTTATTTTTACTTTATACAATAAAATAGTAAACAAAAGCATTTTAATAGATTTTTGGAAAATTTCGTAAGAATAATCAGCTAGAATGTTTTTAAATGCAGGTTGTGATTAAGCTGTGAGTTTGGGGTAATTTATTTTCATTTGTGTATTTTACTTAAAAAATAAGTTGAGTTATACCTGACTAAAATAAAACTTAAAAAAATTCTACTTGCAATAGTGTTAAAAATAAAGTGACTTATAAACTAGACAAAACCCAACAGGTTTGTCGTATAGTATTGGAGATTAGGAAAAAATGGGTAAATACCCTTAATTTTAAAATTATGTAGCAAAATACTACTCTTTCCAAAATATTTAGTAAAATGCTACTGTTTTCTGAACTCAATTTTAACAAAATTGATTTATAAGTGGAACTCAACATTAGCATATTTAATATCAAGTTCTACTTTAAAATACACATATAACTCAATTTTGAGGATATTAAATTTTACACAAAAGTTTTAAGAGCCATTTTGCTAAATGCTTTGAAAATAAAGATTTTTTCCTATATAGTTTTAAAATTAAAGCTATTTACTCTTTGCCCAGAAATTAATCAAATTACAAAGAAAAATGGCAACAACCAGATTCCAGAACCAATCATAGTCCAGATTCCATCACTAAACTATATTGATAGAAAATCATCAATAATTCTAACAGTGAGGCAACAACCAATCAACTTTCTTTCATTTTCTCACTGTTTTTTTGCCTTTAAGGTTTTTTTTTTTGTTTTTTTTTTTCATATTACGTGTTTTATTGATGTACAGAGTGACCTTGAAGTTGACACTTGGAACTGATAAGATACCAACTGAAAATTGAAAAAGAAACATCCAGAATGGCATATGGTCCAAAGTTCACATTACTTTCACGTAATAAAATAATTTTGATTGGGTCCGGTTAACGTGTGCCCCAAGAACACACATTAAACTATCTATTTTTAGAAATATTTTCTCTGAAATTGAAAAAATTGTCAATACTTTTTCAATTTAAAATTTTTTTTTTTCAAAAAATGAAAATTATTGTGTGACCTTAGGACACACATTAACAAAATCAATTTTAATTTTTGAGCATCATGTTCTTTCAGAAAGCAGAAATGATAGGACGTTGTCTCCTGTCAAGATCTGTATGCATCAAGAAAATGTTCAGGCCTTTCATTTTTGGATCCAGGAGTTCAAACTCATCAACATTTTAATAATCTTTTGCAACTATTAATTCAACCTTCAAAGTCAAAATTAGTTAGGCAAGCGTGGTTTCAGAAAGCTGACTGTTTTGCATCACTGTAAAGTTCAAAGGCAATAATTATGAGAGGTGTCTTTAGCGATACTTGCAAAAAAATAGTGTCTTATTATTTTGAAGCGACAAAAATTAGCTAAATTCGAAGGTGACAATAAACATTAAACTAATGGAAATCACTTAACGCATCTGACATCTCTAATCAGCAATAATTAATTAGTGGCAGGCCCATGCCAGCTAATTTTCTCAAATGAGTGGAGTGGGAGAAGATATAAAGACTTCTATTTCAGTCAGTGTCAGACATTACGATGATTTATTTTTTTAGCTCAATCCTTAGCATGATTAACGAAGGAATGAGATTAATTTCTTATCATCTTTAAATTTTGTAAGTATAAAAGACATAAAGAGAAAATGTAATTGTGGGGTCGAAAAATTTGGCAACCGCGACCCACTTTATACTGGGCCCAAAGCCCACGCCGAAGAGGAAGAAGTGGCCGAGGATGAAAGAAGCAAGTTCAAAGTGCCCTGAAACGTTGCCGAGGACGATCCTATCCTCGGCCAACCGAGATCAAAGAAGAGAAGAGTGGCATGCCATCAAAGGCAGTCTCTTAGAGCACCCTAAGGAAAAGGACAGGTACAATGGGTCAGCCATGGAAGCACGGTGGAGGAGCAATCCAAGGAGAAACTGTCACCTCCGCGTTAAATGCCTACAACTAACGTCCTGACCGCATTGATGAGGGAATGACCCCTGAACAATAGTACCTTGGTTACCGCAACTCACAAAATGTCAGAGAGGGTGTCTGATGGGACAGACACTCAAGTATAGGATTGGATGATCGACAAGTGGAAGACCAAGATCAACTGGAATGGGGTATATAATGTAAGGAATCCTCCAGGAAGAAGGGGGGAGAGATGGCGCTATAACAATCTCAAGAACTCCTGTAACCAATCTCATTCAATATTTACTAGAACAAAACTCCTCGGATTGTGTCGAGGACAAACTTTCTTAGAATAAACTCAGTCCATCTCTGTTTGATTGTCATGAACACCATATTAATTGTTGTCCATGCACTAAAGCCTAGCTCTTTGGTCCACTCTCTACAAATTCATTGTATAGGGCTAGTTGGGTCTGAGTCCACTCATCTAGTAACAGAAGTGCTTAAATCCAGTCCCTACAATTGATGCCGTCTGTGGGGAAGAACTTGTGCATTAGTGAGTGCAATGGTTAATCATGGTAGGATCAAGCTCCCATCAACAAGAGTCTCTGAAGAGGGTCATTTTGGCGGTGGTGCATGCTACACGAAAGCTTCCCCACTATTTCCAAGGACACATATAGTTGTTGTCATAACTCAGCTTTCGCTCAGGTCTACGCTTTGAAGCACTGATTATGCGGGGAGGATTGCTAAACGGGGCACAGTTCTAGGGGCTTCTGACATCAAGTATATGCCCCGTACCTCTGTCAAGGGGCTGGTTCTCGCGGGTTTAGCAGCCCGGTTCGCTGAATCCCCATTTGAGAAAGAAGCCAAGAATCAAGGCATGGATGGAAAATCAGTTGGCACCATCTCCCTGCAAAAACTTCTATTCTAGAAGGAATATATTGATATCCTGGGATCTTTTGATGCGGTTAAACAGAACCTTAGCCATGTCGGATCCTCGGACCTCCTGCTTTGGGGGAAATTAACACGCACTGGCAACATTCTTTGATGGTTGCACAGCTTGCGGTATAGAGCACATGGTCATTTTCCTAGTTGTTTCTACATAGTTAACTTATTTAAAGTTAGCGGCCGAGTGCTACTGTCAGTTTTTGTTAAAGTCGGAGTGACAATTTTTTCGTTACCATCAACAGCATCAACCCTAAGTCCCATTGGAGGGAAAAATAACAACATACCCATTCATGAAATAGTTATTACTGAGAAAGAAAAGATTCATAAAGTAAAAAGTGCAGCCTTTGTTATTAAATAAAGGAAAGATACATCATATACAAAGCGGCTTAGGTAGGCTTGTTTTAAAGCTAACAATAAAAAGAGAAAGCCCATAGGAATGGTAGATTCACAATCTTGTTCTAGCAGCAATCGAGCCAGTATGGGTGGTACCAGCGATGAGAAAGAAGAAGAGGCGAATACGCTTGGTGGACCTTTCTTCTCCTAACGGCAAGATGTTCTGCTATCAAGGCTGAGAAACAGGAAACCCGTCTATCCTTGTCCTCGTTGATTTGCTTGATCAACCTTGAGTCACTTTCACATCTATGCACACATGATATATGCCTCCAGGTGAGACCCAAACTTTGTCACACCGAAAGTCTGATGCAATCTAAACCTGCTTTGGTTCTTGGATGAAGGAGGAGGGTCTTCTTTCTTGCTCGGATGAAAGGTAGTAACATCTTTGGCCTCTATTTCCTTTGCCTCAATTGCGTCATCCTGGATCTTGGCGGCACCCTTGGTTTCTGAGGGGGGCTCGGTTTCCTTGCCCTTGCCTTTATCCACGGCCACATCATTCCCTAGGCCATGATCACGATCTTAGCAAGATCCTTGGGAATGCCTGAAGGGTTGAGCACTTGAATTTCCTGTAGAACTCAAGGATTTGTAAATGAGGAAGAACGATTCCCTCAAGGTGCCTTATATAGAAGGCGAAATCTAGGGGAAATTAATCCGCACAAAATTCAAAGAAAGAGTTACAAGCGAAATAAATCCCGCCCAATTTTCAAAGAAATCACCAGCCGTTGGATCGGCGTCACTTCATAAAGATATTAATGAGGGTGCGCCTCGCGTACCGAAACGTCAGGAACGCAACTTGAATAGTTAAAAGACGCCTCGCAATCAGAAGTGGTGAAAAATAGGCGCGATGGGGCTACTATCACATGTGGGGGTGAAAGGCCAGGAAGCCCATATCTGTGCCTATGTTGGGCCAAAAGCCCAATCCGAGGAAGAACCCCTCCCCAGCAAGGCAAGGCTGAGGACAAAGGGAATGGTTTGCCATTAAGAGCGACACTCCGATGATGAAAGCGATGATGACTACAAGCACAGATCGAGAACTCCTCCAAGCGAGACCTTATATCACGAGGAAGAGCACTATCGGGGGCGTAAATGTAAAAGCCCATACCCTAGGGGCTTAGGAAACGATGCCATGAGCATGGCACTGGATCAACAGGGGAGACACCTTTTGCCATGACCTATGGGGCCGAGGCTGTTATCACACTAGACAGAACCAAGGTCTTGCATGGTCCTCGGACTCAAACCTATGGGGAAACTAGTTACTTCAAAAAGAATCTAAGTACTAGACGGAACCAAGGTCTTGCATGGTCCTCGGACTCAAACCTATGGGGAAACTAGTTACTTCAAAAAAAATCTAAGTACTAGACAGAACCAAGGTCTTGCATGGTCCTCGGACTCAAACCTATGAGAAAACTAGTTACTTCAAAAAGAATCTAAGTACTAGACAGAACCAAGGTCTTGCATGGTCCTCAGACTCAAACCTATGGGGAAACTAGTTACTTTGAACACCTATCTAAGCAGCGAACAGTATCTAGAATGGAACTTGACTCCTTGGATCACCTGCCCTGCCTGTCCATGAGCATCACTTAAGGCACTTCAAGGTACACCTAAGTCATTTCACTTAAAGTATCGCTTAAAGCATGAATTACTTTTCCTTTAAAATCAATACTGTAATATCTTCTTAAGCTTGAATTAAAAGTTGCATGGTGAATTTAACATCCCCAATTGTCCGATTAATAAAGGATGGCGCACACTACTAAGGATATTCAAGTGTTAGTAAAAGCACGAAGACATAATAAATAACTGGGCATTATCCTTAAAAGAAATGAGCACATTCCGTTACCGTTACGAAAGTTCAAGTACACTAAAAAAAAAGAAAAAAAAAAAAGAAAGAAAGGGGGAAACAACAATCGAAGCAATATGAATAGATAAAAACAGTCTATTTCTTCAACTTTGTGGTCACTTTGTCCTTAGAAGGTTGTTGAAAAGCTGTATCAGAGGCTGGAGGATCCTGGCTTGGGAGGATGGCTTCAGAGGGCGCAGCAGGGAAGACCAAGTTTGACGCCATTTCAGCAGGAGGAGCTTGAGGGTCGGCTAGGGGCTTCACCACCTCCTGGGGTGCTTCCTGGTTGCTGGTTATCTCTCTCTCTAACACCCCAGAGTGCTCAGCCTCCTCGGCAAACTGGCCAAGAGGAGCAGGAACATTGCTGATCCCCTTTTGGCCTACCTCAGCCACTTCGGAGGCAATATCAGCTTCAGGGCCAGCAGAAGAGGACTCTCGGATGGCAAGAGGGAAGTATACATTCTCCACCTTCCAAAGATCGGATGAAGCCTCAACCCCAGCTTGCTTAAGGGCTTCATTCCAAGTCTGGGAGCAGTAGAGCCTGCAAACCCCAGGTACTTGAGCCTTGAGAGCAGCCTCGGTCTCAGCCACTCCCGAGGTAAAAGCTTCCTCCTCGGCCTTCTCCTTAGAGGTCTCGGCCTTTGTCCTGGTGAACTCAGCCTTTACTTTAGCTCTCAAGGCTTCATCCCTGGCCCACTCCGCGACGTTTTTGGCCCCTTCTGCCTCGGCCAATTTCTTCTTCAGATCAACAATGTGCTCCTTGGCAATCTTCAGCTGATCCTCAGCTTTAAGCAGGCGCCTTGTCTATTCCTTAGCTTGTTTTTGGGTGCTACCCAGGCCTGATACAGCACTATCCCTAGCCCTCATCATCTCCTTTAGATCCTCCTTTGCTTTCTGGAGATCAGCCTCGGAGTTCTTAAGGGTCCGCGTGGCATCCATGCGCTTGTCACGCTCGAGGTCCAGGGTCCTGCTCTGGTCATTGGCAGCCTCTTCTAACCTATAGGTGGTCTGGATAGCCTGCCAATCGAAACAAGTACACGATAAGTCGGAAACCAAAGAATAAAAATCAACGGAGTCACAAGCGTTGGAAATCTTACCATGCCCAAGTACCTTTTAACGCTGAGGAAGACTTCTTGCCTCCTCAAATTCCCTAGTTCGGCCATATCGGCGGGGAGTAGCAGGGACTTTTCAAGAGCATCGGCCACGTAAGTGCCTTCACCCCCTCGAAAGTCCCTAAGGGAGGTGTCATCCATCTGGGGAGCCCCGTGGAGCATTGGCGCAGGGAGCCAAGCCTGGGGCTCAGGCTGAGCATCAACTTCTTTATCAAGGCCTCTATGCCCCATCTTCTGCTTTTTTGGGGCTCGCCGAGTTTCATCCCCTTCCTGGGAGGAACGAGATGTATCAACGTCTATGTGTGTTTTGCCTTTAGGATCCTTCTTATGTTTGGGATCAATAGGCTCGGGCCTTGGAGGCAGATTTGGCTGAGGAGGAGGAGGTGGAAGCTTGGACTGGGTAAAAGATGACTTGGTCTGAACAGGCTGAAGCTTGGGCGGCGGAGGAGAGAGCTTGGATTGTGACCTCCCCGGTTGGCCCTCAATCAGGTCGAGCAGATTGGTTTGAGGTTTTCTCTTAAAACCCATCTCGGCCTTAGAAGAAGTCCGTACTGATGAGGGATTCGCGTCAGTCAAATCAGGGTCGCCCAAGTCACCAGAGGGATCCTCGGATGGATTGACTTGGTCGAAAACACCAAATTCGTCCTCGGACGGACCAAAATCAGCAACCTCTTCTTCCCTTTCTACTCTTTCTCCCTCGACCTCTACGGCTTGATGGGATGAAGAAGGGCCTGCCAATGGAACGCCTTCTAGGATAGGAGACCCTTCAGGAATCGAGAACCCGTGTTCTGCTACGGTGATTCTGTGAAGCCGAGGATGTTTGGCTCTGATCACGTACTTCGGAGCCGAGAAGGATTTTTGGATGGGATCGTACCCGAGGATCTTGTGTGCGGCTCTGACTTGGTTGTCAACTTTGTTCACAAAGACCTCCGCCCTAAGGATGGTCTCTAAACCCTCCCGATTGACCAGGTGAAGGTGTCGTTCAAAGGTGTGTGGATCTGCAAAAAAAAAGAAAAAAAAGAAAGCACATTCATGTCAGCAACCGAACGGTACAAATTGTGATAACACAAAAGACCAACTCTCTCCTACTTTGAATACCCCACCTGGTGCCCCCTCCTCCGTCGGACAATGCAGGCCGTCATGCCACTCCCCGGACACGATGAGAAAATCCTTATTTAGCCCCTTGCTGGACTCGGGGAGGCACTGAATGAACTGAACCTTATCATCCCTCGTCTTCATATAGTAAGATTTACCCTTTAGATGTTGGAGGTTGTAGCACTAGTTTACATTGTGGTGGGTTAACCTCTAACCCATCTTTTCGTTTAAGGCATCCACACAACCCAGAATCCTAAACACGTTGGTGGCGCACTGGGTGGGAGCCAACCGAAAATGCCTAAGGTAGTCCCTCATCACTGGCCCCATAGGGATCCTCATACCACCTTCTAGGAAGGCGATTATGGGAATTACTACTTCTCCCTCTTGCCTCCTAAAGTGCCAATCCCCCTCTTCACAGTATCTTAAACCTATGTTACTGGGTATCCTATAATCGGTCATGAACCTCTCCATTACCTCTTCAGACTCAACCAACTTTTTAAACCTACCCATCCCTAGGAACGGCTAAAGGACTCAGGGAAGGACGAAAGAAAGAGATAAATCGCGAATTAGAGGGAGAAGAAAACTTACAGGAATGAGGAAAAGCTCCTCGGACAGGCTTTTTATGCTGAAAAGAGGCGTAAGTCTGGTCGGAGACTTAACCAAGTTCAAGGTATGTGCGCAAGAACTCTTGAATGCAAAAGTAAAGAGGCAGTCGGTTCAAATGGGTATTTATACCCCCAATTAAAAAGGATCGTGCGGGTTTCCCGCCCATAAAGGTGAAAAAACCCCCCACCGTTAGATTACCATCACACCGTTGAAAGTGGGGAGCACAGAGCCGCCAGAATTTAATGAGGGCACGCTTCGTATACCAAAGCGCTAGGAACGTGCCTTGGACAAGTGAAGAGACTCTGGCACTGACATAGGACAAGACTTGACAAGCCATGACAAAGGCCCGAGGACATCAAAACCCTCCTCTCTATCCGAGGAGCCGGACAGCAGGATTTTGAGGGGCTATTGTGGGGTCGAAGAATTTGGCAACCGCGGCTCACTTTATGCTGGGCCCAAGGCCCACGCCGAGGAGGAAGAAGTGGCCGAGGACGAAAGAAGTAAGTCCAAAGTGCCCTGAAACGTCGCTGAGGACGATCCTGTCCTCGACCAACCGAGATCAAAGAAGAGAAGAGTGGCATGCCATCAAAGGCACCCTCCCAGAGCACCCCAAGGAAAAGGACAAGTACAATGGGTCAGCCATGGAAGCACGGTGGAGGAGCAATCCAAGGAGAAACTGTCACCTCCGCGTTAAATGCCCATAACTAACTTTCTGGCCTCATTGATGAGGGAATGACCCCTGAACAATGCTACCTCGGTTACCGCAACTCACAAAATGCCAGAGAGGGTGTCTGATGGGACAGACACTTAAGTATAGGCTTGAATGATCGACAAGTGGAAGGCCAAGATTAACTGGAATGGGGTATATAATGTACGGAATCCTCCAGGAAGAAGGGGGGAGAGATGGCGCTGTAACAATCTTAAGAACTCCTGTAACCAATCTCATTCAATATTTACTAGAACAAAGCTCCTCGGATTGTGCCGAGGACAAACTTTCTTAGAATAAACTCAGTCCATCTCTGTTTGATTGTTATGAACACCATATTAACTGTTGTCCATGCACTAAACCCTAGCTCTTTGGCCCACTCTCTACAAATTCATTGTATTGGGCTAGTTGGGTTTGAGTCCACTCATCCAGTAACAGAAGTGCTCAAATCCAGTCCCTACAGTAATCTATCAAATTTGCTAAGATACACATCTTAAAAAAAATATTTATCAAATATTATAACATTATCAACATTATATAAAGTATAATTTGAACCTAACAAATATTTATATAAATTTTTTTTTTTTTGTGTGTATGTGATACCTCTGCTAATAATGTACATATGAAAGTAATTTTGTAATATCCCTTGATAACTCATGTTAGATGCCAATAATGAAAAAAAAGCTTTTATCTCAAATTTTTAGCATGAGTGATGAGAATTTTATTAAATAAATTGACTTGTTCTTTGGAGAAAACATTTTTTGTTACCTAATGTGGCAGTATCTAGCTTCAAAGTTCAAAAGATCTGGCTAATTATATATACTTTTATCTAATTATATATTCTTCTTTTATTAGAAATGCAAATCTATGGCCAAAATGGGCATTTGCCCCTTTTGCCCAAAACAAGTAGCAAAATGCCCCTATTCTGAAACTATATAGCCGTATGTCCTTGTTTTAAACTCGATTTTCTAAAAATCGAGTTTTAATAAAAAACTTGATTTTAAAAAAATCGAGTTATAGGCAAAAAACTTAAAAAAAAAAAAAAATTACATGGAACTCGAGTTCCATGTAACATTTTGCAAGTAACTCAATTTTCATTAAATCGAGTTTCAAAACAGGGGCATTTTGCTAGATAGTTTCAGAACATGGGTATTTTGCTACTTGTTTTGGGCGAAATGGACAAATACCCATTTTGGCCGCAAATCTATAGGCCTATCATAATGTTAGCTTAAGCTTACCTTCACACACTTTCGTTATTCTTTAGGGGACATCAGTTGCAGATAACTACTTACCTCATAGTGTCATCCCTCCTACGAATTATTGGTGCAATGATTAGACATCCTTAGACGAGAGAGTGGTCTTTCAAGATGGGTCATTGTGTATCACCACCTCCCACCTATCCTACATATTCCATCAAGGTTATAACCATGAAGCAATCGTTTAAACCCAGACTCTCATGAATCTAATGAAACTTTGAGAAATACTAAAATGACCTCTTAAGGTTCTTTAGGACAAAATTGCCCTTTGCCCTTTTCGGGCAAATTATATAGCCTTATACCCTTCTTCTAAAACTAATTAGGGAAATGTCCCTCTTTCAAAACTCAATTTGTGATAAATCAAGTTAAAAAAAAAAAGTTTTTGAAGCCCTATAGTGGCGTTTTAAAAAGCCTATAGTGACGTTTTAAGGACCTATAGTGGCGTTTTGTAACTCGACCTCAATGAAATCGAGTTATAAGCAATTTTTTTTTTTTACCTATAACTCGATTTCATTGAGGTCGAGTTACAAAACGCCATTATAGGTCCTTAAAACGTCACTATAGGCTTTTTAAAACGCCACTATAGGGCATAACTCGATTTATCACAAATCGAATTTTAAAAGAGAGACATTTTCCTAATTAGTTTGGAAAATGGGGCATAAACCTATATAATTTGCCCGAAAAGGGCAAAGGGCAATTTTGTCCGGTTCTTCAAGATAACATATTATACGTTGAGTACCTTGCCTTTGTATATTCATAGATCATTTTATATAAGGAAAAAAGTAACTATACTTGTTCAACTTTAGGTCAAAATTAATCTAACCTCAGATTGTTTTAATTTGAAATTAAAAAAAAAAATATTGATCTTTGTGAAAAGACTAAATTTAGCATTCAATTGCCATTTTTGTTAGCTAAGTGGGTGGAAAACGCAAATAATGTGCAGAATACATGATGCGTTTATTTAAAAATTTATTTCTAGAGTAAAATTTAATAGAGAACTATTTTTTTACTAAAAATAAAATTTAAAAAAAAAATTATAAATGATTTTTTGTTCAATATCTATAATAATAATAAAAAAAGTTATATAAAATCTCATTGCTCCTTTGACACTCTCATCTCATCATCACCACCACCACAGGAAGCCCTCTTCTCCTACATCACCATCACAAACAAACCCATCAAAATCTAACAGGCCTTAAAGTCTTAAACCAATCAAAATTGGCCAAGGTCCCAATCTCCACTTGAAAATTGTGCCCTTCAATAGATTATAGAAGGACCAATTTCATCATTTCTCAAAATTCATGAGTTTTCGACTTCAAATTAGAACAATAGGCATCAGTTTAATTTTGACCCAATATTTTGTTGATGTTTTTATATTTCTTCGGTTGCATCATACACGGAAGAAGAGGTAAGATTCAAACCACAAACATGAAATAGTAAAAGAAAAAATTCATTAACATAAAGCTATTACTTAAACAGTCAATCCCCCACTAACTCCATGATTATGGAATCATAATTCACGTAGTTCATAATTGATTCGTGTCTTCCAAAAGGAGCCAAAAGTAGAGCATTATCCATGAGATGTGACAATTAGTGGTGATTCCACTAAATCCAATACGGATTAGTATTATCTTGCTGTGAGTGGGTTGTTGGACCCAAAAAGCATAATCGATTCACTTATTAAAAAATAAAAACACGTTCCATTAATCACTGAAATTGAAGTACAACCACCTTTCCTCATGAAACTAATGGTCGGAATAAAGCTATGCCGGAGAGACAACATTTGAGTCCAATAGCTAGGAGCCTGGGATACCTCTTTTACATGATATAACATATGTAGTTACATGACTTACATAGTTACATCACCTTAATCAAAAGTTTACACTCATATATTTGAGTCTAATAATATTGTACATGTCGTTGATTCTTGTGACCACTACATTATCTAGGAGTAATTTATTACACTTGTATAATTTAGTAATATCTTGTTTATGTGTGAGCTTCTATTACCACATTGGCCATACTCCTCTTGAACCAAATCCTTCAATATCTACACACCAATGTTTAGAGGTGAGGACATGAACACCACAAAATTAAGATTTATATCAAAATCTCTCAACCCTGATACGACCTTTTATTAAGTAGGTCGACACAGTACTTGTTTATCAAGAATGTTATATGGGTCGAATTTGAGTTGACACGGAAATAGCTCATTGTTACAAATTTATTAAACAAGTTGTATTGGATTAACACAAATATGACCACTTTCAACCTATCTAATAACTATGATCTAAAAACTAACATAATTAACATATTTTTATATTTTATAAGCACATAAATTATAACAATTATAAGCAATAAATTCCATGCAACTTCACAATATTATCAATTAGAGTACTAATAGCATACAATTTTAAAGTTTGAACCCAATGAATTTCTATCAATATTTAAACTTAGATAATTTAGGAAAAATAAAATATGAAGAGATTTTTTGTTTTTTGTTTTAAGTAAACGAGTTGAGGACTATAGGGTTGCATAAAAGAAATTACCAATATAATCATAAAATTTGTTTAAATACTCAAATTTGTTTTTAAAATTCAAATTTATGTTTGATAAAAATGATACTCATTTATATGGGATAAATGAGTTTGTGTAAAACCACTTCGGTCCATTTTAAGTTGATTAATTAATCGAGTTTTCAAGGTTATTACAAGTAATAATAAACAAAAAAAAAAAAACAAAAAAAAAACAAAAAACATAGCATGCGTTTGTTTAGCAACGCGTCTGCGTTGAAGCTGGCGTCTGCGTTGAAGCTGGCGTCTGCGTTTTTTGGCTAGTCCCATGGCACTGTTCATGGACCAGCCAAAGCACAAAAATGCGTGAACAGTAGCAAGTGGACGGTGTTTTACCTTTTAAAAAATATTTTGCTACAGTGATTTCAGTAATAAGTTTTCAGTTTTTAGTAAATAAGCGGTATTCAAACACACCCATAATATTGACCAATTTGCATATTTCCACTAGAAACTAATTGACAAACAATACCATGTAATGTCTGGGTTGTCAAACATTGTCACCCTTACCAATACCAAAAACTAATCAACACACTTGTGGTCACACTATCAAACTATCTTGCATTTTTGAGGATTATTTGTTAGTGTGAACTTGTGGCTTTTCCTATATACAATCCACATTACTTTATTTTAAGTTTTAATTATAAAATGTACCCTGTTACAAATTGGAAAAGGTTCCTCTTGAGCTTGGTTTGGGGAAAAAAATTAATTAAGTTTTTTTATTTAACCAATGAGGCAAGATCAAGCCCAAGTTTAGAAACCGTTATTAAATGAGTGAGGTTTAAACATAATGTGTCTGTGAACAAGTTCATGAGTATGAGGCTCAATTAAGTATATAATAAATTTTATGTTTATATGTATACAAATATAAAAATTTATTACACGGACTTGAAATTTGATTTTGTAAGTTTATAAGATATCATATTATTATTTATAATTTATTAGTAACATAAATAACCAATTTTGTAGTAAAATTGCATCTTGTTATCTATAGATTAGTTATTAAATACTAATTTTGAAGTGGTAAAAAATTTAGTCGTTATGTTTATTATGTTAGTGAAAAGAACAAGTTAACAAAAAAAAAAAAAAAAAGAACTAAGCTTGAACATGCAATTTAGCTTCAAAATAAGCTCAAACTTAGCTCATTATCAAGCTAACTTACATGGTTGGACTTATTATTTATATGAGATAAAGGAGTACCACAATATTATATTTCATAAGTATTGAATAATTACATATCCTTAACAATGTGAAATTATTTAGTGCACTGTGCAACTCTCACATAAATGTGAATTTCATATGTATGTCATGCACATTAGACCTACATTTATGTAAGAACAAAGTATAGTAGTATGCTGAAAATTTTCTTCTTCAAATCATAGTTTTAAAAAACCAAACCGTTTAACCAAAAATAAAAAATCAAATTGTTCAAAATTTTTTTTTTTGAGAGGTTCAAAGTTTTGAGATGAGATTGGGTGTTAGAGAAATGATAACCTAATATATATATATATATATATATATATGTTGATTAAAGATATATTTTTTTACAATTTATTAATTATGATAATATTAATTAGTTAGTTTTTTTTTAGTATATCAAATATTTGAGTAAATTCGTAAAATATCTCAAACCAAACAAACTCGTTCCTAGAGACTAGAGTCCAGGGATTTCGTTCTTTTCTTGGTTTTATTTTGTGGTGTGTAGGTAATAAAAATAAACCCAAAGTTCACAACTCAGTAACGCCTACTGAGTTTCATCTTTTCCTTGGTTTTAGGCAAAAGAGATCGAGATTTATAGCTTGTCCGGTGGCAACGAACGGTGAACTAGAAGTCTAGATCGAAATAAAAATTTGTTACATCAATAGTTTATAAAGAAAAAGTTTATAATTCTCAAAAAAAAAAAAAAAGTTTATAAAAATATTATAAAATAATTTATTTATAAAAATGTTGTAAAGCTTTCTCTAAAAAAACAAGTGGTGAAATAATTTATTTATAAAAATTTATTTGAGGTTTTAAAAACCAGTAATGGTGTCCTGTTGGATGTTAACCCGGTCCCACCTGGCAGTCCGGTCCGAGTCATGAAAAAGCCCAGGTTAAAAACACCCAAACTATGACAGAAGCATCTACGCCATATCCACTAAAACTTAAACTCACGCAATAGCCTGAAACTCTCTTCTCAGTCTCACAAAGACACCGCGAGAAGATGAAGATTATGGCTTTCGGGCTTGTACAGATGGTATTAATTCTATTTCTAATGTTTTCCTACACATACGCATTAGCAGAAGAGCAAAACCAGCAATCAAAGCAGACTTACATAATTCGCATGGACAAGACCAACATGCCGTCAAGTTTCAATGACCACTCTCAGTGGTATGCCGCATCTTTAAAGTCAGTATCAGACTCAGCAGACATGCTTTACACCTATGACACCATAATCCACGGCTTCTCCACACAGCTAACAGCTGAAGAAGCTGAGTCACTTGAAAAGCAGCCAGGAATTCTGGCTGTCCTACCTGAAGAGAGATACGAGCTTCATACAACTCGGTCACCAAAATTTCTTGGATTAGACAAAGCTGATGATACTCTCTTCCCCACAGTCGAGCAAGCGAGCGAGGTGATTATTGGAGTATTAGACACAGGTGTATGGCCCGAGTTAAAGAGCTTTGATGACACGGGACTAGGTCCGGTACCAAGTGGCTGGAAAGGTGAATGTGAGGTTGGTGATAACTTCAATTCATCAAGCTGTAACCGGAAACTTATTGGTGCAAGGTCTTTCTCAAAAGGGTATGAAGCAAGAAACATAAATGTTAATAAACAGACGGAATTGAAATCACCTAGGGATGATGATGGCCATGGAACTCACACCTCAACCACGGCAGCTGGGTCAGCCGTAGAAGGAGCTAACCTCCTTAATTATGCTTTGGGGACAGCTCGTGGGATGGCTCCACATGCCCGAGTCGCCATATACAAGGTGTGCTGGCTTAGTGGATGTTTCACCACAGATATAGCAGCAGCGTTAGAGAAGGCTATTGAGGATGGAGTCCATGTTATATCCATGTCTATTGGGGGAGGTATAAACTCGTATGACAGAGACATCGTTGCCATCGGAGCTTTCAAAGCAACATCCCATGGAATCCTAGTATCTTGCTCGGCTGGAAATGGTGGACCAACTCCAGAAAGCCTAACCAACGTTGCGCCTTGGATAACCACTGTGGGTGCCGGAACTCTGGACCGTGATTTCCCCCTTGAAGTTAGCCTTGGAAATGGGAAGAATTACACTGGTGTATCGCTCTATAACGGGAAACAGTTATCAGATTCTCTAGTACCACTTGTTTATGCTGGTAATGTAAGCAACTCTTCATATGGTTCTCTGTGCTTGGGTGGCAGTCTAAATTCAGGAAAAGTTGCTGGAAAAATTGTAGTATGTGATCGAGGCTTAAATTCTCGGACAGAAAAGGGTTTGGTAGTTAAAAATGCTGGTGGTGTGGGGATGATATTAGCTAACACAGATTCTTATGGTGAGGAGCTAGTTGCTGATGCACATCTCTTGCCAACAGCAGCTGTAGGACAAAACACCGCCGATGCCATTATGGCCTATATCTCCTCGGATTCTAATCCCACAGCTACAATTGGTCCTGCAGTCACAAAATTAGGAGTTCAACCATCACCAGTGGTTGCAGCATTCAGTTCTAGAGGTCCAAATCCGCTTACTCCAGGAATACTCAAACCAGACCTTATAGCACCAGGAGTCAATATCCTAGCTGGGTGGACAGGTGCAGTAGGACCAACGGGGTTGGACGATGACAAGAGGCATGTGAGCTTCAATATCATTTCTGGAACATCCATGTCGTGCCCTCATATTAGCGGGTTAGCAGCATTTCTAAAGGCTGTTCACCAGGAATGGAGCCCTGCAGCCATTAGGTCTGCCCTCATGACCACAGCTTATACGACATACACAGATGGAGAAACCATAAAAGATGTTGCTACTGGAAAATCATCAACACCGTTTGACTACGGTGCTGGACATGTGAATCCTTCGGCTGCTCTTGATCCTGGTCTTGTATATGATGTGACAGTTGATGACTACCTATACTTCCTATGTGCCTTACACTATAGCCCAGCTGCTATTAAGTCCGCCACAAACCAAAATTTCACCTGTGATTCAAGCAAAAAATACAGCCTAGAAGATTTTAATTACCCATCTTTTGCTGTTCCTCTAAACACAACTTCAGATGAAAGGGGCGGCAATGGTGCACCTAGCAAATCTGTTAAATATACTAGGACTCTGACTAACGTGGGCACTCCGGCAACATATAAGGTTTCTGTGTCATCACAAGATCCCTCAGTGAAGATCTTGGTAGAGCCAGAATCACTGACTTTTAGTGAACAGAATGAGAAGAAGAGTTACACAGTTACTTTCAATACCATTTCTATGCCATCTGGTACAACCAGCTTCGCTCATTTGAAATGGTCGGATGGGAAACACATTGTTGGTAGCCCGATTGCTTTCAGCTGGACATAATCACGAGCTCTGAAGTGCCAACAAAGTGTAGATGGCAAGATGCTCACCCTCCTTGTATTAAGATTTAGTTTGTCTTGTTGTTTTCCTTTTTCTTATGTTCCACCCCCAGGCTTACTCCAGATGCTGTTAAACCTAGGGAAGGAAAGAATCTAGAAAAAATAATTGTACAGCAAACCTTGTAAGGGATTGGGTTGTGAATTTAAAATTGAATTACTATGTTGTAACATTTCTAGAAGTCTCTCATCTTGTCTATCATGGTTCACAAAATTGAAGAAAAAGAGGCTGGTTTTGCAGTTTTCCTTGATTTTGTGATTTACAAACAACTTCCACAGTAGGATTACTGAAATTGCTATTGTAAATAAGGAAGCGCAGGAAACTGCTATTTCGTTTCAGTCACGGCTTCCTACTCTGAATAGTAACAAAACCAATACTGAGTTAGAGAGGTGTCTTGTACATCTGGCATCTACATCACCTCTTTTACTGCACGTGAATCCATGTAAACGACTTGTAGTATTTAATTATGGGCCTTCCAACTGATTATTGTTATCCTGGCTTTTGTAGGATATTTAAGTCCTTTGATTGGTTGGAAGCTTGCTATTAGTAGTACTCGTGGTTCTCTAAACCAAATTACAACCCCTCCCCCCCCCAAAAAAAAAAAAAAACCCCTCAAATTGCAATAAGAACTTTATGGGCAATAGAACAACATAAAGACCATTTCAGGTATCATCCTACACCAATTATTGGAATACCTGCTTTCCCCATAATGAAGCCACGTGCCCCTTCCACTTCTGTAAGTATAGCTATAAGCATGCATACTAAATTTACAAGCTATTGTCAGCCACTATGTAATACAATCTGATATACTATACAAAATTCTATTATTATTTTATAATAATTTCATCTCAAATTAACATAATGAAAAGATTTAACTTTGAACCAGAAAAAGTATGCTTATGCGGTTCTTTCACCGAGAACAACTTAAGAGGAATTTGTATAATTTCAAATCCTTATACTTATCATGGAACTCAACAGATCAAGGAAAAATATATTAAGGTGTGGGGGATCGGTTGCTACTGTTTTATTGCATTGTCTATTGTATGCCCGCTACTCAGAGTGCAGAACACTGGAACACTGGTTTTAGATGAAATTGATAAAGAAATTGAGGGAAGCATGTGGGTTTTCTTTGGAAGAAATATCCTATCTGTTTAAAGATCATGGTCAATTGTCTCGTGTTTCTTTATAGCTTTGAGCAATTGCATGGTTACTAAGAACATACAAAATGAATTTATCAATTATGTTTCCACTACAAATTCCACATCCCTAATACATTCTTGAACTGATGGTTTCAAGTTTCATTGCCATGGTAGGCTCAAATCAATAAAAATGTGATGCCATATATTTCCAATATGTAGAAAATTGCATGACTATTATTTTTAAGAGGATTTTAACCCTTCAAACTCATAAATAAAAGGATAACACAAGCATCAAAGAATACTGAAACTTGTTTTTTTTTTTTTTTAATAAATAAGTACTTCATTAATTAAAAAGGATACTGACTTGTAACTTGTTAAAAGCACTTCTCAAATTATCCTTAAAAAATAAAATCAAGCATCATTCAGAATCCTGCATTGACTGACAAACAGGAAGGTAATACGTATCAAGCTGCCAATATTTGTGTTTCACACCTTCCCAAACTTCTTCTCCTAAGCAATCCTTAACAGGCAAGGGTATCAACTGTGTGGAGTAGCCCAAATTCTCAAGTTCCAGAGAAACTAAATGACAGTAGACAACATGGAAGAAAGCATTACCTCCACAAAGGCCATTGAAGAATGAGTAGATTCCCCCAGGCTTCAATAACATAGGAAGATGTTGATGGAACTCTCTCAAGTCTTCGTAATACTCTCCATAAGTATCAAAGAAAATACCTGAAAGCTAACATGTTAGAGAGTTATCAACATAAGGCAATACAGGTTTGTCATATGGATACATGTTGTACCAATGATTGTGTTTTCATTCAGGAAAAAATATGTCATATTTCAAAACTTACTTGCAAGGAAAATAGACTTGCAGATTTACTATGACAGGTTGGAAAGTGGAATTAATTTAGTCAACTACAAGACATGAATAATTGTCTCAATTCATGCAAGTTCATTATACCCCAGTCAGAGTAATCTCAGATACATTGAAGCATACGACTCAACTGTCAATTGAGTGTGCTTATTCAATTCATTGGCACCCAAATTATACCCATATAATCTTTTTTTTTTAATGAATATATACCATATAATCTTAAGAGACTCATTGATGTTTATTTCCTTCCCCTCACAAACTGAGCCGCCAGTTCACTCATCCTCTCTCTCTCTCTGCCCCAATCCCATCTCCAGTATCAAGGATATATACAAGTGAACAGCTACAAATGTCCTCTGCAGTAATACATGTTAGGCTGATGAAAGTTATGCGTAACTTATATTTTGTATAGATAAACCTTGATTGGGGGAATGTTAACTAGTACAGAAAAAAAATCATAATTGGTATAAGGAAATAGTGAAGATTAAAGAATTCAGTTAATGTTTTGAAGACCTCTGAATCACCAGTTTAAACATCATCTCTCTCTCTCTCTCTCTCTCTCTCTCTCATATAATCAGCATGTCGTTACCCTCACACCTAATCGAAAGCCCTAGCTTCAATCTCATCTTCTCCTACAATTCCTCCAAATTGACAGCTTTAACTTACTCCAATCCTATCTCCAGTATCAAGAATATATACAGGTGAATGGATACAGATTTTCTCTCAAGTAATACATGTTAGGCTGATGAAATTTCTACGTAACTTATATTTTTCATTAATAGACCTTGATTGGGGAAATGTTAGCTGGTACAGAAAAAATCATAATCAATACATGGAAATGGTGAAAATTAAACAATTCAGCTGATGTTTTGAGGATCTACGAGTTAGTAAAAAAAAAAGAACAGTGGAAATTAAACAATTCAACAGGAGTTACTAAATTTAATATACCAGTCAGCCCTCATATGAATTGCACATATAGTTCAAATACAAAAAATATCCATACACAGCTTAACGCACTGAGATAATCTCATAAAGAGAAAAGCCAAAATAATGTAGTTGTGGTGTTATTGTTCCATATGTGTGTGTGTACACTTGCACATGAGTGTGCACTAGTTCATGAAACATAAAACATAAAGAAGCACGTGTATAAAGCCAAAAGGGCAACTAAGATTCTGGAGTTACCATCATAGGATTCAAGTTGAGAAAGAACATCTTGCCAACGGCCAAATATTATCTTTACATTATCCTTATCGCCCCAACCAGTACGAAGCATACGCTTATAAACTTCAGGGTGAGCCTCAACAATAGTGTGTGTTACAGGTTCATATTGCTGAATGGCAGTATCCACAAGACCCATTCCAAATCCAACGTTCAGAATGTGACCACCTCCTGAGCAAACAGCTTTGGCATGAGCTTCCATCAATGGTTTCTCCCAAGCCATCATGACAGCCTTGCTATCAGAGTCCATCAGTTTATCCTCACTAAAAGTAACCCTGTCTTCCAAGTAAGCTCCATCAAAATCACCATTTTCATTTGTTCTCCTCGCAATTGTTCCTAGGACCAATTCAGCTTGAATCCCTGTTCATATGCAAACACACTTTTTTATTTTGTATTACTTAAATTTTTTATTGGTAAAGTTAACCTTACCCTCCACCCCCTACTTATCTGAGGGGAAAAGTGCCATATGAGCTGAAGCTTATTAGCTTCGTATACAAACATAATTAAAGAAGCACGGACATGGGTAAGGGTGCGGGTATGATACGGCAACGCATCAATTTTTGAAAAAATAGGACAAGGGTACGGTGGAACACGTCTATTTAATAATTATTAAATATATTTTTATTTTTATTTTCTATATATTATTAAGCATTTTTTTTCATATAATGTTATATATATATATATATATATATATATATATATCAAATTAAGAGTAATAATAGATAATAAAGAAAATCCATGACTCTTAAAGGATGTTTAGAAATTAGAATACAAACCAAGAATAAAGATTTATTAATTTTCAAATGCACTATTACTATTCAGAGCATGAATGCTCTCTTTGTTTTGTAAAAGAATATTTGATTCCTCTTGTTCTTGTGTTCTTTCTGGCCGTGTTCTGCAATTTTTTTTTTTTTTTAACAAAGGACACGAATGGGACAAGCATGCAGATACGGCACCCCAAATGAAGTGTTTGTGCTTCCTAGCAATGGGGGAGGGGGATTCGAACCCTGGATATCTTCATTGGAAACACTAGGAGGTGCTATTTTGAACTAAAACAAAATATATCCATTGTGTAGTTGTCTAGAGAAGCAACAATGGGCTCCAATTAGATACAACCATGTCATTGCATTTACCAAGAAACTACATAACTGAATTTAATTGTTCTTGGTGGAAGATAACAATGTTTGTGCTGCATTAGCCAATGAAGCCACACATGTTTGAATTCAATTGAGAAATGTATATAAGCTAAGAAACTGTACCTAAGTTTTGTCCTGACGAGGAATTCTTACACAAAAATTTATTCGATATAAAACTTTCACTATAATGTAAGCACTGCCTAAAGTGGTAGCATATAGTAGCATAAATCATTGCCTCTTAAAATTAACAAGAAAAATTCTAGAGCACCATTAGAGAGAGTAGCAAAGTGCGTACCAGCATTGACGAGGATATCATAAGCTTCCTGGTTGGAAGCTTCCATGGCGAAATCGCCGGCGGAGAGGTTGGAGGGAGAGAGGGCGTTCCACGGCGCGCCGGCGTCGAGAAGGCTCTTGACGACGGCGGCGTGGCCGTGCTTGGCCGCGTGCATGAGCGGAGTGAGGCCTTCGCCGTCGAAATAGGACACGTCGGCACCGGAGTCTATTAGAGCTCTCAGCTTGTCCAAGTCGCCGCTCCTCGCGGCCTCACATAGTTGCTCCCCTTGTTCCATGTCGACCTCAGCAGTAACTAATGAAAACGTAAACTATAACCCTCTGCACAAAGTTTCACTTTCAAAGGATAAATAATAAATTAATTAGACTTACCTCCACTGAGGTTTTTTTTTTTTTTTTTATTATTGAAAACCCCCTGCTGATTTTATTTTTATTTTTTATTTTCCCACCCTTTCACTAAAAATGAACTCTACATCCTTTAAAATTTAGGTGAATTTTTATTTGTCAAGAATTGGTGGAACCATTCATGAGAATTTTCTCTTGAAAAATCGAGGCAAAGCTAATCCCACATCGATCGAGAAAAAAAAAAAAAAAAACTTGGGAAGATTATACTTTATCATCCTAAACTATACTTCATATTACACTTTGCATTATAAACTTTTTGAATGCAATATTTGTACCTTAAATTATGACCCTTAATACACTTTGCACTTCGGCATTAAGTTTGATGTTAACTTGGATAGAAGTTCAACGTTTAAGGTGCAAAATATAATCAGTAGTATAATTTAGGGTAGTATACTTTGTCACCCTAAACTATACTTCATATAACACTTTGCATTATAAACTTTTTGAATGCAATATTTGTACCTTAAATTGTGACCCTTAATATACTTTGCACTTCAGCATTAAGTTTGATGTTAACTTGGATAGAAGTTCAATGTTTAAGGTGCAAAGTGTAATCAGTAGTATAATTTAAGGTAGTAAAGTGCAATTTCTCATTTGTTTTTAAGGCATTGAGAAGATGGGCAATTAAGTCTTTTCACATGGTGCCATATTTTTCTATCAAAATTAATAGCAAACTTGATGTTGGGGTGCAAAGTGTAATTGATGGTATAGTTTAAGATGGAAAAGTATAATTTCCCAAAAAAAAAAAAAAAAAACTTTGCAATCAATTATTTACATATAAAAGACCTCACTACTCACATGTCAAAACACACATGTATTCTAGAATTACTCATTATAATCACTAGAAAAGTAATTCTTGATACAGAGTTCTTAAAAAGGAGAGCAAGCAATGCCCTCTTTTTTTTTTTTCTTTTTTTTTTCCCTTCGAGAAGAGAGCAAATAATGTCATTGAGTTATAAGTTTTTTGACGTTTCGAGTACTTATTTAGTATTTAACAGTCATATTATTAAAGACAGATATATGACATTGTGTAAGTCATTATGGACTAAATTTAAAATTTAAACCTTATAAACTAAATTTAAAAATGACCTAGATTTAGTGAGCGTACATTGCATAACATTATAAGTCCCGAGACATTTCAGGTACTTATTTAGTATTTAACGGTCACATTATTAAAGACAAAAAGATGACATTGTGTAAACCATCATGGACTAAATTTGAAATTTTAAACCTTATAAACCAAATTAAAAAATTACCCAAATTTAGTGAGCGTACATTGCATAACATTATAATTTTTTTTTTCTCGCAGGAAGAACTTCAATTGAGAATATAATTCAATTAAAATAATGAAGAGTGATTTCATCTTAAATGGTAAACAACGTATTGGTTAACAGTATCGTGAATTTCCTCTGTTGTCATTAACAACATGATACAACATAGAGCAGTCCAGTCTAGCGATCCATCCATATAATGCAACGGAGGCTCTTTCCTTCTTGATGCAATTCGAAGGCTTTGTTTATGTCTTGAAAGCTCAATTCATGAGATATGAACTCGTCCAAACGAAGCTCCTGCAGCACAAACAAACATTACTAGTAGCACACAGTATATTCAAAATCATGAGCAACACCAACACCATGAGTAGTGATTGCCTGATAATTGATGTAAACCATAAAAGAATGCCAATATTGGCAGAGTAAATAAGTGAAATAATGTCAACATACATTGTCTAGGTATTTCTGGGCGAAGACAGGGATATCAGATTTGGGTTTGACACCTCCAAACAATGAGCCAATCACGCTTCTACCGCGGAGAAACTCATAGGGGTTAAGACTCACTTGCGCACCATGCATCTCCACTCCAAGTATCACTGTCTTTCCCCAACCCTGGCTTTATCAAAAACTAATCATTGAATCAATAAATACTTAACACCAAAACGAATAGGAAATTATGAAATGATAGTCACAACTAATTTGGTAACAAGTGGAAGACAACAAGTGTTTTAAACAACCCAGACAGTTTAGTTTTTCTAATGAAGTATCCATTATTACCTAAAAAAAAAGAGCTAATTTGGTCAGTACCCACTGCATTAATTTGCTTACTTTTTTTCACGCAATGCACACACTATTTTCCCTATGGACACATTACACATCACATGTATGATGTATGGGGGATTTTAGGGTTATCTTTTACCAAGTAAACTGTCATTTGATGTGCCTTCTGCAACTTCTTGGAGTAAGACAGCAACCAAAACTTATGGATTCTCTCATTTGCACGAATGAAAATTAATTAATAATGTTAGCATATGAACCACCCAAACCATGAAAAGATGCCATGGTTCTATCAAATCAATAAGAACCATATTCAAAAAAAAAAGAAAAAAAAGAAGAAGTTATTATTAAGAACATATCAAATATAAATCATGAGATGTTTAGGATTCAAATCCTTACCCTAACTGTTGAATTATATATAGATACACGCTATCTCTTTGGATAAGTGTTTTTCTATTTTTTTTTCTCTAAAAAAACACAAGTTGAGAGACAGAGAGAACCTTTCGGCTACTTAGAAAAGCTTCTTGCATTAATGATGCCAACCCGATGCACTCAAAGCAATAGTCAGCACCCCCATTTGTTAATTCCTTAATCACCTGATTATCAATGTCACAAAAAATGGAAAACTCCAAGTGAGCACATACAGTACAATCCGACAACATAATGAACTTTATAGCTTTGTTTTGCACTTTAAAAGGTGCTCCTCACCTACCAGGCTATAATAAAAAGCATTTTCTATGATTATTTACTGAACATTAGTAAATAATCATAATAATAATTTCATTAAAAAGAAATCCCTACCTCACTGACTGACTTTTCTCCACAGGTTTCAGGGTTTACAAAATCAGTGACTCCAAATTTCTTTCCTACATAGATTAAAATAAAATAACAACCTTGTTGAGCTTTTAAATACTCCTAGCAGTTTCAGAACAAATAATAATAATAATAATAATAATAATAACTACTAGCTTACATTTCACCTTTAAAAAAAAAAAAAAACTTATAATCCCTATATGTTAGACGCAATTAAAAATAATTACAATTTTATATATAGTATATTCTAAGTTTAAATGCATGAAATTTCATTCTAATATATTTGGCTCAAAAATAAGGTTTAATTGGAATCACACTTAGCATGAATTGAAAATTTAAAGGAATTTGACATCAAATTATTGTTCAATTAAAATGATATTTAATAAAAAATTAAAGTGCAATTAGAATCCAATTTAAATTTTGGATTGAACTTCTACTCTAAAATTTAGGGATATTTGGATTTTACACTCTTAAATTCTAAAACTTTAAGGTGTAAAAACCAAAAATCCTGAAATTTTATGTAGTAAAATCCAAACACCTCCAAATTTTTGAGAGGTGAAATCCAAATTCTAAAATATTAGGGTATAAAATTCAAACACCTTCAACCTTCAAGGGTAAAAATAGGGGTGTAGTTTAATTGGATTCTAATTGCACTTTAATTTTGTATTAAATTAGAATCCAACAATTCTATAGGGGTATAGTTTGCAATTTAGCCTATATTTATATACTCATTCCATCCCAAAAAGTTGGTTATGTTTAGAAAATCAAACTTTTTACCGAAACATCATTTAATCCATTATTTGTCAGTTAAAATGTACAAATTTCCAAAATAACTCTCATTAATTTAAACTATAGAAAAAGAATGGCATTGACATTTTAAATAAAGTAAGGGTAAGTTAGAAATTTTATTTATTAATTTTAGAAAGAGGACATCATTTTGAGGCATTCCAAAATGGAGTAGAAGACCAACTATTTAGAACCAAAGGAATATGATATATTGATAAATGATAATGCAGAAAATAAAAGGAAACCTTAGGTTAATTAATAGATAGCTTACCTATGTCGAATTTTTCAGGATTCAAATCAACAGCTATAATCTTTAAAGCTCCTCTTTGTCTTGCTCCCTCCGCAACCTGTTATCAATTTGTGCTTCTTAAATTCATTTAAATTACAATTACTTTTGTTAGGTAGTAATTCTTTTTTTAATTCTTTTTTTTTCCCCATTCGGTGTCAATTATTTAGTGGAACGAATTGATAAGTGGATTTGATATCCATTCCCTTTGAGAAAAGACATCTGCGATCTAAAAAATTCTACACTTTCTAAAAAGTCACCTAATTGGCCCAATCTTGATTTGTCTGTACGTAGAATGATCAAATTTGTTCTGAACTTTTTTTATTTATTTATTTATTTTTAATCTTGGTTTTGTTTTTTCTTTTTTGGGGTCCCTTGTGTTGTGTTGTGTCTTGATTTTGTTGGGACTTTATTGATATTGGAACCCAACCTGGTTTAGCTGTGGATTTATATATATATATAATATAAAAATTCTACTCTAACCTAATTTAAATGTATATGTATTTAAAGCTAAGAATGCACGGTGCACAAACCAACTGTGAACTTGAAACGTTGAGCAAAATCCACATTAGTCATTGAGATCAATAAAATCTATTTACATACCGCAAGTCCTACTGGTCCAAGCCCAAAGATAGCCACCGTGGATCCCTCTTCCACCTCAGCTACCTTCCACGCTGCTCCAATTCCTGCAACCACAGGAGAACCTGTTAGTAGTAATCTCTTCCACTTCGCAAATAACACAAAGAAAATTGGAAAAAAAAAAAAAAATTGTAGGGAACCAAAAAATTTTAAACACCAAGTTATCCAATTATTATTGTTTTAATAATTTTACAATTAAACACCACAATTAGTCAATTTTAGTGGATGTAGGAATCACCATAATAAAAGGGTAGGTAGGTAGTGCGGCATCATGATTTATATTAATGATTTTGATGGTTGGTGGTAACATGACAGGTCTGATTAACTCTTGAATAATGGTTTCAAATAATGCTACGGCTACCACAAATAATAATAATAATAATAATAATAACAATAACAATTATAATTAGAGAAACATTATTATTATTTTATTAACATTAATTATAAAGTTAAAGTAATAATTTAATCCTTCTAAAAAAAAAAAAAGTAATAATTTAATGATGATAATGATATAATCTGTGGCACGCAATATACATATTCCAAAAATTGATTTATCAAAATTTGAATCTTTCTCTCTTTTGAGAATCTATTTGACTAATTGTAGATCTGAAAACATCTTATTTGCAGTTATCTATTTGTATAGTCAATGTTATTTTTTTCAAAAGATATAGACATAGTTTTAGATTATTTGAAAAAAAATTAAAAAACTAGCTTTATTTATTTATTTTTTTTAAAAGTTAAAAGTTTTCGATTATTTGAAAGCAAAAAGAAAAGGCCAAAAACCTTTTTCTTTATACTCTAAAAACCCTTTTTATTTTTATTTTTTATGAGAGATTGTTTTAACTTATAATTCTTTATTATCAGACCAAGACATTAATTGATTTTTTTGTATAAGCAGATATTGAACTCCGAATCTTTTATTCAAGAATAAAAAATTTTATCAATTGAATTAACTTGAACTCAGTAGTTTAAAAACCTTAATAACGTAAATTCTACCCCCAAACCCACCCTCAAGACTTGAACCAACGAAAGCGAACTAACGAAAGCGAGCCCATAAATACCTCCAAGACTTCATGACAAGGGAAGATACCAGTACCACTTCACCTAACATGGCAGTAGGTTGTGGCCCTTACCTACTTTTTGGCCAAAATCCAAATTTCACTAATTGATTGGAAATAAAACTACAAAAACGACCTAGACTTTCTCTATGCAATGCAACATTCAGCAAAGTGACTTTACCACAATGGCCGACAGGTTGATATAACTCTAGAAGTCATGGGTGGTTATCGATTATCAAAGTCTTTCTGCACTATTTCTTGGCCACCACTTGATTGCTGGTTGCTTATGCTTCACAGAAAACTACGATTTTGTTCTCCATTTTTCAATTCTTTCTGCTCTATTTCTTGGCCACCACTTGATTGCTGGTTGCTTATGCTTCACAGAAAACTACGATTTTGCTCTCCATTTTTCAATTATTAATTAGTTTCGAAATAATTAACCAGAGAAAACAGTTATTCGGTTGAATAAGATCAGAAAATTAAAACATGTTACTCCATTGAAACTTAGGCAACTCTTTGAAAGATTGCACACTCCGAAACTCTGGCCAAATATAGACAAAAAACGAACCACACAAATGACAATATTAACTTCCTAGTACGGCCCTTGTCAATTTGATGGACTATAAAAAGTATGTAGTCAATTCATGTGGAAATTTTCAAAGACTAACCTGTGGACACTCCACAACCAAGCAAGCAAGCCTTATCAACTGGAATCTCAGGAGTAATCTTCACTGCATGGGTTACATCTACCACTGTATACTCAGAGAAGCTAGACACCCACAAGAAATGGTGCAAAATCTCACCATTCATGTCCTTAAATCTGCTAGTGCCATCCCTAGGCATTTCAGGGGAAAAATTGTTCTCAAATATTGAGCAAATGTTGCTCTTTTGAGACTCGCAGTCGCTGCATTCATTGCAATTCGGTAGGAACACTGGCAACACTGTATCCCCTGCTGTAAATTCTTCTACATGCTCTCCCACGCTTTCAACAACACTATATATCACCACAAAAAAGCCAAAACTATAACACAAGCTAGAAACTCATATGAAGAATAATAATTCATAAGGATAGGTGGAGTTAATTGTATAAAATTACCCAACAGCTTCATGCCCAAAAATTCTTGGAAAAACTGCAGCAGGTCCCTAGAGAATAATGCACTAATTCCATTTAAAACTTTTGGAAATTTACGTTGGATAGTAATGAGTAGACTTAATAGGAGAACCATATATTTGTTATATCTATGGTGGGGAAGAACTTACTACTTTCATTTTCCAAAAGGTGATATCAGTGTGACACAGGGATGTGCATAGAATTTTGATCCGAATCTCCCAAGCTTTTGGGGGGTCTACTTCAATGTCCTCTATCACAAGTGGCTCTCCCGGAATCCTGGAAATTGCAGCTGTTCGGGTTGCAAACAAAGAAACAAAATGTAGTTAATATATAATAGATATCCAAAGAGCCTAGAAAAGATAGAAACTAAAGCTGATAAATTAATAAAAATGGAATGTAAATGAAGCAAGAGTACCTTTGCATCTTAAAACTTTTCCTGCAGTTTCTGATTTGTTATTGTTCTCCATGGCAATGGATGAATTAAACTAGATTCTATGACTCTCCCTGACCAAAGCTCAGAGAGATGAGAGAATTCTTTGCTTTGATCTTCTTTCTACCTTTCTTTTCAATTGATCTGTCTATGTGACTTAGTTGTTCTCTTCCTTAGATATGGAGTTGAGTAGCTAGTCAAACATTGAGAAACACGTACAGATTTTGATATAAAATTGATTTGTGTCGGTGGATTCTCAACCAAAAAAAAAAAATATATATATATATATATATATGTAAAAAAAATTTTAACTGTACCTAACCTTTTCCTTTACTTAGATTAAATAGCACTTGTTAGAAATTTAATAGGAGTCTATTAATTAATAATATGATATATAATGTGAATTTTTTTAATGGAGTGTTTTTTAATAAAAGAAATTTTAATGTCCACCTAATATGATGATTCTTATTACGAGAGCAAGATACACTATGGATGACCCGCACGGTATGATTGAGTTTAAAATACAAATTTATGTTATGTTAATCATTCACATTCTTTTTATTATTATTATTATTGTTGTTGTTGTTGTTGTTGTTGTTGTTACATGATTCTATAACAATCAATAACTTATAGCCTGTTTGGATAGAGGGAGGAAGGGGGAGAGTCAAGGGAAGTAAAGTAAAGTTGATTGAAAATAGGGTAATTTTATATTAAATCTACTCCACTCCTCCTCCTTATCTCTCAATCCAAACAGACCATTAGACTGTTTGTTAAGGGCATTGTAATTTAATTGGCATTTCCTCATGCACAAAAAATACTTGAAAATTCAGAGGAAAATGTTCAAACTATGGGATTAGCAGTATATTTTAACTATCTAAAAAAAACATAAACCATTTAAACATAAAATTTTCCAACGAAACAAAAGAATCATCTAAAATTTGTATAACAAAGAAGAGAGTTTTAGTTTGTTATTTGCATATTACAGGTTTGGTGGGTTGGTATTTGGTAGTACATCACTTCCCGATTTCCATACCTAATTTTATTTTCATTGGGAAAACGGTATACAGGGAAAACCTACTGTATTTTGTAATGCTTTGTTTTCTTAACTTTGCCAATATAACACAACCTCTTAAAAAAATGCATTGAGAAATAAGTTATAAGTCATGGACAACCACCCTCATGTAAGCCTATTATTAACATTATTTCTATTGTTCACCATTTATAACTTACAAATCTCAATATATATGTTGTGAAAAAAATTGTGTGGCCAAACTTTTGTTCCCTAGGTATGTAATGATTGATCATTGTGTAGAATATAGCTTGAAATAGGAGTTCGACTCCTTGTTGGATTTGGATAAGGAGAAATTTTATTCCTTTTGGGTTACTGTTGTTTGAAGTTATCAAACTTTATTAGAAGTTTTGTCTACCACTTAATTTTGAGTTCTATTTGGAATAGGAGTGATTCTCCTTTTGTGTGTGGAAAAGAAGTCTAATCCTTTTTGTTTTTGGATTACTAGCTGACTCAAGTCTCCTATATAAGCATAGTGCTGCTACAGAAAATTAGAGAGAAAGATGAGAGTATGTGAGAAAAGGACTCTCTCTTCATTTGGTTATTTGATATTTGCGGGTTGTAATTTGGAATAGTGAGAGGTTTGTTGCTGCTTGGTTTTGGTTCTGCGGTTTGGTGATTTGCTCTCTCTTGGTGCATTGCAACTTTTGGATTTGATTTGTGGCTCTCTCTTTGGTTTGTGTGCAATTCATATTTGGTATTTGGTATTCGTATTTGGTATTTGTGAACCTTTGGTTCATATTTGGTTCTTTGGTTTTGTATTTGTGAGAGAGAGTTATTTGGGTTTATTTGGGATTTGGGTTTATGAGAGTTCCTTTACACAAATTTGTATTATCCCAAATTTGTTATAGTGAAATTTGTTCGTCGTCGCCTATGGATGTAGGCTATTGCCGAACCACATAAATCTTGGTGTTTTGTGTCTATTTTCTTTTGGATTAATTTTCTTCTTTCCTATTGTTAGTTTGAAGATCTTTTACAAGCCTAAAATATTTTCACAATCAATCTTGGTAATTTGAGCTTCCGCTATTTTACAACACATTGAGTACTTATTTTCTTAATTTTGTTATCAATACTATTTTTTTTTTTTAATAACTTGTTGAGGGAATAAATTGTGAGGAAAGGACAAACATTTTCACATCATAAAAACTTGGTGTCTCTAAACTTATTCTATATTGTTTTACTTTATATTGATTACTAATGAACTCGAAAAAATGTCCTTAACTTTTTCTTTAAAAATAAATGGTTGAGAAATTAGAGGTGGTCATTGTTGAGGTTCAAAAAAATCAAAGCCCAAGGCCCAAAGAGGTGGGATCCAAAGACCCATGGAAGAAAAAGCTTTCAAAACCCATGAAGTAAAGGAAAGGCCTAGCCGGCCAAGATCAGCAAGCTAAAAAGAAGCCCAATAGGAAGAGCTGGGCTGGGATCCTAAAGACTGCTAGGGGCCCGGGATCCCTGGGACGCGCAACACGGCCTAAATAAGATTAAAACAATTCAAAGGAAAGCACCAAAGAACACAAAGAACAAAGGATAGATGAGTCCCTCTTAAGCGCCAGTGATGCAATAAGGGATCAGAAGGTATAAAGCAACCATTCATGAACAAAGAAGCGATACCATGAGGAACCCAGAACGAGAAGCTATAAATAAGAGTGGCTGGAAGGAAACTTTCAACTCAACAGAAATGGATTCCACTCACTTAGGAAAAATGACAAAAGGGAGGACGGCCAAAAGTTGAGTAAGAAGTTTTGAGGAACGTGAAATTGAGAACAACTCCCTAAGCACACCCTAGAAGGGAAAGTCGGCCATGGGCTTTCAAAGAAACAACGCCCAAGGGAGGAAAATATGAGAAACAGGGAAAGACTCAGTCTTTTGAGTGATAGGCACAAAACGAACTCTAGTACCCAAGGAGGGGCAAAAGGGAGAAATCACTAGTACCCCGGAGCCCTAGGGTCACGCTATAAAAGAAAGAAGCAACCAACGTTAAAAGCATCCAGTAAGAGAAAAAGAATCATAAGAGAATCATAACTCTGTAAAGTTTAAGCAAAACAGAGGAATATCTCCTGGTATCCCGAGAATAGCCACTATAGCACATACTCGGATTCAAAAGGATTCAAACTTTGCAAGTCTTGGAGGCTTAAATAGTCATCTAAGTATGTAATTTTTGAGCTTATTTGAACCTTGTATCACGTCTTAGTGAGCATATTGTAATTATGATCAAAGAAAACCAATAAAGTGCCTCTCATTAATCCGGGAATCCTTAACCATTTTTTTTGAGTATTTTCTGATTATTTTGCATTTTCTTTGTTGTTCTCGTTGTCATTCAATACATATATCTTCGCTTGTTAGTTTATTTGTGTTGTAAGAAACTTGCCATGTGCACCACTTGGTTCTTAAACAGCCCCTTAGCTGCGGTGAACCAAGCCCAGTCTACCAAACTACATTTATTTGGCCCAGGATCCTTGGGCCAGTGTGCTAAAAAAAAAGTGCGCTCACAGTCATCTTCATCATCCCCACCTCCATGTGATAAGCTTGACCTTATCACGCTTCCTTAATCACATTTTAAAAAGTTCATGAAAAATGTTATTGTTGGATGGTCATTACTTTGTCACTTAACATGTCAAGCTGATTTATGGCAGTCGTTAACTTGTTATGGCAGTGATACAACGGAATTTGAACCCTCACAAAGTTCCCTACATTTACAGTTCCACGGAGAGAGAAAAAGGTTTCATTCTAAAAGACCTTAAATTTTTATGACAATGTAGGTATTTGTTTCAGCATTTCGAGCACTAAAGAAGTTTTTTTTTGGTTTCCCAACTGGACTTGAACTAGGGAGCTCTTAGTTAAACCCAAGATAGCCACTTTGAGATCGAGTGCCCAACCACTCGGCCAACCCCACTAGGTTAAGCACTAAAGAAGTTTGTTATTATATAATTTTAGAAAATAAAATTTTAGGAGATGCTGACCCAAAAGAAGCCACCAACCTAAGGGAATAATTGGCTCACTCTCATGAGCCCATAAGAGCCAGATCAATCTAGGATCCGTTACAAGAAGTTATAATTAGCCCGTGTCGTTCGAGAAGGCGTTGATTGTTGGTCACGTATGGCTTGCTCTTGATATTATCTTTAAATTTCAAGGCATTCCTACCAAAAATATTCATTTTTTTAGTTTAGAAATTTTTTTATAAAAGAGTTATTAAGGTAATTAAAATTGGAGTACATATTCATATTCTCTAGAATTCCTAGAGTATTCTCCGAGGGTCTTTAAATTCCTACCATTCTTTTAAAATACACTTGTCAATTATTCATTAGCTTAAACATACAAATTCATTATGAGTTTTGGATATATATTGTACAATTTGACTGTATTTTTTGAAAAATGTATAAAAATATTATTTAATGATATATTAAATACATCTTATCATTGACCTGAAGTCATTTGTTAACAACGTTTTGCACATTTATAGTACATAAGAGTAAATAAAACTTTTATCTTTATAATCAAAACATAACACAGTACCATGATGGATGAACTTTTGAGGAGTTCAAGAGGGGCAACTGACCCCTCTCGCTCCTCCTTGGTTCCGCTCCACCAGTGCACTCTATTGATCCATCCATATAATGCAACGAAGGCTCTTTCCTTCTTGATGCAATTCGAAGGCTTTGTTTATGTCTTGAAAGCTCAATTCATGAGATATGAACTCGTCCAAACTAAGCTCCTGCAGCACAAACACACATCACTAGTAGTAGTAGCACATTATATTCAAAATCATGATCAACACCATGAGTAGCGATTGCTTGATTGATGTAAACCATAAAAGAATGCCAATATTTATCCTACACTTTCTTTTCTCCGGACTTGCTAGTTATACAATAATAATTTTAAGAATGGGAATTATTTGTTAATAGTTTGATATGATATAAATTATTCGATTAAGACAAAGGTATATAATAATTTTGAGTAATACTATTAAAGAATTCAACAACAAACAAAAAAGAGCAATACTATTGAATTAAAAGGGGAAAAACTGAAATTAATTAAGAGGGCAACCAACGTAAATTAGTGAAATAATGTCAACATACATTGTCTAGGTATTTCTTGGCGAGGAGAGGGATATCAGATTTGGGTTTGATACCTCCAAACAATGTACCAATCACGCATCTGCCGCGAAGAAACTCATAGGGGTTGAGACTTAGTTGCGAGCCATGCATCTCCACTCCAAGTATCACTGTCTTTCCCCAACCCTGGCTTTAGCAAAACCAATTATTGAATCAATAAATACTTCAACACCAAAACCAATAGGAAATTAAATGATATTCACAACTAATTTGGTTACAAGTGGAAGGCAACAAGTGTGCTGATACACTTGCTAGAAGGTTAAAGGGTGTTGAACAAGCTGAAGACTTTGTGATTTTTGATACACATCCATTAGATGTTTTTTTTATTACTGCATTTGGATAATTTGAGTATGTATTGTGAAAGACCTGGTATTTATTATTATTATTATTATTGTTATTATTATTTATTTTAGAAATTAAATTTTGTAAGGACGTGGTGTAAAACTCATGTTTTACCTTTCCAATATCAACATGCCACATTATTTTACTACATATTTAAGAATAAGTACAACTATACCCAATCAATTCTAATATCCATATATAAATCCAATCAAATTAGGAGTTTATTGAGATGTTATTAGGTATGGTAGGATGTATTGAATTTTAAGTAAAATGCTAATGTGGTAATCTCTTATTGGATGGTGTAGAACATGAGTTTTACACCCTATCATTACCAAATTCAGACTCTTTATTCTAAGATAGAAATCTTACTCTAGGACATTCTAAGTGTATATGTGTGTAAAACTTTCTTTTAGAAATTTAAGCCTTAGCCCTTACATTCTCCTTTCCACCCTATAAGAACTTATATTTGTTGAAAAACTATTATGTCAAGGGTACATGCATGGTGTAGCACCTGGTATTTTAAACAGGCAAACAATTTAGTTTTTATAATGAAGTATTCTTAATTACCACCATAAATAAATAAATAAAAAAGAAAAAAAGAAGAAAAAGAAGAAGAAGCTAATTTAGAACAGTAACCACCACATTTGTTTATTTCAATTCCTTACTTTCACGCAATGCACACACCACTTTCTCCATGGACACATTACACATCACATTAATGATGTAGGGTGGATTTTAGGATTATCTTATCCCAAGTGAAAAGGAAAAAATATAGGTTAACGGATCTCCATAATTTGGGCTTGACGATTCCTTGTCCGTGGGCCGATGAAGGACAGGTCCATTGTGTGCAAGGCCTGTTGTGGACGGATCATTCATGGACGGACGCAACATAGACGGATCAAGTATCCACATGGCAATCAGAAACCTTAGATGGGAAATACTTGTGACACACATTTAGTCATTATAGAATCCTAGCGCAAAGAGGATTCCAGAAGCTACGTGCATTAATGAAGATATTCTCTATAAGGAAAAGACTTGTCCATCACGTTTGAGACTATTTAAGATGATTCCTATAAGGAAAATACTTCTACTCCAAAGAGAAGATGTCAATCTTCGACTACTATAAAATCTCCAATACTCTCACAAATTAAAGTACGCATAATTAACCCATCTCTAGCATTCTAGAGTTGCGAGAAGTTCTAATTTGACATTCGGAGGGTATTTGGCCGGCACCACACCGGTGCTCTCTGTTAGGTCTTCTCTTTTTGTTGTGCAGGTGACATTTCGAGTGTGCGAGTATCGTGTGGCTCACTGGTGATTTTTTGGCATCATCACCAAGTAAACTAAACTGTCACATCTGATGTGCCTTCTGCAACTTCTTGGCGTAAGACAGTAACCAAAACTTGTGGATTCTCTCATTATATGGTTCTATGATTCTATCAGATTAATATGAACCATCTTCTAAAAAAGATAAAGATTAACACGGAAACATATCAAACAAAGAGTAGAAGTTTTGAGAGGGAGAGAGAGAAACCTTTCGGCTACTTAGAAAAGCTTCTTGCATTAGTGATGCCAATCCGATACACTCAAAGCAATAGTCAGCACCCCCATTTGTTAACTCCTTAATTACCTAATTATCAATGTCACAAAAAATGGAAACTCCAAATGAGCATATACAATACTGGAAAATTATTAGGTACTTCGAAGTATTATAAATGCGTAGTCTCTCCTCTCATATGAATGGTGGGTCTCACCATAAATTTAATTAGTGAAATCTACCATTCATGTGAGAGGAGAAAGTACGTACTTATGGTACTCGTAGAGTACATAATAATTTCTCATCAATACAATACAATCCAACAACGTAATGAACTTTTACCTGTTTATGCCAACTAATATATTTAATTGTTTTTTCCTTAATGAGTTAAATCAAAAATGAAAAATGACGTGCCATTCCGTTTATAGCTTTGTTTTGCACTTTAAAAGGTGCCCCTCACCTACCAGGCTATAAAAAACTTTTTCTACGCAAGTATGCAACACATTAGCGGGGCTTAGAGCATTCCCATCAGGTGTGCCAAATGCCAAATATTTGGCATTTGGCACACCAAACACCAAAAATCCTCTCTCATGAGGTGTGCCAAATGCCAAAACATTTGGCACACATGAACAGTTATGTTCTATAAATGCCACGGTACGGCAGAAATGCCATTTGTAAAAATTAATTTTTTAATAATTTTCTCTCTCCTCTCTAGCATTTTCTCTCCTTTTTTCTCTCTCTCTCTCTCTCGTCCGCCCCTCACTTTTCTCTCAGCCCTTCTCTCTCCTCTCTCTCTCTATCTCAGAGTCTCCCAGGCGCGCCCAAAGTTCTGGACTCTGCCGCCGTGCCTCGTCCCCTCCGTCGTCGAGCGCCTCGGTGACGCCAAACAGGCCGTTGGCGACACCGCCCAGCAGTTCTTCCTCACGCTCAAGCAGCTCTGTTTGGTTTGGGATGGGTTTGATGGGTCTCCCAAGCTCTGGACTCCGCTGCCGTGCTCTCCGGCGACCACTTCAAGCTCACTTCAACACCGGCCTCGTCCCTTCCGTCGTCGAGCGCCTCGGTGACGCCAAACAGCCCGTCCGCGACACCGCCCAGCAGTTCCTCCTCACGCTCAAGCAGCTCTGTTTGATTTGGGTTTGATGGGTCTCCCACCTCCGACGCATCACTTCCACGCCGATCTCCCTCTAGCCATGTTTTTCTGTGTTTTTTTTTTTTTTTTTTTTTTTGCTGTGGTTTGATGGGTGGGTTCGGATGGGCAGTGGTGGTGGTGTTATGTTGATTTTGGTGGTTTGGTTGATTTTGGGTTTTGGGTTTTGGTTATGGTTGTCGGCGGTGGTGGATTGTGGTGGTTGTAGGGGTGGGCTATTATGGGTAGTGATGGTGGTGTTGTGCTTTGGGCGGCGGTGATGGTGGTGTTGTGCTTTGGGCGGCGGTGGTGGTGGTGGGCTGTGTAATATAGATTACTGTTTGAAGTTTTTTTTTAATGATATTTTAATGTGTTGTATATATTATTTTAATGTTTAGAATAAAAAAATAGAATACCTGATAAATGGCATGTTGTAAAATGATGTGCTAAAATGATAAAGTAGGTGTTTGGTGTGTCAAAATGGCATTTTTTATGAAAGAGCTGATGGGAATGCTCTTAGTGCCCGTTCGTTTGCACTTTTAGATAGCAAAAAATATTTTTTACTTTAAAATTCAAAATACTAGGTGTTTGGTGGGTATTAAAAAGCTGTTGTAACAAGAAAATTGTTTTTTCAAAATGTGCAAGACCTCCAAAAAGTCAAAAGACCTTTGACCAGCTTTTGCAAAAAAGCCCACTTCAACTTTCAGGAATTGTTGGTTCAATTACCAAATTGGCCACTTATTTTATCAAAACCCCAACTTTACCCTTTGAAATCCATTCAAACCATCATGTCAGAACAAATAACACCATATTCAATAAGACAAAAACATTATTAAAAATAGATAACATTATTAAAGTAAGACAGATAACATACTTGGTTCAAAATTTTTAGAATAACAAATAATTTATGCTAAAAAAAAAAAAAGATTAAATTCTATAAGGACGTGGTGTAAAACTCATGTTTTACCCCTCCAATTCCAACATGTCACATCATCTTATCACATATTTAAGAATAAACACAATCACACTCAATCAATTCTAATACCCATATATAAATCCAACCAAATTAGAAATCTATCGAGATGTTATTAGGTGTGGTAGGATGTATTGAATTTTAATAAATTATAAGTAAAATGCTAATGTGGCAATCACTTATTGGATGGTGTAAAACATAGGTTTTACACCCCATCCTTATAGAATTTAATCTCAAAAAAAAAAACCTAACATTATTAAAATAATACCAATAATAGTAATAGTGATAACAAATAATTATGACAATAATATATTTATTATTATTATTATTATTAAATAGTTTTTTTTTTTAGTAAGTATTATGAAGTAGTTGATTTAAAAATGAAATAAACTCTCTTATATACATTGTACTTTTTGGTAATTTACCACTCAAACCACCACTTTTATAAGTGCTAGCCAAATACTTAGCTTTTTCAAAAAACACTTTTTAACAGCTTTTACCAAACACTCAATTTTAAAAAAAAGTTCAGTTTCATACCGTACTTTTTAAAAACCCCACTTTTTCAAAAAGTCCAGTTTCAAAAAGTTGAACCAAACTCACCTTTATTCTTTCAAAATCATTTGAAAACTGAACGTTAATTAATAAATAATCCTAAATATAATTTTATTAAAAAGGAATCCCTACCTCACTGACTGACTTTTCTCCACAGGTTTTAGGGTTTATAAAATCAGTGACTCCAAATTTTTTTCCTGCATAGATGAAAATAAAATGACAACCTTGTTTAGCTTTTAAATACTACTAGCAGTTTCAAAAAAATAATAACAATCACTACTAGCTTATATTTTTCCAAAAAAAAAAAACTTATAGTCCTTGTATATGCACTTAGCATGAATTGAAAATTTAAACGTATCTGACATCAAATTATTGTTTGATTAAAAGGATATTTAATACAAAATTAAAGTGCAATTAGAATCCAATTTAAACTATGGATTGAACTTTTACTTTTTTTTTTTTTTTTGAGAAAGTGAAATTTTACTTTAATATATTATATATTCTTTCCGACCCAAAATGTTGGTCATGTTTAGAAAATCAAAATTTTTACTGGAACAACATTTAATTCATTGTTTGTCAATTAAAATATACAAATTTCCAAAACTACCACTATTAATTTAAATTATTAAAAAAAAAGGCATTGACTTTTTAAATAAAATAAAGGATAAAATAAAAATTTTATTTATTAATTTTAAGAAAAAAAAGACTTAATTTTGAGACATTCCAAAATGAAATAGAGGATCAACAATTTGGGACGGATGAAGTGTGATATACGGTAATGCTGAAAATAATAGAAAACCTTAGATCAATTAATAGACAGCTTACCTATGTCGAATTTTTCAGGATTCAAATCAACGGCAATAATCTTTAAAGCTCCTCTTTGTCTTGCTCCCTCCGCAACCTGTTATCAATTTGTGCTTCATAAATTCATTTAAAATTACAATGACTTTTGTTAGGTAGTAATTCTTTTTTTCCCCCATTTTGGTATCAATTATTTAGTGGATTTTGATATCCATTTCCTTTGCGAAAAGACACCATCTGCGATCTAAAAAAATCTTATAATTTCTAATAAAAAGTCACCTAGTTGGCCCAATCTTGATTTGTCTGTATTCTGTTACTCTGTAATGATCAAATTTGTTCAGAACGTTTTGTATTATTTTTTCATCTTGGTTTTGTTTTTTCTTTTTGGGTCTCTTGTGTCCTGTCTTGAATCTCGATTTTGTTGCGATTTTTTAGGGAAATTGGAACCCAATCACATTTTGTCACATTCTTCACTGATCACACTTTGTCACATCACAATTATAACAAAAATTTGTGAACATTTTTGTAATCCTAAACTTTTACTTACATACCGCAAGTCCAACTGGTCCAAGCCCAAAGATAGCCACCGTGGATCCCTCGTCCACCTCAGCTACCTTCCACGCTGCTCCAATTCCTGCAACCACAGGAGAACCTGTTTAGAAGCTTTAAAAAGAAAAAAATTTATATAAGAACCTGTTTATAACTTTGGTAGTAACCTCCTCCACTTCGCAAATAACACAAAGAAAATTGGGGAAAAAAAAATGTAGGGAACCAAAAGATTTTATAAACATCAAGAGATCCAATTATTATTATTTTAATAATTTTACAATTTAGCAACACAATTAGTGGACTGTGGGGCTCACCATAAAAGGCTTGGTGGTTCAATGATTTTGATGGTTAATTGGTGGTAACATGACAGGTGTGATTGACTCTTGAAAGATGGTTTCGAGTAATGCTACCGCACACATACACAAATTTAATAAATAGTTAAATACAATCCTTTTTATAACAATTACAACATTATTTTTTATTTTATTAACATTAATTAGTGTTTAAGCAATAATTTCATGATAATGATATTATTTGTGACACAATATATTTCCCATAATCCAAAAATTTCCCTATCAAAATGTAAATATTTTTTATATTGAGAAACTATTTGGTGGGTTCTAGTCAGTTCAACTGATAAATTTTTTTATAATTGAATAAGAGATCTGTGGGGGATGAAAAGCCCAACCTAACCTATTGGGCCCAAGGCCCTATTTGAAGATTACTGCTTGTCCGAAGAGATGAAAGTACTTGAGAAGAAGCCCATATAAGAGAAGCATGTCTGGGGATGAGAGTGGGGCATAGTCCGAGGAGATATTCAATTGTCCGAAGAAGCCATTACCCTCGGATCCGAAGAAGCGTGGTCAAACAGACGCCTGGGAAGTTCAAGTGAACCTCCTAACAAGTCTAATGATGGAGATGAACCTCAGGCACGCATGAAGATAGCAGGAACGGATAAATATCTAGAAGACAAACTTCAACCACCACATTAAATGCACTGCACTTACTTTTCTGGCCGCATTAATGTGGAGAAAACCCCTGAACAGTGCACTCTCAGCTACCGCCACTCACACAAGGCTAAAAAGGACACATGATGGGACATGCACTCAAGTGGGCGTCTAGATGATGAACAAGTGGACGATAAAGATGAAGGGAGAGGGTACTATATAAGGGGGAGAGGCCTCTAATAATAGGGGATCGGAAAAAGAAAAGTTAGAAAAGAGAAAACTCAATTACTGTAGCTCTAAGAATTGTAACCCACGTTCATTCAATACAACTCCTCTTCGGACGTCTATGTTTGCATCTGTCCGAGCACAATTGAATGTTAATTTATTCATAAGTACTGCAGTCCAATACTGTTTAATTCATTACTAGCCCAGCTCTTTCGCCCACTCTCTACAAATTCATTGTCTTGGGTTCATTGGGCTCACAATCCATACCTTTTGGGCTTGGGCTACAAAAATTGACCCTACAAGATCAATTATCAGAAGTGGATGTCATAGGTTGAAAATCTCTTTAAAAAAAAAAAAAAAACTACTTGACTAATTATTCATATAGAAAACATCTTATTTGTGGGAATTTATTTGTATAGTTTCTATCAAAAGATAATATTTTTGATAACTTTAATGTTTGTGATAAAAAATCAAAAACTAATTTATTTTCAAAAAAGCTAAAAGTTTTAGATTATTTGGAAAAAAAAAGACAAAAAAAACAACAAAAAAACAAAAAAACTTTTTTAACATTTTATAAAACTTTCTCGCGTAGTGAGTTGTGGCCCCTTATATTTTATAAATTCTAATAACCTAAACTCCACCCCCAAGCTCACCATTGGGCTCCAATGAACAAACACGAGCTCATGATACTGCCAAGCCCTTATGGCAAGGGGGAGATATGTAAAGTCTAGAAATCTTGATAACCTAAACTATACTCTAAGCTCAATCTAGGCTCGAACAAATGACAGTGAGGAGGAGATACCACTTTGCCCTTTTGCTAAGGGGAGATACCACTTTGCCCAACATAGGCGGTTTGTTTGGGTCTATATTCAACAATTTTTGGCCAAAATCCAAATTTATCCGGTGACCGGAAAAAAATTGCCTAAGTGATCTAGACTTGCTCTATGCAAAGCAACATTCAGCAAAGTGACTTTACCACAATGGCCGACCGGTTGATATAAGTCAGCGGTGGTTATTGATTATCGAAGTCTTTCTGCTCTATTTCTTGGCCACCACTTGATTGCTGGTTGCTTATGCTTCACAGACAACTACGATTTTGTACTCCAGTTTTCAATTAATAATTAGTTTCAAAATAATTAACCAGAGGAAACAATTATTCGGTTGAATACGACCAGAAAAATGTTACTCCATTGAAAAACTTTGAAAGATTGTACAATCCGAAACTCTGGCCAAATATAGACAAAAAAAAAAAGGGCAAGGCAAATGACTTCATAGTACAGCCCTATCAATTTGATGGTCTATAAAATGTGTGTAATCAATTCATGTAGAAATTTACAGAGACTAACCTGTGGACACTCCACAACCAAGCAAGCAAGCCTTATCAGCTGGAATCTCAGGAGTAATCTTCACAGCATGGGTTACATCTACCACTGTATACTCAGTGAAGCTAGACACCCACAAGAAATGGTGCAAAATCTCACCATTCATGTCTCTAAATCTGCTAGTGCCATCCCTAGGCATATTAGGGGGATAATTGTTCTGAAATTTTGTGCAAAGGTTGCTCTTTTGAGACTTGCAGTCTCTGCATTCATTGCAATTCGGTAGGAACACCGGCAACACTGTATCCCCCACTGTAAATTCTTCTACATGCTCTCCCACACTTTCAACAACACTATCACCACAGAAAGAAATTGAATGCAACAAAAAAGCCAAAACTATAACACAAACTAGAAACTTATATGAAGAATAACCATTCAGGAAATGGAAATAAGGATAGGTGGAATTATATAAAATTACCCAACTGCTTCATGGCCAAAAATTCTTGGAAAAGCTGCAACAAGTCCCTTGAGAGATAATGCACTAATTCCATTTAAAACTTTTGATAATTTACAATGGATGGTATTGAGTAGACTAAATAGGTGCACTATTTGTTATTTCTATGGTGGGGAAGAACTTACTCCTTTCATTTTCCAATAGGTGATATCAGTGTGACAGAGGGTTGTGCATATAATTTTGATCCGAATCTCCCAAGCTTTTGGTGGGTCTACTTCAATGTCCTCTATCACAAGTGGCTCTCCCGGATTTCTGCAAATTGCAGCTGTTTGGGTTGCAAACAAAGAAACAACATATAGTTAATAATACAGATCCAAATAGTCTAGAAAATATAGAAACTAAAGCTGATAAATTAATAGAAATGGAATGTAAATGAAGCAAAAGAACCTTTGCATCTTAAAACTTTTCCTGCCGTTTCTGATTTGCTATTGCTCTCCATGGCAATGGATGAATTAAAATAGATTCTATGACTTCTCCAACTGACCAAAGCACAGAGAGATGAGAGAGTTCTTCACTTTGATCTTCTTTCTACCTTTCTTTTCAGTTGATCTGTCTATGTGAGTTTGTTGTTCTCTTCCTTACACATATGAAGAGTTGAGTTACATAAGTCAAATATTGTGAGATATTTTACAGATTTTAATATCACTTTTATTTATTTTAGTGGATTAGAAATTTTTTTTTTTAAATTCTTATTCCTTTGCTTTTTAAATAAAATAGAATTAATAATATTATATATATATGGGTCAAAGGATAAAATATATGCACAATTTTTTTAACTGTATCTAACTTTTTCCTTTACTTAAATTAAATAGCACTTATTAGAAATTTAATAGGAGTCTATTAATTAATAATATGATACTTAATGTGAGTCTTTTTAATTGAGTGTTTTTTTTATAGATACAACAGAAGAAATTATAATGTCCACCTAATATGGTGATTTTTATTATGAGAGCAAGATATCATATATTGATGACTCATACAGTATGATTTTTTTTTTTTTTTTTTTTTTTGAGAAAGTTTTTTTTTTTTGATATTTTTTTTGAGAAAGTTGATTGAACTTTAAAATATAAAATCTATGACATTATATTAATCATTTACATTCTTTTTATTATTATTCTTTTTATTTTTATTACATGATACTATAAATAATCAATAACTTAGACTGTTTATCAAAGGTCTTGCAGTTTAATTTGTACATCCTATATAAAAAATGCTTAGGATTTAAGGGAAAAATGATTTAAGCTACAGAATAATAGCATAAAGTAACTATCTAATAATAATAGCCTACAACGTTTAAGGTTAAACGTAAAAATTTCCAATGGAACAAAAGAATCATCTAAAATTTGTATAACAAAGAAAAGATTTTAGTTTGTTACTTGAGTAGTACAGGTTTGGTGGGTTGGTGCTACATCACTTCCCAATTTCGATACCCACTTTTGTTTTCATTAGGAAAAACATAAAGTATACCGGGAAAACCTAATCAATTATGCAATGCTTGTTTTTCTTTTTAACTTTACCAATAACACAACCTCTTTTTGAAAAATGCATAGAGAAGAGTCATGGAGAACCACCCTCATGCTGTGAAAAAAACTGAGCGGCCAAAATTTTTTTCCCTAGGTATGTAATGATTGATCATCTGAGCACTTGTTTTCTTAACTCTGTTATTATTAAAAACTTGGTTTCTCTAGACTTGTTCTACGTTGTTTTACTTTATATTGATTACTAATGAACTCGAAAAAACGTCCTCAAATTTTTCTTTAAAAAGAAATGGCTGAGAAATTAGAGGTGGTCAAGATCTTCATAGTCCCCAACTCCATTTAATATGCATGACCTTCCTTAAACACATTTTAAATAGTTCATGAAAAATGTTACTGTTGGATGATCATTAATTTGTCACTTATCTCGCCAAGCTGATTTATGGCATTGACTAATGGAATTTGAACCCTCCCAAAGTTCCCACCATTTACCGGTCTAGCTACCGAATGAGAAAAGGTTTCACTCTAAATGACCTGAAAATTTTATGACAATGTAGGCATCTGTTTCAGCATTTTGAGCACTAACGAAATTTGTTATTATATAATATTTAAAAATATTAATAATTTTAAGAGATGCTATTGGCCTATTTGGTTTGTGTTCAAATTGTATTCATTTTCTATACTCAAATCTTGTACTCATTCTTTGTTTCCATCTATTTTTTTGTTTGGTACCATTTTTTGCTTTGTCTTCCCCTTCACTTTTTTTTTATGACAATCACCAACAAATAGAGAGATAGTGTGTGTTCTTTGATGTGACAAGTCAGTGATAATGGGACACACATATTTGATTTTTTTACGAAATGACACTGTATTCATTTTCAAGAAAATGAAAATATCAAAAAGTCTTATTTAGTTTTTGTATTCAAATCCTTTTTTTTAGATACTAAAAATGAAAAATGAAAACAAATACAAATCCAAACAAATTTTTTAGTTATGGGTCCCATAAAAACTGAAAATAAATACGAAATACACCCTTTTTTGCTCAAACCAAACATGTCCTATTTGTCTCATTATTCTAAAAGTAATGGACATGTCTCATCATTCTAAAAGAAATGTATTTAGAAGTGTGATGTGCTTGGCTGACCCATAAGAAGCCACCCAGCCCAAAAGTCATTGGCCCACTCTCATAAGCCCACAAAGGCCAGATCAATCTAGGGTCCATCACTAGAAATTACAATCAGCCCGTACAATCAAGAAGGCGTTGAGGATAAGTTATCTCATGTATTAAATATATATATTCTCTTTCATTACATGTGAATTTATGGACATTGTGAAAGAGAATAAGCACGTATCCCTTGCATGAAATGATTATTGAATTACTAGAAGGGTGGCCATAATCATAGGTAGGAGTATTTTTATCACTGGGCCATATTAGATGGAAGGGGACTAGAGGGGGAAGTAAAGTGGAGTTGTTGAAAATTAGCCTAATATGTTGTTTTATTTTAGAAGGAAAGTGTATATACTATATATCACTTGACATTGTCTTTAAATCTCAAGGCATTCTGCTAAAAGTATTCATTTTTTATTTAAAATTTTTAAAAAGAGAATCAAATTTGGAGGGAGTATGAATTCAGATCTTCTTAGGGTAATCTAGTAGGTAGAGTTCTTTAATTTCCTACCCTTCTTTTAAAATGAACTTGTCAATTATTCATTAGCTTACATATACAAAATTATTGTGATTATGTGTGTGTTTTTTTTAGATATATGTTGTACAGTTTGATAACTCTGATTTTGTTTTTTGAAAAATGTATAAAAATATTATTTAATAATATATTAAATGCAAGTTAACTTCTTATTTTTGGTGAACTGGAGATTCAATTAAATAAAATTAAAGAGTACACCCCAAGCATCCGCTTAAAGTTGATACAAAATAAAGGAAGGGAGATAGGGATGCAAAACAAAATAAACAAGGGAGTAAAATGACTAAAATCCTTCCTTAGCCAAAAGGCCCGCACAATGAATTCCTTCACGGTGAATGTGATTGGTATGAGCTTCCTCAAAAAGCCGAAGGGTAGACTTGCAATCAATAATAAGATTAAGAGCACTACAGTGGTGAGTTGTATCAATCAGAGAGTTTTGAGATGTAAAAACATTGACAACAGCATGGGCATCAACTTCAATAATGAACTTGTGACTATTGAGATCCCGAAGACCCCATAACTCAGCTGCCATGGAATGGGTAAAGCCAATATTCCTAGAAAAACTTCCTATCCAAGAGCCATTAGAGTCCCGGATGATACCACCAGCACTTGCACAACCTGGATTCCCACAAGTTGAGCCATCGGTGTTAAGCTTGTAAAAACCAAGAGGAGGTGGCTTCCAACCAATGTAGATAGAGGTTTTCCTAGATGCATTTATCTTGTAAGGAAGGGAGAAGTAGACCTCTGTCGTAAAGGACTCAATTCTTTTAAGGATTTTGTGGGCTTCAAAAGGAGCAGTTTTCATGACAAGAAGTTGAGTGGATATTTCTTCCGAAACATGTCAGCCCACACTTCATTTGGATTGGTTCGGATGGCCCAAATTATATTACTGGGAAACTGAGGGGACACAATAGCAACAAGATAGAAGGACGGTGAATTGGAAACAAACAAACCCAACAAAATTACAAGAAAAGTCCCAATGCATTAATGGGCTTCTTTGTCAGGTCCAATAAGGATTTTCCTGGAGGACCAGGGACCACCATCAGTAACGAGTAACGACTAAGATCAACTATATGTATTGGTATATTTGATCACAAGGGAGATGGGAATGAACTCGAATCAACTCTAAATTGATTATGTATGTGAACTCTTGGGAAGGAATGTTTCCATATTTAGTAAACCAATGAAAAATAATTGGGTTAATTTTGTTCGTATTTTATTAGTTTTTTTATTAGGTTAAGTTATAAATTGCATTTTATTTTTTTGAGAAAGAGAAAAAAAAAATGACATCATTTTTAGGACACCTAACATCCTAAAGCGACTTACATTAAATAAAAGTAAAAGTTATATATCTAAAATGAATAAATTAAAAGTTATATTACTAAATTCAATTTTTATCAAAGTTAGAAGGTATAATAAAGATATTCAATTCCTTTTTAATTTCTTTATAATTTTTTATTTTAATAAAATCTTTCCAAATTAATCATAGATTTGTTATCAATCTAATACGGGAAGTTTTAATTTGAAAGAAAAATGACAATGAAAATAGAGTTACAGCCTTATTATAAAAAAAATAATAATAATAATAAAAGGGGTTAATGATGCTTATTTTTAAAGAAAAATATTCTTCTAAAAAATTGAAAGCAAAAAAATAAAGAATTGTGAGATATACTGATACTCAAAGATAAAGGTAAACAAAAATTTAACAATTATTGTCACTCTTCTAATACACCACTACCAATTATATTGCTTTCTGATAATAAACAAAACCCACAAACCAAAAACCATAACTATCAATTAGAACAATCTGGATGTACTCTTTAGATAAACTTTAGTTCACAGTGATAGGGTTGATGATGTCAATCTTATTTAAATGTATCATAATCCATCTAAAAACAAAACATAAAACATGTTATAAGAGGATCACCATGTGGATAGTATAGTCATTGTTACATTCTTCACTATGTGTTTCACCTCTAAAGTCACTCAGAAAGGTTCTTTGATAGCTGGGAACACGAGCTAACGTGGACAGTATAGTCAATGGGTCTTTACCTTGAGTGACTCTAGTGGTTTGCTCATGCTTGGACCAATGGATCATGGTCCCTATTAGGTCGGATTCCGAGGTTCGGGATCTTAAGGGCGTTCTTGACAACTTCTTGTTTTACCTTTGGTTCATGCTTCGGGATATGCGCCTCCGTAGTGGAGCCCCATATCTCGAAATGATACGTTCTAGACCCGGTCAAATCTAAGGCCCAATGTTTACTTGAGTTTTATGTGCCACTTCCTTACCAATATATTTGAAAGCTCTATTAATTTTCCTTTAGAATATTTCTTATCTATAAGATTATCCCATTATCTTCTAAAAAAACTCTCATTAAAGTATGTATAAAGTGTAATAGTAGGTTACTGACTATTCTTTCCTTTTGAATACATTTTTTTTTTAAATTATATGTACCACAAAAATAATTTGCTTTAATTGTTAATCATTATGCATTTAATATATTTATCATATTGCATTATTGTAATAAATTAATGCCTAATTAAAAGTTATATATATATATATATATATATTGGATGTTGTTTTTAATTTTCCCTAAAGCGTGTAATTGATTTGTTATAATTTATTATTAAATGCTATTTGTAGGAATGATAGGCCCAATCTGAGGACATCTAGTAATCTGAGGACTGGTAAACGCTGTCATGGAAGTCCGCATTAGTGAATGAAGAAATGGGGTCTAGTCATGAGGGTCCAGGAAGGTGGTCCGAGGAGGAATGCCTCCTTGGTTGAGCAAAGGAGAGGTTAGAAGGTGTGGTTTGCCATCCAGAGCAACGTTCCGAGAGATTCTTACTTGTAATTAGGTAGATCTAGGATGTGTTTAATACTTCAAGGAATAAGAGTTCAAGTCCGAGTATTGAAGTCATGCAAATTTATCCAAGAATCAAGTGAATAAGTGCTGTTCATTAAAACTCGACAGATATCTTGACAGATGTATCTATTGTGGTTTAATTCTTTGAAGCTCGACAAATAGCTCGACAGTTGTATCTATCGAGAATTATGAAATTCAAATTTCCAGATCTGTTTTTTCACACATATCCAAGCTATGTGTTTAAGTTTTCTTTTTTCACAACCCTAGACATATATAAGGATTATTTTAAGGGCTGTCTCAGATGATGCAAAGGTATTATTGATGCATATTGTGACCAGAGACAATTTGCCCTAATTCATCTTTTTCTTGAAGAATCTGCTGCATTTGTACGCCATAAGGTTTTATAACCAAGGAGCTTCTTAATCTTTATCGTGTGGATGAACTGAAGAACTTTGCAGCTAACATCTTTCTCAAGTTGATGTGTTAGTCATGTACTGGGATCCGTGCATCGATTGGTTAGTCACGTACTTGGAGTCGTGCATTGAAATAAGAGATTATCACTACATTACAAATCCAATTGTGTATTGGGGTAAAGGTTCAACTGTAGGTTGGTATAAGGTGCTTGGATTCCTTTACTTGTAACCGCTTATTTTGATAAAATGGATTTTTGGGAGTAGTAACCTTAAATTCACCTAGTGGGGTTTTGCCTTGGTGGTTTTTCCCATTCGTAAACAAATCACCAGTGTCAAATTTATTTCCACTACATTTAACTTAGTTAGTGATTTGTTTGTGCTACCACGCGTATTGCATGTTAATTGACTTAATTAATTCACTTGGCTAATTAATTGGTTAATTTACCCAAGGGTTAATACAATTCTTGGCCTATCAAGGTTGTTTTATTATTAGAATCTAGGTTTTTATTATTGATTTTCTTGACAATATTGGATGATTTGGGTTGATGAATTCAGGTTATTTTATTATTGATTTTTTTTGACAATATTGGATGATTTGGGTTTTCTTTGAAGATGTGAATGATGGTTCTGTTATGGAATTGTGCTTGGTTCTTTTTATCCTCTTCCCTCTTCCAGAAATCACTCTTCACTGTTTCACTTTGGTACTGGCACGCCAACTAGTTTGACTGATTGGTTAGCTTCTATTCTTTGTTTTATTGCTTGGTGACTTGTGGAGCTTGTCCGTAGAAGCATTTGCTCAAGCAAAATAAAGGGTTAGTCTCATTTTTTTTTTCATTGGACCAATATGGTCACATCAAAGGAAAGTTTTTTAACAGCCTGATCAGCTGAGAGTCACTTACCCAACAAAGATCAGCTCAATTTTTCAAGGACCCAGTTGATAAATTTATGTTTTTTTGTATGATAATGGCTGATCAGATGGTTAAAAATTGAATCTTTCTTATTGGGTTATTGTAAATTGTCTTTGCCACTTAATTGTCCAGCTTCTCCTCCTCCTACAATAATAGCTGCCACGTGGGAATCGCTGGAAAGGCAATATTGAGGTTGGTTTAGAGGTTGTTCTTTAATGAGGAGTTTACATTGATGTAAATTTGGACTTCGAGATAGTTGACGAAATCTCTCCACAAATGGGTTGTGCATGTCTAAGATCCTTTGAATAAGTTGCACAATATCTTCGTGAGCTTCTACAAATTGAGACATTTTACGTTGTATTTCAAGATCGGTGTCGTAGATATACAATTGTAGATGCCACACACTTAGAGGTGTATGTGGTAAAAGACTACCAATTCTATGATAGATGGCACCTTGGGCATGAAATGTATATATTCCTCGACTATTCGAGACCACGCTTTCATCCACATGCACACCCATTAACGTAAATGCAAACATGTTGTTGTAAAACCGTATATATTGCCTGAAATGTCTGCCCAATGGTGTTTGCTCACAAATGAGCTCCATAAATTCAAGAAAAAATGGTATGTTGGGTAAGGATATTTTTTCATCCTTGCAACACATCGAGGATGTCTCTCGATGGAACAAACGGGCATTACAAAAGCGACATGTCTTTGGTTGTGATAGTTGGTACTTAATGGTCTCTATACCTTCTTTAAAATCCTTCGCACAGTTGTATCTGCCTCGCATACAATTTATTACATGTGCAATACCATCAAATGTGTTGTCAACACTTAATTTTTATTTTAAGGAAAAAATTAGTGATAAAGAGTGTTATGATAGTTGTGAAAGAAAATATTAAAAGTTGTACTAAATTTTATGTTGTGAAATAAGCAAAATATTAATAATGTTTCAAATATGCAGCGTGTTAACAAATAATAAAATTGATAATGATAAACATGTAAATTGAAATGAAAATAGTGACATTGAGTAACGAACCTTGTTCTCTGTAGTCATTCCCATGATTTTGATCATTTATATTTTCAACTTTTTCAGTTCTTTCTACATCTGCAATGTAATTATAGAAAATGCTCAGTTGGTGTAATTATATATAAACAATAATGGTGAAAGCTTTATAGAAGGATATAAACATGAAATTGAAAATAAAAATGGTGACATTAAGTAACGAACCTTGTTCTTTGTGGGCATCCCCTTGGTTTTACTCAACTATGTTTTCAACTCCTTCAATTCTTTCTATAACTGTAATGTAATTATATAAAATGCTCAATTGGTGTAATTATATATAAAAAAATAATGGTGAAAGCTTTATAAATATATTATATAAAACTTACAATTATTAACATCAAAATTTATATGACTTGGTCCAGCCTTAAAGTCATTTGCCATTATAGTTGGATAGGTTGGAGGGAGACCTAAATTTAATATTATAAACATTAACTTAGTATCTTTGTATACATTGACATACAACTAACATGCTAAAAACTATGGATTTTCTCAAAATAATAAGATTCCAAGCAATGAAGAATGTTTAAAGATACAAAACTATAATCTCACCATTGACTTCGTGCATAGCCCCAACTGGCATATTGCATGCCAAGTTACGGATATGTGTAAGCCGACGACTTTGTCCAGCCTCATGATTAGGTGGTATTAGTGATGGGTTTGTTGATGTTGAATTAGAATGCACAACATCTTCTTCATTTAAATTTGTTGGGCCTCCCACTAAAATGTGATCACCACCCAAAGTTTGTTGTCTTTTTCTTGAGTAATTGTCTTCTCATTGTATTCTCAAGCGAGCATAATATCTCCATCATTCTCAACGACGTTCTATGTCATCGGTATTCACCATCATTGTATTTTGCAAACTCATTTCTACATAAAATTAAATTAAATTTATTGTGGTCGTTGCACATACATGCACAATAATTAATAGGCTTTTCCTTGTAACAAATAGGGTGTATTAAAACCTCAATAAAGTGAACTAATTTTGAACAAATTAATCACATGTGAGAATTGCAATAATATGTGTAATTGTAATGATCTTTTAGTAAAATAGGAGAAATAAGTTACACTTCTTAAAATTATTAAATTATTATTTTAGGTAGAAGTTTTGAGAATATATTTAAATTTAGGTTATGAATTGTTAGATCAATATGTCGAAAATATAATTTAGAAAATGTTTATTTTATTTCACAAACTTATTTCTAGTTAAAATTATATTAAATTTGCCGTACTCATTTCACACACTTTAAAACAAAATCATGCCTTTTTATAAGGCCATGTTCAAGTTCTAGTTAGCCAATGACTTTACTTTTATTATATTGCATTAATAATAAAAGTAAAAAATAATATTATATTGAATTAATAATAATAGTGTTATTCGATAATTTTATGATGACTAATTTGCTTGACTTATGGTTCAATTATAATTATAATACTATACTCGGGGCCTGACCTATTTGACAATAATTAAATTCATGTTCGTGACAATTCTAACACATATTTATTTGGTTAGAATAAATATGAGCAATTCTAACTACCCTTTTTTTTTCTTTTACAGTAAAAGAGTCAATTTTTTGTTGTTTTATTTTTTATTTTATTTTTTTTGTTAAGAAAAGGCTCCAGATGTGCATCCAAGTTTTTTTCTTTTACAGTAAAAAGCTGAATTGTAATCCTAAAATGTAGTGTTTTAATCATAAAAGTTAGCCACTTACTACACATCCATAACAAAAGTTAAAAAGAGTTTAAATATCAAATATATCAACTACCTTTAAAACAGAGAAAAAGGTACATTACATTTTTTATGGAGTAGTAAATTAATAACATTTTTGTTAAAGGAAATGCTCCTAGAAAGATCCTAAAATTTAGTAACTACACATCCACCTTTTTTTTTTTTTTTTCTTTTTTTTCGGTGTTGTTGATGTTGTTCTTTTTTTCAAATTTTATGTATGGCAGTTATCATTTTTTGTTTAATCCTAAAATGGAGTAGTAAATTAATACTTAAAAGAAAATGTAAATTGAATTTCACATAGAATTATAGAAATGATAAATATAGTTTCTGTTGTAGACACAAGGGTTGGAGTGTTGGAGTCGCCACCTAATTTTTTTAATGGTCTAGGAACTATATATATAGCGTCCTTTCGAGGAAGGACCTTTGATCTTACTACCATAGATAAGGGTTCGGAGTTTAGGTATGTTCTTGGAAAGGTGCTAGGCACCCAAGACCGCCCAACCCTAAGGTTGGCCTCCCATCATTGTGTCTTAAGTCTTAAACTCGATAAAATCACATTCAATACTTATATCCTAAACTCACACACACACACTAGGCTACCTCCTACAAAAGCGTCACCCAAGCTGTGATGGCCCGATTCTTGAAACATAACATCATTTGCCACTACAGTGTGCCAGGAAAGCTCATTACAAATAACAGAAATAATTTGAATGGGAAAATGATCAAGCAGCTTTGCTAATAGTTCAAGGTTGAACACCGAAATTCGGTTCCCTATCACTCCCAGATGAATGGTGCAACGGAAGCAGCTAACAAAAACATAAAGAAGATCTTGGTGAAGATGACAGACACCTATAAGGATTGACACGAGTTCTTGCCATTTGCCTTGTGCGCCTATCGCACTTCTGTTCGTACTTCCACGGGTGCAACCCTGTATTCCTTGGTCTACGGCATGGAAGCCATCCTCCCCGCAGAGTTAGAGATCCCATCTCTTAGGATCTCATCACAGATGGAGCTGTCAGAAGCTGAATTTCCTGATATGAGGAGTTGAACATGATAGACAAGAAGCACATGACCACAATGTGCCAAGAACAGTTGTACCAGCACCGCGTCGAGCGAGCATTTAATAAGAAGGTTAGACCTAGAGTCTTTGAAGAAGGCAACCTAGTCTTGAAAAAGTGCAACTGGGCCATGCCTGATCATAAAGGAACGTTTTCCCTGACCTACGAGGGCACATATGTGGTAAAGAAGGCCTTCTCCGGAAGAGCCTTGGTCCTAGCCGACATGAAGGGGCACGATTTCAATATGCCCACTAATTCTATTGTTGTCATACAGTACTTTGCATGAGGGAGCCTCTAAGTGCAACCTCTTTTTCTACATTCCTAAAAACACAAAACAAGACACAAACACAAACAAAATCAAAGAAAAACAAAGAAAAAAGCAAAAAAATACAAAAATATGAAAAGGTAGATTTAAAACCCAAAAAGGTGGTCTATGCAAAAGGAGAGCAAAAGAAAGAGTGTGAAGGAGCCTGCTAGATTGAAAACCCAAAAGGGCGGTCTAGACATGAATTAAGGCAATCAAAATTTGTAATGTCAATTGAACTACATGATGATCTGATCCTTCCCAGTGGAGGTATGTAGGTAGCCAACTCTAGCTCGGTCACATTTTAAAAGAAAAATCAGTCAGTTGAATCCACTTGGGTTTGTAATCAAGATCAAGGAAAGAAAGGATGGAACCTCTCGGGTTACTCTATGCTTGCAACGTGTATGACCCTGTGTGGTTTGTTTAAAGATTTTATGCCACATGCCAATGGAAAGTGTACCCCAATGGGAATGGGAAAGATCCATCTAGAACAGGATGTATCCTTTGGAACCTGAGATATTGATATGCATAGACTTACGTTTACCATTTTATTTGTATGATCTTGCATTCTCAAAGCATTTGCACACATATTCATTAAACATGCATGTTTTGTGCCTTTCTAGTCCTTTCATGCATTCATCATTATGCTTCCAAACACATATCTCATAAACATAAATATTTCTTGATAATCAATATATGCGTAAACATCTCCGTTTCCACCTTCTTTCTATTTTTAAGCATGCCTTACAAATAGACTATGCTTTAAAAACCCAAAAGTTGAAGGTTGTACGTAATCGCCTAGAAATTTGCGACGGACCTTTCCATACATGGTGGAATACTAACTACATAGCTCATTTGCAAAAATAAAAAGAAACAAAAAAGACTTCAACAAGTCAAACATGGCCCAAACGGTCTGACACTGCCCTGCATAGCACCCTAAAGCCGATGAGAAGAATCGGATGATCTGAGGAATGGGTACAAAGCAACCCCGTAGCATCAAAGCCCAGTTCTTTGGCAATCTAGCTAAGCCTACTTTATGAATGTTGAAGATGAACCAGCTCCCTCTGTAGACTTGGACTCGAGGTGCAACCCTACCTCTCTATATCAAGCAAAACCTGCAATGTGCTAATCTCAGCAGTAGCAACTCTTAATGCCTCCTCCTTCTTGGCTTCCTTAGCCTGGAGACGACGAAATGCCAACTGTGGCTCACTGGGCTCATCAGCTGACCCATACTCGAGACTCAAAGTAGAGTGAATGTAGGATCTAGCTTGCACTAGCCTCATGGCTAATCATCAACCCTGCTGCTCACCTTGGCACGACTAGCCTCTATCGTGGCCCTCTCCTTGTCTCCAATCAGGCCCAAGACAGTGAATCTTTGAGTAAGATCTGCCAGCTCACTCTCTAAGCTCGTAACCCAAGATCTTAACTGAGTGCACTTAGCCTCTGTGGTTGAAGGGATCTAACCCTTCTGCGTGAGCTCTGCTCGAAGTGTGGCGAGCTCAACCTCATATGTCCTTCCCATCTCATCGAAGTCCTCCAAAATGGCATCAAAGGCCTCCTTGCAGCAATCCCTGTCTCTGATAGCCTCTGTCAGGCACTCTCTCTGGTCCCTAAGAGTACTTTCAACTCTGACCTCAAACTCTAGTGTGTAATCCCTCAATATATCAACTGGAAGGCAAGGGTCAAGTGGATCTAGAACTGACAGGTCAATGATGAAACATGGATCCCTGGTAGCTTTCCACTCTCTAAATTCGGCAGTAGACCACTCATAATCATCCCCAAGACAAATGGGGTAATCAATAGTTGACATGTGCTCCTCCCAGAAATCAAAAGCACGATCTATGACAACTGTGTCAATATCCTGGAGTCCATACTTGCAAGTGATGATAGAAAGATTGCTGAGTTGAGGAACATGCTGGGTGCCCCCAAATTGCCTTATGGCCATACCCAAATAGTACCCTGTACAACCCCAGATGCCCACCAAAGGGATGCCAAGTAAACCAACATAGTGGGTCTAACCCTGCCACCTAGTAACTCCCCACAAGACTCGCCATACCCAGGCAGCAGGACCTAAGCCAAACAAATACCTCAACCAAGCAGTGGTATCCCCAGTAAAAGGAAGATTAAGGGCTATAGTGACCTTAACTCTATTCCTCCTCAAGAACCCTGCGGGTTGTACCCTAGATGTCACACTCAGATGACTACAGAACCAAAGCTGTAACAAATGCACACAATAGCCAAGCCTACCACTACCTATCTCATGGCACAGAGAAAGAGATCGAATAGTCTCAGAGAGGAGAGAAGGGACAAAGGAAGTGTTATGAGGTAGAGTACTCACCAGGGGTAGAACTTCAAAGTTTATAGAACCTGGTTGAGAAGGGAATAGCATTGAGCCAAAAAGGCCACAATGAAGGCCTGGCGCCAGTAAAAGGTCCAATGCTCCTTCAAGTCCACAAAGTCCTCTTGGTAAGCAGCAGGACATTCACTTAGGCCAAACCGACAAATCAGAAAATCCCAGGGGATGCTACCTCCCAAACCGCTCCTATATCGGGTCAGAACATCCACTACAGGCGTCTTCAGGCCTAATAGCTCCACCAATCGCTTGCGAAAGCAAGATCAAACTAGTGGCTGATAAACCCGACTCACAGGGGTAGGAAGAGAAAGAAAGCGATCATATCCTCCAAAGTAAGGACCAAGTCCACATCCTCGATGGTGATGCTCCTCAAAGCGTGATCCCAACAAGTGATTATGGCCTCCAATAAGTGCCAATCTAGAGGGGTGAGAAATAGTGAAGTGGCATCTCTGAGGAATTGCTTGATGTATGCCCAATCCTTGGAAGAGAACGAAGCCCACCATTTCTTGAGCTCCCTCTCATGAAAAGTTTGCCACTCAAGCTCCACAACTATGTCATAAGACTTAAACCTAAGAGCATCCATGCTTAGATCTAAAAGAATGTAGTGTTCTGATGAACCCAATCAGAATAGGCTATGGCGGTAAGAAAACCGGCGTTCAACTACTTTTCTACTTCTTTGATTTTTAGGATAGTCTCGGATTTCATCATTCGGAGAGCCTGCCACACTTGGGGGCATTCGGATTTGACCGGAATCCTGTGGACAACAATCTTTGTATCCAGTCCTGGCGTATCTTGTAAGACCAGGCAAAGATTTCCTTGAATTCCTTTAACAAAGCTATTAGCTCATCTTTCAAGTCCTTGGGAAAGTTTACCCTGATCTTGATGGGTTTTTCCTTCTCACTTTCCTTAACTAGGTTCATCACCTCTTTCTCTTCTATATTAGGCTTGGACCCTTCACTCTCTCTGTTCAGAGCTTCTAGGATGTCTTGAGGTAAGTTCGGGACCTGATCCAAATATATTGTCTCATTCATATCATCCACACTCTCGTTATGGCAAAAGGACGACGTACCCACTTGGGAATCAGAACAAATCCTATAGAGCGGAACATATACAGAGAAACATAAGATAATTTGCACACACATATTCGTAGGAAAGCAAATAAAGAGATATACAAATTTTTTTTGAATAATACGCTGAATATTTCATTAATGGATTATGGGTAGGGGGAAAAACAAAGTTCTTGCTTGATAATGATAAAAGGGAAATACTCTATTTTGTTGTTTCTGGGAAAACAAACTGTGGAAATGAACAGGGAATACAAATAAAGTAGGAAATGACATAAGCATGCAAAAAAAAAAAAAAAAAAACTAAACTTTCTATTCCAACGCCCTCAAGCAATCGGGCTTGATGGTCCAAAGGCCAGCCATCTCGCCTGGCATCCCTGGTCAAATAGTAGAAGTCGAATCATCTTTGGAAGATGTGATAGCGTTCACGGAGAACTCTTTGGGACAGAGCCAAATAATGCAAGCCAGATCAAGGTCCTCATCTTCCGATTCCTTGAAAGGTTTTGGCATAATGACCTCGGTCGGAGCCGAAAAAGTGGTCCTGATATGGGGAATAGACATCCCTGCAGCAGCACACTTCCTCTTCTTTTCTCTAGAGGCTTGAAAGAATTCCTCATGAATGGGTTCATACCCCAAACCAAATCTTCCTTTTTTATCTGAGAGTTCAATTAGAGCAGGGCTCCCACGTCCTATGGCTCTAAGGCCTTGGCCTATCTTGTACCCAAACTTAAGCATTTCCTTAACTGCCATCAAAACTAATGCGGGCCAGCCGAACTCAGGCTCTGAAGCATTATGAATCATGGAAACTAGTTCAAAACTATGGAATGATGCTTCTGGAAAAGTATTAGCATCGATATAGGGAATAAATGTCTCTTGGAAGATAGTCATGGGCTCTTTAGCCATAATGGTGATCAACTAATTCTCAGATATGAACTTAAGTCTTCGATGGAGGGTAGACACGACTGCACCTGCTGCATGTAACCACGGCCTCCCTAAAAGTAGATTATACAAAGAGTCCACTTTAATCACTTGGAAGTTGACCATGAAGGATCTTGGGCTGATGAGGACTAGACTAGGCAAAGCGGCTTTTAAAGCCTTTGGGCCAAAAGCCTCGGAGATTCCTTGGATAGGCTTTGGCACTAGAGTATCGAAGCCTCAAATGGCGGGGACTACAGGGGTTCCCTTCTAAACAAATCCTGGAGATGGCTCGGTGATCCCTGGCAAAGATAAAATCAAAGGAGCAAAACCCTTAATGGCTAGCATGGTTTGTTCCTTCTTTAGAGCTGGCACTCCTAAATCCATAAGCGATTTTATAATCTCTTCAATAACGACCGAAGTCAGAGGAGCTGGCGTCCTCATCCCTGGAGGAACCGTACAAAGGTTCTCTTGTAAGTACTCGTCCCAGTCTTTCCTTGATCTTATGCAATATGGCTAGTTCTTGCTTAGGGACTTAGAGGGCACAAGCTAGTTATCATGCAATCACTCTTCTGCATGACCTTTCTTTCGATCCAGATAATGCCACGGTTGGCCAAACTTTGAATCTATGCCCTGAATTCTCTACAATCGAATAAGGCATGTTGGTCCCCATTGTCACAGAATGAGCAAATTTCCCAGTCAAATCCTGGGGCTCCCATGTTCTCCATTAAAATGTGACTTTCTTTGGCTAGGGCCCGTAACTTAGCTTTCCAAGGGCATAAGAGAGATGAGAAATCTAGGATCCTTTCTTTCATTATAAAGATAGCATTTACGTTCCCTTCCAAATGAGGAGGCAAGGGG